>OY757928.1:87948684-88012584 GCA_963585895.1 Sepioteuthis lessoniana
TCACATGAGATAAACTAAAACATTTACTATATATCACATGTATAAAAGAAATTTATATATATATATATATATATATATATATGAAGAAAATTTTTTGTATGAAACACATTCACTTGTATGTACTTATATATATATATATATATATGTGTGTGTGTGTGTGTGTGTGTGTATTCTATTTTATTTCTAAGTCACAGTAATCATTTAATGAGCATCAAACCAGTTCATAATCTGCCTAGACAACAGACTTTGGACATCAATAAATATAATGAAAGAAAATGGCTTTAAACTGGAAAAGGCAAGAACTATTACAGACATGGACTAAACTGATGACATAGCGCTTCTGGTGAGTACACCTGCCCAGGCCAAATATCAGCTGCATAGTTTGAAGTGGGCAACAGGCAGCATAAACCTCTGTGTGAACACAGATAAAACGGAGTATATGGGCTTTAACCAAAGAGGCAATATCTCTGCACTAAAAGGAGGTTCTTTGAAACTAGTGGAAAAGTCCACTTACCTCACGACTAGCTATGACATAGACAGCTACTCCTAGGCTATTGGTCATATGGAAGTCAGAGCTATCCGATAAAAAGAAAATACAATTTTTTCCAAGCAGCTGTCGTGTGCATACTACTGCATGGATGCACCATTTGGCGTATAAAGAAAAAACCTGACGGCAATTACACAAGGATCCCAGAAGCTATATTTTAAAAATCCTGGAAGCAACATTCCACAAAACAGCAGCTGTACGGCCACCTTCTACTCATCTCAAAGACCATCCAAATTAGATGAATAAGACATGCAGTATCTATTTTTCTTTTTTGTAGGCTTTTCAAGATCTTTTGTAAGCAGGGTGATTTTGTTGGCAGTTTATTCAACTCGTTTCCTTCAAGCAAACATCCTCCATAGGGTCCAGGTCTTTTTAACCCCATAAAAGACATGTGTCGTCTTCTATTGGTTTTCATGTGGTGTCAATACTTTTGGCATTTGAAGCACATCAGGGAGTTGGGACGTAATGTTCAACCCTCTCAACACAATAGCCTATTTTCACCTCCTTGGGATTGTGGGGCTGGTTGAATGTCAGGATTTAGGTGTTGGTTTTGATTTTATGTTTGTGACTCCCTGTTTTCCTTGGGCTGCCAACGTCTCCTCTTTTATTGTCAATGCCAGCTCCCTATTCCTAATTACTCCCTTGGAAGTGTTGAGTTTCTCATGCGAGTAGAAATCAGCACTTACTTGTATGGAAGATTTTCATTTTTGATATACTTTCTGCCTGCCTCTGGCTCTCCACTGTGACAAGGAAGTTTCCGTTTCAGGTTTTCTTTGCGTTTTTAGGTGTAGACCTTGTTGATAATACTTTTTTGATAAGAAAAGGTGAGAATTTGGCTTGGCAGACCTCCTCCAAAGAAGAATCTGTGGAAGTCTGCTGCCTCACCGTCCAAATCTGATTCTGACTTAGATATTGGCAATATGGCAGAAGAGATTCTGATTTAGTGATGCAAATGTGAAGCCATGGTCAAAAAGCTGTTTACCCATGAAATGAAGAGGATTTTGGTCAGTTGATCAGTACAAATCAAGCCAATAAATGATGAACTGTGAGGATATCATTTTCCAGGTAAACAATGCTATCAACACTGCTGTGAAAATGCAGGATGCTTCTTTTGGTGTAGATTTTTCAGAGTTCATTCTGCAGACTCTTTATCAGTGACAAAAATACATTGACAAATGTCAATAAACAGTGTTTAAAAGCTGAAAATTGGATCTATTCAAAAAGTATCATAGTCCTCCGTATATCTGTTGCATCTATTTTGCCTCTTCACTATAGGCACTCTTTGTTAAAAAGATCTTTTTCATGATTGGTCTGTGCCAAAAAAAAAATTGTTCTATTGGCAGGTTTTGTAGGAAAGATCTTTTTCATGAAAGATCAGTGCCAGAAAAAAAACCTTGGTTACATTTATTATATTCAAAGATGAAGGTGAGATAAGGCTTACTGGAGTCGAGATGGGACTTGAACCTGTAAGAGAATGTGATAATTTCTGGGGGTGGATAAATGGATAACAGCAACACGTCTGTTAACTCGACTATGCTTTTATTTCTACTGAGGTTTTTTCTAAGCCATCGTTAAATAGCAGTCCTTTTGTATCAGGCAATAAAATGAATCCTCTTTCAGAAAATGGTTAGGTTGAGTTGGTTTTATTTGGTTTACAGACTATCAATGACTTACGAGTTATAAAATGCCAAAATTTGGGACCAGTAACTTACACAGTTATATGATTTCAAGTATTCCTATCTAATATTAATAATTTATTTGTAAACTTTCACAGTTTGATGTTACTATTACTATTTGATAATAATAATCCTTTGTTTGCAAGTGTTCTTATCAAGTATAGATAAATTAGACATATATATATGATTTCAAGTATTCCTATCTAATAGTAACAATTTGTAAAAAGTCTATTTTGGATTCATAAATGGTGAGAATGAACTTGAGAAAAATGGACATGAATGGGTAATATTTCTGGTGGTGCAAGGTAGGCATCCGATTATTCCTGATAAAATTTTTGGATGAGCAGGTTTTCATTTGTTTGCACACTGTTAGTTGGTTTCAATTCATCATATTTTTGGTACAACCCTCTCTCTCATAGAAAGGTTGATTTGGTTTGCTTTGGTTTTACGGCATATCAACCATTTTAGGTTATTTAATGCCAAATGAATTTTATGCATATAAACAACAGTACAGTTTAGCATGAGTACAGTTTTTGTTTACATTCAGTAAAATGTAAAAACAGTTCTATTTCAAACAATTCACTTTAATATAAGTATGCAGTTAAAGTGTCAAAAACAGTTCCTCATAAGATGGTTTGTTTTTATGTTGTGTCAACCATGGTCAATTCTTCAATAACAAACCCTGTTTAGATTTATAAAAACTATACATGGTTTGTGATCATTTTTCTAATAACATTTTTAACAAACCTGAACTCTTTTTCCTTCACAGTTAAATGACTTCAAATATCTCTATCCAATACAAATCATTCTATTTACATTTCCTCATTTGTTTGCACACAGTTAAATGACTTCTTGAGTTGCTATGTAACAGTAACAATTTAACATCAGTCATTTGTTTGCACACATTTAAACGGATACGTATGATATGTAAGAGATTAACATTTAAAAAGGTGAGTGAGCTTCTAAGTTTGACAACAGTTAAATTATTTCAAGCTTTGTAGTTATTGGTTATTTCTTCAAGATTAAGGCTGGCGGTCTGTGTCATTATCCATACTGTCTATGAGGGGCATACAATAAGTTTCCAGACCTTTTTTGTATGGGTATTTGAAATTGTCATAGACTCTTGAAAATTTAGTAGGTTATTGCTATATATCTTATGAGATGACTGACTAATTTTTATGATTTCAGGTTCAAATAAACAGCTACAGTAGGAGTTCAAATACACCCTACTAAAGCCTGATTGTCACAGCTGGTGAATTTCAAATATGCAATCTGACACTTTATTATGTTGAGGTTTTCAGGGAGTTCAGGAAGAGATTCCGTCGGAAATAGTCAGCACTGTTCAAATCGGGTCAGTGGCATTTCCAGCAGGACAATGCGCCAGTCCACAACTCCATCTTTCTCACAGACTATTTGACCAAGATGAGCATCAAGATAGTTCCTCAGCCTCTCTAAAGTCCAGACCTTGCTCCCCGTGGCTTTGGCTTATTCCCTTAGCTCAGAGGCTGTCGTTATGAGACAATTGAGGAGATGAAAGAGGCTGTGATGAAGTTCATTGATATGCTAACACAAAAGGTCTTCCATGGGGCCTTCCAGAAGCTGTTGGAACAGTACAAGTGGATTGCAGCTGGAGAAGAATTACTTCGAAGGTGACTAGAGTTTCATGTACTATCCATAGAAGTGCCCATACGAAAAAAGTCTGGAAACTTATCGTATGCATCTCATAACTATAGGTTCTTTTGTAGGGGTTTTGTTGATCCCTGAGAATTGCACTGATTGATTCTTATAGGCAACTTTGTTCTTGAGGGGATTTTGAATGTCTTTCCTGAAATTTTGCACTTTTAGAAGTAATTTGTGTTGAAGTGGTAGAACCTATGTGTGTTTTTGTTTGGACTATAACACTGGATATCTCCTCATTCCCAATTCTGCTGCTGAGCTGGTGCTTGGTAAAATTCCACTGAATGTAGTTTTTTGGTTGCTCCTGAATCTTTGGCCAATCATTGGCTTCCAACTGGGTCAAAAAAAAATAAAAATAAATAAAGATAAAAAAATAAAAAATTGAATATTTATCTTCAACTAAATCATTAAAGATATTTATGTTTGCCTTAGAGGAATGTAGAAATATATTCAGTTTTTATTAATCTTCTTTGATATGAAAGCATTTAACATTTTGGAACAATATTAAAAAATACAAGTTTTATTGTAATATATCATCTAATTAAGATAAGAAGATGCACTGAAACACATAAAAGAAATGAAGGTAAATGTTGTCTTCATTACAATCTTTTTCTCTTGATGAATGATCATATTTTGCATTCTAAAAAAATAATCACAATGACATCTATCTTTGAAGAAATTGAAATATGCATGTATTCAGAGATTTTGAAAAAAATTTGATGTATATTCTTTATAGGGACTTTAAAGATTGAAAAGTGGCAGCAGCCAGCAATGTCAAAAACCTATGCAAGATCTTCTAGCATATTTTGATTATCTAATACAAGTAACATTTAAATGCGTCCTCTTGAAACATTAAAACAATTACCGAAATGACTACAGAGATTAAATCTCTATTGTGTAATACTATCTTGCCAAGAATATTATGGCTTATTATGATATATGATATTACAATGATAACTATGATAGCTATGGAGAAGAAGATACCTACGTATGTGGTTAGGTTTACCACAGATATCGAACCACATGCACATGCATACATTTAAAAAACACACTCACATACACATACATACATGCATATATGTATATATATATATGTGCAAACACACACATTTATACACACATGGACAAAAGTGAAACATACATATGTATATGTAAATATATACATAGGCATGCAAAAACACAAATACATGTGTAAACACATACATAAATATGTATTTATATATATTTCTATATATATACATGGACATATATATATATATATAGATAGATGGAAGAAAATAATGGATTGTAATATATATGTATACATATATATGCATACATATATCTTTAAAGATAGCAAAATTGTATAAATGACAAATTTCAGTTCAAACTATTACCCTTGGGAAAGGCGGGAATCTATCTCTTCTTCACACAATCATTGATTAATAGTAGGGTAGACTGCATCCTTTAATCTTTCTACAAGAAACAGTGGAGTCAAAGAGAAACTAAATTCAAACCAGATAACCTCAAATTTAAAAGTGATTACGTGTCAAATCCTCCAATTTTGCAGACACTGAATAAATACATTCATTTGCATAGAAATAAATTCTACATTTTTTACATAATTAAATCTCCCTTTTCTGTCTGTCATAAGGATGACCTTTCTCCTCTCTGGCAAAGATCGCAACTGACTTTTAGACTTCTATCTTTTTGGCGGTAAAAACTTTCTAACTCTTCATCCAATCGTATGTCGTTTCCCTGTCTGGGTCATGACCTTTGCTCCTTTCGATTGATCCAGTTTCGTCTAGACCATTTCCAGTCCTGGTATAATGATTTTGATTTTTATATTTTAACCCTATGCCTGCCACTTGACCGTCACAATTTTTTAACAGAATATCAACGACTTAGGAGTTATAAAACATGGTTTCAAGTCATTTGTTTCCAAAAATTCTTATCCCATACAAATAAATTACAATAAAATATATGGTTTCAAGTACACTTATGTAATGCCAATAATTTGTAAAAGGTCTATTTTTGATTTATAAATGGTGAGAGTGAACTTGAGAAAAATGGAAAGGAATGGGTGATTTGCCTGGGGGTGAAAGGTTGGCAGCTGATGCTTTCTGAGTGAAATTCCCAAAAATTCTTCAAAGATATTAAGAAAAATAATAAATTTATTTCTTACAAAAGCTGAACAGAGTGAGACAAGATTTGTTTGGTAGTGTTTGGTTGTGTTTTATAGAACATCAACTCTGGTGTGGTACTCAAGAAAAATTCTGTTTATATACGGGGATCATAAAATAAGTTTCCAGACTTTTTTCGTATGGGCACTTTTATCGAGAGTACACACATAAAACTCTACTCCCCTTTGAAGTAATCTCCTCCGGCTGCTATGCACTTGTTGTACTGTTCCAGCAGCTTCTGGAAGGCTCCATGGAAGTCTCTTGTGTGAGCGTGTCAATGACCTTCATCACAGCCTCTTTTATCTCCTCAATTGTATCATAACGACAGCCTCTGAGCATAGGGAATAACTAAAAGTAACAGGAAGCAAGGCCTGGACTATTGGGAGAGTGAGGAACTGTCTTGATGCCCATCTTGGTCAAATAGTCTGTGACAAGGATGGAGTTGTAGACTGGTGCATTGTTTGATCTGACCCAAGTTGAAGAGTGCTGGCCTCTTCCAACAGAATCTCTTGCTGAACTCCCTTAAAACCTCAGCATAGTAACCTTAACCCTAACCCTTTGGCCAGTCAACTCTGGTGTTCTGACTTCCTTACTCCTCCCTCACAAACTCCCTACTTCCTTGAATCTCTTATGCCACTCAAAATCTGATGCTCAATTCATGCAAGATGGTTGAAAAGCAGTCTGAAACATTCCATGTTTCTGTGACATTTTTTCCAAGTATAAAACACAATTTTATTGCATATTGTTCTTCTAAAGTGTCCTCATGTCCAGATTGCATTTTTGAAATTCACCAGCTATGACAATCAGGTGTAGGGTGTATTCCAATTGCTGCTGTAGCTGTTCATTTGAACCTGAAATCATAAAAATTGGTCAGTCATCTCAAAACATGTATAGCAATAAGATACTGAATTTTCAAGAGTCTACAACAATTTTAAATGCCTGTAAAAAAAAAGTCTGGAAACTTATTGAATTCACCACACACACACACACACACACACACACACATGCACCTTTTTATTAATGAGCCAAAGCTTATTTGTTTACACACAGTAAAATGGTTTCAATTATTGTTATTCAACACCAATAATTCTCTTGAATATTAATCATTTATTTGCTCACAGTTAAATGGTTTCAAGTATTGATATCTAACTCTAATAATTCTTTTTAAAAATAATAATCTTTTGTAAAGGATTGAAAAATTCTATTTGACTAAGAAATGGAATCCTAACAGGTATTACCACTGTGAGTCAAAGTGAACCTGGAAGTCATGGGAAAAACATAGTACTTGACATTTTTCAAATAACACGAATGTAGTCCCACTTTCTGATGCTGCTTAATTTCTTATATTTTGGTCATTAAATGGTTTCAAGTATTGCTATCTAACACAAATAATTTTATAAAACATGATTCATTCATTTGCACACAATTGGACTATTTCTATCTCATAGTAATGATTCAATTTAAAATTAATCATTTGTTGGCTCACAGCTAAAAGGTTTCAAGTAAATTTATGGTTACATAATATATTTTGAACCGCGGATAGGACCCTAATTAGTAGTCACTCACTGGGTCTTGAGTGGACCTGGAGGAAATGCCAATGAAGAGGTACTCTATATTCAGAAAATCTCTAAAATTAGAGCCTCACCATCAGATGCAGTTTAATGTTGAACACAGGACACTTTATATCATCTATAGATGGTACACAGATATGAACTACCACTCCAGGTTGTAGTGGATCTGAAAATTTGGAGCTCTACCATCAGATGCAGTTTAGAGTTAAACCCAGGACACTAGTTCTATTTGCACCATAGTTGATACCCTTACAGGTATTTGTATCCAGGTAGGAGTGGATCTGGGAGTAATGCCAATGAAGAGGTAGAGTATATTCCCAAAATCTCAACAACTTCAGATGCAGTTTATGGTGGATGCTATGTATATTTGACCCATAGAGTACCCTAACAGGTACTACCACTCAAGTTCAGAGTGTACCTCATAGTGACCCAATTGAAGATGTACTTTACCCTCCCCAAACCACTAAAACAGGAGTCTCATGATAAGATGCAATTCACAGTCAAACCCAGGACACTCTTTCTATTTGACCCATACATAGTAGCCAAACAGGTACTATCACTCCAGGTCAGAGTCAACCTGGGAGTAATGCCAAAAGAGAGGTACTCTACAGTCCCAAAAGCTCAAGAATCAAAGTCTCATGATCATATGCATTTTCATATCAAACACAGGACACTATTTTTATTTGCCTCCTAGATGGTACCATTACAGGTACATCCAATACTGTTCAGAGTGGATCTGGGAGTTGTCAAAGAAGTGGTACTTTATATTTCCGAAAAATCTAGATTAGGAACCTCACAATCAGATGCAGTTTAGTGTCAAACACAAGACACTTGTTCTATGACCCATAGATGGTACCCTGATAGTTACTTCAATTTCAGGCCAGAGTGGACTTGGGAGTAATGCCTATGTGTAGTTATTCAACATTCCCAAAATCTCTTGATTTGAAGCCTTACCATCAGATGTAGTTTAGTGTCAAATCCAGGACAATATTTCTATTTGACCCATAGTTGGTACCCTAACACGTACCACCCCTCAATTCAGAGTGGTCCTGGGAGTAATGACAATGAAGAGGTATTCTGCAGCCTAAATGCTCAGAAATTGGAGCTCCCCATCAGATGCAGTATAGGGTAAAAACTAGTTCTGTTTAACCTCTGAGTGGTACCAAAATAGGTACTGCAACAACAACTAAGAGTGGACCTGGGAGTATTGCTACTGAAGAGGTACACCCTATTGCCAAAAGTTCTAGAATTGGAGCTTCTTGATTAGAAGCAATCTAGTGTGAAATCCAGGAAATTAGTTCTATTTAACCCATTGATAGGATCATAACAATTGCAACTACTCCAGGACAGAGTGGACCTTGGACTAATGCCAATGCCAATGAAGAGGTATTCTTCAATATCAAGAGATATAGAATTGAAGTCTCACAATCAGAGGCAGTTTAGTATCAAACCCTGAACACTAGTTCTATTTGACTCAAAGTTATGACCCTAATAGGTACAATGACTAAAGCTGTGAGTGGACCTGGGAGTAATACGAATGAAGACGGCCTCTACATTCCTAAAAGGTGTAGAATTAGAACCTGATGAGCAGATGCAGTTTAATGTCAAACCCTTGAGACTAGTTTTATTTGACTTCAGGTCAGAGTGGACATGGGAGTAATGCCAATGATGAGGTACTCTACATTCCCAAATCTTCAGACCATTTCCCAAGGACCCTAGAATTGGTGCATCCCAATCAGATGCAATTAAGTGTCAAACCCAGGACACTAGTTCAATTTAACCCATAGATAGTACCCTAACAGTTACTACCTCACAATCAGATGTTGCTTAGTGTGAAAGCCATGAAACTAGATCCATTTCTCCCAGAGATCATACCCTAAATGGTGCTAGCACTATAGGTTTGATTTGACCTGGGAGTAATGCCAAAAAGGAGGTTCTCTACATTGGCACTTCACCATCAAGAGTAGTTTAGTGTCAAGCCAAGGAGAACATGTCTATTTGGCATATAGATTCTACCCTAACTGGTACTACCACTTCATGTCAGAGTGGACCTGGGAGTCTTGCTAATGAACAGTTACACAATATTCCCAAAAGCTCTGGAATTGGAGCCTCATGATCAGGTCAAATTTAGTGTCAAATGAAGAACACTAGCATTATTGGAGCTATAAATAATATCCTAACAGGTATTACTACACCAAATCAGTGTGGACCTGGGAGTATTGTCAATGAAGAGGCACTTTACATTCCCAAAAGCAGTTTAGTGTCAAACCCAAAACACTACTTCCTTTCATCCCTAGGTCGTATCCAAAATGGTGCTAGCAGTCTCGGTCAGAGTTGAGCTGGGAGTAATACCAATGAAGAGGCACTCAACATTCACAAAAGCCCTCAAATTAAAGCTTAGTATCAAACTCAACACATTAGTTCTATTTCACCCATAGATCATACCATAACCAGTACTTCAAAAACAGGTCAGAGTCTACATGGGAGTAATGCCAATTAGGAGCTATATCCTTTTCCCAAATGCTCCCAAATGTTTTCTGATCAGATGGATTTAAGTGTCAAACCCAACACACTAGTTGTATTTGACCCAGAAATAGTACCCTGAAGTTTCTTCCACTTCAGGTTAGAGTGGAAGTGGGAGTAATGCCAATAAAGTGGTACCCTACATTCCCAATAGCTTTACAGTGGAGCCTCACCATGAAAAGCAGTTTTGTGTCAAAATCAGGAGAATAGTTCTACTTGGTCCATTGAGGATACCCTAACTGATACTACCACTTCATGTTTGAGTGGACCCGGGAATAATGCCAATATTGATGGATGCCCAATTCTTAAAAGCCCAAGAATTTGAGCCTCATGATCAGCTGTAGTTCAGTGTCAAACAAAGAAAACAAGACCCTCACTCTATTGGCCATAACCACGTTTCTTTCCCGTTCTCCCCTGCTGCCCACTCTGCTGGGTGCTGGCTTTCTCTACTCCATCTTGTCACCAACGGGTCTGGTCTCCAAATTAACTGACTTCCTGTCATCACTGAGTTATATAATAGTTCAACGCCCCCTTCTTGTGGGCATCACAAATTGCACTCATTCAACCTATCCACAGTCAATGCTACACTTTGCTATTCCTCGACCAGATGCACCTGTTATTTACAAAGGTGCATTTCCTATTTTGACAGCCCGGCCGGGTTGTTGGTCAATATACAACACCACTAGCCCAGAGCGCTACAGGGGTATCTCACATACCACCAGACTTTGTCAGATTATTGTTTGAGGCTCTATGGGATTGCCAGATCCATGCTGATGCAGTCAGAACCTTATCTTGAATCTTTTCAATATATTTCCTCTTGTCTGATGGAAGAAGTCCAAGATTAGTCAAGAAAACAGAGGTTAAGTTGGCAATAAAACCTCTGCATCCGACTTTGATAGGAAATACATTTGTTATCCAGCCATTTCTGACATATTGTTCTCACAGATCTACATATTTTTCCAACTTATGCATATGTGCCCAGTCACAATTTTTTTCAAAAGGTACCGTTAACTCAATAACGAAAACCTTTTTTGGTTTACCAAACCAAATGACAATATCTAGTTGCTTTGTTGTTAACTATGTTTACCAACCCCTCCACTCGGGCAGGATATGACACAAGGTCAATTTTTACCTTAAATGGACCAAATGACAATATCTGGATGCTTTGTTGTTAACGCTTACGCATATTTTTACGTGCAATTTTCAAAATATTTCCTTCTTTAACGGACTGAATTTCTCTGTTGTTGATAATATTTAGAGATTTATTGGCAGTCTCACAACATATTTTTTAAACCTCAGAAAAAATCTCCAGGACTTTGTCATGTCTCAAAGTATAGCTTCTCAGAGCGTACTCACATCCAGTGAGAATATGTTTGAGGCTCGCAGTTTTCCCACGTGCCCTGCATCGATCGGATGTAGTTAATGAAGGTTGACTGGTGTTGGTAAGACATGTATATATATATATATATATATATATATATATATATACATAAATATATATATATATATATACATAAATATATATATATATATGTATACACACACACACATATATATATACATATATATACATATACATATTTTTAGGGTAATTTAAAAAAGAAACACTTGACGACTATAATAAATGTCCCCACCTTATCCGGTTTAACTATCTCAATCCTAATTGAAACAAGAGAAATATCTAGGAAGGCAACAGCAAGGTTAATTAACAGACATATTAGAAATAAATGTAAATCATATATGAGATAGCTATTAGTTAAACGATCTTAGTTTGTTTAGAAAAACACACCTGCCAAGTAGAAGAAAACACAACCGGAACACAAAATTAGAAGGGACTGACCAGTAGATTAATTCCACTCCTTTTTCTTAATCGTTCTAACATATAACATGTTAACACCCTCTGCTCACGCCAATAAATGGAAGAATTTGTAACTTTGTAATTTGATTTCCACTTAATGTTTTTTATTTTTATTTTTATCTTTATTTTCTAATTTTAATTTATTTTTTAATTTCTTTATTTATCTTCTGAATACGAACTGTAACTCCTCATTCGCATCTCTGGGACAATACAGAGCATGTAAAAGAGTCATCTGATGAGACGGAGATTAAACCAACAATATTATCCGCCGAAATAACTTTATTATGACGGCTTAACCGAGTTTGAGTCTCCATTTAATTGTACTATATACGCTCTGAATGTGAATTTTGTAATACCTCAGAGAATAAATAGGGAACTAACAATAGCCATACATCGAGCACTCTCATAGATTTATATGATTACCCTCATATATTCTATGTAAAGAATAATCCACACCTACTGTCCTTGGACACTAACTATATATATACATACACCCAAACAGATGTATCTTTCTTTCTGTCTATCTCTCTCTGTAAATGTATATATATACAGTTGATGCTTAAAACCTATTTTCCCCCAGTTATGGCTTAAATTGTAGTCAATGAAAAAAATTTTCATATCTGAGAGGACTGTGTGCTAAAAAAACAGTAGCAAATACACAAAAATATAAAGAGGAACATAAAATGAATGCGATTCTCTAACCTCTTGGCATAAAATTATCTTAGATGGGTTAATATGCTATCAAAATCAAGCAATCACATTTTATTTAGATTTTTAGTAGCAGTTAACTTCTTTGATGTCATATTTGCTTCTTTTTTTTATCCCATTTCATCTCAAAACTTTTACAAGAATTCTTTAAAATTTTAACAAACCTCATACTATAACAACTTGATTTTATTTTTAATTGGTGCATTTAATTTCCTAGGAATTATTTTTAAATCTCTGTTTCTGTTGAAGTAAAGAGTGGAATTTTGAAAATGAGAGAGGAATGATTTTAATTTACTCGTCCTGCAAATATAATTTATTTGAAAATGAAATATTTTAAGTCTATATATTTTCTTCGGCAAATCACAAGTTTTTAAAAAAATTTATTGAAAATTCAAGAATTGCTTCCCTCAACAAAATGCTGAGTTATGTCCCTTTGCCTTGAGATTCAGTCAATATAATTTGTAATTTTTTACCCTTAAAAAGAACAAGTTATTCAACATGGTGTTTAATACAAACTGAATTTTAACAAACAAATTTGTTATTGACCCTTTTCAGTTTATCACAATTTGTTGAAAAAACTGATAAAAAATCAAAATTCCTTTATGTAGATAAAATATAAACAAAAGAATATGAAAAAAATAAATTTTGTGGAAAGTTTATATGTATATATATATATATATAATGCTGAGTAATTCTGAATCTTAAGGAAGGTGGCATCAAGTACCATTTTTTGAGCCTTTGGTATGACTTGGCCTGGGATTGAATTCCAGTCTCCTGGACCACTACTGAACACTCAGTATTTTTTATTATATTGTATAGTTGAGAAAGTATCAGGGCTCCAACTAGGTCGTGCACCTTCAAACTGTCAAAGTTATCTTTGGTTACATCGAATAGCTGGTTAAGTTTTTATGGTTTGTTTTTATGGAAGTAGAGTGTTTTGCAGCAGTGTTTGTTTATCCTGATATCCTCTTGTGAGACGTGCTCATGCTGGGCTGTCAATTCTAGAGCTCTGTCAAATGTGTATTTGGTGATCGATGGGTAGTAGTCCACAACGTCGATTTGGATAAAGGTTGCATTATATTTGTTGGTTATGGCAGTGAACCAATCAGTGATGGCCTTGGTGTTCTTCCACTAGTTGAGCTCAACTACTGCTCAACCAGTGGAAGAACACAAAGGATTGGAGCCTCACCATCAACCAACAACTATGAACAAAACAAATAAATAACAAATATTCTAAATCCCATAAATATCTTTACAAATGAATATAGATCAGTTTAAATTTCTTTCATTTACTGTGATGTTTTTCATTC
Organism: Sepioteuthis lessoniana; assembly: GCA_963585895.1. Classification (NCBI taxonomy): domain Eukaryota; kingdom Metazoa; phylum Mollusca; class Cephalopoda; order Myopsida; family Loliginidae; genus Sepioteuthis; species Sepioteuthis lessoniana. Next base: position 87,962,717 of record OY757928.1, read on the forward strand.
ATTAAATCAATTTATTTTAATGACCAACAAAAGAAAAATTGCAGGTGTGTGTGAGTTTACATATAATCTATACTTTGAATATTAACATAGAAAATTGATGAGAAAATTGATATGAAAGTGGATAAGACATTTGTGAAAACATTAACAGAAGAATTAAAAGTCATATCTGAACAATGAGGGTTTACCCATGAAAAAACATTGACAACATTTTCTACAGAAGATTTTTTCATTGCTTTGCACGCGGAAGACATATATTTACTCCAACAATTTATCAGTCTAAAAAAAAGTATTGATTTTTTCATTTGTGAAAACATTTACATTTTAAGCAATGCTTACAATATAAATGTTAAGCAGAAACAATTTCTGACTTACAGAAAGACATATATTCAAACTACCTTTATTTTCTTCTTTCTTTTCCTTTTATTTCAAGTTTCTAATTCCCCAAGAGGAGAAGAAGGAAAGAGAGTGGGAGAGAATTATTTCAACAGAAGTTTTAACATTTCAAAATTGACATTAGTAAATAAAGCTAAAAGGAGGATAACTGGTATACATGCAAGTTGGATAATCAAAGATTGTTTTCACTGAGTATTTATTAGTCGCAATAAAGAATAATCAATATTATTTGAAACTGACAAATCACAGAGGTGTAATGGTTCAGAGGTTGTAGATATATATATATATATATATATATATAAATTTTTATCAAAGATAGATTTGGTCAATGCTAACTCCCGATTTAATAATCTTTTAGAGTTGACCTACTGGAAAAATCAAAGATTGTTTGCATATGATAACCCATGTGATGCACGAAACCAACTGGCTAAGAACAACATACACCCACTCAACTCCTGACCATTATCTGATGGAAGAAGAGAACATATATATCTCTTCAAACCTACCGACTTCCTTTGGAGATTTGGAAAAGAGGTCTCAATAAAATGGTTAGGGAGAAAAAGTAGGTTGTAGCATAGAAGCAGGCATTAAGAATACGATTGATATATATTTAGTTTTAATAGACTTATCACTTCTTTATAAATTGTACAATAATAATAATAATAATAATAAAAAATACCTGAAAGAAAATTTTATTGAACTTAAACTTTCGTATATTGCTTTTATTGTTTTGTTTACTTTGGTTGACTTTTAATTTTACTAGAAGAAATTTCGTTTGCCCCCGCCTCCTTCCAATACTGACTTGGAAGCATACAGGCTGATCAACACAAAACTACCCCAACAACAGACTTAAACAAAGATCTTCTGTGTGCAAAGCAATCATCATCATCATGTCGCACCAGCAGTACGTATATTCCTGACCTTGTCCCTCCACCCTTCTCTATCATTCATTGCTTTTGCCGGGTCTCCAGGGCTACATCCCGTATCGGCGCAGAACTGTTGTATGCAGGTTCTAGCTGCTTTTCCTGCCTTTGCTCGTTCATGTGAACTGGTCCACAGGAGTACATCACTTATTGGTTTAAAAAATATTATGAAAAGAATTGTCTCAATACTTTTATAGCCAACCCCTCACCATTCAATTCGGCTAAAGTATAAAAACTTATTTGCTTAAATGTCCCGCATAAAATATTTTTTGGGACTGAAAAAAAGAAAAGTCAAAAAAACTAACACGAGAAAAAGTTAAAAACAAGTAAAATGTTCATTGTTTCTTTAAAAGGGAGACCACTCTGTTGTTACACAGTTATGTCCCATGAAACTTTGATTCTAGAAGAAATTTTGATTTATTCCAGAAAAAAATCATATGTACATAATAATATCTTTCGAAATATATTTACATTTTCATGATAACTTAACTGTTTAAAATTTTATGTTAAAAAAGATTTAATTTCCATTTTTATATTAATACGATGTTCGTCGATTTTAAGAAGCAGCAACTGTTCTTCGTATTAAGATAACAATGAGAGGATTTTATACAATTTGAGCAGAATCATTTCTTTGTTTATATATTTTTTTCATTAAGTTGATTATCAACTGAAAATTGACTTGAAAATTCTCTTACTCCATTTTGTTTTGCTGAACATTAAATAAAAGTTAGTCCGTTCTTATCACTGCATACGTGTGGTCAATATTTTCAGAATCAATGATTTCTGCATGATTTGGTTCCTGGAAATTGCCTGAAGAAACAGAGACAGAGAGACAGATTTTAGAGAAATCATCTGATAAAACCAATTATTTTCATGGATAAATATATACATATCCATTAACATCAAAAACCAAATATATGCACACAAGAGACACATGAAAATTAGTGATGACAAAAATGTGTCAGTAAAACATAATTTTGAAACTAATAACAAGTATAACTTTAAACATCTTAAAATGTCAGTTAATATACATAATAAACAATATAGAACAATTGATGAACCTTGCATTATTTCTAATTTCTAATCAAAGAAGACCAGGTTTTTTCAAATTACTCTTTATTTAATCAAATGAGTTACAAGATTCCTTATATAAATTAGAGTGCTATAAGCTGTAATAGATTCATTACTGATCCTTGTTACATCTGGGTATTATAAGTTGTGTGCCCTTGTTTTATTGTTACATCTTCTGTCACTTAGTATTAAATAATGATAGCTATCAGACAAGTTCATGGGTCGTGAGTGAGAAACTCAGTTGATAAATCTGATATCATTCATTATTCATATTTAATGTTTTCCTTCTCTTAGATTGATTGCCATATCAAGGCTTAAGATTTCAGTCTGTCCACCAATTTAATCATAATTGGAGATGAACAGATGGTTTCATGTCACAGGTACTAACAATGCAGGTCATAGTGGACCTGGTAGTGATGCCATTGAAGAGGTACTCTACATTCCAAAAAACTTTTGAATTAAAGTGTCACAATCAGATGCAATTTAATGTCAAACCTGGGACACTAGTCCTATTTGACTCAGACATGTTATCCTAACAGTTACTGACACTCTTGCTCAAAGTGGACCTGGGAGTAATGATAATAAAGAGGTACTGTACAATCCCAAAAGCTCTCAAATTGGAGCCTCACTATGATATGCTGTTTAGTGTCAAACCCAGGACATAAGTTTTATTTGACCCATACATGGTACCCTAAAAATTACTACCATTTCAGGTTAGAGTAATGCCAATGAAGAGGTCATCTATATTCACAAAAGCTCTAGAATTGGAGCCTCATAAGCAGGTGTATTTGAGTGTCAAACCCCAGACGTTAGTTCTATACGACCACTAGATGATACCCAGACATGGCAAAATAAATAAACTCATCTTCTAAAGATCTTGTTTTTTCTTATTTCTATATTTACATATAATACACACACACATATATATATATATATATATATATATATATATATATATTGTTTCATTGTTTTTCTTCTTTGCTTTTTATAGCTGACATATAAGCAAATGGATATTGTTCAATAGGACATTATATGTTGAAGCCAGACCGTGTAGAAAAAATAGTCATTTACTTTTTGAAATTACCATTCCTGTCACTACGTACCTTTTTCCATAGGAATATTGTTCATGGATTCTTCCTTCTTACTGTCATTTCTTTTCTTTAATTTTCTCCTTCTAGAAAATTCCTAGAAAAATAAACATTCCATAAATCAACAAGAATGAAAGAGGCTGTGATGAAGATCATTGACATGCTCACACAAGAGGACTTCCATGGGGCCTTCCAGAAGTTGTTGGAATGGTACAACAAGGGCATTGCAGCCAGAGGAGATTACTTTGAAGGGGACTAGAGTTTCATGTTTGTACTCTCAATAAAAGTGCCCATACAAAAAAGTCTGGAAGTTTATTGAAGGCTCCTCATATATATATATATATATATATATGTGTGTGTGTGTGTGTGTGTGTGTTTTATATTTGATTGCAGGAACAGCAATATTATTTAAGGTTTCAGAGATTCAATGCTGGAGAGATTTTTTTTATAAGTAATACCTGATAATATCTGTTTTAATAGTATAATATTCCACAAGATCCTGTTATGTCTGGTTAAGAAGAAAATCAGATTTTCTATAAGTTTTTTTAGGGGTGAATAAAAAGATGATAAATAGTTAAATAAATAGATGAAATTTAACCTCCTTACATACACCCAGCCAATTAATATAAGTAAATGTTATAACTTTGAAATGTTATAAATGAAAGAAGAAAAATATAAACTTTACCTGTAGCAAGCAATCACAACTCCAATGATAATAATAATAATTATCAGGACAGCAACCAATACCAGAGGCAATGTTGGGTCTAAGTTAACTATATTGTCAATAGAAAAATATGAACATGATTTAAATGAAAATAATCAAAGCAACAATAAATTATAAAATGAAATAATTTTCAAAGAAAATTTTCAAATCAAGAACCACTTTCTTTAGCAAGATATTTTGGTAAATTCTTCAGACGTTTCCATCATATTTTTTTCTTATTAATCTAAAAGACAAAATTTTAATAATTGATTCAAAATTATTTCTTGATATTTTAAAATCTGAGAGCAGAAATTTTGCCAAAGATCAGTAGGTTGATTGGTTGGTTGTGTTTTATGGCATATCAACTTTTGTAGGTTTTTAAATACCAAATCCAATTTCTACATATATGTAAAATATATATGATTTATAAATAAATAGTTTATGGGTAAGAATTTTTAAACAAGCCAGAGTTTATTGTTGTCACACAGTCAAATGGTTTCATATATTGCTAAGCAAAACTAATTGTTTGTTCCCAGTTAAATCGCTTCAAGTGATGCTATTTAACACTAACAATTCAATTTAATATGAGTCAAATTGTTTGACTTTAGCTTCTTGACAGTTATCTCCCTTGTAACCAGCTGCACATCCACCAGATTGACATGTGCCATTAATATAATTGTATTGCGGATTATTTGCGCAATGACATTTTAACTGACAGCCATCACCAAGCAATCTCCACTAATTATCACTTAATAGCATTGTCAATGCTGTATATAAAAAGAGAGAATGAAAGTGTCAGTGTCTTTTACAAGTAAGATGCCTTGAGACATGATTCATGTCCTCTGGGAAAGAAACAATTTCAAACGCTGTGTCATAGCGAATATATAAATCCCTTTGAAAAACTTTCATTTGTTTTATAATTCATATTCACATACGTACAATATGGACATTTCTTCATACACAAAACTTTATTCATTCTTTTTTTATGAAAATTCATTTTGTATTTCTTTTATTTTCACAGTCAATAAAATATATTCTTGCTAATTATATATGCAATTATCTTTCTGTTTCTACAATAGAAAAAAACTCCATTTCTTATTCCAATATCCTACCAAGTGATATTCTTCTCCAAAGTCTATACAAACTTGTAACATATAATTCCTTAATACTGATAAGCTGACATTCACATAGACATGAAAATGAATATTTTCCAGCATTATCCTCTAGACATATGACTAAAAGATAATGCTAATAACAATAAAGATCCTAAATGAAATTCATCAAGACGAATCATTCATTCAGGCTATGAATCACTTAGGAGGTGCATAAGTTTCTAGACTTTTTTCCTATGGGTACTTTTATTGATAGTACACACATGAAACTCTAGTCCCCTTTGAAGTAATCTCCTTCGGCTGCAATGCACTTATTGTACCATTCCAACAACTTCTGGAAGGGCTCATTGAAGTTCTCATGTGTGAGTGTCAATGACCTTCATCACAGCCTCTTTCATCTCCTCAATTGTCTCATAATGACAACCTCTGAGCTAAGGAAATAACCAAAAGTCACAGGGAGCAAGGTCTGTACTGTAGTGATGGCGAGGAACTGTCTTGATGCCCATCTTGGTCAAATAGTCTGTGACAAGGATGGAGTTGTGAACTGGTGTTTTGTCCTGGTGGAAATGCCACTGACCCGATTTAAAGAGTGCTGCCTTCTTTCTATGAAATCTCTACCTGAACTCCCTTAAAACTCCAGCATAGTAACCCTAACCCTAACCCTTTGGCCAATCAACTCTGGTGTATTGACTTCCTTACTCCTCCCACAGCTCTCATCATCCCTCACAGACTCCCTGCTTTCCTTGAATCTCTTATGTCGATCAAAAACTGATGTTCAATTCATGCAAAATGGTCCAAAAGCAGTCTGAAGCATTCCATACGTTTCAGTGGAATTTTTTCCAAGTTTAAAACTGAATTTTATGCATATCGTTCTTCTATAGGGTGAGTTTGCATTTTTGAAATTTATCAGCTATGACAATCAGGCTTTAGTTGGGTGTATTCCAATTGCTGCTGTAGCTGTTCATTTGAATCTAAAATCATAAAAATTGTTCAGTTATCTCATAAGATGTATAGCAATAACATATTGAATTTTCAAGAGTCTATGCCAATTTTAAACACCCATACAGAAAAAGTATGGAAACTTATTGAAAGCACCTCGTATATATGTACAAATAATAATTTACTTATATTCAATAAACTTTATTCCACTTTATCATTTACATGGAAATAATGCACAATAATGTGATGAATATTTACAATAGCATCCATCTTGGAAGCCTTTTTACAATGTTCATTCAAACACTCAATAAAAAAATTGTATTTGAAATCTGCACAAAAATAAGCAAATATATTCTATTATAATAAAAGTGTTTTTTTATCATTTTTCAATTTTATCATTGTCACACATTTCTTGATTAGGAATATTTCACAATAAGAATATTTGGAATTCAATTAAAATAATTTCTTATGTTAAAACCAATTCTTAAAAAGATTTACCAATAAAAAATTAATAGTATCTTAAACTAAATCATTAAAAATAATAAAGTTTGCCTTCGGGGAATGTAGAAATATATTCAGTTTTTATTAATCTTCTTTGATATGAAAGTATTTAACAATTTTGAACAATATTAAAAAATGCCAGTTTTATTGTAATATATCACCTACTTAATTAAGATAAGTAGATGCACTGAAACACATCTGAGAAATGAAGGTAAATTTTTCTCTTGTCTTCATTACAATCTGTTTATATCAATCAATGATCAAATTTTGCATTTCTGGATTAAGAATTTTTGACAAGAAAAATATTTGGAATTCATTTGAAATAAATTTCCTTTGTTAAATCAATTTTTGCTAATATTTCCTAATGAAAAACTGAATATTATTCTTCAACTGAATCATTAAAGATTTTTAGGTTTTTCATTTGGTGAATAAAGAAATGTATTTAATTTGATAAGATATTTATTTCAGAACTACATGAAAAAAATGTTTAATGAATTAATTTTCTTACCTGTTTGGCAACTTTTTCCTGTGTATCCCTTTTCACATATTCCTTGGGAACATTTTCCATTTGTTTTATTGCAATTGGAAATGTCAGCACAATGACATGTACTTTGACAAGCAAAGCCAAATGTTCCCGTTGGACATTCTGAAAAGAAACAAAATAACAAATGTAAGTTTCATTGTAATATATCACCTACTTAATTAAGATAAGTAGATACACTAAAAGACATCAGGGAAATGAAGGTAAATGTTTCTCTTATTTGTCTTCATTACAATCTCTTTCACTTGATGAATGATCATATTTTGCATTCTAAAAGATAATCACCATGATACCTGTAAAATCTTTATGTCTGAGATAATGGATACTTGCTAGGTATGAACTATTACCAAGAAAAATCGATAAGATGGGTGATGATTAAAGACAGAGGGAAAACGAACATCTGCTGCTATGCCTGATATATTCCTTTATTGATCAAATCCCCCAGATGTAGTAGGGGCCGTAACCCCTGTGGCATCAGAGGTTATTTCCCTTTTGTTACTTAGGATATTACAATGCTCCTTTTTTTTTCTTTTTTTTTTTTTTTATTAAACAATGATAACAACAATGACAGTGGTACTAATAATCATCTGGGGAGTTCATTCATTCATTCTGTGAAGTGATTGGGATGCTTGAACCAATGGCTCGGACTCTATGTCTGAGGAGACGTCTGTTAACCTGAATGAGAGAAAAGAAAAGGATGATGATTCAGACTATTGTGTACAGGTATTTTTTTTTTTTTTTTTTTGTTAGTGTTCAAATCTTATGGGTGGCCGTTTTGTTCTGCTTGAATGCCTGAGGTTTAGAGTTGTGTGTTATGTTTGGTTGTCTTTAGATTCTGGTGGTGTTGTCGTATGTGTGTAGCTTTCATCTTCAGATGAGGGGTAATCCAGTAGGTTATGTGCAGGGTTTGTTGTTGGCTTAGGGATTTTTTTGAAGAAGCTGGAATTTCTTGTAGTTTGGCTACCTTTGTGTGTGGTGGGGATCATGGATCCCTTCTTCTTTATTATAGTCATTGGGTTAGGCTGGTAAGGTGTGAGAGCCTTTGAGGTGTTGTCACTTTTTACAATGACTGTATCGCCCACCTTGAGATCATTGGGTTTTACATATGCTTTTCTATCAGCGTATTGCTTTATTTTTCTCTTGGCTTCGGTGTCATGCTCCCTAATGCTGGAGTCTTCAGCAATGGGTGTGATCAGGTGTGGCAGGCAGTTTTTTATGGTCCGACCAAATAGGATTGTGGCTGGGGTGCGCCACTAGTGCAATGTGGTGTCGTTTGGTAGTCCAGCAGGAATTTGAATAATTCCTGCTTCCAGCTTCAACCTTTATTTAGGACAGTTTTAATAGACTTTTTTATAGTGTACAGGAAGCGTTCTGTTTCTGCGTTGGCCTGGGGCCATAGGGGTGTTATTCTCCTGTGTCTGAATCCAGTGATGGAGGCATAGGTTTTGAATTCGTGGCTATTGAATGGTGGGCCGTTGTCCGTTTTGAGGGAGACTGGGACGCCAAATTCAGCAAATATCTTGTCTAGGCAGGGTGTGACTGATGGTTTTGAGATGGAGTCCAGGATGTTGACAACAACATCGCGTGAGTATTTGTCTGTGACAACAAGGAGGTACTTTCCGTTTTGGAGGTGTCCAAAGTCAGCACTGACTTCTGCCCATGGGGCTGCTGGTAGTTGGGACATCTGCAGTGGCTCTCTTGCCGGTTTATGGGTACTGATCTGGCAGGTGTAGCAGTTCTTGATGTTTTCTTCCACTAGAGGCTGCATGTTTTTGAACCAGACCTTTTCTTGGAGGAGAGCCATGGTTTTCACAATGCCTTGGTGTCCAGCATGTGCTATTTTGACAGCTCTGTTTTGTAGTGCTTCAGGCAGTACTATCCGCTGCCCTTTGAGGATAATGTTATCTTTGTGTGCAAGTGATAGTTCGGCACGACTGGCGTGCAGAGTGTGGAATGTTGCTTTGTTTATGCCATCCTCGACACCATACCATTTGTTGGTAAGGATGGCTTGGATGACGGTGGTGAGTGTCTTGTCTTTTGCCGTTTCTGTTGCAACTTCATCAATTGTCATTGCTTTGGGGGTTGAGGTTAAGAGGATGTAGTTTATATATTCCTCTGCTATTTTTTGTTCTCTGTTGCTTGGTGGTAGCTGCATTGGATGGCGGCTGAGATAGTCAGCTGGGTTGTCATGGCCTGGTCTGTATATGACGGTCATGGCATATGGTTGCGTTCTCAAACCCAGCATTCAATGTGTGCTGATAGTTGGGAGTGGGTGTTGTTAAAAATGGATGTTAGGGGTTTGTGGTCTGTAAAGACAGGGAATGGAGCTCCAAAGATATATATGTGAAAGTGTTCACATGCCCATGTGATTTTGAGTGCTTCACGTTCTGTTTGGGAGTATCTCTGTTCAACTGCAGATAGAGCATGACTTGCAAATTGTACTATCCGTCCATTTTTTGACAGCACGGCAGAAATGCCTACCGGACTGGCATCCGTGTGTATTTCAGTGTGTCTGTTCAGGTCAAAGTAGGCAAGTGAGCATGCTTTGCTCAGTGCCTCCTTAATTTTTTTTAGACATTCAGTGTGGCATTCCGTCCAGGACCACTGTGTATTTTTTTTTGTTAGTTGACATAGTTCATGGGTTGAGGGTTGCATAGTTTGGAATGAATTCTGCCCCACAGAAGTTAGTCATCCCAACAAGCTTCTGACTTCTGATGCATTTTTAGGGTCGGGTAATCCAAGGATTGCTTTTATTTTGAGGTTCCTTGGGCTGATGCCTTCATTTCCGAAGGTATGTCCAAGAAATTCCAGTGACCTCTTGATATACTCACATTTGCTGCAATTTAGGGTGAGTCCTTTTTCGCAAAGTCGTCTTAATATCGCATGGAGATTTTGGTTGTGGTCTTGCTGGTCTGATCCGAAACAAAGGATGATGTTGATGGCTCCCTTGATCCCTGCAAGAGCTTGACTGATTTCTTCCTGGAATATCTCACTGGCGGAGTTGACACCAAAAAAGTCTTTTATATCTCTACAGGCCCAGGTGTGTTGCAAAGGTGGTTATATATCGGGATTCTTCAGCTAGTTTCAATTGGTTATAGCCTTGGTTAAGATCCAATTTGCCAAAAACATTAGCTCCTGATAGAATAGGTTTCAGTTCATTGAGTGTGGGGGTTGGGTGTCGTTTCCTTTTGATGGCTTTGTTTGCTGCCCTCATGTCGATGCAAATCCTGATTTTATTTTTACCCTTTTTGGGTACTACCACAATAGTAGATACCCATGGGGTTGGTCCATTTGCCTGTTCAATCACTCCCAGTTTCTCATCTTTGGCTATTAACTCTTCTATATCTTTCCTTACATGGAAGGGGACCCTGCGGTGTCTCCGAGCGATGGCTGGTATGTTTTCATCTATGTGTAGGTGAACTTTTTCCTCTTTGAGTTTACCCAGACCATTGAACCGGTCTGCGTAGTCCTCTAGAAGTTTAAGAGTGGGGAGTGGAGTCTGTGCATCAGAGTTTATGATGTGGTTGACTGAATAAGCGTTTGCTGACAGTAGTTTGAGCCTTTTACATGTTTCCCAGCCAATAATGGGTTTTTCTGGGTTCTTTATAACATGTATGTCCGCTTGGCAGGAGATGCCTCTAAACTTTAGAAGTGTGCTGAATTGACCTAGGACTGGGGTGGCTTCCTTGACACCGAATCCAGATATTACAGTTTTTGTGGGTCAGAGGAGGGGCGTTGGTCTTAGGGATTTGTAATCTGCCTCAGACAAAATGTTTATGGCGGCACCAGAGTTAGCTAACACATTGAACATTTGATGGCCATCACCAAAAGATAAGTCAAAGTAAGGAAGGTTTTTCACTTTACCTGTATGGAATATGAGATATTCTGTGTCACTGCCGCCGTTTGAGTCTCATTGATGGTCCTCAATGCAATTTACCGGTTGTCGACTGGTTTGAGCTTGTGGGTGTCAGGGGTGGTTTGTTCTTCACCGTCTGTCCTCGTCATTTAGTTTTCTGAAACAGACAGAGGTGAAATGTCCCCATCTCTGGCAATAGACACACTGGTTCTGGAATGCTGGGCAGGATGTCGGTCCCCGTTCATGTGGGTATTTCCCATTGCAATTTCTGCACCGGTTTTGCTGGGGGCATTTGCTTGGCCATTGTTGTTCATGCATGACTTTGTTGGCTACTGCATTAATGGATGTGGTAGGTTTTGTAGTAGAGTTGGCGTCTTCTAAGTGCATCTGTTCCATTTGTTTGGATATGGTTTCCTTCATTTTGGTGTAGTTTATTAGATCGCCTAGGAGCATGTTTGGGTTCATCAGTCCCTTTTGGAGAACTTTTTCTGATAAACAGCCCATTATTAGCTGGAATTTTATTTCTGCATTTTTGTCTGTGAAGTGGCACATAGCTGCTGCCTCTTTTAATTCCCGATAAAAGTCCTCTATGTTTGGGGTGGTTTGTTTTTATTTTCGGAATATAAATCAGTTGTACTCAGTGTTGTTTTCTGGGTTGAAGTGGTTTACATGGCCAGTACGAGCTTATCAAAGTGTGTTTCGTTTTTTTCTGGTGTGGTTTGTTCAGACGGTAGTTCGTCAATAAGATCATTTATTTCTTCCCCAACAAAAGTTAAAAGTATAGCCTTTTGGCATTTATTGTCTTCTATGTTGTACGCAGTAAAATAATTTCTCAGTCTGTGGATATATTTTGTCCATTTTGATGATTTGTTTTTGATTCGTAGTCAAATTGTGGGTAATGTGGTAAGGCAACCATGTTATTTTTTTTTCGGCACGTGGGCAGATTTGTTCTTTTCTTCTTTTTTTTGATGTTTTTGGTGAGTAAACGACTCTTTCTTCGTCGCCAATGTAAAGTCTTTATGTCTGAGGTAATGGATACTTGCTAGGTATGAACTATTACCAAGAAGAATCGATAAGATGGGTGATGATTAAAGACAGAGGGAAAACGAACATCTGCTGCTATGCCTGGTGTATTCCTTTATTGATCAAATCCCCCGGATGTAGTAGGGGCCATAACCCCTGTGGCATCAGAGGTTATTTCCCTTTTGTTAGTTTGGATATTACAATACCTAACTTTGAAAAACTGAAATGAGCTGTAGCTTGCATTGGCCTCCATGTCAATGCACACAAAACTGAATATATGTGTTACAACCAAACGGGCAACATTGCCACACTAGACAGAGCCTCTCTGAAACTAGTAGACAAATTCACCAAGCTAGGAAGTAGCGTCTCATCATCCGAAAAAGACATCGACACACGACTGATGAAAGCATGGACGGCAATCGATAGGCTCTCGATCATATGGAAATCAGACCTAACTGATAAAATGAAATGCAGCTTCTTCCAGGCTGCGGTTGTATCGATACTGCTATATGGATGCACTACATGGACGCTAACTAAACGGCTGGAGAAGAAACTAGACAGAAACTACACAAGAATGCTGAGAGCAGTATTGAACAAGTCCTGGCGACAACACCCCACGAGACACCAACTATACGGACACTTGCCCCCCCATCATGAAAACTATACAAGTCAGAAAAACCAGACATGCAGGACACTGCTGGAGAAGCAAGGACGAGCTCATAAGTGATGTACTCCTATGGACCCCCACATATGGCCGTGCAAAAGCAGGACGACCAGCTCGAACTTACATACAGCAACTATGTGAGGATACAGGATGTAACCCAGAAGACCTGCTGGAGGCGATGAATGATAGGGAGAAGTGGCGAGAGAGGGTCAGGTATATCCGTGCTGGCGGCGCAACATGATGATGATGATATATATATATATATATATATATGTATATATTGACCAGCCCATTAACATAATGCTTAGAGTGTTTTTCAATGATCCAGGACTGGAGTTAAATCACTGGTCGAAACATATCAAGGATTCAAAAAATGTTGCTTGATGCCTACTTGCTTAACCCTCAGCATTACAAGGGCAGATCAAGAATAAGTGGAGCAATCCAGGAAAGGGAGTAGCACCCTCCCCTACACCCCAGTGTAGTAACTATCAAAAAGAGAGGCTTTGTCCTCAAATATGTTTGGTCAACTTACAACTTCTATATACTTAAATACATATACTTATATATATATATATATATATATATATATATATATATATAAGTATACAAGTCCATGAAAACAAATCCATAACTCTATATACACATATATCTACAGGAATGAGTATATATGTGAACATAAGTGCGTATACATATATATATATATGCTCACACAAAGACAAACAGAAAGACAGAAAGAAAGGAAGAGAGAGAAAAAGAAAGACACAGACACAAAAGTTGATAATGCATTAATAGATTCCATAAAATTTCTACCAATAAGACTATTTATTATTTTTCCGTTTTCTATTTTTTTTTTTTTTCTTGGATTGTATTTGATTAAAATGAAATTTACAAGGCAGTTTTAGTTCCATAAGTAAAATTTTGTTTTTTGTGTGAAAAACTGATATTTGAAAGTACATTTGTTGCTTTCATGGTGTCTTCCAACAGAAATTGCATCGAGGAATTTCTCTATGAAAACATTTCAAGCACTAAACTTTATTATATTTTGACAAAAGATATTTCTACCACACATGATAAAGACAGAGATATCTATTTCAGATACTTGAATCTCTATTTTGTCTCTTTCATATTGACAACACATTTCAGCCAATTCATTCTATGGCCTTCTTCAGATGTAGTGTCCATATTAAAAGAAAGTGTTGTGTGAGGCAATAGTAAAAGTTTAATACAATCGAAGCAACAATATTTATATTAACTGGTGTTTTCTTTGTTTTCTTAATGATAAATGCAGCTAGTTCTAATGTCAAAGACAAATCAATGTTTACCACCACCTTCTGTCAGAAAATAGTCACTTTCTTTTCCACTGGGAATTTTGAAGAAATTTAATGACAATGCTATGAGTAAGTGATTCTCTACAAAATATGACATGATTTTCTTAAATATTTGGTACATTTTCCCCTTTGTGACACTTTTTTAGAAAAGCAACTTCAAGAAAAAAAAGCAACTTCAACTTTAAAGAAAACAACAATGTGTAAATGACAAATTTCAATTCATACTATTACCATTGGGAAAGGATAGAATCTATTTCTTCCTCACACAATCATTTAGAAATAGTAGGGTAGTCTGTGACTGTACAAGAAACAATGGAGTCAAAGAGACACTGAATTCAAACCAGATAGCTTCTACTTTAAAAGTGATTATTTGTCATAATTTTTATCTTAAATAACAAAGACTTTACCTATAAGACAGCCAACACCAAAAGTTCCATGAGGACACACTACAAAAAGAATAATAAGCAAATATATTTCGTGAAAAGCAAATCATTCAAATCTTAAACAAAATATTAAGAAGAGAAATATATTTTTAAAAAAATGATGGAATAAAAATATTTGCTCCATTTATGATATTTTTTTTTGAGAATTTATATGCAACTTGTATATATTTTAAACATATCATATTTTTCATTATAGAGGCAGAAAAATACAAGATACAGACAGATCAATAATAATGTTGGATAAATTAACCTTTTAGCTACAAAACTTTATTTTTCTACATAGTCACCATCATTACCAATGATAACTTATAAGACAATCTCTGTAAAATATTGTTTCCAATTTTATTAGTAATCATACAACATCAGATATAGAGGTTGGTGATATGGCAGGAGAGGTAGGGGTTTAATAATGCAAATGTGATGTCATGGTCAAAAAGATATTTATCCATGAAATGGATTTTGGTCAATTAATCAGTACAAATCAAGCCAATAAATGATGAACTGTAAGGATATTATTTTCCAGATAAACAATGCCATCAATACTACTTTGAAAATGCAGGTTGTTTCAGTTGGTGCAGATTTTTCAAAGTTCCTCATGCACATGCTTATTCATTGGGGACAAAGATGCATTGACAAATGTTGATAAATAGTGTTTAAAAGCTGAAAATTCGATCTATTTAAAAGTATTATATTCCTCCGTATGTCTGTGGTCTATATTTCCTCTTCAATTTAGGCACTCTTTGTCGAAAAGATCTTTTTCATGAATGGCCTGTGCCAGAAGAAAAAATCTTGGTTCCATTGGAATCCTTCTTTTTATCTGGCAATAAAACTAATCTGTCCTCTTTCAGAAAATGATCTCGTTGAATTGGGTATATATATATATTTTAACAGAATATCAATACCTTAGGAGTTATAAAACATGGTTTCAAGAAACTATTACTTTTTGATAGAAATTTTATAGAAATCATTTGTTTACAAGAATTCTTATTGTATGCAAATAAATTACACAAAAATATATGGTTTCAAGTACATTTATGTAATACTAATAATTTGTAAAAGGTCTATTTTCGATTCATAGATGGTGAGAGTGAACTTGAGAAAAAGGGAAAGGAATGTGTTATTTAACTGGTGGTGCAAGGTAGGCAGCTGATGCTTCCTGAGTCAAATTCCCAAAAATTCTTCAATGATATTATGAAAGATTATAAATTTATCTCTTACAACAGCTGAACAGAGTGAGATATGATTTGTTTGGTAGTGTTTGGTTGTGTTTTATCGTATATCAACTCTGGTGTGGTACTCAATAAACATCCTGTTTATATATATATATATATATATATATATATATATATATATATATATATATATATATATATATATGTCTGTGTGTGTGTCTGCATTTTAAATGAAAAGTTGAATTGTAATTTTTTTAATGAGCCAAAGCTCATTTATTTACACAGCGTTAAATGGTTTCAATTATTGTTATTCAACACCAATAATTCTCTATAATATTAATCATTTATTTGCACACAGTAAAATGGTTTCAAGTATTAATATCTAACTCTACTAATTCTGTTTAAAAATAATAATCTTTAGTAAAAGATTGAAAAGTTCTATTTGGCTCAGAGATAGAATCCCAACAGGTACTATCACTCCAAGTCAAAGTGAACCTGGAAGTCATGGGAAAGACATTATCCCAAATACCACGAATGTAGTCTTACTATCAGATGTTGTTTAATTTCATATCCAGGTCATTAAATGGTTTCAAGTATTGCTATCTAACACAAATAATTTCATTAAACATTATTCATTGATTTACATGCAATTGAACTATTTCTATCTCATACTAATAATTCAATTTAAAATTACTCATTTGTTGGCTCACAGCTAAAGGTTTTCACGTAAATAAATGGTTACATAATATATTTTGAACCACAGATAGGACACTAATAAATAGTAACTTACTGCGTCTGAGTGGACCTGGTGGTAATGCCAATGAAGAGGTACAATATATTTCTTAAAGCTCTAGATTTGGAGCTCTACTATCAGATACAGTTTAGTGTCAAACCCAGGACACTAGTTCTATTTGCACCATAGATGGTACCCTAACAGGTACTACCATTCCATGTCGGAATTGGAGCCTCTTGATTAGATGCACTTTAGTTTCAAACCTAGAAGACTAGGTTTTTAACCAGAGATGATACCCTTACAAGTAATCAACTTCAAAGTGGACCTGGCAGTAATGCTATATAAAAGGTACACTACATTCCCGATTCTCTCAAGTTGGAGCCTGATGCACATGCATTTTAGTGTCAAACCCAGGACCATAGTTCTATTTAACACATAGATTGTACCATTACAGCTACTAAAACTCCAGGTCATGGTGGACCTGAGAGTAATGCCAATGAAAATGTACTCTACTTTCCTAAATGCTCAAGAATCGGAGTCTCATGATCAGATGCATTTTAGTATCAAACCCAGGACACTACTTTTATTTGTCCCCTAGATGGTACCCATACAGGTACTTCCAATACTGGTCAGAGTGGACCTGGGAGTTATCAGAAAAGTGGTACTCTATATTCCTGAAAGCTCTAGATTAGGAACCTCACAATCAGATGCAGTTTTGTGTCAAACCCAGCACAATACTTGTTCTTGACTCGAACTTGGGACCACAACGTGTTCTACCACTCCATGTCAGAGTGGACCTGAGAGTAATGTCAATGAAGAGGTACTGTACAAAATCCCAAAACTCTCAAACTTGAGCCTCACCATCTGATGCATTTTAGTGTAAACACAAGACACTTTTCTATTGGACTCATAGATTATATCCTGACAGTTACTAAAATTCCAAGACACAGTGGACCTGAGAGTATTGTCAATGAATAGGAATTCAACATTCCCAAAATCTCTTGATTTGAAGCCTTTCTATCAGATGCTGTTTAGTGTTAAACCCAGAACAATATTTTTGTTTGACCCATAGATGGTACTCTAACTGGTATCCCCACTCACGTCAGAGTGGAGCTGGGAGTAATGCCAATGAAAAGGTACTCTGCATTGCCAATAGCTCTAGTATGGAGCGTCATCATCAAAAGAAGTTTTGTATTAAACCCAGGAGACTAGTTCTACTTAGTCAATTGAGGCTACCTTAACAGATACTACCACTTCATGTTAGAGTGGGACTGCGAATAATGCCGATATAGAGGTACGCCTTATTCCCAAAAACCCTAGAATTTGAACCTCATGATCAGCTGTAGTTTGTGTCAAATGAAGAAAACAACTTTTATATGAACCATTG
The DNA here is from genome assembly GCA_963585895.1 of Sepioteuthis lessoniana. Classification (NCBI taxonomy): domain Eukaryota; kingdom Metazoa; phylum Mollusca; class Cephalopoda; order Myopsida; family Loliginidae; genus Sepioteuthis; species Sepioteuthis lessoniana. The sequence goes on from OY757928.1 coordinate 87,980,594, forward strand.
GTAGTACCCTGACAGGTAAGTATCATTCCAGTTAAGTGTGGACCTGGGAGTATTGCAAAAGAAGGGGCACTTTACACTCCCAATTAGAGCCTTACCATCAGATGCAGTTTAGTGTCAAACAGAGGACACTAGTTCTATTTTACTCAGAGATAGTACCCTAACAGGTATTATCAGTCCTGGACTGAGTGGAGCTGGGAATAATGACATTGAAGTGACACTGATAATACAAGTAGACTGAAATAAATAAATTAGTGGGACATTTGTGACAGGTTAAATTTAATATTCAGTTACAATCAACTGACAAATTAGTAAGCTAAACATAATGAATATTTTCAGTCATTGAAACATCTCCATCTTTACACAAACATAAAATAAAAATCTATTAAATATCTAAATTTCCAAATAGATATGCCTAAGAATAGAAGAAGACAAAAGATTGTAAATTGCATTCATCAAAGATAAATCATAAATTTAGACAATGAATTATGAACAGATTATAATTAACTCATTCTCATTTCAAATTGTTTCATTCTATCACTTCAATGGAAATAATATACAACAATGTGAAGAATATTTACAATGGCATCCATCTTGGATGTCTGATGTAGAAATATATTCAGATTTTATTAATCTTGTTTAATATGCAATTATTTCACATTTTGGACAATATTAAAAAATGCAAGTTTCATTATAATATATCACCCACTTAATTAAGATAAGTAGATGCACTGAAACACGCAAGTTTTTCTTACTTGTCTTCATTAAAATCTGTTTCTATATATGAATGATCAAATTTTGTATTCTTAAGGATAATCACAATGATATTAATCTTTGAAAAAACTGAAATGAGTTGGTATAAAAATTGTTTGATATATATATATATATATATATATATATATATATATATTGACTGGCCCAATTAGCATAATGCTTAGAGTGTTTGTCAATGATCCAGGAGACAGGGGTTAAATCTCTGATCGAAACATCCCAAGGACACAAAAAATGGTACTTGATGCCTACTTGCTTAATACTCAGCATTATAAGCGCTGATCAAGAATAAGTGGTGCAATCTACGGAAGGGAGTAGCACCCTCCCCTACGCCCCAGTGCAGTAACTATTAAAAAGGGAGCCTTCGAGTAGTCCTCAAATATGGTTGGTCACCTTACAAATTCTTTATACTTATATACATATATACACATTTATATATATATATATATATATATATATATATATATATATAAGCATACAAGTTCACAAAAACAAATACATAACTCTATACGCATATGTACCTATATTAATGAGTATGCATATGTAATGAGTATATATGTTAGCATAAGAGTCTCTCTATATATATATATAATAGTATTATCAATGCTGTATATAAAAAGAGAGGATGAAAGTATCAGTGTCTTTTGTTATATAATTACGGAATGATTTTTATATTAATCCTTTTTCGTTAATTATATTTTATCATTCAGTTTGGTTGGGCTTTGAACTATTCGGCTCTGAGTTCAGGTGCACAGACATTGGGTATAGTTTACGCTGGCTCGCAGAAGATATGACAATCACAATTGTCATAATAAATTCCAGATAGGAAATAGGGCTGGAGTGTGAATGATGTCATGCCCTGAAGTGATGGTCCTGAGAATTTGAAGATTTTGAAAAACACGTCACTTGGGTTTTTACTGAGGAGCAGTCCAACTGGTTGTGGAATAGGGACGGGTCGAGTTGGGAGTTGACTTGGGCCATGTCGAGAGTTGAAGTTGAGTTAAGACCATGGTGTTGAGAAGTTGAAGTCTGCAGGTCTCTACCGACAGAAATCTTAAACACTAAATGATGCGCTGCGAGTTTGTGGGTCCGACGAGGCATTTGGTAGTTTTGTTAGTATAGAATGATTACCAAAGACTTTTAAGAATTGTGTGTCTCTCTCTCCTCGTGTCAAAGAACCGAACTCAGTAATCGAGAAGTTAATAAACATTCGTCCATGAACAACGGAGTCGCTTGAGTATTTGAGTCCCCCTGTGTTTTTGCATAAGAATATGTACAGTTGTTATTGATATGGTTATGGGTATATAATATTTTACTAGTAAGATACCTTGAGACTTGATTCACGTCCTCTAGGAAAGAAACATTTTCAAATGATGTGTCACATTAAATGTAAAACCATAAAATATAATACAGCAGAGAATTTCCTCAGTTGACTTGTACATTTAGCGGATAGTGCATTTGTTGTTACATTGTTATTTCCTCGCTAAATGTTGTTGGAAAATAAAGGAGAGAGAAGACGAAGTTGCTGTAAGGTTTTTATGATAGTTTTAATGGTAGCATAGAATAAAGGGTTTACGTTTATGTTGCAAGACTCGTAGGAAGGAAGGAAGGAAGGATAGAAAGGGCTATGGATGTTTAGCAGCTAAATGCCCGAGTGAAATGTGCATCATTAGGGTTAAGGCATTGTTGAATGTGTGGGAGAGATATGGTCGCCATAGATGTAGCAAATGTCGTGTTTGCTGGTTAAGGAAAGGAATGATGTAGTCGCCCATGGATGTGTGGTCCTGGTTGTTTGGGGAGAGAAGCGTGAATGTCTCCAGAAAAGGTTGCACAGGGATGAAGTAGCTAGGTGTCTGAGCAGAATTTTGCGGCGCAGTCGACAGAGCCAAACTTGGAGGCGACTTAAAGGGGTTCCTTTGTGTTGCGTATTGAATTCATCAAATTCATATTCAACTGGGAACCCTTGGTCTAAGAGAATCGACTCAAGAGTTCCATAAATTAGATAGCTTTCCCCATGGTGGTGTGATGCTGCTGCTAAAAGGAGAGTGGACAGTAAATATGTCTGTCCATGTCGAAAAAGTTGTGAGGAAGAGAGTGTTTAGCGGGCTTTTTCCAATTTGTGCTGCCCGGAAAGATGGTCTGGGCCGAAGAGGATGAGTCATCTTGATTGGGTGAAAAAATTCGTCGACCCTAACGGTCGAATTAATTAACGTGCCAAACAAAAATACGAAATTCTTTCTGCTACATACATAAATATATTTCATTATATTAATCCAACAACTGAGTAAAACTTCATAAATATATAAATCCCTTTGAAAAACATTCATTTCTTTTATAATTCATATTCACATACATACAATATGGACATTTCTTCACACACAAAACTTTTATTCATTCGTTTTTTAAACAAAATTCATTTTGTATTTCTTTTATTTTCTTTTCACAGTCAATAAAATATGTTCTTGCTAATTATATATGCAATCATCTTTTTGTTTCTACAATAGAAAAAAACTCCATTTCTTATTCCAATATCCTACCAAGTGATATTCTTCTCCAAAGTCTATACAAACTTGTAACATATAATTCCTTAATACTGATTAGCTGACCTTCACATAGACATGAAAATGAATATTTTCCAGCATTATCCTCTAGACATATGACTAAAAGATAATGCTAATAAGACTAAAGATCCTAAATGAAATTCGTCTAAGATGAATCATTCATTCAGGCTATGGTGTGGTAATTCAACTATGGTGTGGTAATCAATAAAAATCCTGTTTATATATATATATGTCCGTGTGTGTGTGTATGTGTGTGTGTGCTTTTTAAATGAAAAGTTAAATTGCCACTTCATTTTTTAATGCGCTAAAGCTCATTTGTTGACACACAGTGATATGGTTTCAATTATTGTTATTCAACACCAATAATTCTCTTTGATATTACTCATTTATTTGCATACGGTTTAATGGTTTCAAGTATTAATATCTAACTCTAATAACACTGTTTAAAAATGATAATGTTTAGTAAAAGATTGAAAAGTTCTATTTCACTCAGAGATGGAATCCAAACAGGTACTACCACTCTGAGTCAAAGTGAACCTAGAAGTCATGGGAAAGACATAGTACTCGACATTCCCTAAATACCAGGAATGTTGTCTCATTTTCAGATGCCATTTAATTTTATATCCAAGTCATTAAATGGTTTCAAGTATTGCTATCTAACACAAATAATTTTGTAAAACATTATTCATTTATTTGCACACAATTGAGCTATTTCTATCTCATACTAATAATTCAATTTAAAATTAATTATTTATTGGCTGACAGCTAAAAAGTTTCAAATAAATAAATGGTTACATAATATATTTTGAATCACGGATAGGACCCTAATAAATTTTAACTCACTGGGTCTGAGTGGACTTTGAGTTAATGCTAATGAAGAGACACTCTACATTCACGAAAAATCACTAGAATTAGAGCCTCACCACCAAATGTCATTTAGTGTCAAACCCAGGACACTATTCATATCACCCATAGATGGTACACGGACATGAACTACCACTCTAGATTGTAGTGGACCTGGAAGTAATGCCAATGAAGAGGTACAGTCTATTCCTAAAAGCTCTAGATTTGGAGCTCTACCATCAGATGCAGTTTAGTGTTATACCCAAAAAACTAGTTCTATTTGTACCATAGATGGTACCCTAACAAGTACTACCATTCCAGGTCAGAGGGGACCTGGGAGTAATGCCAATAAAGATGTACTCCGCATTCACTAAATCTCTAGAATTGGAGCCTCTTGATAAGATATAGTTTAGTTTCAAAGCTAGAGTACTAGTTTTTTTTTACCAGAAAATGGTACCCTTACAAGTAATCAACTTCAGCTCAAAGTAGACCTGGCATTAATGCTATTGAAGATGTACCCAACATTCCCAATCCTCTCAAATTTGAGCCTGATGCACACGCAGTTTAGTGTCAAATGCAGGACCTTCAGATGCATTTTAGGGATAGTAATGCTGATAGTAATGCCAATGAAGAGGTAATCTAGTTTCCCAAAAGCTCGAGAATTAGAGCCTGATGCACGGGCACAGCTCAGTGTTAAACCTAGGACACTAGTGATTTTTGACCCCGAGGGGGTACCTTTGCAGGTACTATCACTTCAGGTCATACTGGACCTGGGAGTATTCCCGATGAAGAGGTACTTGATATTCCTAAAAAGATCTAGAATTGGAGCCTCCCTTTCAGATGCAGTTTAGGGCAGATGTTAGGTATACTTGACCCATATGCAGTATTCTAACAGGAACAACAACTCAGGTTCAGAGTGTACCTCATAGGGACCCAATTGAAAATGTACTTTACCTTGTCAAAACCTCTAGAATTGGAGGCACACGATCAGTTGTAATTTACTGTCAAATTCAGGATACCCTTTCTATTTGACCCATTCATAGAAGCCAAACAGGTACTATTACTTCAGGTCAGAGTCAACCTGGGAGTAATACCAAAGAAGTGGTACTCTACATTCCCAAAAGCTCAAGAATTGGAGTCTCATGATCAGATGCATTTTAGTATCAAACCCAGAAAACTATCTTTATTTGTCCGCTCGACGGTACCATTACAGCTACTTCTGATACTGGTCAGAGTGGACCTGGGAATTGTCAAAAAGTGGTTCTCTACATTCCTGAAAGCTTTAGATTAGGAACCTCACAATCAGATACAGTTTTGTGTCAAACCCAGCACAGTACTTATATTTGACTTGAATTTGGGACGACATAGGGTTTTATCACTTCATGGCAGAGTGGACCTGGGAGTAATGCCAACGAAGAGGGACTGAACAAAATCCAAAAAGCTCTCAAATTGAAACCTCACACTCAGATGCAGTTTAGTGTCAAACCCAGGACACTAGTTGTATTTGACTCGATGGTGGGATCGTAAAGGGTATTACCACTCCATATCAAAATGGACCTGGGAGTAATGCCAATGAAGATGTACTGTACTATTATAAAAGTTCTAAAACTAGAGCTTCACTACAATATGCAGTTTAGTGTCAAACATAAGACACTTGTTCTTTTTGAATCATAGAAGGTACCCTGACAGTTATGAAAATTTCAGGCCAGAATAGACCTGGGAGTAATGTCAATGAACATGAATTCAACATTCCCAAAATGTCTCGATTTGAAATCTTACCATCAGATGCAGTTTAGTGTCAAAGCCAGGACTGTCAGCTCTTAAGTCGGCACTGGCTGTCTAGGACATGCTGTAGAAGTTCTGCACTGCCATTTCTTCCACTCCTCTGCTGCAGCGGGGGCAAAAATGCAAGTCTACCAGGCCTGCTTTGAAAGCCCAGTCACAAAGGGGAAACACATTTTGAGCAGGCCGCCAGGTGAGTGAGAACTCAGAGTTGTTCAAGAAGTGAACCTCCTCCAGGAACAAGCCAGGTCGCTCCACCAGTGCATTCAAAGAGGAACCCACCATTATCTCCACAGATTAATAAAGTCATTGGACTTGAGAGGGAGCCTTACGGCACTCGCTGAGAAACTCTGCTTTACTCTTTTGTCTACAACGAACCTTAGTGTCAGCAATAGATGCAAGTTTGGGAAAAGCCAACTCAACCTTGTACTTCAACACTTCATTCCTCACCAAAGATTCACACAGGAATCCTTATGACAGCCGACAGCAAGCTCATCCATTTGCAAAACTCTGCTTCGAATCTGGTGGTCACCAAAAGTCGATATTCCACCCTCTCAAAGGCTTTGTACTGATTCAAACTGATCAATTCTCTATTCATGTCATCTTCTATTCCCTCTATCATCTCGCACATTAAAGGCAGATTGTTCTGGATTGATTAAGAATATTTCACAAGAAAAATATTTGGAATACATTTGAAATAAATTTCCTTTGCTAATATTTCCTAATGAAAAATAGAATTTCATTCTTCAACTGAATCATGAAAGATTTTTAGGTTTTTCATTTGGTGAATGTAGAAATGTATTCAATTTGAAAAGATATTCATTTCAGAACTAATAAAAAATTTTTTAATGAATTTCTTACTTGTTTGGCAAGTTGCTCCTGTGTATCCCTTTTCACATTTTCCCACTCGGCATGAGCCATTTTTTTTATTGCAATTGGAATTGTCAGCACAATGACATGTATCTTGACAATTATAGCCAAATGTTCCTGTTGGACATTCTGAAAAGAAACAAAATAACAAATGTAAATTTCATTGTAATATATCGCCTATTTAATTAAGATTAGTAGATGCACTGAAACAGATCAGGGAAATGAAGGTAAATGTTTCTCTTATTTGTCTTCATTACAATCTCTTTCTCTCATATTTTGCATTCTTAAGGATAATCAACATGATATCTATCTTTGAAGAAATTTAAATAAGCATGTATATACGTTTTTCATCATCATCATCCAATACATGTATATATATATATATATATATATATATATATAGGAAATGATACAATTTCCTTGTCAAAAGAATTTTCTGGAGAAAACGGATCAATACTGGCGCAAAGATCCCCAACTAAGGCCCACACAGTCGTTAAAAAAATAAGCGATTAAAAATGTTTTTTAGGACCAATAGGAAATCTGAAAATACGCGCCCAAATAATTTTTGAAAGTCAACGTGTGCGCGCGGGATCCACCTTGATGCTATAAAAACACACAATTTTCCAGACAACACAGATCAGTTACTCATGCCATCCCGGAGTGAAACGTACTAACTTTTTCTCACCGGCGACGTGTTCGTTTGATCTTCAAACGACGGTGTCATGTTACAATTTCAATTTGGATAAAGATCATTATCCACGCTGCAACCAGAACTGGCATTTACGGTCGTGACTTGATACACAAATCGCTGTATACCCTTCTACATTTCAGCTCCCAACAAAGAAATATATTTCTTTATTTTTGGAGCACTATTGTTAATATTGTCTTCTCATTCATTAACATTGGTACCCTACAAATGCTGACCTCTCAACTATAAAAACAGCGACTGCAGTCAACTCCGGATTAAAAATTTTTTTTCTTTCACCAGCGCAAGTTTTCGACAACAGTCGATCATTTTTTTCACTCAACACATTCAACACTATGGAGGCCGAAAAGAACTTATTATCAGCAGACGTTCAGAACTCCATAACTCTTCGTGTTCCATCTTTCAACACAAACAGACCAAGAGTATGGTTCCATTAGCTCGAAGCCATTTTCGCCAACAGGAGGATTACTTCACTAAGAATTATGTTCACACCCGTTGTAGAGACCCTCCCAAGCGAAATCGCCGAGGAAGTAGAGGATATCCTTGGACATCCACTTATAGAGAAGCAATTCGACGAGCTGAAAGAAGCCATTCTTTCAAGACTGGAAAGAACGGACAACGTAAAGTTGAGAGAACTTCTCAACAACGTCTCAATGGGAGACAGAACCCCTTCTAAACTTCTGCGTTTCTGAAAAGTCTTCTAGGACGCAGACACATGAATGAAAGCATCATGCGCCAGGTTTGGTTTGAAAAGTTACCACAAGCAATGACGGACATCCTAATGGAAATATGCACATAATTATTACATACCCACTCTCATATATATATATATATATATATATGTGTGTGTGTGTGTGTGTGTGTGTGTGTGTGAGTGGGTATATATTATTATGTGTATATTTCTTAACAGAATTAATTTTCACATGGAGTTCTGTCGTAAATTTTCTAATGCTGAAAACGTTTAGATGTGACTCGTGGACCTAAAAAAATTGAGATATTAATGTTACATAGCCATCTACACGAATATGGCCATGAGCAAAATAGATATATAATGTTCATTACGATAGAACATATGAAGAACATCGGAATCTCGGGATTCGAAAACACGTAAGAACTTCTTTTTCAGGTACAAAACCTTTTTATTAACTTTGAGTTAAAGGTTTCGACGTAAGGAGGAGAGACACAATCTTCGATGCTGTCTTATTCATTTGGCCCCCAACTCAAGTGGCCCCATTAGGGCGCATGTTCGCCCCGCGTCTGCGAGCTCCAAAAGTCGATCCTTCTCGTTTGTCGTCTAGTACCCAACTCTAATTTTCTTCAAATCTCACACAAACACCCGCGCGTTTCCGGTGCGTGATGTCACCCGCACCCTGTCACCTCGTTTCATCTCGGACTATTATGACATCTGAGTGACACCTCCATCCACCCGCGCGTACCCGCATTAACACCTTCCTCAATGTTGCACCCAACTAACCCATGTGCTGAGCCGAAAGGTTCTCAGCCTAACTAAACTCAAAGGCATGAACCGAAATCCCTTGGCTATTATATAACATACCTATCCAACCACAAATAAAACCATTTGTCATCGATGATGACAAATTATTTTCTTAAACTATTGTGCCGCTCCTCCTCATGTTGAACTGTGCAACAAAGTTTTCAGCAATACAATTTCAACAAAATAATACAACAAAAAACATGCGTCAGTGCCACGCTCAAAAGTCACTGAAATGAAAATAAAAAGTGTTCGTATTGTCCTTCGTTTCCTTTTTCTTTCTTTTTTAAATTTTTTTTTTCTTTTCCCGACCACATTTTCTGGTTCTTTTCTCTCTCTCTTCTTTTTTTTTTTTAAATTTTTTCAACAGTCACTCGTTCGGCATGTATATTTCTTCAGTCTTTAATTTGTTCTCTTATTTTTTTATTTCTTATTTTTTTAAATTTCGAGTTTATTGCTCATTATGTCTTTTGCACTTTTGCCTTCCTTCTACGCCCGTACTTCTTACTTCTAACTTTATATCTCCTTCTCACGTAATATCTGTCATTAATTAATGTACACATTTTAACCTTCCACAACCAAGCATAGCTCGTAATCAACCCAAGATACATGTTTCCCCGTTTTTTCCAACTTTTGACCACCGTCAAACGGTATATCTCACATCTTTTCAACAGCTTACGAGTACCCTTCTTTCTTATTTTCTTTCTTTCTTTCGCCCTTAAAATTCTGGGTGTTCTTTTCTAAACCACCCAAACCTTTATCAGCTCACTCAATAAATTTCTCCCTTGACACAAAATCGAGTCCGTGAATTTTCCAAACACATCCAATGAGACCATCAAAACTCTGCACATATCTTAAATAACTAATCTCCAAACCCATGTTTTTCCGAACATCTTCCTCAACAAAACCTCACAGTCCCACTCCTGGTGGGAACTCACAAAATAACAGTCTGCCCTACCAGACACAAAAACCATCCGTCTCTTCGTTGCTCTGCCTCCATGGCAAAATATCTGAGATAATTTACCAGTCGATAGGGACAACGAAACGTCTGAAGCAATCCAGCCGTACCTCCGACTTGTTCGGACTCGACAACTTAAACAAAAACCCAGCCTGATTTCTTCAGCGCCCAAAATATCGATTCTCCAACATCGAAACCTGTCCCAAAGGTCCTAACTACAGATATGCGAAATTTTTCCGGCAATCCCATCGATGAGAGAAATCTCCAAGGTCTCGAATCAAAATTCTAATCTCCGAATATTATTAGCCCGGACCACCAAGTTACTACAAATTTTCATTCATAAAAAACGTTTTTGACTACAAACTTCACCCACAATGACCCCGTCTATCGTAAAATTCATTCATAAAAATATTGTTTATTAAGGCTGTCCATCATGTGCGCGACACAATTCTCTGTCCACAGAACGGCCATCTTTCTTTCTTCTTCTCTGCCACTGCTAGCTTAATATTATGTTACTCTCTCTTTCTCTCCTCCCACCACGGTACAAAGTCACATACAGTAGTAATCATAATTTTCTGTGCTACCAACGATTTTTTTATTTAAATTTTAGAATTATTTCCAAATCTATCCTCCACAACCAATCAAACTCTATTTGTAAATTAAACTGACAGACGTGAATGAGAAAATACCTTCTTATTCTTTTTCTTTTCTTCATGCCTTTTTTTTTTTTTTGGAGTTGAGTTGTGTTACTTCTTTTTTTTAAATTTCTTTTCACGCCTTTTTTTTTTGCTTTTTTTCTTTTGGAGTTGCGCTGTTTTTCTTTTTCTTCTCTTTTTGGTGTTGGACTTTTCTCCTTTTTTTTCTTAGTGGCGGTGCATGATATTGAAAAACCCAAAATACCTAAAGATCTTGGGAAGAACATCACTGACGATGTGGTCAGGGGCACCTGTGGTTGTATTGCTTGAAATATCAAATTTGATAAAGGAATGATGACCCTTAAAGAATGCACAGATACGGAACCAAATGCACATGCATACACATTAAAACACACTGACGCACACATAAACTCACACATATATGTATATGCATATGTACAAACATACACATTTATATACACACACAAAAACCCTGAAACACACACACACACACATATATATATATATATATATATATATATTTATATGCACATGCAGAAACATAAAAACGTAAATAAACACATACATAAATATGTATTTACATAAATTCTGTACATATATATGGACACACACACATACACACACACACACACACACACACATATATATATATGTATATATATATATATATATGTATATATATATAAAGATAACAACGGTGTGTAAATGACAAATTTCAATTCATTCTATACCCTTCGGAAAAGCTGGATTCTATTTCTTCTTCACACTCATTGGTAAATAGGAGGGTAGACTACATCCTTTAGTCTTTCTACAAGAAACAGTGTAGTCGAAGAGAAACTGAATTCAAACCAGATAGCCTCTACTTTAAATGTGATTGTATGTCAAATCATTCTATTAACAGAGATTGAATAAATACATACATTTATTTCAGCCAATCCATTCTATGGTCTTCTTCAACTGTACTGTCCATAGGAAAAGATAAGGTCGAGTGAGGTAAAAGGAAAATTTTTAACCCATTTTAAACAACTTTTTCTAGAAAACAAACACCTTCCCTCCCCAGAGAAATACGATGAAGTCTGAAGAATTGACTTACCAAAATATAACATTCAAGAAATGAAATAGAAAAAAAGGTTCAGTGTTAATGACTCTTCTCATTGTAATTGATGGTACAGAACAAAGAATTTTGGATAGTGAGTCAAATATTATAACTTAAATGCTTTCAATTTGATATTTTTTCGGAGCATAAATTTTTATCCTAAAAAAGCAAAAAGACTTTACCTTCTTGACAGTTATATCCCTTGAAACCAACTGCACACAAACCATATGGACACTTGCCAGTAATATAATTGCATTGCCAATCTAAATAGCATTGACATTTTAACTGACAGCCATCACCAAAAGTTCCGTTAGGACACTCTAAAAAAACAATAATAAGCAAATATATTTCATGAAAAGCAAATCATTCAAATCTTAAATAAAATATTCAGTGGAGAAATCTAGTTTTTACAAAATGATGGAATAAAAATATTTGTTCCATCTACAATTTTTTTGACTCAGAGATAGTAGCCTAGTATGTAATATCACTCCAGGACTGAGTGGAGCTGGGAGTAATGCCATTGAAGTGCTACTGATAATACAAGTAGGCTGAAATAAATTAAGATCCTTTTCGTTTTAGCAAGACAGCCCCAGGTAATTATGCGAGTCAAACATTTTAAACATTGACAGAATAGTGAATGAACAAGATGAGAGAGTAATTTAGTCCTATTATTTTAGTATGGCACAAGGACACAATTGTGGGACACTGTGTACATGTTAAATTCAATATTCAGTTAGAATCAATTGACAAATTAGTAAGCTAAACATAATGAATACTTTCAGTCATTGAAACATCTCTATCTTTACACAAATAAAATAAAAATCTATCAATATCTAAATTTCCAAATAGATACGCCTAAAAATAGAAGAAGACAAAAGATTGTAAATTGCATTCATCAAAAATAAATCATTAATTTAGGCAATGAATTATAAACAGATTATAATTAACTGATTCTCATTTCAAATTGTTTCATTCTATCACTTCAATGGAAATAATATACAATAATGTGAAGAATATTTACAATAGCATCCATCTTGGATGTCTTTTTACAATTTTCATTTGAACACTCAATAATATATTGTAGATGAAATCGGCAAAAAAATAAAATATCAAATATTGTATATGAAATTGGAAAAATATTTGGAATTCATTTGAAATAAATATTACCTGTTTCTATCACTGATCAAATTTTGAATTCTAAAAGATAATCACAATGCCATTTACAATAGCATCCATCTTGGATGTCTTCATTTTGACACACAATAAAATATTGTATTTGAAATCTGCACTAAAAGAAATAAATTCATTTCATTAAAATAAGTGTCTTCCTTCTCATTTTTCAATACTAACATTAAAATAGAAAGATCCCCGGATCATTTAACCATTTAAAAGCATATGGGACCTGGTGCATTTAAATATGGTTATCACCGAACAGGGAGTTTATTTTTTTCACATGTGTGAAAAAGAGGCGGTCTGGCACTTGATCCCTCGTAGAGTAAGTCCTTGTTCAGAGTCCTTTCTTGGGCATATAGGAAGTGGCATATTATGAGGGGGTTAATTTATGGCTAGACTGACCACCGTTGGCAAAGCGTTTCCAAATTTCACACTATTCACACACCCACTTGTTCTTCCACCCCTAGATCTATGGAAGATATGGACCTCTAGGTTTCGATGTAATAATATTAATTATAGCAGTTGACAACTCTGGTTTCCTGTATAATATTTTTAAAGGAATTCATAGGACAATTTAAGCGAGAATAACATAAGTCAAATAGAAGCTGAAAAAGAAACATAAAATTGTAACTTGATAGGAAACAACACAAATGAACAACTTCAACACGTGGGAACATTAAAATATATCAATCTTTTTACTGTACACCTGGATACACATATTCAACGCGTCGGCTATATTATCAACGGATAGTACATAAACATAAATGTCTTTCTTCTTTTCTTTTCTTTCTTCTTTAGTCTTTCTTCAAATTGAAAGAGAGAGAGAGAGAATATATAATTGGGTACAGGGAGAAACAGTCTTATAGTTAACTTATCTTTTTCCGATGGATTCCTGTGGAGAATATTTCCTCTTTTACGGGCTAACGGACTTTATGTTATTTTTAGTTCTGGCTTGAAGGTATGGCTTCTTCTTCTTTTTGTCCAAGATTCTTTCCGCTTTCTTTACCCGGAGTCTTGGCATGGGACTCGCATCCTCTCACGACAACCTCATCTTCAAAACTGATTTTCTTATTCCCTATTTCCGCTGACGGAAGAAGGGGGCTATTTCCGCTTTGGGATTCTAGCCAATCATTTGGCTTCTCTCTTCTTCCTACCCCTGTCAGGCGATTAGTTAGGGCTACTATATGTCCCTGTACCCCATTCTTTACCCATCCGGTCACAAAATGCAAAGATCTGTTGGTTTGCATTCTGACCTGGATTTGTTACCTCGGGATTGGCCTACATTACTATCTCTCTTAACGGTCATTCTTTGACAGCTTGCTAATTCAAACACGAGGGATAGTAGAAATTCCTTATTTCTCTTCTCTCAGTGGGACCACGTGACAGTATAAAGAGTTTTTGAAAAAAAAATTATTCATATTCTTTATAGGGACTTTAAAGATCAAAAAGTCACAGCAGCCAGCAATGAAGTTCACACTGGAAGGAAATGGAGTGCAAGGAAAGAACTGGTGAAGGCTGAGGGCTAGTAAAAACAGAAGGCTCTAATAGGAACGGTGGCAATAAGTCGTGCTGGCCAGGGCTACTTCCCTTTCACCCCAATTCACAAAGCCAGGAGGAAACAGAGGGAAACAAGACATAGATATTGAAGGACTGTCAAGGCTACGTAAAGTTAGAACTGAACTTGGCACTGGCTCTCTAAGACATGCTGTAGAAGGTCTGCACAGCCGTTTCTTCCACTCTTCTGCCACAGTGGGTGCCATGAGGCATGTCTACCAGGCTTGATTTGAAAGCCCAGTTGCAAAAGGGCAACACATTCCAAGCAGGCCGCCGGGTAAGCGAGATCTCAGAGTTGTTCAAGAAGCCAAATCAGTCCACGAGCAGATCCGAAAAGGAACCCACCACTAAGTGCAGAGACCAAGAAATTCATTGAACCAAGGAATCTTGAGAGGGAGCCTGATGGCACTCGTTGAGAAACAGTGTTTCATCCCTTCGTTTACAACGACCCTTAGCGTCAATGTTACATGCAAGTTTGGGAAAAGCCACCTCAACCTTGCATTTCTACACTGCATTCCTCATCAAAGATTCACGCAGGAAAGCCATATGACAGCCAACAGGAAGCTAATCCATTTGCAGAATCCTGCTTCAAATTAGATGGTAACTAAAAATCGATATTCCAACCTATTGAAGGTTTTGTATCGATTCAAACTGATCAGTGCTGTATTCGTGTTGTCTTCTATTCCCTCCATGATCTGGCAAATTAAGTGCAGATTGTTTTGGATTGATCTTTTTTTCACAATGTAGTTCTGCTCAGGTCCCCAACAACAATCAGCAAATGGTTTGCCAAGATCCGTTCAAAATTCTTTAACTCTATGTTTAGCAGAGTTATAGGCCGGTACTAATCTTGTTTCTTCCAAACATCCCTGCCACCTTCCTTCAGCAATCTGATCACTCCCCCACTAATACTACCAGGATTGACTCCATGGGCGAACCAGTGGTTGAACACATCTGTCAGAATAGTCACAAATATATGCAAGTTTCTCAAGTACACTTGATAAGGCAAAACATCCAGTACTGGCCACTAGTTGAGGCCGACCTGCTTCAACATATCACGGACTTTGCAGTGTGTAACCAGCATCTCACAGGCAGCCGCTTCTACCTCCAGAAGGTGCAGAAAGTTGGTGAGATAGCTGCCAAACCCCTGAACCAGGAGATTAGGCAAGCTGATAAAATGATCATGAAAATACACCCACAACGCTTTGTGATTCATTTTTCAACTTTATCATTCCCTCACATTTCTTTATTATGAATATTTGACAATAAGAAAATTGGAATTCAATTGAAATAAATGTCCAATATTGAAACCAATTCTGGCAAATATTTACCAGTGAAAAACAAAATATCATTCTTCAACTGAATCATTTAAGAGTTTTTGTTTTTCATTTGGTGAACATAGAAATTAATTCAATTTGAAAAGATATTTATTTCAGAACGATATGAAAAATGTTTAAAGAATAATTTTCTAATTTTTTGGGCAAGTTTCTCCTGTGTATCCCTTTTCACATTTTCCATCAAGGCATTGGCCATTTGTTTTATTGAAAATACACCCCAAATGCTTTATGATTCATTTTTCAACTTTATCATTCCCTCACATTTCTTTATTATGAATATTTGACAATAAGAAAATTTGGAATTCAAATAAATGTCCGATATTGAAATCAATTCTGGCAAATATTTACCAGTGAAAAACAAAATATCATTCTTCAAATGAATCATTTAAGATGTTTTGTTTTTCATTTGGTGAATATAGAAATGTATTTAATTTGAAAAGATATATATTTCAGAACTACATGAAAAATGTTTAAAGAATAGTTTTCTTATTTTTTGGCAAGTTTCTCCTGTGTATCCCTTTTCAAATTCTCCATCAAGGCATTGGCCATTTGTTTTATTGAACTTGGAAATGTCAGGAAAATGACATAATGTTTTTGTCTCTACCCATACTTAAATTATATCCTAACATAATTGTGTGACAACCGTTTTTTTAAGTTAACACTGGGGACAATGAGAGGTTTATTCGTTGTTTTTTGTTTGTTTTTGCTTTGTTGAGTAAAATAGTGCTCGCTATGCTAATATATATATATATATATATATATATATATAGATAGATAGATAGATAGATAGATATTATCACATGACGTTGATGTGTTGTCATATCCTATTAGTTGGTTTTAAGCGATAATTTTGTAATGAATATTTTTAGTCATTTTGCATAAAGTATATTTTAAATGAGATAATTGAATCGATTTTTGTTGTTGAGTGGGCGGATTTGAGTATTGGGGTTATTGATAGTAAATTAAAGAATGAATTTTTTTGCCGTTTCATAATTTGTTGCTGCTAAATACTCCTTGTTCAAAACCATTTTAATTATTTAGCATTTCGGTTATGTATGCGATACTTTTATTTTAGACAGGAGGTGTTTTTATTATTTTGTAGATTTGAAAATAGTTTTAAAAGTATAGGAAGTTGTCTATTTCCGCCTCGTACGGAGTTGCTTACTTTTTAGTCTGTTCTGAGCGTTAAAGTGAGTCTCTGGGCAATTACTTTCTCTGTTTCAATGGAAAACATTTCCTCGGTTATCACATACAAATATATTACACCAACATATATGGTTTCAAGTACACTTATGTAATACTAATAATTTGTAAAAGATCCACTTTCGATTCATAGATGGTGACAGTGAACTTGAAAAAAATGGAAAGGAATGGGTGATTTTCCCGGTGGTGAAAGGTAGGCAGCTGATGCTTCCTGGGTCAAATTCACAAAAAATCTTCAATGATAAAACAAAAGATAACAAATTTATCTCTTACAACAGCTGAACAGAGTGAGACAAGATTTTTTTGGTTACATAATATATTTTGAACCACAGATAGGACCCTAAAAAGTAGTCACTCACTGGGTCTGAGTGGACCTGGACGTAATGCCAATGAAGAGGTACTCTACGTTCACAAAATCTCTAGAATTAGAGCTTCACCATCACATGCAGTTTAGTGTCGAAACCAGGACACTATTTATATCACCCATAGATGGTACACGGACATGAACTACCACTCCAGGTTGTAGTAGGCCTGGGAGTATTGCCAATGAAGAGGTACAGTATTTTTTTAAAAGCTCTAGATTTAGCACTCTACTATCAGATGCAGTTTAGTGTTGAACCCAGGACACTAGTTCTATTTGCAGCATAGATGGTACTTTAACAGGTACTAGCATTCAAGGTCGGAGAGGATCTGGGAGTAATGCCAATGAAGTGGTACTCTACATTCCCTAAAGCCCTAGAATTGGAGCCTCTTGATTAGATGCAGTTTAGTTTCAAACCTAAAAGACTAGTCTTTTTAACCCATAGATGGTACCCTTACAAGTAATCAACTTCAGCTGAAAGTGGACCTGGCATTAATACCATAAAGGAGGTACCCTATATTTCCAATTCTCTCAAGTTGGAGTCTGACGCACATGCAGTTTAGTGTCAAACCCAGGACTAGTTCTATTTGACACATAAATGGTTCTCTTACAGCTACTTCGACTCCAGGTCATGGTGGACCTGAGAGTAACACCAATGAAGAGGTATTCTACATTCCCAAAAGTTCAAGAATTGGAGCCTGATGCACAGGCACAGTTAAATCTAGGACACTAGTTCTATTTGACCCCTTGAGGGTACCCTAGCAGAGAATCTGGGAGTGTTGCCAATTAAGAGGTACTTCTTATTCCTAAATAGAAGAATTGAAGCCTCATCTTCCGATGCAGTTTAGGGTAGATGTTAAGTATACTTGACCCACATATAGTACCCTAACAGGTAAAACCACTCAAGTTCAGCGAGTGCCATGTAGTGACCAAATTGAAGACGTATTTTACCTTCTCAAAACCTCTAGAACTGGAGCCTGATAATCAGATGCAATTTACTGTCAAATCCAGGACACTCTTTCTATTTGACCAATACATATTAGCCAAACAGGTACTATCACACCAGGTCAGAGTCAACCTGGGAGTAATACCAAAGAAGACGTACTCTACATTCCCAAAAGCTCAAGAATCAGAGTTTTATGATCAGATGCATTTTAGTATCAAATCCAAGACACTACTTTTATTTGTTCCCTCAATGGTACCATTACAGGTACTTCTAATACTGGTCAGAGTGGACCTGGGAGTTGTCAAAAAGTGGTTCTCTACATTCTTGAAAGCTCTAGATTAGGAACCTCACAATCAGATGCAGTTTTGTGTCAAACCCAGCACATTACTTGTATTTGACTTGATATTGGGACCACAACGGTTCTACAACACCATGTCAAAGTGGACCTGGGAGTAACCCAATGAAAAGGTACTGAACATTGCAAAAAGCTCTCAAATTGGAGCCTCACAATCAGATGCAGTTTAGCGTCAAGCACAAGACACTTGTTCTATTTGACTAATGCATGGTACCCTGACAGTTACTAAAATTTCAGGACAGCATGGACCTGCAAGTAATGTCCATGAATAGGAATTAAACATTCCCAAAATCTTTCGATTTGAATCCTTACCATCAGATACAGTTTAGTGTCAAACCAAGGAAAATATTTCTATTTGACCCATAGATAGTACCCTAAAGTCAGAGTGGAGCAGGGAGTAATCACAATAAAGAGGTATTCTGCAACCCAAATGCTCTAAAATTGGAGCCTAAACATCAAATGCAGCATAGGTACTGTTTCTCTCTTGAGCAGGTAGGCATGTGTTAAGTATGTTGTGTCCAATTCTAATTCTGCTTAATATGATATCTTGCCTTCGGTTAGGTAACAGTTCTGTGATTTCCAGTTTAATTGTTGCTTGATGTTTATAAAGTTTCTTATTTGGGAACCTGTCCCATAGTGTTTGCCATTTCCTTCTTATGAAGTGTTTGGTTTTGATTTTGTAATCTGTGAATGGAAGTTTAAGAGTTGTAATCATCATTTTAGTTGTTTCTTTCGCAAGTGTGTTGGCCGAACAGGTACTATCACTCCAGAACTGAGTGGACCTTGGAGTAACCCCATTGAGGTGGTATTGATAATACAAGCAGAGGGAAATAAAGTTTCTTTACATTTTGGCAAGACAGTTTCATCTAAACTTGCCAATTTAACATTTTATACATAGAGAGAATAGTGAATAAACAAGATGACAGACTAATCTAGTCCCATTATTTTAGTCTGGCACAAGATCAAATTAATGGGACATTGGGTACATGTTGAATTTAATATTCAGTTACAATCAACTAGTAAGCTAAACATAATGAATATTTTCAGTCATTGAAACATCTCCATCTTTACACAAACATAAAATAAAAATCTATTAAATATCTAAATTTCCAAATAGATATGCCGAAAAATAAAAGAAGACAAAAGATTGTAAATTGCATTCATCAAAGATAAATCATTAATTTAGGCAATGAATTATGAACAGATTATAATTAACTCATTCTCATTTCAAATTGTTTCATTCTATCACTTCAATGGAAATAATATACAATAATGTGAAGAATATTTACAATAGCATCCATCTTGGATGTCTTTTTACAATTTTCATTTGAAAACTTAATAAAATATTGTATATGAAATCGGCAAAAAAATAAAATAAAAAATATTTTATATGAAATCGGAAAAATATTTGGAATTCATTTGAAATAAATTTCCTATGTTAAAACTAATTCTCACAAATATTTACCAATAAAAAAATGAAAATTAATCTTCAGCTAAGTCATTAAAGATAATTAAGTTTGCCTTAGGGGAATGTAGAAATATATTCAGTTTTTATTAATCTTGTTTGATATGAAAGCATTTGACATTTCGGAACAATATTAAAAATGCAAGTTTTATTGTAATATACCAGCTACTTAATTAAGATAAGTAGATGCACTGAAATGCATAAGGAAAATGTGTACCATATTCACAATTAACAGTATGTGCGAAATGGACATATAATGTTCATTACAATAGAATATATAAAGAACGTAGGAATCTCAGAATTAGAAAACACGTAACGACTTCTTGTTCAGGTACGAAACCTTTTTATTAACTTTGAGTTAAAGGTTTCGATGTAAGGAGGAGAGACACAATCTTCTTTGCTGTCTTATTCATTTGGCCCCCAACTCGAGCGGCCCCCCATAGGGTGCACGTTCGTCTCGCGCCTGCGAGCTCCAAAAGTCGACCCTTCTCGTTTGGCGTCTAGTACCCGACTCTCTCTCTCTCTCTTCAAATTCTCACACAAACCTCCGCGCGCTTCCGGTGCGTGACGTCACCCGCACCCTGTCACCTCGGTTCGTTTCGGACTATTATGACATCTGAGTGACACCTCCAGCCGCCCGCGCGCACCCGCGTTATCACCTGCTTCAATATTGTACCTAACTAACCCATATGCTGAGCTGAAACGTTCTCAGCCTAACTAAACTCAAAAGCATGAACCGAAATCCCTCGGCTATTTCATAACAAATGAGAGTCAATGTTTCTTTTACTTGTCTTCATTACAATCTGTTTCTCTCCATCAATGATCACATTTTGCATTCTAAAAGATAATCACAATGACATCTATCTTTGAAAAAATTGAAATATGAATGTGTATAGAGGTTTTGAAAAAAATTGATGTATATTCTTTATAGGGACTTTACTTCGTGCAGGCCAGGCCTACTTCCCTTGCAACCAAATTCACAAAGCCAGAGGGAAACAAAGACGGAACTTAGACGTAGATGTTGAAGGACTATCGAGAGAAGGTAGATTTAGCAATGAACTCGGCACTGGCTCTCTAGGAAATGCAGTTGAAGGTCTGCACAGCCGTTTCTTTCACTCCCCCATCGCAACAGAAGCAATCAGGCATATTTACTAGGCTTGCTTTGAAAGCCCACTCTCAAAGGAGCAACACATTCCGAGGAAGCCACCAAGTGAGCAAGATCTCAGAGTTGTTCAAGAAGTGAACCTCTTCCTATAATATATTAACCTCCGACCCAGCCGTCGATCAAGGAACAGGTACATCCGGTCGAAGATATCAGGATATAACCTTGACTGTAGACGGGTTGAATTGGGTGCAGATGCGACGCTCACAGGAAGCAGGTGGCTGTCAAACAATTACATAATCCGGGGCCACAGACAGGTTCAGTTAGTTGGAGTCAGTCGAGTTCGAGATAAGATGCTTTAGAGAGAAACAACACCCAGCAGGGGGCTATGGGCCCTCAGGAACCCCCGATTGAGCAGCCCAGCAGAACAAGAAAGAAGTGCTGCTAAAGACGGAGGAACTGGGGGTCAATATGTTGCAGTTTGTTCAGTCTCGAACTTCCATGGAAATAATATACAATAACGTGAAGAATATTTACAATAGCGTCCATCTTGGAAGTCTTTTTATAATTTTCATTTGAACACTCAATAAAATAGTGTATATGAAATCGGCAAAAATTTTTTTTTTAAATATTGTATATGAAATCAGAAAAATATTTGGAATTCATTTAAAATAATTTCCTTTGTTAAAACCAATTCTTACAAATATTTACCAATAAAAAAATGAAAATTAATCTTCAGCTAAATCATTAAAGATAATTAGGTTTGCTTTAGGGGAATGTAGAAATATATTCAGTTTTTATTAATCTTCTTTGATATGACAACATTTGACATTTAGGAATAATATAAAAAAATGCAAGTTATATTGTAATATATCTGTAGAATATTTGTTGACTCACGTAGAGCTTCCAAAGAATTACCAATGAGTAATTTGGTTGAGTATAAGTAGATTAATGGATCCCACTCATGCAAATGTGTTGGATGGGTCCATTCCAGTAAAGTGAGCTAATGTACATGTTGCTCATGCACTCTTCAATAAAAGAAGTGAGCTTTAGCTGACTAGATTTTCAAGGAAGCAGCCGAGTGGGCAAGTTAACGTAGCTAAGGCCGAGCTGGCCTCCTTGCAAATTAAGGAGTACCAAGCTCTGGTAGTTAGGGCTAGGTTAAAGAGAATGTCGTGCGAGGCGACGAATATGGCCCAGGAATTACGGGCCGAGGAACTCAGGCATGCTACTGATCGGCATATCGCCAGTGTCACATCGCCGGAGGGGCTCCGTCGAACTACAAACGAAGCCATTTGTGGGGAGTTTCGGCAGTATTTCTTGAAGCTTTTCACCAGGGAGCCCGGACTGAGTTCTGCTCAGTTCGACACCTATCTTGCCGACTTTCCTCGCCTTTCGGCGACTGAAGCGGCTGGGTGTGAGGGGCGCATAAAGGAGGAGGAGATTCGGGATGCACTGAAGTCGGTCGGGCTGGATAAGTCCCCCGGAATTGATGGTCTGCCCTACGAAGTGTACTTGAGGTTGTCGCACATGTTTGTCCCCTTGCTGGCAACCATCTATAACAACTGGATGAGGCAGGGTACTATACCCAGACGCTTCACCAGGGGTATAGTGAAGTTGCTTCGTAAGAACAAACATGGTGGGGATGGGATTAGTAACTTTCGCCCTTTAACGATGCTTAACACTGACTTAAAGATTTTGGCGAAGATCCTGGCAAACCGTTTGCAGACTGTCCTGCCTAGTCTGATTTGCCCCGAGCAGACTTGTGCTGTGAAGGGTAGGACTATCCAGGACAGTCTTCATCTGGTCCGCACGATCGTAGAAAAAGTCGACGGAAATGCCGCGCTGATCAATTTAGATCAGTCCAAGGCCTTCGATAGGGTTGACCATGCTTTTTTGGAGGCTGTCTTGTCTTCGGCCGGCTTCGGGGTTGATTTTCGCACCTGGATACGTCTCCTTTATGCGTCCCCCGGAGTCGTGGTGGAGGTGAATGGGGTAAGGTCGGAGCCCTTCACTCTGACTCGATCGATTCGGCAAGGTTGCCCGTTATCGCCTATGTTATATATCCTGGCGTTAGAGCCTTTTCTACGCAGGATAAAGGCGAACCCGGTCCTACGCGGCCTCACGCTACCTGGCGCCAGTGAGGTAGCCAGGTACACTGCATACGCTGACGACGTCAGCGTGCTTGTAACGAGCAGTGCCGAGGTGGAGGAGGTGAGCAAAGAAATCGGAAGGTACGAAGCTGTAACAGGGGCCAAGATTAACCGCGATAAGTCTGTCGGCTTGCGGTTGGGCTCGTGGAAAGGCTATGCTCTTCCCGGCCCCTTCATTTGGAAAGACGGTCCGTGCAAGATACTCGGCGTCTGGTTTGGGCCTGATCTTCAATTGGAGAAGAATTGGTCGGAAGTACTGGATAAGGTCGTAGCCGCAACTGAGTTGTGGCTGCGTAGAAGGCTTTCCCTCAAGGGTCGGGCAGAGGTGTGCAGTTCGCACATCTACTCCCTAGCCGTATACCGACTTTCAGTGCTTCCTATCCCGGCCACCATCCTATTCAAGCTGGAAAGGATTCTCTTCCAGTTTCTCTGGGCAAAGAGACATCCTTTGGTGCGACGGGAGATCTGTTACCTTCACCCTTCTGAAGGCGGTCTAGGAGTACCTAACGTCGAGGTACGGCGCCATACTTTGCGTCTTACTTTCCTAGACCGGATGTGTTCACGAGACACGGCGGCGGGAAGCGTCTGGAAAGAAGACGCTAAACAGTCTTTCCCGTCGCTAAGAAGTGTGCATTTTGCTGATGGGGAGGCCCATCGGTTGCCCAGACGCGAATGCCCCTTCTATCGCGAGTGCCGGCATGCTTTGAAAGTTCTCTCTCGGCTGCAGACAGGTCTCTCTGACAGCCGGCCGTTGTCGAGTAAGGCATTATATCGTTGTTTAGTTAGGGGGGCCGCTAGCGATGGTCTGATTGGCGAGCTCGGTGTGACGGAGGCGGAGGGTCGCTTACTGTGGCCTTGGGCCCCCAGGATGAGGTGTCTCAATAATGACGAGGCTTCCCTCACCTGGCTGGTCATTCGGAATGCCCTCTGGGTCGGCAAGAAATTGTTTGCAGCGCAACAGGCCATTTCGCCTGAGTGCGGCCGGTGCGGTGATTTGGAGGAGACTATTAGTCACGCCTTCTTTCACTGCCCGGTCGTACGGCCGCTGTGCAAGCTTCTTGAAGGCTACATGGTCCGCATCCTCAATGGAAAGTTTTTTGTCCTGGAAGCCAGTTCTGTGTGCAGCAATGTGGTACCGAGGCTGAACAGACAGGAACACTATGTGTTTCTCTGCTTACTCGGCGTTATGCGTGTCGTGATGTGGACGACGAGAAAGAAGGAACTCTACGAGGACGAGTCTTTTTCTTCTCAGACCCTGGTGGCATTTTATAAACACCAAATCAAAGTCAAAATCCGGTCTGAGAGAAAGAGACTCTCTTCGCTGGAGTTTGGCGAAAGGTGGGTGACTGTTGCGCGCTTGTGTCGCGTGGTAGGAGCCAACCTTACTTTCACTTTGGACATTCCAGGGACTTAAGAATTTTGAGTTACCGGAAGGACGTGACCACCCAGCCCAGGTAAGTTAAAATTTTTTAGGCCATTTTGATTTAGTTTGTTCCTAATTTAGTTAACTTAGCTAGAGTATGCAAGGTCATTGGGCCCCCTTTTTTTGTCCCCTTCTTTTGTTTCACTCTCCCTTCCCTTCCCCCTGTTAGGTGACAGGAATTGGAGTTCTCCAGGAGTGCGATGGAGGGCTTATGTTAATTCATAATTATTGTTTACTTATATTTTGTACTATTTATTTACCTTATTTGATTATTTTTCCTCCTTCGACACTATTTTCGACTGGTTAACTCCTCTTTCTGCCATGTTTTAGTACGTGGGGGGGACCCCATACTAACCATCATAATGTATATATGTTTTGTTCATTTTCGTTTTTAGGGGACTTTGTAAATAAAGATGTATATAGCTTTCATTTGTTTTTAAATTGTTCCCCTCCCCCTCACTTTGTAAATATGGGATTAAGTTTAGAAGTCCATGGAGCAGAAGTGTTGTTTTGGTGATTGTTGTTTTTGGTGAATGCAGTGTGATAGTGATATGCTTATTTGAGGTATTTTGGTGTTTTTTAATTTGGAGATATGTATTGGTCAGTGAATGAGTCTAGTTAAGTTAGAGATTAGGATAGTGTAGACCAGCCTTCCCCACCCAATTTTAAGGCCTTGTGCCAAATTTGTAATTTTCCCTTTTATCTTTTTTTAAAAAAATTACAATAAATAATTTCAAGGAAGCAGCCAGGGCACCTCTGGTGGTGTAACGGTTAGCAAGCTAGACTAGCAAACCTACACAAGTGAGTTCGAGTCTCATTGGGCGCCCCATTCATTTGGCCTTGTGCCACATTGAAGCAAAGAGCTTTGTAAATTAATTCAAGGAAGCAGCCATGTTACTTTTGGCTTGTGAAGGTCAGTGCTGTTCATTGATGTTCTATACCTTCTACAGTTCTTTTGTTTATTCTACAATATCACCTACTTAATTAAGATAAGTAGATGCACTGAAATGCATAAGAAAAATGAAGATAAATGTTTCTTTTACTTGTCTTCATTACAATGTGTTTCTGTCAATCAATGATCAAATTTTTCATTCTAAAAGATAATCACAATGGCATCTATCTTTGAAGAAATTGAAATATGCTTGTATACAGAGTTTTTGAAAAAAAATATCTATATCCTTTTAGGGACTTTAAAGATCGAAAAGTGGCGGCAGCCAGCAACGAAGTTCGCACTGGAAGGACGTTTAGTATAAGTAAAGAACTGGGGAAGGCTGAGGAGCGGTTAAAGCAGAAGGCTCCCATAAGGACGGTGGCAATACGTCACGCTGGCCAGGGATACTTCCCTTGCACCCAAATTCACAAAGCCAAGGGGAAACAAAGACGGGACCTAGACGTAGACGTTGAAGGACTATCGAGAGAAGGCTGATTTAGCAATTAACTTGGCATTGGTTCTCCAGGAAATACTGTAGAAGGTCTGCACAACCGTTTCATTCACTCCTCTGTCGCAGCAGAGGCAGTCAGGCATGTCTACCAGGCCTGCTTTTAAAGCCCACTCTCTAAAGAGCAACGCATTCCGAGGAAGCCACCAAGTGAAGGAGATCTCAGAGCTTTTCAAGAAGTGAACCTCTTCCAGGGACCAGCCACGTCATTCCACAAGCAGATCCAAAGAGGAAACCACCATTAATTCCGGAGATTGAGAAAGTCATTGGACCAAGGGAGCTTGAGAGGGAGCCTTACAGCACTTGGTGAGAAACAGTCTTTCACTCCTTGGTCAACATTGACCCTTGGCATCAGCGATAGATGCAAGTTTGGGAAAATTCACCGCAACTTTGCACTTCTACACTGAATTCCTCATCAAAGATTCTCACAGGAAATCCATATGACAGCTGACAGAATGCTAATCCATTTACAGAACTCTGGTTTAAATCTGGTGGTCACCATAAGTCGATATTCATCCCTATCAAAGTATTTGTACAGATTCAAATAGGTCACCACTGTATCAGTGTCATCTTCTATTCCCTCTATGATCTCGCACATCAAGTGCAGATTTTTCTGGGTTGATCATTCCTTCACTATGTAGTTCTGCTTAGGTCCAATCAGATGCCCAACAACAATCAGCAAATGTTTTGCCAACATCCATGCAAAATTCTTTAACTTTGTGTTTAGCAGAGTTATCAGTGTGTAGTCA
This sequence comes from Sepioteuthis lessoniana, assembly GCA_963585895.1. Taxonomy (NCBI): domain Eukaryota; kingdom Metazoa; phylum Mollusca; class Cephalopoda; order Myopsida; family Loliginidae; genus Sepioteuthis; species Sepioteuthis lessoniana. The sequence goes on from OY757928.1 coordinate 88,007,583, forward strand.
TCTCATTTCTTCCAAACATCTCTGCCACCTTCTTTCACCAATGTGATCACTCCCCTACTAATGCTACCAGGATTGGCTCTATGTGCAAACCAGTGGCTGAACACGTCTGTCAGAATAGTCACAAACATATGCAGGATTCTCAAGTAGATGCACTGAAACACATAAGGGAAATGAAAGTAAATGTTTCTCTTAGTTGTCTTCATTACATTCTGTTTCTCTTGATGAATGATCATATTTTGCATTCTAAAAGATAATCACCATGATATGTATCTTTGAAAAACTGAAATGAGTTTGTATATAAATCATTTGATATATATATATATATATATATATATATATATATATATATTGACCGGCCCAAATAGCATAATGTTTAGAGTGTTTGGCAATGATCCATGAGACTGGGGTTAAATCGCTGGTTGAAACATACCAAGGACTCAAAAAATGGTACTTGATGCCTACTTGCTTAACACTCAGCATTATAAGCACTGATCAAGAATAAGTGGAGCAATCTGGGGAAGGGAGTAGCACCCTCCCATACACCCCAGTCCAATAACTATTAAAAAGGGAGCATTTGTGTTGTCGTCAAACATGGTTGGTCAACTTACAACTTCTTTATACTTATACACACACACAAATGCACACACACACACACACATATATATATATATATATATAGTAAATATATATCTAAATATATAATTGGAATGGACAATATTATTTGACTTACCATCATTACAACCTGTTCCTGTCCATCCATTAGCACAGTTACAAGTTTCATATGAGCATTGTGAAGTGTTAGAACAATGACACCCACTTTGGCAGTTTTTTCCATAACGTTCATGTGGACACTCTAAAAAAAAGTAAAAGATTTTCGGATAAATGAATAAAGAACTATTCCCATTCAAAATAACAAAAATTCAATTCAGATTTTTACACAGTTTTTTTGAAGAGTAAAAAGATAGACATGTGGGATTACTATTTTTGTCTGCCAAGCAATCTCTACTAATTATCACTTAATAGCATTGTCAATGCTGTATATAAAAAGAGATAATGAAAGTGTCAGTGTCTTTTAATAATAAGATGCCTTGAGACCTGATTCATGTCTTCTGGGAGAGAACATTTTCAAATGCTGTGTCACAGTGAATGTGACACCACAAAATATAATACAGCCGAGAATTTCCTTGATTGAGGCACAGGCCTCTGATTCGGAGAGAAGAAGTAAGTTTTACTGATCAAGGCTATTGTACCAGCAAAGATATCAGAAGAGCTCTGGGAGAAGAATATCGACACCTCCCCAAAAACTATGTGAGAGCTGATATAGATGAATTCAGATTTGGCAAAATGATTGCATTAGGCCAATAGGGCGCCTGGACTCAATTGGGATGGTATTTTAAAAAGGAAAGTTAGCTGGTTGGACAATTGTGGTTCAAACTTCATCCACATTCGATTCCTCATCCAGGCTGTTTATAATACAATACCGAGACCAGCAAATCATAACACCTGGGAAAAGGCTGAGACTCCCCAATTCCCGCTGCGTGAAAAGAGAGGATCGCTTAAAAACATACTCAGATGAACTAAGGCATTGGGTGATGGAAGTTACAGCTGACGTCATAATCAGGTGCAGAGGGTAAAGACAAATTTATTTAATAAATGTCTTCAAACCAGTACATACGAGCCTGTCAGCAGGAGAATCCATTTTCTTAAGGCAATAAGAATATTTGGAATTCAATTAAAACAATTTCCTATGTTAAAAGCAATTCATACTAATTTTTACCCAAATAATGAATATTGGTCTTCAACTAAATCATTAATTAATATAAGTTGATGCGCTGAAATACATAAAAGAAATGAATCTGTTACAATCTGTTTCTCTCTATCAATGATCACATTTTGAATTCTCAAAGATAATCACAATGACATCTATCTTTGAAGAAATTGAAATATGCATTTATAGAGAGATTTTGAAAAAAATGTAATATATTCTTTATAGGGACGTTAAAAATCGAAAAGTTGCAGCAACCAGCAACGAAGTGGGTTCCTACTTGGACAGAGTGTTAGTTAGACGAGCTGACATTGATTTCGTTAGTTGTCCCACGTTCCACCTGATAGCGTGGACTGACCATAAGCTTGTTAGGGTCAGTCTGCGGTTAGCAAATAGGCCTAGTCTAGCCGGCTACTGGAAGTTCAATACCTCCTTACTGGAGATACGGGACTTCCGGGACCGGCTAGAATCCCTAATTCAGCGGGCGTTAGTGGGGGCGGTTACCGGGAATAGGTGGTGGGTTTCTCTCAAATATAGGATTAGAGACTTCGCCACCAAATACGGTCAACAGCTCAACCTAGATAAGGCCAAGGAGGCGAAGTATATAGAAGATAGACTTTTCCGGGCGGCGGCTGGGGGGACTCCCTAGGTGTAGAACTAGCTAAGAGGGACCTTGAGTGTGAGAGTAGCGAGCGCTACAAGGGATTCGTAGTTAGATCTAGGTTAAATAGAGTTCTCTACGAAGCTGTGAAATCGAACACGACTGCGCGTGAAGAAGAAGTGCGAAGGTTCCCCGATCGGTACATCGCGTCTGTCAAGACCGCGGACGGGTGACTGCAGTGATTGAGTCGTGAGATGCGTGATGCCTTTCGGGCGCACTTTCGGGATCGCTTTGCCCGCTGCCCTGATCTCCCGATCCGGGAGTTTCGTAGCTATCTTGCCGATTTCCCCCGCCTTGGGGTGGCTGAAGTGGCTAGCTGCGAGGGTGTGGTTACTGAATGCGAAGTCTGTGCTGCGTTGAAGCAGGTCGGCCTCAACAAGTCGCCGGGACTAGATGGATTGCCCAACGAAGTGTACTTGAGGATATCGCACATGTTTGTCCCTATTCTGACGGATGTATTCAACCATTGGTTTGCCCAGGGAGCCATCCCTGGTTGCGTAACCAAGGGCGTGATCACATTGCTGAAGAAAGGTGGCAGGCATGTTGGGGAGGGTTTAGATGACTACAGGCCCATAACTCTGCTTAACACAGAGTTAAATATTTTGGCCCGGGTCTTAGCGAATCGTTTACAGCATGCCATCAGTGATCTAATCGGCCCTGAACAGACCTTTGCTGTGAAGGGAAGATCGACCCAGGACAATCTGCACTTGATTCGTGAGGTCCTAGAGGGGATAGAAGACGACACCGAAGCCGCGCTGATCAGTCTAGATCAGTCCAAGGCCTTCGATAGGGTTGACCATCGGTTCTTGGCGTCTGTTTTAGAGACTGCCGGATTCAAACCGGAGTTCCGCAGATGGATCAGCATGATGTACCATAACCCTCAGGCAGTGGTGCAGGTGAACGGAAGGCGTTCGAGGGTATTCGCGATCGAGCATTCGATCCGGCAGGGCTGCCCCCTGTCTCCTCTTCTCTATGTCCTCACGTTGGAGCCCCTCCTGCGCAGGCTTAGGGATGAGAGGACAAGTCCGTCCCTACGCGGTGTCCCCTTTGCTGGCCCTCTTACGGCAAGGGTTTCCGCATTCGCTGATGACATCACAGTCTTTGTATCCCGCCGTCTGGATATAAAGGCTGTGAAAGAGGCGGTTGTCGAGTACGAGCGGATCGCAGGAGTCAAGGTCAATTTTGACAAAAGCGAAGGTTTGCGGCTCGGTGCCTGGAGGGGTAGCAATACTCTTCCAGGGTCCTTCCGCTGGAGTGACGGACCCATCCGCTTCCTCGGGGTGTCGTTCGGGCCCGACCTCCAACTGGAGCAAAATTGGTCGGAAGTACAAACCAAAGTGAATGCTCAGGTGGGAATCTGGGTTTCAAGGAAGTTGTCCTTACAGGGCAGGGCGGAGGCGTGCTCCACGTACGTCTTCCCTCTGATCCTTTACTGATTGGCTGTACTTCCTCTGCCTAAGGAACGTCGGTTGGCACAGCAACAATCCCTCTCCAGATTGCTCTGGGGAGGTGCAAGGCCGATGGTCCGTAGACAGGTCTGTATCCAACGTACATGCAAGAGGGGTCTGGGTATACCTGATCTGGAGAGCCACTGGATTGCTGAAAGACTTGCATACCTGGGCCGGTCCTTGACGGGGGACGCAATGTGGAGACGAAAGGCGAGTCGGACTTTTCCTCGCCTCAAGTCAGACCCAAAGGCTGAAGGTCGACGTAGGCCTTTGGGCGAAGCACTGTTTTTTAGCGAGTGCCGAAAGGCCCTTCGTAATCTTCTTGGGTCCAGTGACCTTTCACAGCCTCGGAAAGAGCTATATCGGGAGTTAGTGGTGGGTTCCGCTTCTGATCCTCTTAGCGAGCGGCGAGGCTGGACGGCGGAGGAGATCCGCTGTCATTGGAATTGGGCGCCAGGATCGAGCTTGTTGAACAACTCCGAGTTCTCGCTCACCTGGCGACTTTTACGGAATGCGTTACTCCTTGTCGGCTTGAACTACAAAGCGGGCCTGGCAGACCTGCCTGATTGTCCTCGCTTCGGCAGTGGATTAGAAGAAACGGCTGAGCACGCCTTCTACTATTGCGAGCGAGTTCGCCCGTTTTGGGATCACGTCGGGGAGTGGACGGCTCGCATCGAACCCAAGCAGCTCGTGCTGCTCGACGTTGGTTACGTCGTGGACAACGTTCTTCCTCCGTTTCAGGGTGAGAAGCGTGTGGTGTTTCTCGCGATCCTAGCTGTAGCTCGAATGGTGATTTGGATTACGCGAAAGAGGGGATTGTATGACGATGCAAACTTTTCTCATCGTGATCTGGTTTTGTATTTTCGGCATCAGCTGAGGGTCAAAATCAGATGCGATAGAAAACGCTTGGATCGCATAACATTCAGCAGAAGGTGGGTGAATGCAGCGAGCCTGGTCGTAAGAAAGGGAGCAACGTTGGAGTCATCCTTCCCTCCTCTGCCGGCCCATGGTGTCTACGGTACGGGTCCTTCGGGACCCCACCCCCGGTAAGTAGGCAATGTTTTCCCCTTGTAACCTAGTTAGTTGTCAGTATGTTGTCAGTCATTGTCCCCGTCAACCAAACGGGGG
>OY757928.1:88012784-88040284 GCA_963585895.1 Sepioteuthis lessoniana
ATTAGCTTCCCGTAGCTGGGATCGAAACCCGGTTGACTCAAACGCCAATCCAAGCCTCTAACTCTCTGTCACGAGGAGCTTGTAGCAGTGAAGTAAAATTTAAACGGTTATGAATCACAATTACTATTGCTTACATACATCCGCTTAACGGCTACCGAGACCTCAATTCATATATGAAGAGACTTGCAATAAATGCTAATGGCAACACGATTACTTAATTCGCTAGAGAACTCAACCGTACAGGGGTAGGGGAATATATATATATATATATATATATATATATATATATGATTTATAAACGAATAGTTTGTTGATAACATTTTTAAACGAGCCAAAGCTCATTTGTTTGCACACAGTTAAATGGTTTCAAGTATTGTTATGTAACACTAACAATTTAACATCAGTCATTTGTTTGCACACAGTTAAATGGTTATACATATACGATTTGTAAATAAATACTTTGTAGGTAATCTTATTTTTAAATGAGTTAGAGGTAACTTGTTTGCACACAATTAAGTATTACTGTTGCGTTCACACTGGTAAATGGTCTCAAGTATTTTTATCTAACGCTAATTATTCTATTTAGTATTGATCATTTGTTTGCACACGTTTAAATAGCTTCAAGTATTTCTATCAAACACGAATAGTTTTATTTGCGCACGGTTAAATGGCTTCAAACATTACTGTGTAGCACAAACAATTCAGTCAAAGAGAAGTTATTTTTTAGCACTCTATTAAATGGTTAGATAGTTTTATAACCATAGATGGAACCCTAACATGTACTACCATACTAGGTCAGTGTGGAACTGGGAGTAATGGCAAGTAAGGAATACTCCACATTCCCCAAAGATCCAGGACTGAAGACTCAGCATCAGATTAGTGTCATACCAGGACACTCGTTTGGGGGTGGTCTTACCCCTCTGCAGAGATACAGTCAGCATACTCCAGAGATGCAGTCAGCACCACCACGGATTTGGTTCAATAAACAGTTTGATTCTTTTCTTGCCCGAAGAATTTCAAGCTGTCAGCGTCTGTTGACAAGGTGAAACTTTTTGTATTTTTATCCTGAAGGTGTAGCCATGATAGTCTATCTAGAAAAGGGGAAAGTTATACATGGACAGTACTATACATTAAGATCAAAAGTAATCAAGTCGAAAAGCAGAGGGAAGCTGAGGGCAGATGTGCTCTTGCTCCAGGATAATGCGCCTGTTCACACGTCTTTGGTTGTAATCGCTGAAGTAGCAAAATATCGCTTTGAATTGCTACCCTATCCCTTTATTCATCACACTTAGCTCCATCTGGCTACTTCCTGTTTCCTAAAGTCAAATCCCACCTCCGTGTTTGCCCTTTTGAATACAATGATGACGTCATACGTGCCGTCGATGTGTTTTTAAAGGATGAGGAGACCACCTTCTTTCGCGATGAGATTGTAATACAGGAGCAAATGGGCGTCTATTTTGAAGAACTGCCATGTTGTTCCGACTCCTTCTGGGTGAGGCTTCTTTTTGAACCACCCTCATACTTATTTAACCACTCAGCCTCCACCAGGATGTGATAAAAGGTCAAATTTTTAAACGGAATTTAACAGTTTTGAATATTGAGTTTTCTTCTCCTTGATTGGTTGCCTTACCAAAGCTAATGAACCCAGTCTGGCCTACTATTTACCTATTTTTATTTTAGGCTTTGTATGTTTTATTTTATCATTTAATATTTTGTTGTTTCCTCTGATTTTCTCGGAGGTCATTTGATCGATGATAAGCCAGTATACCTGATTAACTGGTTGATTGTATTTTATGGTATATCAACCCATGAGGGTTATTCAGTGCTAAATCCTATTTACACACACACACACACACACACACACACACACACACACACACACACACACACACACACATATGTATATATTATATGATATATAATCGAATAGTCTATAGGTAACAATTTTTAAAGAGCCTGAGATCATTTGTAAGCGCACAGTTCAATATTTTCAAGTATTGTTATTCAACATTAATAATTCTGTTTAATATCAATCTTTTTTTTTTTGCACAACGTTTCACGTATTACTATTAATTGTTTGACATCAATAAATGGTTTGAAGCATTACGATTTATTGTTTGCGCTCAGTTGAATAGTTTCTTTCATTGATATTTCGATCTGCATTTAGTTAAATGGTTTCAAGTGTAGCAAATGATTGAATTGTTTTATTTGATCCATTGATGGGACCCTAGCAAGTAATACCACTCCAGGTCAGAGTGAACGTTAGAGTAATGACAATGAAAGGGGTGCTCCACATTCTCAAAAGCTCCAGAATTGGAGCCTCACAATCCGATAGTTTCGTGTCATATCCAGTACAGTCGTTTGAGAAGTGGGGGGGGATCTCTGCTGAGGTACAGCCGTTCTATTTTATTGCCTCAACTGACTTGGCTGTGTAAACCTGGTATTTGAATGATATCTTTGGGGTTCTCGGTGTAGTAGCTATTGAAAAGGGAGCTTTCGGGTTACCCCCGGTAACTTTACTTTGCTTCTTACTTATTTGAATAAATGGTGGAAGAATGTTATCAAATGTTATTATCAGAATTCAATTCAACCTTGGCCCAGTCGGCTGGCGCTGTAGAATACACCGACACCATCTCTCCAGAGGGGTAAGACCCCCCCCCTCAACGAGTGTCCTAAACAATCTGATGATGGAGATTTGGGGAATGAGGAGTACTCGTTCATTGCCATCACTCTCAGGTAATCTTCGGGCACAAAATAACTCAGCACTGGTTGACATGCCGTTAAAATCAATCAAATCCAACTCTTTCGCCACGGGCATTATATAAAAAAAAGTTGGCGACTGTAGTCGAGGGTGACCAGAAGGCTCCCTTTTCAATAGCTACTACACCAAGGTGTAGGGGGGGCGCTGCTCCTTTCCCAGGATTGCTCCACTTTACCCTTGATACGTACCTTATATTGCTGAGTGTTAAGCAAGGAGGTATCAAGTGCCATTTTTAAAGTCTTTGGTATGACGTGACCTGGGATTGAACCCCCGTCTCCCGGACCATTGGCAAACACTCCACCCACTAGGCCAATAAGCCGGGCAATATATAGCACAAGGTAAATTTTTAAGTGAAGTAGATCTGGTTTGAATTCAGAAAGTGCTCAATTCTAAGTAGAGCAAAATAGTTACAAAAATTATTGCGTGAGTCAGGAACTAACCTACTACAGTTTCGCCTAAGCGGCTCATCAGGGTACCTAATCCTGATGAGCCGCTTAGGCGAAACTGTAGTAGGTTAGTTCCTGACTCACGAAATAATTTGTGTAACTATATATATCAGATATATGATTTTAAAACACATTTAGTTGATAACATTTTTAAACGAACCTGAGTTCATTTTTTTACATATAATCGAATGGTTTTACTTATTTCTATTCAACACGAAAAATTCTATTTACTATTAACCATTCGTTTGCAGACAGTTAAATGATTTCAAGTATTGCTATGTATCGCTAATAATTCAATTAAACGTCAGTCATTTGTTTATACACAGTTTAATGACAAAACAGTTCTATTTCAAACAATTTAGTTTAGTTTAGCATATCAACAAAGTTAAATGTTTTCAAGAATTGCTATTTAGCGCAAATAATTCAATTAAACATCAGTCATTTGTTTACACACATCTAGATGGAAAAACAGTTCTGTTTCAAATAATTCAATTTAGTATAAATACACAGTTTAATTTTTCTCAGTAATAGTTTTCGGACTATTGTCTTTATCTTTAATAATTTTTCACAACGTTTCGGCCGCTATATCCTCCGGCCTTCCCCAGGTGTCCCCTGTTTATCTGGGCATAGAAATGATTCAACCTGAGAAATCATTTTAAAAGTTTCTCAGGTTGAATCATTTCTATACTCAGAAAAACAGGGAACACCGGAGGAAGGCCGGAGGATATAGCCGCCGAAACGTTGTGAAAAAACAATAAAGACAAAGACAGTAATACGAAAACTCTTGCAGATAAAAATCATTAAGCTTCGTCTCAGAAATTTAGATAACTAATACACAGTTTAAATGTCAAATAGTTCTATTGATTGGACCCTATCAGGTGTTACCACATCGGGTCAGAGTGGACCAGGGAGCGATGGCAATGAACGGGTACTCCACATTCCGCGAAGCTGCAGCCTTATTGGAGCCTCACCATCAGAGTGTTTAGTGTCATATCCGGACAACTGTTGGAGGTGGGAAGGTCATACTCCTCCGCAGAAATGCAATCGGTGTATTCTACAGTCCCAACCTAGTGGGCCATAGTATCGGAGAGGAATATTGGATGCCATATAACTGTGCAAATTATTTGTATTAAGAATAGTTACTTGAAACTATAATAAGGATTATTACTAGTTACTTGAAACTATATAACTGCGAGCAACTATCTATTATTAAAATAAAATAATTACTTGAAACTATATAATTAATACCATTAGATAGAAATACTTGCAACCATACTACTGTGTGCAAATTATTTGTATTAGATAGGAATACTTGATATGTAACAGTTCACAAAAAAAAAAACCTCTTAAAAAACAGCTACACAAAAAAATGTAAGTATATATATAAAATGAACGCACTTCCCTACCATCTAGGCATAAAATAAGCCAAGACGGTTTGACACCCTGTTAAAATCAATCAATCAGTTTTATCCAGTGTTTAGAGTTAATCAAATTTAGTTCTTTTAGAAGGTTTCGAAATCTCTTAACAGTAAGTGATTTTACGTAACAACTTCTTCGACAAAGTAATTAGGAGCACGTGATTCCTTTTTTCCGGGTTCCCAACCAACGAAAATTTCTCTTATCCATAACTAAAATGTACGCTCCTCTATGAGTCAGTGTATCACATGAAGCGAGTATTCCCTTGAGGGAAAAAGGGCACACAGACAGCCGCACAGACAGACAGACTAACAGACAGCCGCACACAGACAGATAGACCGACGGACAGAAAACATATGGTTACCTTAGTGGGAGCGCCTGTGTTTTGTGACAAAGAGAAATATAGAGAAAGTGAAGTAGAAGTGCAATCAATTCCTTCTATATCACTTTCTTTCTTTGTCTATTTCTGTCTGTCTGTCTGTCTGCCTGTCACTTTGTCTCTCTGATTATATATATATATATATATATATATATATATATATATACGTGGATCATTAAATAAGTTTCCAGACTTTTTTCGTATGGGCATTTTTATTGATAGTACACACATAAAACTCTAGTCCCCTTCGAAGTAATCTTCTCCGGCTGCAATGCACTTGTTCTACCGTTCCAACAACTTCAGGAAGGCTTCATGAAAGTCATTTTGAGTGAACGTGTCAATGACCTTCGTCACAGCCTCTTTCATCTCCTCAATTGTCTCATAACGACAGCCTCTGAGCTTAAGGAATAAGCAAAAGTCACAGGGAGCAAGGTCTGGACTATAGAGAGGCTGAAGAACTGTCTTGATGCCCGTCTTGGTCAAATAGTTTGTGACAAGGATGGAGTTGTTGACTGGTGCATTGTCCTGGTGGAAATGCCTCTGACCCGATTTGAAGAGTACTGGCCTCTTCTGACAGAATCCCTAAAACCTCAACAAAGTAACCCTAACCCTTTGACCAATCAACTCTGGTGTATTGACTTCCTTACTCCTCACACACCTCTCATCATCCCTCACAGATTCCCTGCCCTCCTTGAATCTCTTATGCCACTCAAAAACTGATTCTCGATTCATGCAAGATGCTTAAAAAGCAGTCTGAAGCATTCCATACGTTTCTGTGGCATTTTTTCCAAGTTTAAAACACAATTTTTATTGCATATTGTTCTTCTAAATTGTCCGATAACATTTTTGAAATTCACCAGCCTGACAATCAGGTTTTAGTAGGGTGTATTCTAATTCCTACTATAGCTGTTCATTTGAAGCTGAAATCATAAAAATAGGTCGGTCATCTCATAAGATGTATAGCAATAACATACCGAATTTTCAAGAGTCTACAACAATTTTAAATGCCTGTACAAAAAAGTCTGGAAACTTATCATATGCACCTCGTATATATATATATATATATATATATATATATAGTGGATTTGGCATTAAATACATCACATGGTTGATAGGGTTGATAGGCCAAAACCCCCCTCCCACCAACCAACCAACCAACCAACCACAATGAAAACATTGACCTGAAACTTAACTGTTAAATTCAGAGTTGAAAAAGAATCATGGCTGTGTGACTCAGGAAATGCGTGGGTGGAACTCTTTTCATGTCTAAAGGATACATTCATATTTATTGTCTATTAATAACGTAGGTACCCAGTAAATTTTAGTTTGTTTAGTTAATAACTTAATGAATGAAATTGATCTGTTTAAAATTTATTCTCTCTCTCTCTCTCTCTCTCTCTCTCTCACACACACATACACACTCACTCACTATATATATATATATATATTTGTATGAATTGTGACTTGACTTTTCAATTGTTTACAAAGGATTATTATTATAATTATTTCTAGTGTTTTTATAATTATTTCTAGGTCTTTCCCCCGACTCCTTTCCATTGACTGCGAGTTACCACAAGTTTCCAAGGACTCTTCTCAGTATTCTGGCTGACCTCAACAATGCTATAGTTTGGACGGTTTTAGCACATCCTCCTATTTCCAATTCTTCCAGTCCCCTTTCCAATCCTTTGGGGATTGTTCAAAACCCAACAATTACAACTGGTATTATCGTCACCCTTACGTTCCACAGTTTTTTTCATTTCCTTCGAGTTTTTCACACCAGCATTAGCTGGTGGTATTTCATTGAAATCCGAGGACAAGCAAGTCTCCCCAGGTCCCCAAGACTCTTCTGAGTATTATCATAATAATCCTTTGAATTTTTTTCACCCTAGCGTTAGCTGATGGTGCCCCACTGGAGTTTGAGTGACAGCAGATCTCTAGTCTCCAGGACTCTTCTCAGTATTCAGCCTGATCTTAATAATGTAGTTTGAATAATCTCCACTTATCTTCATATTTCCAAGTCTTCCATTCCATTTACCCATTCTTTGTTCCAAGCATTCCAGTTTAAAATGGTGTCACCGCCACCTTCATGATTCATAGTTTTTTCAATTCTCTCTCAAGGTCAAGGTATGAGGATCATTAAATAAGTTTCCAGACTTTTTTCGTGTGGGTACTTTTGTTGATAGTAAACACATGAAACTCTAGTCCCCTTCGAAGTAATCTCCTCCGGCTGCAATGCACTTGTTCTACCGTTCCAACAACTTCTGCAAGGACCCATGGAAGTCCTCTTGTGTGAGCGTGTCAGTGACCTTCGTCACAGCCTCTTTCATCTCCTCAATTGTCTCATAACGACAGCCTGTGAGCTTAGGGAATAAGCAAAAGTCATAGGGAGCAAGGTCTGGACTATAGGGAGGCTGAGGAACTGTCTTGATGCCCATTTTGGTCAAAGTCTCTGAGCTTAGGGAATAAGCAAAAGTCATAGGGAGCAAGGTCTGGACTATAGAGAGGCTGAGGAACTGTCTTGATGCCCATCTTGGTCAAATAGTCTGTGATAAGGATGGAGTTGTTGACTGGTGCATTGTTCTGGTGGAAATGCCACTAACCCTATTTGAAGAGTGCTGGCCTCTTCCCTTAGAATCTCTTCTTGAACTCCCTTAAAACCTCAACATAGTAACCCTAACCCTAACCCTTTGGCCAATCAACTCTGGTGTATTGACTTCCTTACTTCTCCCACACCTCTCATCATCCCTCCAAGACTCCCTGCCCTCCTTGAGTCTCTTATGCCACTCAAAAACTGATGCTCGATTCATGCAAGATGGTCAAAAAGCAGTGTGAAGAGTTCCATACGTTTCTGTGGCATTTTTTTCAAATTTAAAACACAATTCTATTGCATATTGTTCTTCTAAAGTATCCTCACATCCAGATTGCATTTTTGAAATTCACCAGCTGTGACAATCAAGTTTAGTAGGGTGTATTCGAATTGCTGCTGTAGCTGTTCATTTGAAGCTGAAATCATAAAAATTGGTCAGTCATCTCATAAGATGTATAGTAATAACATACTGAATTTCCAAGAGTCTACAACAATTTTAAATGCCTGTACAAAAAGTCTGGAAACTTATTGAAGGCACCACTCTTTTCGTTTTCTTTAAATTTTGCTCTCTCATCTGCCGAGACGGCAAAGTCCACTATTCGGCAGGTTCTCTTTTTTTTGTTGATTATCACTCGGTCTGGTCATCTGGATAAGATGAGGTGATCCGTTTGTATCTCAAAATCCCAGAAAAGTTTGTTTGTCCCATTCTCTAAGACAGGTTCTGGGTTGTGCTAATACGATTTGTTTTTATGGTCAAATTCAAACTTTCTGCACAGTTCCCAGTGGACCCCATTCCCAACCCAGTCTTCTACACTTTTTGCGCTGATTTACTGCATTCATTTATTATGTGATTAATCGTTTTGTTTTTATCACCACATAAACTATACTTGCTATTTTGTTGCGTCTTATCCAGTTTTGCTTTGACATAGTCCTTATGGCGTTATTTTGTGTTACTATTAGAAGAAATTCAGTTTCTCTTTTAAGGTTTCCTTTTCTTAACCATATGCAAGTTTTCTCGTGTGAGATCTCGCTTGTTTGTCGCTTGAAATATCCATCCAGTTGTTTTCCTTCCGAGTTTTTTTCTAGTTATTTTTATCCTTGTGCTGTCTGTGTTGTTTCTGGGCGTTGTAATCAGTCTTCTTCAGAACTTTTTACGTAGTCTTCGGGCGGTTGTATCGATGTGTCAACGCTATCTTCAATGCTAGTAGGTCCTCTTCCTCCTTTTTTTCTTGAGTCATATAATCTGTCAACGTCATTTCTAGGATGTCATTAGTTTTCTTGTTCTTCCCTCGTCCCCTTCAAGAATGATTTCAAGTAACTTACAAGGCGTACAGCCTCGGTGTTTATGTCTTTGATGAGATTTCTGCTATATAGTTTGGTTTCGAGTAGTTTTCTAGTTCTCCCGAGATACTCTTTAAAATTTTTTTTCCATCTTCACTTATTTGATGGTGTCCGCTTCCAGTATTCCCAAGTACTTGTTAGTTTCCTTTTCTCCAAGCGTTCTGATTTTCTCTTAATTTGGTTATACTATTGCTTCCGTCATGTGTCGTTTCCCGCTTCTCATTATAAACCTGGAGAATTTTTCTATGCCAAATTCCATTCCTATGCTCTGACTATATATTCTCACAGCTTGTATTAGGATTTCCAATTCTTTTTCATTTTTGGTGGTATTTGTTCCACGCCCCACCGAACGTGAAAGTGTGGCACAAGGCCTTTTTTTGGTGGGTCCGGCGCAGGGCCGTAGCCCACACGCGCCCGGCGTTTCCCAAAAATGCTTACGGCCCCGTCGGCATTCCCCTTATTAGGGGCACCTCAGGCGCCGGGTGATTACCCCCCCCTCGAAAGGGGGTAAAAGCCTGGGGGGAAGGCCCCCTGAGGCCGAATGAAATTATCCAGTCACCGAGCCACACCCGGTCAGATCCGTGCCGCCGCCAGCACGGCCGACCGAAATGTGACTCGGCAACTGAATGCCATTTCATGTTATTTGAAGCGGCTCTTTTTCATTTTTGGCAAACAGTTTGATGTCATCCATGTCCATTAGGGGATTGATCTTTTCTTGCGATTATTAAATCTGTAATCGCCTGTGCATTTCCTGACCATGTGATTGATTAGCGCATCTTCTTGGAATATACTTCTTTAGATTTTCACCTCCGCTAAACCTTTTCCTCCTACTGTCAATTCCATTTTTCCATGGTTGTCTCGATAAATTTCATGACTTTGTCGGATATCTTATACATTTTGAGACAGTCTATAATCCAGCTTTTGCGGGACAATATCGTATGTCTTTTTGTAGTCAATCCCGCCATAGCTACATTTTATTTTTTAATCTCGTTTAGCTCTCCTTGATAATACGTTGATCAATATATAGTAACTCTCCTGTTTCTCTGGTCACATAGCAGCAGCATTTCTGTTCCATAGAGACAAGTCCATGGCATATTTACGAGATGTAAATCTCCTGCCTAATTTATACCGTTAGTATTTTCCATATCATCAGTAGGCACGTTATGGGTCTATAATTGTTTAGTGCGGTTTCTTTTTGGATTTTTTTTTTGGATCAGGATGGTCTTTCCTTTGGTCATCCATTCCATATCTGTTTCTTCTAAACATGTTCAACATCTTTCTAGGTTCTCTGGCAAGATCTTAGTATTTGTCTCTCAATTCGCTTTCCTTGATTTTCCCTTCGCGCTCCTCTGGGACTACAAAATCTTCAATTATTATCATTAGTTACTCAAAATGATTATTAAATATAAATAATAACTTCTGGAGGCAACACCCAATAAAGCAGCAGCTGTACGGCCACCTACCACCCATCACGAAAACTATCCAAGTTAGACGAACCAAACAAGTGAAGTAGGGACGAGCTCATAAGTGATGTACTCCTAAGGACTCCTTTATATGGCCGTGCAAAAGCAGGGCGGCCAGCTCGAACCTACATACAGCAGCTCTGAGAGGATACGGGGTGTGGCCCTGGGGACCTACCGGAAGCGATTAATGATAGGGAGGGGTGGCGAGAGAGAGTCAGGGATATCCGTGCTGATGGCGCGAGAAGAAGATGATGATGATATAATTGTGTATAAGTTGTTAGTATTATATAGGAATACTTGAAATCATACAATTGTGTACAAGTTTTAATATATATCATTATCCTCATGTCGTGCCGCTAGCACGGATATCCCTGACTCTCGCTCGTCACTTCTCCCTATCATTCATCGCCTCTGGCAGGTCTTCAGGGCTACATCCTGTATCCCCACAGAGCTGCTGTATGTATGTTCGAGCTGGTCGTCCTGCTTTTGCTCGGTCATATGTGGAGGTCCATAGGAGTACATCACTTATGAGCTCGTCTCTGCTTCTCCAGCAGTATGCTGTATATCTGGTTCGTCTAACTTGGATAGTTTTCGTGATGGGAGACAGGTGGCCGTATAGTTGGTGCCTTGTGGGGTGTTGCCGCCAGGACTTGTTCAATATTGCCCGCAACTTTCTTGTGTAATTGCCGTGTAGCTTCTTTTCCAGCCGTTTTGTTAGCGTCCAAGCAGTGCATCCATACAACAGTATCGGCACGACCACTGCCTGGAAGAAACTGCGTTTATTGCTTATAAGTTTTGAAATTTTAATCAATATATACTACTTAAAAGAACTGAAAAAACTTTAAATTTTAATGGTTTTTTTTAGATTACTTTTTAGCCAAGAGAGCATTGGAATATCAGGTAATTAAGAGGAGACGTGAAATTTTAAATAGCTTTAATCCTAATCCTGTTTTATGAAACCTAAACCTTATTCCAAATTTAATTTCATACTTAGCCCCAAGACAGAGGAGGGGAATCTACAGCCTTAAGGTCGAAATTTTAAACTATCAATTACGGTCTTCGTCAGCCTTGTCGAAAGACCATCACAAATTTTGCATGCCCCAGTTTTAAAACATGATATTCTAACGCTTTCTTGCAAAAGCTATGTAAAAAAGAAAAAAAAAAATATCACGAAATATATACTTTAGTGGGGGAGTGGTTAGCGTGCTGCTCTGCAACATTGTTGGAAGCAGGTTCGAATTCCAGTCACGCTGTTATGTTCTCTTTTGAACTAATGCTCCTTGAGAACTCTCTTATATCTTCAGCTGTTGGTTACATAATACCACTACTGCTTTTCTTCAAGGATGGCATTGGCATTAAATAACCTACGAAAGTTGATATGCCATTGAACAAAGAAACTGATACTAGATACTTTCGTAGCTCAATGAATACAGACTTTAAAAACGTTTTTTTAATTAATCAAGGATAAATACATCGCTTGCCTAGTTGGTTGGGCTTAGAATAGGCTGACTATATCTCGTGCAAGGGGTAAGATCTCCCTCGCAGAGGGGTATTCAGGGTATGGCAGTAAACTACACCCGGTGGTGAGGCTCCATTTCTGTAGATCTGGGGAGTGTAGAATCATGTTTTCATATGTTTTATTCGTTCAACTTTTCGTTATGATTAACTTCTAATTACTACTTAGACATATTTTAACCCTTTTCTGGTCATGAGATTTCCTTCAGATAATCAATAGGTGCGCAGCCCTAATTTCAAATCAATCGTTTTCCTGTTTTATTCGTATCCTGGATATGACAATAAATTGTATTCAATGGTGATGCTCCAATTCTGAAACCTTGAGGAGATTGGAATCAAAAATCGTTTCTACCAAGTCTACTCTGACCCGGGGTGGCAGTAACTGATGGAGTCCAATCTATGGATCAAATAGATCTGTTTGAGATGGTGATTGTGAAATGCGCCAATACTATGACATTAAACAAGATCTGGTGGGAAGACTTAAATTCTGGAGCTTTGTGAAATCAGTTTAATATTACCATTACTCCCAGGTCCACTCTGATCTGGAATGATATTACCTGTTATCGGCTCATCCATGAGTCAAATTGATAAGTTTGGAAATTATTAGTATTAGATAGGAATACTTGAAACCATATAATTGGGAAAACGAATTATTCTTACTAGATTAGAATAGTTACTTGAAACTAGGTAAATGTTTGGTTTGGTTTTATAGCATATAAAATCTTGTGGGTTATTTAATGCCAATTCCTATTTACACACACACACACACACACACACACACACACACACACACACACTTATGCACACGCATATATATGATTTGTGAGCGAATAGTTTGTAGGTAATTCTTTTCAAACGAGCCAGAACTCATTTGTTTGCACATAGTTAAAATGTTTCAAGTATTGTTATATAACACTAATAGTTCTATTTGCACACAGTTAAATGGTTTCAAGTATTGCTATTTAACACTTATTTATCAATTCAATATTAATCATTTGTTTGTACCCAGTTAAAAGGTTATCTAGTTCTATTTGACCTATAGATACGACCCAAACAGACACACCCACTCTGGATCAGACTATATGAGAGAGTAATGGTAATGAAGTACTCCACATTCCCCAGGAATGGAGCCTTACCATCAGGACACTCTTTAGGGGTTCTTATTCATCGGCAGAGGCGCAGTCAGCGTATTATTACAGCCTTCTACCCCAGTCAACACCGGACATTGGCCTAGCGGTTAGAGTGTTCGCCAATGGCCCGGGAGACCTGGGTTCAATCCCAGGTCGAGTCATACCAAAGACTCAAAAAATGGTACTTGATGCCTCCTTGCTTAACACTCAGCATTATAAGGTATGGATCAAGGGTAAAGTGGAGCAATCCAGGGAAATGAGTAGCGCCCTCCCCTACACCTTGTTGTAGTAGCTATCGAAAAGGGAGCCTTCGGGTCACCCTCGACTATGGTCGCCAACTCTACTTTTTACTTCTACCCCAGTCGACAGAACAAAATGTCGATGTCTATAAATCAATATTAGGTAAGAATACTTGAAAACAATTGTGCAAATTATTTATATAAAGAATAGATACTTGAAGCGATAATTCCGAGTTCAAATATTGTGTTTCATTTCGCGCTAATGCCTTTGGGAAAGGCATGAACCCATCTCTTCTCTCTCCAGCTATGTGTAAATAGTAGGGTAGCTTGGGCTATTTAGAATGGTTAGGTCACCAGTCTAGGAGAGGGAAAACTTTGAATTCAAATCAGCTTTAGTCCCCTTAAAAATTGGCCTTGTGCCCTATCCTGTCCGTAGCGGAGGGGTTTGGTAAATTCATAGAGTTGTTATATAAAATATGACATGGATTTTCGGTTCGTTCCAAGTGACCCCGTGTGCTTTGGTAAGCTGTCACATTTTGATCAGTAAACAGGAAGATGACGGCGCGTCAGGGCACTCAGGTCGAACAGGTGTGTAACTGGAAGAAGATCACGTGATGAGAACCACGCGATCAGATTTAGTCAGAGTGCAGAGAATCGCAGTCGAGCGAGGGACACGTAGTCGATCAGAGGTGTCTCGGCTTGCAAGGGGGTGCAAGCGCTGGCACCTTCTGGCTCCCGGAAGAAGATATGAGAAGACGTCCTCTCTCTGAGTATATGTCTCTCCACCCATCTCTCACACACCACAGAAACATCAACCCTTTCAAGAATAAAGTGTGAGAGATATATTTTAATAAAGAAGTGTGTTCGTTCGTTCATTGAAGTTCGAAAATTATGTTTGATTATGTTTCCGCTTATATTTGTATGTGGGTATACAACACAGTACTCTGTCGGTATGACCTTCACTACGCTGACGGTATCCTTGGCTGCAGAGTATGACCCTCCTGTCGGGAGACTAAACGTAGTAGTCACCCTAGTCACAGTGTTTGAGGAACACTCCTACGTCACGAGTCCTTTTTGGTCATGTAACTGGATGAACTAGGGAATCTAGGCTTTCTCACGCACAGGACTTGAGAAGAGCATATGTAGTAGTTTGCGTCTTAGCGGTGTGCACATGGAACCTCCTTCCTTTATTTTCCAGAGTAAGTGATTTCCATTTTTTTGCCGTATGGTCTTTTCTGTTGGTTCTTTGAACGCTTGTAACTCTTGTATAGCATGAGACGGGAACTAAGTTCCCTACTCGGATTGTGCACTGTGACGTGGTATGCTACCGAGAGGGAAAGGGAGGTCAATTCCCCTACCCTACGGTGTTTGAATCAACAGGTCCCAAGGACTGACCTCTTCCCGCCAATACCCTCTATCTCTTGCCACTATCTGTCAAGAACTAAACTTTCTTTTCCAAACTTCCGCTAACGAAAAAGATGGCGTTTGGACTAGGCCAATCATTTGGCCTTTTCTTTCTCCCACCATTCCATCCGGTTACGATAATCGAGTGACCTGCATTCCCTTCTTTGTTCAACCGATTATAGGCCATGGAGTGCGGGTAGCTTTTGACCTTCATTCTGACTGCTTTAGCGGTCAGTCCTTGAGGCCTGTCGATTCAAATACCGTAGGGTAGGGGAACTGACCTCCCTTTCCCTCTCGGTAGCATACCACGTCACATGCACGATATTATATTATATTATAATATCATATATTGACTTCTGTTTCCAACCGAATATTCTTTGTCAGGTCACTCTCTTTGAGATAATTTAATGTATTGTTAGAAATGGGGTGTTATCTCTAAGTCAACACCTTGTTAAATCTTATACCCGCCCCCCCCCAAAAAAAAGGAAAAGAGATATCTTGCGTATGAGATTAAATTGCATCCGATGGTGAGACTTAAATCATAGAGTTTTGGGGAGTGTGGAATTACATTTTATATTACTTTCACTCTCAAGTCCATTTTTTTATCTATGATATTACTCGTTAGGGTTCCTTGTATGGGTTAAGTAGATATACTTAGAAATTACTAATAATAAATAGGAATACTTGAAATCATATAATAGTACAAAGAAATAATTCTTATTTGATAAGAATGGTTACCGGAAGATATGAAGAGGCGCTCTGATCATACCGAGTATCATCAAAGGAAATGAATTGGTGACCCAATTTCAAATACTAGATGAGGCGGTTTGTATTTGCTTTGGGAAAGGCTTTAATCCATCTCTTCCCCATCTCAGCAATAAGTAAATAGTAGGGCCGACTAGGTTCTTTAGTTTTGATTAGAAAACCAGCATAGGAGAAGAAAAATCTAAAATTATACCAGCTGTACTCCCCTTAAAACAACTGACTTTGTGTCACATCTTGCTCTTAGAGGAGGGTATGGGTAAATACATACTTGAAGATATAATCTCGAATCCAAAATCTGGATGAGGCTATTTTCGTTTCACTTGAGTAAGGTATGGATCTATTCTTTCTCCCTTTTGCTATGGTTAAATAGTAGAACAGACTGGCTTCTCTAGCCTTGGTAATTAACTAAGCTTTTTTTTTTTGCTTAGATGTGGCACAAGGCCATATGAATAGGGCACCCAATGAGACTCGAACTCACTCCTGTAGGTTTGCTAGGCAACCAGGCTACGAAAAGGAAAACGCTGAATCCAAACAAGCCATACTCCACTTAAAAGATGATCTTGTGTCACCTCTAGTCTGTGGCGAAGGGGTTGGGTGAAGGTATACTTGGAGGTATATTTGCTTGTAAAAAGGTATACTTGGAGGTATATTTGCTTGTAAAAAGGTATACTTGGAGGTATATTTGCTTGTAAAAAGAAAAGAGTGAATTCTACATGAAAGAATCCAATGAGGGTTGACATGCTGTAAACGAAACCAGACTTTATTTTCTGGTAGTAACTGAATATTTTTCATATCAGAATCTGGGAGTTGATTATGTCGCTTCCCATTGTGCACAGATTTCTAAATTTTGGCTGTTAGATGTTATTAAAAACTCGATTATAAACGAGCCTGGATAGTAATCGGTCCACCATGAAGTGTCTTTTGAATTAACAATGTCAAAGTTGTAAGACAAATTGAGGCTGTGATTCTAAATGTGTGTACAGCGCTTGTTGTGTTTAGGAGGTAGCCTTTCTCTTATTATTGCATTTGATTCAGCTTAAAAACGTGACGCCTGGATTAGAGACGCTAATTAAAAAAAGTCCTTGTTACATTTTTTAATGCCACTTTAGGAGTGTTGCCTAAGTATAGCCGTTTTTTGTTTTTGTTTTTATAAGAAAGAAAAGCAGCTTGTTTTAATTTTTTTTAAATTGGCTACATAAAACTTTTCCCTTTCCCCCAGCAGTAGTCGTATACAAAGATTTGTATAGTTTAGCACAAGGCAATCAATACACGGAGCTTTGTCAACAGGGCTTAAAATACGCCAGATGCATGCATCCTCTGCAGGGGGTGGGGTGTAAGACCCCCTCCCCAATGCCGTTTTCTAAATGTGACGCTTTCGATGATTAACAATACTAGTGTTCTGGGTATGACACTAAACTGCATCTGATAATGAGGCTCCCCATTTTGGAGCGTTAAGTCGTTCTATCATTACTATCATACCTAGGTTCACTCCAGCAGTATTTGATACTATTTACCAACCCCTCCGCTCGGGCAGGATATGACACAAGGTCAATTTTTAAGCGGAGTTTAACAGGTTTGAATTCAGAGTTTTCCTTCTCCTAGACTAGTTGCCTAACCAAGGCTGAAGAACCTAGTCTGTCCTACTATTTACCCATAGCTGGAGGGAGAATAATTGGATTCATACCTTCCCCAAGGGTATTAGTGCTATGTGAAATGCAATCAGTCAGATCCAGGATTTGAACTCGTGTCGCCGTGTCCATTTCCTACGACGATAACGACTACACCACGGGCACCTCCAACGACTACACCACGGGCATTCGATAGGGTCTCATCAATGGGTTACATAGATCGGTTAGGAAATTTGTATTTGATAGGAATACTTGATACCATATAACTGTGAGGGCGCCTCGGGTAGTGTAATGGTTAGCAAGCTAGACTAGCAAACCTACACGGGTGAAGTCGAATCTCATTAGGTGCCCCATTCATATGGCCTTGTGCCACATCTAAGCAAAAAGCTTAGTAAATTACTACCGTATAACTGTGAGCAAATTATTTGTATTAGATAGTAATACTTGATACCATATAACTGTGAGCAAATTATTTGTATTAGATAGGAATACTTGAAACCATATAACTGTGAGCAAATTATTTGTATTAGATAGGAATACTTGATACCATATAACTGTGAGCAAATTATTTGTATTAGATAGGAATACTTGAAACCATATAACTGTGAGCAAATTATTTGTATTAGATAGGAATACTTGATACCATATAACTGTGAGCAAATTATTTGTATTAGATAGGAATACTTGAAACCATATAACTGTGAGCAAATTATTTGTATTAGATAGTAATACTTGATACCATATAACTGTGAGCAAATTATTTGTATTAGATAGGAATACTTGAAACCATTAACTGTGTGTAAATTATTTGTATTATATAGGAATACTTGAAACCATATAACTGTGAGCAAATTATATGTATTAGATAGGAATACTTGATACCATATAACTGTGAGCAAATTATTTCTATTAGATAGGAATACTTGAAACCATATAACTGTGAGCGAATTATGTGTATTAGATAGGAATACTTGAAACCATATAACTGTGAGCAAATTATTTGTATGAGATAGGAATACTTGATGCGATATAACTATGTACAAATTATTTGTATTAAGAATTGTTACTTGGAGCTAAAATCATTTACTAAGGATTATTATCATTATTATTATTATTCACCCCTTTCCTACCAGAATTAGCAAGTCACCTCAGGTCTCCAGGACTCTTCTCAGTATTCTGGCCGATCTCAACAATAATATAGCTTGGGTAGTCTAGATTTTTTTTCTGATTTCCAATTCTTCCATTCTTCACAGGGGACAGGTCTGAGCGCACCAGCTACAATTGGCATCACTTTCATTTTCAACCGCCTTTTTTTTTTTTTTAGTTCTCCAATAGGGTTTAAGTATTTGTCTATTTTTTGCTTTATTTTATTTTTATTCCATGGTCTACTGAAATGGCAAAATGTACTAGACGGCTCTTTCCTTTTCTTTCTTTTTTTTTTTTTTTAATTACCACTAGGTCTGGTCGTCTGGCCTGGATTTGGTGATCCGTTTGTATCTCAAAATCCCAGAGAATTTTATACATCACATTGTCTAGGACATATTCTGGTTTGTGCGTATACCAAGTGGTATTATGGTCAAAATTCAATCTCTTTCAAAATTCCCGGAAGACCATCTTTCCCACCCAGTTGGGAAAGTCTTATACTCCTTTTGTGCTTGTTTGCTGTATTCGCTTATGATGTGATTAATCGTTTAATCTCTTTCTCTGCCTAATTATCCTACTCCTTTGAGAGTTTTTCACACCTTTGAGAGTTTTTACTAATTATCCTACTCCTTTGAGAGTTTTTCACACCTTTGAGAGTTTTTACTAATTATCCTACTCTTTTGAGAGTTTTTCACACCTTTGAGAGTTTTTACTAATTATCCTACTCCTTTGAGAGTTTTTCACACCTTTGAGAGTTTTTACTAATTATCCTACTCCTTTGAGAGTTTTTCACACCAGTATCAGCTGATGGTCTTTCACTGGATGGTCTCCACGACTCTTCTCAGTGTTCTGGCACATCCTTACAGTTCTGTCGTTTGGATAGTCTCCACTCGTCTTCTTATTTCCAATTCTTTCAGTCCCTTTACCAATCCTTTGATGACTGTACCGAGTGCACCAATTACCATTGGCATCACCGTCACTTTCATATTCCATAGTTTTTTCAGTTCTCTAGCAAGGTCTAGGTACTTATCTCTCTTTTCGTTTTCCTTCAATCTTACTCTGTCGTCTGCCGGGACTGCAATGTCCACTATTCGGTAGCTTCTCTGTTTTGGTTGACTATCACTAGGCCTGGTCGTCTGACCGAGATAAGGTGATCCGTTTGTATCTCAAAATCCCTGAGAAGTTAGTCCGGCTCATTCTCCACGACGGGTTCTGGGTTGTGCATATACCATTTGTTTGTATGGTCAAATACAAACTTCTTGTACAATTCCTAGTGGATTTTCTTCCTCATCCAGTCGTGTCTAGTCTTATACACTCTTTTTGCGCTGGTTTACAGCCTTCGCTTATTATGGGATTAATCGTTTTGCTTCTATCATCACCTAACCTACATTTGCTTTTTTGTTGCGTCTTATCTATTTAGTTGGTACTTATGGCATTGTTTTTTTTGCTTCTATTCAATTTCTCTCTTAAGGTTTCCTTTTCTTAGCCACGTCCACGTTTTCTCGTGTGAGATTTCGCTTGTTTGTACGACTGTTTTCTACCATTTTGTTTTCCAGTTGGTTTTGTTCTGTTGATTCTTTTGTTTTTTTTAATTGTTTCTGGTCGCTGTAATCAGTCTTACTCCGCGTTTGTTTATGTAATCTTTGAGTCGTTGTATCGATGCATCAATTACTTATTTAAAACCATATAACTGTTGGCAAATGAATAATTGTTATTAAATAGAAATATTCACTTGAAAAAATATATGTGTTTAAATTTTCTGTGTTAAATAGGAATACTTGAAACCATATACAAAGAAATAATTTTTAAATGTATTTACCGAACCCCTCCGCACCAGCGGATCACTTTTTAAGTGGAATTTCATCATCATCATCATCATGTCGTGCCGCCAGCATGGATATCCCTGACCCTCTCTCACCCATTCTCCCTATCGTTCATCGCCTCTGGCAGGTTTTCATGGCTACATCCCGTATCCTCACATAGCTGCTGTATGTATGTTCGAGCTGGTCGTCCTGCTTTTGCTCGGCCATATGTGGGGGTCCATAGGAGTACATCACTTATGAGTTCGTCTTTGCTTCTCCAGCAATATCCTGCATGTCTGGTTCGTCTAACTTGGATAGTTTTCGTGATTGGAGGTCGGTGGCCGTATAGTTGGTGCTTTGTGGGGTGTTGCCTCCAGGACTTGTTCAATATTGCTCGTAGCATTCTTGTGTAGTTGCCGTCAAGCTTTTTTCTCCAGCCGTTTTGTTAGCGTCCAAGTAGTGCATCCATACATCAGTATCGATACGACTGCTGGTTGAAATTCAATGTTTTCCTTCTCCAAGACTGGTTGCCATGCCAAGGTTAAAGAGCCAAGAGTGTCCCACTTTTTACTCATAGCTTGAAAGAGAATAGTTAGACTGATGTCTTTCCAGTGGGTATTAGTGCTATATGAAATGCAACGGTTAAAGAGCCAAGAGTGTCATACTTTTTACTCATAGCTTGAAAGAGAATAGTTAGACTGATGTCTTTCCAGTGGGTATTAGTGCTATATGAAATGCAACGGTTAAAGAGCCAAGAGTGTCATACTTTTTACTCATAGCTTGAAAGAGAATAGTTAGACTGATGTCTTTCTAGTGGGTATTAGTGCTATATGAAATGCAACGGTTAAAGAGCCAAGAGTGTCATACTTTTTACTCATAGCTTGAAAGAGAATAGTTAGACTGATGTCTTTCTAGTGGGTATTAGTGCTATATGAAATGCCAACAGTCTCGTTTAGATTTTTAACTCGAGTTGTCAAGTCCATTCCTTACAAGCGCCAAGAAATAAATTAAAAAAAAAGAAGTAAAAAGTGTAATTTTGAAAATATAAAAAGTTACGATCATAATCAAACATTTAAAGTGAATCAAATTTTGGCATTAAATATTCCATGAGGAGTTGATATGTCGTTAAACAAATAAACCAAACAAAATGTGTCATGATCCCAATAAGAATCGAACTCGCTAGCAATGGTTTACAAGACTAGCTCGATTACCACTACACATAGGAAGTCGCCATTTATTCCTTTAATAATATAAACATTATTGCACCAGTAAACGCCGACACTTAACCATATCGGAGACTTACGACCAAGACCTGCTGAAAGCTTTGGTTTCCGTCAGATCATCAGAGTTGAGATATGTTAAGATGGTTCAGTTAAAAAATGAGGGACCACTAAGTAACCGCAGGTAGTGTGTGCCAGACTAAGAAAAATATAACAGAAAAATGTTAATAATAATGAGGAAAATGACGGTGATACAGATTGTAGTAAGTGCACGTGGAACGGACCCCAAGGGTTTGGTAAGGGGGTGGAAGAGTTGGAAATCAGAGGATGTGTTGAGACCATCCAAACTCCAGCATTGCTAAGATCGGACAGAATACTGAGAAGAGTCCTGAAAACTTGAGGACACTGTGAAAGACCATCAGCTAAAAACTCGGAGTAAATTGATAATAGAAAGGGAAATCTCAAAAGTGAAACTGAATCTCTTCTAATTGCAGCACAAAACAACGCCATAAGGACCAATTATATCAAAGCGAAAATTAATAACATGCAACCTATTTGCAAGTGTATATTATGTGAAAAAAGAGTTGAAACGTTTAATTACAAAATAAGCGAGCGCAGTAAACTCAAAAGAAGTAAAAGATGAGGCATGACAGGGTGAGAAAAGTAATCCACTGGGAATTGTGCAAGAGGTTAAAATTCGGCCATGCTGACAAATGCTATATGTACAAACTAGAATCCATCCAAGAAAATGGTACGCATAAACTCTCTGGAATTCTGAGATACATACAGATCACCTTATCCCAACCAGAAATCCAGACCTAGCGTTAAACTAGAAAAAAAAAAGAAAAAAAAGAAAAGAGAATTTGTCGTTTTCCAGATTTTTCTGTCCCGGTGGACAACAGAAAAAATAATTGAAAACGAAAAGAAGATGATTACTTGGACCTTGCTTGAGAACTAGAAAAAACCATGGAACATGAGGATGGCGGTGATGCCAATGATAGTTGGTGCACTTGGAACGCTCTCCAAGGGCTTGGAGAAGGGACTGGAGGAATTAGAAATCAGAGGAAGAATCGATATCCTGCTGATTTCAGCATTGTTACGCTCGGCCAGAATACTGAGAAGGGTCCTGGAGACCTGAGGGGACTTGCTGTTGCTCAGACCCCAGGAAAAGACCATCAGCTAACGCTGATGTGAAAAACTTGGAAGGAGTCAAATAACATTAATGGAAACTGACACAGATTGGAAAATGGCTATTTTTTATAGGAATAATAAATTGATATATCATCATCATCATGTCGTGCCGCCAGCATGGATATCCCTGACCCTCTCTCGCCACTTCTCCCTATCGTTCATCGCTTTTGGCAGGTCTTCAGGGCTACATCCCGTATCCTCACATAGCTTCTGTATGTATGTTCGAGCTGGTCGTCCTGCTTTTGTTTGGCCATATGCGGGGGTCCATAGGAGTACATCACTTATGAGTTCGTCTTTGCTTCTCCAGCAGTGTCCTGCATGTCTGGTTCGTCTAACTTGGATAGTTTTCGTGATGGGAGGCAGGTGGCCGTATAATTGGTGTCTTGTGGGGTGTTGCCTCCAGGACTTGTTCAATATTGCTCTCAACATTCTTGTGTAATTGCCGTCTAGCTTCTTCTTAAGCCGTTTTGTTAGCGTCCAAGTAGTGCATCCATATAGCAGTATCGATACGACCGCTGGCTGGAAGAAACTACGTTTCATTCTATCGGTTAGGTCTGATTTCCATATGATCGAGAGCCTATAGATAGCTGTCCATGCTTTCGTTAGTCGCGTGTCGATGTCTTTTTCGGTTGATGAGACGCTGCTTCCTAGGTAGGTGAATTTGTCTACTAGTTTCAGAGATGTTCCGTCTCGTGTGGAAATGTCGCCTGTTTGGTTGTAACACATATATTCAGTTTTGAGTGCATTGACATGGAGGCCAATGCCTGTGGCGGCTCGTTCCAAACTATGCAGTAGTGTTTCGGCTTGGTATATAAGCTCATAAAATAAAGGGGGGACTGGGAAAACACAAAAGTACTTTAAATTGGTAGAATCCTATTTAAATGCTGAGAATATAACAATCTAGTTATAAGGTCTGCATTATTTTGTTTGTGTTTTAACAGCATATATATTAGACATTATAATAGTTGGCTTACTTACTATGTATTATGTCCAGACAAGTTCACCTACTTAGGAAGCAGTGTCTCATCAACCGAAAAAGACATCGACACGCGACTAGCAAAAGCATGGGCAGCAAACGATAGTCTCTCGGTCATATGGAAGTCAGACCTGAACGATAAAATGAAACGCGGTTTCTTTCAAACAGCGGTCGTGTCGATACTGTTATATGAATGCACTACATGGACGCTGACTAAACGGATGGAGAAAAAGCTTGACGGCAACTACACAAGAATGCTGCAAGCAATTTTGAACAAGTCCTGGAGGCAACACCCAACAAAGTTGCAGCTGTACGACCACCTACCTCCTATCACGAAAACTATCAAAGTTAGACGAAGCAGACATGCAGGACACTGCTGGAGAGAAGTAGGGACAAGCTCATAAGTGATGTGCTGCTGTGGACCACTTCGCTTGGTCGAGCAAAAGCAGGGCGACCAGCTCGAACATACATACAGCAGCTCTGTGAGGATACAGGGTGTAGACCTGAGGACCTGCCAGATGCGATGAACGATAGGGAGAGGTGGCGAGAAAGGGTCAGGGATATCCGTGGCGATGGTACAACAAGATGCTGATGGTGATTTATCAAACATTATAATGGTTGGCTTACAATGTATTATGTCCAGACAAGTATGTGAGGACCAATGAGGGGTAGGGTTCCTTCCACCCACAGCATCCGACCGTTAGCCGAATGCTTGGCAGATTGGAAATCAATTAGAAATTGTCTTCGAACACGTGGTAAAATGATTATCATCGTTGGAAATAGACACAGAGACCCGAGTTCAAATCTTGGACGAAGCTGGATGCATTTCACATGGCACTAATAGACTCGAAAAAAGTATAAATCCAACTATTCTCTTTCCGGCTATGGGCAAATAGTAGGGCAGACTGATCTCTTTAACGTTTGTATAGCAACCAGTCTAGGAAAAAGAAACTCTGAATTCAAACCTGTTAAACTTCGCTTAAAATTGACCTTCTGCTGCAGCCTGCTCGTGCGGAGGGGTTAGGCAAATACATATCTTTATATAAAATTGAATAGTTAGACGTTACTAGAATAGTTATTGTTGGACATTTGAAACCATATAGTTCCTTGAAGACAGACTAACCTTGATCTCAAATAACCAAACAAACGTTGACACACTCTCTATTGCAGTCTGTTGATCCCTTTCTTTCTTTCTTTCTTTCTTTCTTTCTTTCTTTCTTTCTTTCTATCTATCTCAATCTGTTCATATCTACCGATCTATTTGTATTGTTTTCCTCTTTCTATCTATCTATCTATCTATCTATCTATCTATCTATCTATCTATCTATCTATGTTCACACATCTTTCTCTTTCTGTCTTTCTCTATCTATCTATTTCAATCTGTTAATCGCTCCTATCTATCTATCTATCTATCTATCTATCTATCTATCTATCTCTTTCTCTTTCTCTTTCTCTTTCACTATCTATCTATCTATCTATCTATCTATCTATCTATCTATCTATCTATCTATCTATCTATCTATCTATCTATCGGTCTATCTGTTCACACACCTTTCTCTTTCTCTCTTTATCTATTTCAATCTGTTAATCGCTCCTATCTATCTATCTATCTATCTATCTATCTATCTATCTATCTATCTATCTATCTATCTATCCCTACCCCCATCTCTCTCTTTATCTATCTATCTATCTATCTATTTGTTTAAATCTGTTAACCACTCCTATCTATCTATCTATCTATCTATCTATCTATCTATCTATCTATCTATCTCATTCTACTCATCTCTCTGTGTCGCACTTTTCATGCCTTTCTCTCTTTATATCTCTTATATTCATCTCTCTTTCTTTCTCTCACTTTATCAAGCTATTTATCCCATTCTGTTCACCCACTCTCTTAATATATCTATCCTAATTGCTGTAAACATGTGAGTGACTGTGAACAAGGAGAGACGCATACAAACAGGTTATATCATCATATGACTGTAAACGTAACACCTTCTTTACGGCTCTCCGATTAGCTGACACTTTCAGCCAATCAACGACTTCAACTGCAAGCAGTACTTAAATTCTAACTATCAACCGCGCCCCTCTGTGATTTCAATGCATATCTGGTTTATTTAATTGCACATTTGCAGTCGGTTCATTTGGTCGAGACAAAAAAAAGTGGCGATTTTCCACAACGGGGTCTTATTGGGATGACCTGCGTGGGTTATAAATAATTGACCTTTAAAACGTTTTCTTTATCCGGGTTGAGAAATTGCGAATGACATCAGCATGTCGGTTACATGAAAGTCCATCGAAATCAATGTTAAATTCGTTAACGATTTTATCGATCTATCTATCTATCTATCTATCTAAGTCTGTTTTTATCTATCTCAATTCATATCTATCTATCTATCTATCTATCTATCTATCTATCTTATTCAGTTCTTATCTATCTATCTATCTCGATCATTTCATATTTATCTGTGGAGTCCTCGTGGCGTAGTTGTTAACGTTGTGGACTACAATATCGTAGTAGGTTCGAACTACAGTTGCCCTCTAACATTCTCTTTCGGTCTAATACTCACTGGAAAGTTATAAAACCTCCTTTTCACCCCCCCCCAATTGTGGATTAAATATTGCCACGACTGTTATTTTACAAGGTTGCGTTTGACATTAAATAAACCATGAATGTTGATATACCATTTAATAAAGACACTATTAATCTATCTACCTCATTCTGTTAACATCAAGCCCCACTCTCTTTCTCTCTCTCTCTCTCTCTCTCTCTCTCTCTATATATATATATATATATATATATAATGTTGATATTTTTTATAGTTTTTATCTATATCGTGTGTCTTACACGCTATCTATTCTAATTATTATCATTAAATATTCCGCCCACGAATTTTGATATAAATCAAAAAACAAGTCCTTACTAGTCACTGGAAAGATGCGTAAACAGGAAGGCAAATATGGGTCTACATTGAGGAACCCACTCACACTTACAAATAGATTTTCCCATATCTATCTATTTATCTATCTATCTATCTATCTTCGTACATCTTTTTCTCTCTCTCTCTCTCTCTCTATCTATTTCAATCTGTTAATCGCTTCTATCTATCTATCTATCTATCTATCTATCTATCATTAAGAACTTATTTGTCTATTGACAGCCAAATTTAATTTAGAGCAACCAAATTTCCTTTGAATAATTATAATTATCAGACATTGAGGAAAGTGTAAGCATAAAAAAAGGCCGACTCGCACATAGAAGGAATATCTCACATTAAAAAACACTCTACAGCTCTGCAGCTACAAGATGTAACTAATAGTGCATAATTTTAATATAAAAAAAAAACAAAAACAAAAAACAAAACAAAAAACAAACAAAAAAAAAACGAATTATTTGCTAAACTGAAATAATCATTCACTTTTAATTAAATATCACTAATCAATTACAATATCCTAAGCTTACGTTCTCATACATATGTAACTCCACACACTCATGAGCAGAGGAATACTTCTCAAATGTGTAAGCCTCTCACAAACTTCTATTTCTCTAAGAATCTTTACATACACGTACGTACAATAAGGACACTTGTACAGACACATTTTTATTTATTCTATTTGTGTCAAGACAAATTCAACGTTGGCCGAAAGGACGTAAAACAAGGTATTACCACACACACACACACACACACGCGCGCGCGCGCGCGCGCACAACACACACACACACACACACACACATATATATATATATATGTATGTATTACTGGCAGGATATGACAAAGGGACAATTTTTAAGTGGTTTAAAATTTTAAGCCGGTTTGAATTCAGAATTTCCCTCTCCAAGACTAGTTGCCAAAACCGAGGCTAGAAAAATCAGTCTGCCCTGCTATTTACTCATAGCTGGAGGGAGGAACAAAGGATTCAAACCTTTTCTGAGAGCATTTACTCCTTTCGAATTCTTTCGATTTAGACCATTAAATGTGTAAAATGTATGTAATTATTTTTACATTTAATTGAGATGAAGAAACTTTTCTTCAACTAAAATTCCTCAGTAAAATCTTATACAAAAAATGGTTCCTCTAAAAAAGAGACGGACT
>OY757928.1:88042784-88125284 GCA_963585895.1 Sepioteuthis lessoniana
AACTGAATAGCTTGAAATAGAAATGTTTTTGACAAGTAAACAGTACTTACATTTAAACTGCGTGCTGATCGTAAACTGAATTATTTGAAATGGAACTGGTTTTGACATTAAAACTGTACTTACACTAAACTAATTTGTTTAATATAGAACTGTTTTGACATTTAACAGTATGTAAACAAAATCTGTACTTATACTAAACTGAAGGGGTACTCCATATTCCCCAATGCCCCATCATTACTGGGACCTCACCATCAGACTGGTTAGTGTCATATCTAGGACACTCATTGGGGGAAGCCTTACCCCTATGCAGAGATACAGTCAGTGTATTCGACAGCCCCAGCCGACTGGGCAATAAAAGTTGCAGTATCTACTGAGAGGATGTTCGAGATCATAAGGTAATATTATATTCTATAGATTTACAAGTGTAAGGAAAACATAGTACATGAAAAGCACGGAATATAAAATGTAATATCATTTACTTTATAGAAGATCCGAAAAGTCTATAGAACCATAGGATGAACAATATAGATTTGAAAATCTTTTCAATTCTGGTTATGGCCTACCAAAAATCTTAGAATTCCTTAAATATCTAAGGTTAATTTATAATTATTGTAGCACTGCAATTAGTATAATAGAAATCTATTCTTGTGTCTGTATATTGTTTCGTAAATCTTATTTTTAAATCCTCAGATATGTCGTTCTGTTTCATTTGTTAGTGTTGCCGACTCCTGAAAGTACGTAAGATACATTTTAAAAATTTCAGTTGATTTATTTTGAATATTTTTTCAATGTCTGAAAATTGATAAGCTGTTTCTAATCATTTGTTTAATGAGGAAGTACAAAATAGTATAATAGAAATTTATTTTCATGCCTGCATTTTGATACCAGCTCTGATTTTTGTTTAAAAGATTTTATTGGTTCAGAAATGTTATTTCTATTTTCTCCTCTATTCAAAGGGTACATTGCTTTGATATGTTGGTATATGCTGGTGGATTTTGATATTTTTGGGTTACTTTTGTTTTTTTGGGATACGATATATATTTCGAAACCGGACATTGGCCTAGCGGTTAGAGTGTTCGCCAATCACCCGGGAGACCTGGGTTCAATCCCAGGTCGAGTCATACCAAAGACTCAAAAAATGGTACTTGATGCCTCCTTGCTTAACACTCAGCATTATAAGGTACGGATCAAGGGTAAAGTAGAGCAATCTAGGGAAAGGATCAGCGCCCTCCCCTACACATTGGTGTAGTAGCTATCGAAAAGGGAGCCTTCGGGTCACCCTCGACTATGGTCGCCTACTTTTATATATTTCGAAAAGTGCAGCGTGAACCTACTTTCATTGATGTTCTTTAGTTTATGGAAATAACTCCAACTTCTTTCCAAGATTCTTCCGTA
Organism: Sepioteuthis lessoniana; assembly: GCA_963585895.1. Classification (NCBI taxonomy): domain Eukaryota; kingdom Metazoa; phylum Mollusca; class Cephalopoda; order Myopsida; family Loliginidae; genus Sepioteuthis; species Sepioteuthis lessoniana. Next base: position 88,044,180 of record OY757928.1, read on the forward strand.
TCACCAATGTAATGTTTTTGACAATTTCTTTAACTTTGTTTCCTATATATGTTTTATCCCAGATATCGATCACTCTCTCCATAGATACTGCTGAGCACTCTGGCGAAAGGAATTTACGGCTGCCGCTCGCATAATGCAAAGCTCTTCCAACGAATTGAGCTCTCTGGTTTCCGGTAAGGTATAAAATGTAAACAAACGAACGCTACTACTTAGTACCATATAATTCCCTAGCTGACGTGGTATGATTGTTGGCTGAGCGGTCTGATACTAAGTCTAACGTAAAGTTGGGCGGGTTTCGATCCCAGCTTCAAGCGTGCTACGTGTCTAGCCACACTGAAGAGTTGTGATACAACGAAACAATATGTCTGTGGATGACATAAATATATATATATATATATATGTGAGTGTGTGTGTGGTAAAGTTTAAAGTTTCGAGTGTGTGGGGTACTGAAACTGAGTTGGAGTTTTAATTGTTCCATTTGCGTTCACTTTATACAAATGCCTTTGCATAAAGGCATGAATCCGATTCTTCCCCAAGATATATACAATATATTAGGGCTAACTGTGTTCTTTAGCTATGTTGGCGCGCCAGTCTAGGTGAACGATTGCTTTGAACTGGAACCATATAGAATGTACCAAAAGACCACTCCAAAGCAGTTACTCGGAGTTTACTTGTAAATGAAGATGTGGAGAGCCATGTCCACTCAAGTTTTAAAAAGATATGGCACTTTTCTTTCCATTAACACCTCAGGAAATATCACAATTCATTCGTTTGTGAATTGAATTACCCCGACCAGAAAATCCAGCGAACACTTACGCACGACATACGGGAACACTGGACAGCTGTTTCGACCTTATTAGGTCTCATCAGCAGTGTATACCGTAATTTCCACCACTGGAGATCGAACCAGCGACCACGGTGACCGTGTCCTCTAGAAAGAGTACGGATGTAACTTGCAAGACACATTTAGGTTAATTCGCCGCGCAATTACCATGACGAGTTGATTTGGCGTCATTTACGTGCGATATGAACTGGTGGCTCAGTTGTAGAGTTTCGGCACTGCAGTCTGTGGTCGCTGATTCGATCTCCAGTGGTGGAGATTACGGTATACACTGTTGATGAGACCTAATAAGGTCGAAACAGCTGTCCAGTGTTCCCATAAGTCGTGCACAGGTGTTCGTCGGATTTTCTGGTCGGGGTAATTCAATTCACAATATTAATTCCTCTACTTAAGAAAAAAGGACAAATATGTACATCTTCCTTTGTACTGTGAAAACCAATAAAACTCAATACTATATATTGACGCCGTTCTATTTTCAAAGTACGGACTAGTATTATTTGTCTTTCAAAGATAGGACCATATGAGGAGGATATTTTATAGCTAACAAATAATGCACGAGTAAAGAATACAGACGCACATACAGATGCACATACGAGGATAATTAAATAAGTTTCCAGACTTTTTTTCGTATGGGCACTTTTATTGATAGTGCACACATGAAACTCAAGTCCCGTTCGAAGTAATCTCCTCCAGCTGAAATGCACTTGTATCGTTCCAACAACTTCTGGAAGGCCCCATGGAAGTCCTCTTGTGTGAGCGTGTCAGTGACCTTCGTCACAGCCTCTTTCATCTCCTCAATTGTCTCATAACGACAGCCTGTGAGCTTAGGGAATAACCAAAAGTCACAGGGAGCAAGGTTTCACTATAGGGAGGCTGAGGAAGTGTCTTGATGCCGATCTTGGTCAAATAGTCTGCGACAAGGATGGATTGTAGACTGGTGCATTGTCTTGTTGGAAATGCCACTGACCCGATTTGAAGAATGCTGGCCTCTTCCATATGAATTTCTTCCGGAACTCCTTTAAAACCTCAACATAGTATCCCTAACCATTTGGCCAATTAACTCTGGTGTTCTGACTTTCTTACTCCTCCCACACCTCTCATCATCCCTCACAGACTCCCTGCCTTCCTTGAATCTCTTATGCCACTCAAAAAATCATGCTCGATTTATGCAAGATGCTCCAAAAGCAGTCTGAAGAATTCCATACGTTGTTTCTGTGGCATTTTTTCCATGTTTAAAACACAATTTAATTGCATATCGTTCTAAAGTGTCAGATAGCATTTTTAAAATTCACTAGCTGTGACAATCAGGCTCTAGTAGGGTGTATTCCAATTGCTGCTTTAGCAGTTCATTTGAACCTGAAATCATAAAAATTAGTCAGTCATCTCATAAGAAGTATAGCAATAACATAGTGAATTTTTAATTTTAAAATGCCTGTACAAAAAGTCTGGAAACTTATTAAATACACCATGTATATAGATAATCTTGTCATATACAGTGTCAATCACAAGCAAATATACCCCTGCCAATTTCAAAAATAAAAAGTTTATTTTTTAAAACAGTTTTTTTATAATTTTATAATTTCTAGTGGAACAAACCCACACGCATACACACAGACATACGCATACACACACACACACACACACACACACATATATAATAATATATATATATGTATATATATATATATACGAACAAACATGGTTTGAACTCGATAACCATAGCACACTAAGCATATCGATCCCAGCTTGAAGCATCTTGAATGTCACGCCACATTCAAGAGTTGTGATACAACGAAACAGTTTGTCTCTGGATGACATTATATATCTATATATATATATATAGGTATATATAAGTGTGCGTGTGTGTATGTGTGAGTTGACCGAAGGCAACCCGAAAGCACCCTTTTCAATAGCTACAACACTTAGGTGTAAAGGAAGCCGCTACTCCTTTCCCTGGATTGCTCCACTTACTTTTAATCTGTACTTTATAATTTTGAGTGTTAAGCAAGGAGGCATCAGGTACTATTTTTTGAGTCTTTGGTATGACTCGATCTGGGATCGATTGGCTCATTGGCATAATAGTTAGAATTTTCCTTCTTCTAGACCGGTTGCCTCACAAAGGCTAAAGAATCCACTTCACCTAAATATTTACCCATAGTTGGAGGGGACGAGAAGAAAAGATTCATGCCTTTCCCAAGTGCATTAACGCGTAGTGAAAGGCAAGCAGACTTGTCCAGGATTTGAACTCGGCTCGCTGGTTTAATTTCTAAGGAAGATAACTATTACGATAAGAACGTTTCCTAAATTTATGATATTTATTATTCATTATTTATCAATAAAGATGTATTGATGTTGCCTGAAACCTTTGGAAGTTAGGGATAAGGTAGTGACGAAAGTGTCTGGCTCGGTAACGTGGATGGGTAGATCGATATGACCATGCCAATATTCTTAGAAAAGGCCGCCAACATATCAACTCGGCAATGGTAACAGTCAATAGATGCTGGTGCCAATAGTGGATCTATAACCTCGAAATAGGAATGGAATTTGGGATTGAAAAAAAAAAGACCTAGAAATGGCTATGCAGAGGAAACCTGAAGTGAGAAACTGAACCTCTATAAATAGCAGCACAATATAATGCTATTCATTTTTTTTGTATCGTCAAATGAGAAAAACTATCGCGATACTTTTATGTACATTTTTATCCTATATTCTTTTCTGGTTCTTGAAGTTACGTTACATTGGCATATTGGTTACAGTGTTCGCCAGCGGCCCGGGTGACCTGGGTTCAATCCCCGCTCGAGTCATATCAACTTTTTTTACGTTTCAATTTAAAAGTGACAAATGAAATTATTTAATTATATAGTTGTTTGGTTTGATTTATTTTCATGGCATATCAACCTTTGTTGGTTATTTAATGCCAAATCCACGTTATACATATATTCTAAATATATGGTTTGTAAACATATTTTGTAGTTACAGTTAAATGATCAAACAGTTATATTTCTAACTATTCAATTTAGCATAAGTCATCAAAGTTAAATGGTTCCAAGTATTGCTATGAATCACTAACAATTCAATTAAACATCAGTCATTTGTTCACACACAATTAAATGATCAAACAGTTCTATTTCTGACAATTCAATTTAGCATAAATCATTTGTTGGCACTGAGTTTAAATGATTGATCATAAGTGATTGGTTTGCACACAGTCGAACAATTCTATTTGACCCATAGATAGGACCCTATCAGGTGGTAACTACGACGGGCTAGAGTGGACCTGGGAGTGATGGCAATAAAAGTGTACTCCGCATTCCCCAAAGTTCTAGCATTACTGGAGCTTCACCATCAGATTGTTTAGTGTCATATCTAGGAAATTTGTTGGAGGAGACGGTTTTACCTCTCTGCAAAGATGCAATCAGTGTTTTCTATTGCCCCAGCCGACTGGGCAAGGCTAGATTTTAAAATATGCTCCTGTAATTTTATACTATTTGCCACAATTAACGCCATGTGCGAAATAGACATATAATGTTCATTACGATAGAACATAGGAATCTCGAAATTCGAAAACACGTAACGACTTCTTGTTCAGGTACGAAACCTTTTTAATAACTTTGAGTTAAAGGTTTCGACATAAGGAAGAGAGACACAATCTTGCTATGCTGTCTTATTCATTTGGCCCCCATCGCGTGCGGAACCCATAGGGCGCAAGTTCGCCTCGCGTCTGCGTGCTCCAAAAGTCGATCCTCCTCGTTTGGCGTCTAGTACTCAACTCCCTAACTTTCTTCCAATTCTCCACAAACCTCTGTGCACTTCCGGTGCGTGACGTCACTCGCACTCCGTCACCCGTTTTGTCTCGGACTATTGTGACATCTCTGAGTGACACCTCCGTCCGCCTGTGCGCGCCCGCGTTAACACCTGCATCAATGTTTGCACCTAACTAACCCATGTGCTGAGCTGAAAGGTTCTCAGCCTAACTAAACCCAAAGGCATGAACCGAAATCTCTTGGCCATTACGTTACAATTTTATGGGAACGGATTTAATAAAATTTCAGTTCACGGATTATGTAAATATTTATTTTTTTTCTTTGATGCACGGATTATATTTATATTGAATAAACTGATTTTTGAAGTATTCATTTAAAAAATAATTCAGTAATGTCTCACCGGAGCAGCAGATGTTAAACACATTAGTTGGGTTAGGTTTCTTTGATTAATGGCATATCAACCTTCATATTATTGAATCCTATTTACCCAACCCCTCCGCTCGGGCAGGATATCACATAAGGTCAATTTTAAAGCGAAGTTTAGCAGGTTTGAATTCAGAGTTTTTCCTTCTCTTAGACTAGTTGTCTCACCAAGGCTGAAGAACCTAGTCTGTCCTACTATTTACCTATAGCTGGAGGGAGAATAATTGGATTCATACCTTTCCCAAGGGTATCAGTGTTATGTGAAATGCAATCAGCCTCGTCCAGGATTTTTTGTCTATTTCCTACGACGATAACCATTACACCACGGGCACCTCCTTCATGCGTTATTTAATGCCAAAGCCACCCTTGTAGAAGAACAGCATTAATATTACTTAACCCATAGCTGGGGGAGGGGATAAGGAGTTTCATGCCTTTCCCAAAAGGCATTAGTCTAAAAGTGAACGTCACATCACTACTGGAGTTTAAACTCGTGTACTTCAAGGCAGCAATCCGAATATCACATTGATATCAGTGATAACATTATACAAAGATTCCAGTTTTTTTTTTTTTTAGAAAATAACTTTTTTTACTGTCGAGAAAAAAATCTACTTTTTCATATTTCTAAGGCATTTGGTCTTTTAATATTTATTACGCTTATGGTCTTCTGTAGTGAAAATGGTTGAGGTTTCTTGAACGAAAAATTACTTTGAATTTTTTCGAAGTGTAGTTCGCCAGATGATAAGCCATATCTCAGGTCACTGACTTCTCGAAAAAGTTTACCCAACGCTGAAATCACTATTTCCCGTCAGATCACAGAAGTTAAGCAGCGTTGATCCTGTTCAGTTTTGAAATGAGTGACCTCTTAATCAATCTGTGGTCTGTGTGCCAGACTAAGCAAAATTTAATAAACAATAATAATTCAACGATGGTTGATACGCCGACCATTCAGGTTCTGGCGTATTTCGGGTTCTGAAAACACGCAAGTTGGCAAAGAAAAGCGCTAATAATGATACTCTTACAGCAATTATAAAAAACAATCTCATAAGCCTTAATTTTTTGATATTAATTTTTTGTCATGAATTTCATCAGTGCCATATATGGAAGCAATGAGTGAGTTTATGGAGACAGTCACGAGCTTTTGTCGCCTACACATGCATCGACTGATTAGAGAGTAGTTCCAAATAGTTACAACATTTAAAAGCTATAAATTGTTATTAGTTTCAACCACTAACATTGTCATTAATTTAATCACGAAAGGGAGAGAGAGCGACTTGACTCGAAAACAAGGATCGGCTTTTACTTCTACATACTACATTAAATACTTATAACAAGGTTGGAAGCTTAGCAGCCGATTTTTTAAACCACCGGAGAGTGCACAATAGGAAAATCGCTTTATCTAAATAATTTTGTTTTATTAAACCTAAACCTTATCCCAAATTTAATTTTATTCTCAGCCCCCAGATAAAATAGGGGAATTTACAACCGAAAGCTGCTTTCTAAACTATCAATTATTGTCTTCCTTAGCCTTATCGAAAGACTTTTTAAAATTTGGCATCCCCAGCTTTAAAACGTGATCCCAACGCTTTCTCGCAAAAAGTAATCTAAAAAGATACTAGTTTTGTTTCTTTTTTAATGGCATATCAACCTTCGTGAGTTATCTAATATCAAAGCCATCATTGTGGAAGATCAGTTGTGACACTGTTTAATCCCTAAAGTGAGTTCATTCCTTTCCATGGAGTATTTGTCCGAAAGTAAACGTTCGAACACGCTTACACACACGTTAGCAACTCCGCCATCGGCACTCTCCTTAAAAGCTAAAATAGAGTTTTCGTACAAAACTAAATACAGATTCTGATAGGCTGATTTTAACGGCATGTCAATTTTTTATTTCTTTTTTCTGTAATTATTTCTTCAGAGGCAACATTTTGCACACTGCCCTATCAAATACGTATAAATTTGAAACAGTTCTATATAACTCTTTGATGGGACCCTAACAGATCTATTTGACCCATAGATGGAACCCAAAAAGGTTTTGCCCAGTCGGCTGGGGTTGTAGAATACACCGACTGCACCTCTGCAGAGGGGTAAAAGATCCCCCCCCACAACGAGTGTCCTGGATATGATACTAAACAATCTGATGGTGAGGCTCCAGTAATGCTGGAGCTTTAGGGAATGCGAAGTATCTCTTCGTTGCCATCGCTCCCAGGTCCACTCTGGCTCAGAGTGGTAGCACCTGATAGATTCCTATCTATGGGTAAAATAGAACTAAACTGCGTACTTATGCTAAACTGAGCTGCTTGAAATAGAACGTTTTTGACATTTAAGTGTGTAAAGAAAATCTATACTTATACTAAAATGAATTGGTTGAATTAGAACTGTTTGAATAAACTGAATAGCTTGAAATAGAAATTTTTTTGACAATTAAACTGTGTACTCCTGCTAAACTGAATTGTTTGAAATAGAACTGATGAATGAAAATGGATTTAGCGTTAGTACAGATTTTGTTTACACAGTAAAATGTCAAAGCAGTTCTATATATAACAATTCAGTTTAGTGTAAGTACAGTTTCAATGTCAAAAACAGTTTAATTTCAAACAATTCAGTTTAGCATTAACACACAGTTTAAATGTAAGTACAGTTTAATTGTGAAGAACATTTCTATTTCAAGCAATTCAGATTAGTCAAGTAGTTCAAATTCAGCTAATTCAGTTTAGTATTAGTACAGATTTTGTTTACACACGGTTAAATGTCAAAACAGTTCTATGTTAAACAATTCAGTTTAGTGTAAGTACAGTTTCAATGTCAAAAAACAGTTCCATTTTAAATAATTCAGTTTAGCATAAGCCCACAGTTTAAATGTAAGTAAAGTTGGCGACCATAGTCGAGGGTAACCCGAAGGCTCCCTTTTCGATAGCTACTACACCAAGGTGTAGGGGAGGGCGCTACTCCTTCCCTGGAAATGTAAGTACAGTCTAATTATCAAAAACATTTCTATTTTAAGCTATTCAGTTTAGTCAAACAATTCAGTTCAGGATAAGTATGCCGTTAGTTCTATTTAACCCATAGATTGGGCCCTATCAGGTGCTACCACTCCGGGTCAGAGTAAACCTGGGAGCAATGGCAATGAAGTGGTGCTCTGCATTCCCTAGAGACCCAGCATTACTGGAACCTCACCATCAGATTGTTTCGTGTCATATCCAGGACACTCATTGGGAGGAAGGAGTCTTACCCTTCTGTAGAGGTGCAGTCTGTGTATTCTACAGCCCCAGTTGACTGGGCAAGATGAAAATGAAATGTTTTATTTATGATTCATTTTTGTTTCGTGGAGAAAGGGAAACATTTAAAAAAAATATTTCCCTGCCTCAAATTGTTCCCTTCCCCTCAATGAGTACTGAGTTTAACTCAAATCATTAACTAATCAATTTAATTCTTTGAGTCTTTGTCGCAACTGTTTGTTTTTTTACTTTAAAACTTCCAAATACTGCAGAATTGCCTCAAGGCGTTGAACGAATTATATACAGAATTTTCCCAGATTTTTTACTGTCAAGACCTTTGAACTTTGACCTCCGTAGATGTTTGACACATCCGCTATCCAAACTGGTATGTTGGATGGGTCTTATGGCTTATCAACCTTTGTAGGTTATTCGAAACCCAAGTCTGTTTATACATATATATGTTTATATAAAAAGTAAAGTTGGCGACCGTAGAAGAGGGCAACCTGAATGATCCCTTTACAATAGCTACTAAACCGGGGTGATGGGGAGGGCGCTACTCCTTTCTCTGGATTACTCTACTTTACTCTTGCTACGTACCTTATAATGCTGGGTGTTAAGCAAGGAGGAATCAAGTACCATTTTTGAGTCTTTGATATGACTCGACCTGGGATTGAACTTCGGGCTATTAGCGAACACTTGACCGACTAGATCAATTAAATATTGATAATGTGTAAACGAATAGTTTGTAGGCGCGGACTTTCTCGAAACCTATGTATGGCACTAAACCTTGCTGTCGTGTTCAAGCCACAACCCGGCATACGTGCCCGGACCCACATTTGGTTTCGTGAAACTGCTTGCCTCATCAGGTTCACATTGCACCAAGTGAGCCGATGAGCAGCATAGACCAGCAGGGTTCGAGCCTCGGATCGTTCCTGACCTTCCCCTCCCCTTTATCCCCACTTTAATCGGCCTTTGACCTTGTGTCAAGTCGTGTCTGGTGGGAAGCAGCGACAAATAAACAGAGCTCATTTGTTGGCAAGTTTTGTTTTTTAACCCAAATAATTCTATTTGCCCTTTGTTAAATGCTTTCAAGCATTCAATTAATATCAGTCAATTGTTTGCACACTGTTAAATGGTTAAATAATAAAAGTGGGGAACATAAACATATGGGTTGGAAGTTAGTGTCAAATGTTCGGGTTTTGTGAGGTGTGTGAAATTTTTAAGATACATTAAGATACATAATACCAGTCAATGACATATGGCATCCGTTTTTGACACGGACTTCGAGCTCAAGTCTTTTTATAACTCCCACCACCTCTCTTATTTTTTTAAAACGAGTTCGAGTTCATGGAAAAAAATATATAAAAAATTCTTTCATTTTTCTTTTAATTATATGGAAATTTGTTCTGTGATAACTTTAGATATTAATTCTCACACATTGAGCACTCCTAGAGATTTTTAAGAATCCTTTGCCATATTCTCAAATAGAATAATTCCTAAATCATCTTTGGATATCACACATACACACACACACACGCGCGTATACACACACACACACACACACACACACGTAAACACACACACGTACGTACACACACACACACATATATATATATATATTATTTAAGTGTTGTCACTAAATCACTTTGTGGGTTTGTGGCGAACCAAGTGCAATATAATATGGAGAGTGCTCAATATCTACTATAGAGCTATTATATAATAATAATAATAAGTATATATATATATATATAAATTTATATATATTTAATGCATAAATAGATAAAGAATCTTTATTAAATATATATTTTTTTTTTCTCGTGGCTGAGTTTTAGAATCTCACATTAGCGTTTGAGTCAGTCGGGTTTCGATCCCAGCTTCGGGAATCTAGCCTGTCTAGCCACACTGAAGAGTTTTGATACAACGAAACAGTCTGTCTGTCGATGACAATATATATATATATTTGAATATTTCATATATATATGTCTTACACAAGGCTAAGTGCAAGAAACATTTAGCCGTTCTTGAAGCCATAGTAGTTAGGTTATTCCCCCCCCACAAGCCTGTGCTGACAGAGAAGACAATTCTATACATTCTATCTATTTGGGGAGTCTTGTAGTAATTTGGGGAGTTGAAGGTTTTTTTTTACCTCCCCTTTAAGTTCTTTTTTTTATTAGTACAACTCTATTTGTGCTTTAATTTTACCATTTAAATCGATCACGGTCGTCAGTCTCCGCCTTTTAGCACCTTTAAGATAAAATAGGGTTGGGTTCTTGTTTGCTACAAGAGTGATTTAATGAATATTGTTAGGACAATCATATAGATGTTAGGAGTTGACATAATCAGCCGACTAAGTAAGGGCTAAAGTGGAGTATATATATATATAGAGAGAGAGTATATGGAGTATAGGAAAAATCAACTGATTTCCATACAAATAATGTTAATTTCTGTTCCAAAATTGGCTCGAAAAGCTATCTTTTTTTTGTATCTGAATTTTTGCATTTCTCAACCAACCAGCTTGTACGCGCGAGTTTTGAAATTTCTTTGAGACTTCCTGTTGTGGCCCCGGAAGGGTCACAAATAAAAACGCAAACACGGATATTAGATAACAGATTATATTACACAAGAAAGATTTACATAGAAAAGGCAAGAAGTCTCGTACTGTTCGGATAACACCAATATTGATATGCGGTATTTGATGCCCCCCAACGGGCATATGTGGCAAAGGCCTTTTTTTGGTGAGTCTGGGCGCTGGCCCAGAGCCCACATGCGCCCGGCATTCCCCAAAATGCCTACGGCCCCGTCGGTGTTCCTCTTATTAGGGGCGCCTCAGGCGCCGGGCGATGAACCCAACCCCCCGAAGGGGTAAAAGCCTGGGGGGAAGGCCCCCTGAGGCCGAACGCAATCTCCAGGTACCGAGACACACTCGGCCAGATCCGTGCTGCAGATAACACGGCCGGCCGAAGTGCTACCCGGCAATTGGAGTGGTTCAGATCGAGATTGATCTGCCCCTCTGGCAGCGAAATCTCTCAGTACTAATAACGGTGAGAAGAGTCCATTATGGTGAGATGGGTAAGGCTCCCACAACACTTCCAAACAACAATATTTGACTTGCTGCGAAAGATCTGAAAGATAAAAACCTAAATAATTTAAGGTATCTTTTCGCTTCAAGAGTGTTGAAAATACATTATTTAGCCAAATAGATTCGTAGATAAGTCATCAACTTTTTTGTGTATTTTCGAATCTTATAAGTAAACGATAGAATGAATAGTTCTTTAGTGGTGTATACAGATGTATTCAGTACCTAATTAGAACTTTTCGGTTCATTTCTTTGGAGCGAAAATGTCATACTCTTTTTTTCCTAGAATACATTTAATTTCAACATCACCTAATCATCTTAAATTGAATGAATATGTTATGGCTTATATAGATCTATTTCTACAGCTACTACTGTCGAAGCTTGCCGATAAAAATTCCATTTACAGCTGCATGCATATTGAATGCATGAATATTTTCTCTCTATATATAGTGACATACTCACACACAGATCTTTTACACACAGAAAATATACCCATTTTAAGATTGGTTGCATTTTATAGCCTAAAACATGATTATATATACATGTGTGTGTGACAATCAATCACCGCGTTCTAATACAAAAACTGCTACATCTCATGCTTGAATTTTCACTTTCTCTCATAAAATATTAATACACAGACGAATATTATCTTTTCTTACAAAAAAAGACACTTTAACTTCTGTTTTTCAATAAGTTTTTCCGTCAGAAAAGGAATAAAAACATTTAATTAGTAGATCGGTGTTTCGTTCATTCATTTACGCCTTTGTCCGCGACAGGAATGTTGTTCATCACGTGATCACTTCTGTTACCGGGTAACTGACTACTCAGCCACCAGGATCCAGTCATGAAGCGTTTAGGTCGACCACCCAAGGTCAACAGGCAGGCGTCACTGGTGGAAGGGGGGGGTCCAAGTCCTCTTTTGAGGTGCAGTCGACGTATTCTTCAGCCCCAACCGACAATGCAAGCATAAAATAAGTACGACCATGTATATATATATATATATGTGTGTGTGTGTGTGTGCATATTAGTACTTTTTAAATAAAGAGTGCTCAATATCATTGATAGAGCATCTTAGGATTTAAGATAGGAAAACATAGACACGAAATTAGTGGCGCATGGTGACTATTAGTTTTTCACCTATGCGTTTAATTGTTAAAGTCTTGGTTTGATGATCGCGTAGATAAAGAACCTGACAGTTACCAAGCGCCGTCGATGGTTTCCTAACACACACTCACACACACACACACACACACACACACACATATATATATATATATATATATATATATATATATATATTCGCCTTAGTTGAGCCATTGTCGTGGCCTTTTTAAAGGTTAACAAAAGTCTTTCACTCAATTGTTATAAACTATATTCATTTAACAATCTTTTTTATTAATTAAAAATTCACAAGTTTGATTTCAAACTTTGTGTCTGTCTTTAGCGGGACGCTGGTTTTTGCATCCTTTTCAAGATGCACGCTGAGCGTAACGGTTATCGACGTAGGAAATGGAATCGGTGACCCGAGTTCAAATCCGAGACGAACTTTGTGTTTCATTTCGCGCTAATGCCCTCAAGAAAAACATAAATTCATCTCCTCTCAACCAGATTATTGGTAAATTGTAGGTTAAATTCTTGCCTTAATTTCGTTGTTTTGTTTTATGGTTTATCAACCTACACGGATTATTTAATGCCAAACCATCCTTGTAGAAGAACAGCATTGATATTATTTAACCCATTGTTGGGACGATGAGAGGGTTCATGCCTTTTCCAAGGGTATTAGTCAAAAAGTGAACATAGTAGCGCAACTGGTGTTTGTACTCGCTTACTACGATATCGTAGCCTAATACGTTAGCCACAGGGACTTCCCATCTCTAGCCTTTACCCATAAGGAGTTGATATGCTCAAATAAACTAAACAAAACGATTTTTTAAAAATTGGTGACGGTTATGCGTTACTTATAGTTTAATAAGCTTTTCAGGTAGCTTTCAGTACCCATGTCACAACTGAACTAGTTCATGGCTGCTTAACCTTAGTGATCATGCGTGAACCGCTGCTTTGAACGTGTCTTGACTGTAAGTCATATTTAATATTATTCTTGATTTTTCAGCTTTATTTTATTTTTGCTCAAAGTGTTTGACAAATCCTTTCAATGTCTCCACTTCCCAAGTGAATCCGTTTTATTTTTTCCTGTTTTCATTTTCTGTTTGGAGGTCAAAACAGGAAAGCCATTTCATCTTGTGAATATCAAGTAGTGAAAATCCGAAATTGAAAGTTGATGGAATCATCTGTTTGTGAATGTAAATCAACACACAATTCTATGAGTGTTTTTCTTAAAGGCGAAAGCAAATAGGAAACAGATATCTTCAGTTACGAGTAGATTAAGTTGATAATATTCAACTACTTGAAATAAACTGGAAAAAGCAAAAACCTTTAATTATTTGTACGTGGGTGAACTTTCAAATTGAATATAATTTCCGAAAAAAAAAGAAAAAAGAAAAGGGTTTTGTTTCTTGGTTTAACGACATATCAACCGTCTGTCTGTAACTAAAACTACATCACCACCAACGTCACGATTTCCTAAGTTATTTACGCTTTGTTCTCAGTGATAATTAAATAATTATTATCTAATATTAATTATTTATCTTATTTATTAAAGATGTCTCTATTAAATTCTAGTTGACGTATTTGCCTCAAAACAGCCCAAGTTATTAATATTTATCCAACCTCCCAACATGGCCAGATTTGACGCAAGGTCATTTTACTGAATGTGACCTCACTCGAATCGAAACAAGCGCGGTCGATAAAAAATTCTTGGTCCTATCAGCCTTTCCCATGTTGAGGAGCCTCAGGCACCGAGCAATGAACTCAGCCCTGCGAAGCAGGTATTGCCTGGGGGACGGCCCCTGGGACCAGGTAATTTCGCTTGATAACATCCTCTTGGCGCGAACCCTAGACAGCCCTGTCTTATTAACATGTTTAAAATCCTGCAAAAAAATAAGGTTTACGTAATTTATTGTGAGGATATTTTGCATACTGGCTTTAATAAAACTGGGTTTGATAAATAATTATCAAGAGCCATTGATTTCTAATATTTTTGTTTTATTCTCAAAAGCATTAAAAGCAATTATATGTATAATTATATGGAGAAATCAATCTAAAAAAGGGTAATCTTTTTTATACGTTTTGTTAGGCGTTCTAATTTGATATATTTTATTCCATTAAAACCTAAATACTTAAGCTCAGAGAGTACATATTTATTAAATAAATAAATAAATAATAATAATAATAATAATAATGATACAGAAAAATATAAGACAAGGCATGACTAGGTGGGCAAGGTGATCCACTGGGAATTGTGCAAGAAGCTGAAGTTTGAACATACGAACAAATGGTATATGCACAACGCAGAATCTGTCCTCTGGGATTTCGAGATACAAACGGATCATCCAATCTCGGCCAGACGACCAGATCTTAAAATAATCAAAAAAAAAAAAAAAAAAGAGAACTTGCAGAATTGTAGACGTTGTTGTCCCGGCGGATCACGGAATGAAATTAAAAGAATATGAAATGAAGAATAAGTACCTCGACCTTGCAAGGCAATGGAAAAAAAAAAAAAACAACTGTTGAACATGAGAGTGACGATAATACCAATTGTAATTGGTGCTCTTGGTACAGTCACCAAAGGATTAGTACAAGGACCAGAGGACTTGGAAATAAGAGGACGAGTGGTGACCATCCAAACTACAGCATTATTGAAAACGGCCTGAGTACTGGGAAGAGTCCTGGTGACTTGGGGAGAATAGTTGTCACTCAAACTTCTGTGAGAAACCATCAACTAACGTTGGCGTGAAAAACTCTCAAAAGAGAACAAATAATAATAATAAAAGAGAACTTGCAAAATGGTGGACTTTGCCGTCCCGGCTGACCACAGAATAAAACTGAAAGAATGTGAAATGAAGGATAAGTACCTCGACCTTGCTAGGGAATTGAAAAAGCTATGGAACATGAAGGTGACATTTATACCAATTGTGATTAATGCTTTTGGCACAGTCACCGAAGTATTAATAAAGGGACTGGAAGACTTGGAAATAAGAGGACGAGTGGAGACCATCCAAACTACAGCATTGTTGAGATCGGCTAGAATACTGAGAAGAGTCCTGGAGACTTTAGGAGATTTGCTGTCACTCAAACTTCAGTGAGAAATCATCAGCTAACAGGTTTGGTTTGGTGTCTTTGTTTAATGGCATATCAACCTTTGTAGGTTATTTAATGCCAAAGCCATTCTCCTAGAAGAACACTAGTGGTATAATTTAACCCACAGCTGGGAGGATAAGGGGGTTCATACCTTTCCCAGGGGTATTTGTCCTAATGTGAACGAAATAGCGTGACTGGAGTTCGAACTCGCTTACTACGATTCCGCAGTCCATCGCTTTAACCATTACACCACGAGGACCCCGCCCCCAGCTAACAGTGATGTGAAAAACGCTTTAGGCGTTAATAATAATAATATGGTATAAACACCAAGCCAAACCAACAACAGAAGCCAAAGAAGGTTCTATTATCTGGGACTTTTGTTATCCAAACTAATTGAACAATAAAGAGATATTCACCAGATATAATGGTTAAGGACCATAGAAGAAAAATATTCCCTCTAATTGATGTAGCAGCACTAACAGATGATAAAATATGTCAAAGAAAGGGACTAGAGGACTTGGAAATAAGAGGACGAGTGGAGACCATCCAAATTACTACATTATTGAGAACGGCTAGAATCCTGAGAAGAGTCCTGGAGACTTGAGGAGATTTGCTGTCACTCAAACTTCAGTGAGAAACCATCAGCTAACGCTGGCGTGAAAAATCTCAAATGAGTAACAATAACGAATGATTTGAATTGGCCAAAAGAATTGAAAAACAAAATGTTTAGTATCTTTTATTTCAAAATATTCACCAATCATTCTTTATTAGAATTTTATTCATCTTTTTTTATCGAGCGATCGGGGTGTCAATCTACGACAACGAGAAAATATCACAGATCGGTTATTATCAAGAAGAAGGTCTCAGTGAAATTTGAACTCGTATTCGCTTTGTTTCTGGAGAACTTTGTTAACGACATCAGCTGCAATTACCAACTTAGTCACAAAAACCGATAGTTTAATAGATCGTGAATCAAGCACTTTAAACTTATACTTTACTCTTTCTTGCTGTTATTTTTTAATACAAATTGGTTGTTTTGATTTGATTTGTTTGTTTAATTACATACCAACCTTCGTGGGTTATTTAATACCAATGCCACGCTTGTAGAACTGTAGTGGTACTATGTAACCCTTAGCTGGGGTTTTCTTGCCTCTCCCAAGGGGCATTAGTCCGAAAGTGATCGTAATAGGGACGCTGGAATTCGAAATCGCATACACAAGATCTAAGTGTCGATCACGTTAGCCAGACACTCCCCTAGTTTGGTTCAGTTATTTAACGGCATACCAACTCCTTATGGATAAGTTAATGCCGAAATTTGAATTATTTACAAATGTTTGATCGCAGTCAAAACTATATTTGGCTTGGATTATTGTTTAATGGCATACTAACTCCTTAAGGATTATTTAATGCCAAAATTTGATTAATTTGTAAATGTCTAATTGTGATCATAATTATATTTTCAATGTTTCATTAGAATTATTTTTACTTGTGTTGTTTGCCCCCTGTTATATGCCCCACCCCCGATGGGTATCACTAATGTTCTTCTGCAAGGATGGCTTTGGCGTTAAATAACCCACAAAGGTTGATATCCCATTGAACTAAGAAACCTACCAATCATCAGTTGTATGATTTCTATTCACTTTTTCCTACCCCTGCCCTTCTCCTCCCCGGCTATAGATAAATAGTAGGGCAGTCTGGGTTCTTTAATCTTGGTTCGGACACCAGTGTAGTAGAAGGAAACTCCGTTTCTTTTTGACCCGGACTGTTAGTTCCTGTTAGGGTCCCAATTATGTGTAAAATAAGTATAACTAACGAACGTAGTCGAAGGCGACCCAAAGGCTCCCTTTTTAATAGCTACAACGAGGTGTAGGGGAGAGCACTATATCTTCCCCCGGATTGGTCCACTTTATCCTTGATGCATGCCTTATAATACTGAGTGTTCAACAAGGAAGTATCAAGTACCATTTCTTGAGTTTTTGTTATGACCCCGATCTACCGGGCCACTGGCAAACACTCTACCAACTGGGTGAAATAGCGCTGTTTAATCAATAACTATACTGGAAAAAGTAAAGTTGGCGACCGTAGTCGAGGGGGGGGGGCGACCCGAAGACTCCCATTTCAATAGCTACTACACCGAGGTGTAGGGGGGCGCTACTTCTTTCCCTGGATTGCTCCACTCTACGCTTGATACGTACCTTATATTGCTAGAGTGTTAAGCAAGGAGATATCAAGTACCATTTCTAAAGTCTTTGGTATAACTCGACCTGGGATTGAACCCCGGTCTCCCGGACCATTGGCGAACACTCTACTCTCTAGGCCAATGAGCCGGTCCCCGGGAGACCTGGGTTCAATCCCAGGTCGAGTCATACCAAAGACTCTAAAAATGGTACTTGATGCTACCTTAATTAACACTCAGCAATGGTGTAGTAGCCATCGAAAAAGGAGCCTTCGGGTCATCCTCGACTACAGTCACCAACTTTACTTTTTCACTTTTATACTGAAAAACATTTAACTGTGGCAAATAGAATTTTTAATGTTCGATAGCAATACTTGAAACTAACTATGTGCAAACAAAACTTAGATAACAATACTTAAAACCATTTAACTGTATGCAAACAAATGAGCTCTTGCTCGTGTAAAAATTGTTACCACGAAACTATTCGTTTAAAAAACATATATATTTGATATATACGTATAAACAGGAATTGGCATTTAATGTAACATATTGACCTTCGACCCAGCCGTCAATCAAGGAACAGATGCATCCGGTCGACGACATCAAGATATAGCCTTGACCGTGGACGGGTTGAATTCGGTGCAGGTATATGTCAAACAATTATATAACCCGGTTCACGGGAAGTTCGAGTTAGTTGGAGACAGGCAGTTGAAGTTCGAGGCAGTGAGAATCAGTTCCCAACAGAGGGAACTGGTTGAGCAGCCCAGCAGAATGAGAAAGAAGTGCTGCTAAATACAGAGGAACTTGGGGGGTCAATATGTTGCAGTCTGTTCAGTCTCCAACTCACCTCTCACACATAACCCTTTCGCAAAAAGTGTGAGAGGTATATTTTTCTAAAGAAGTGTGTTCTGAGAATTAATTTTTATTTATTGCGGACATTTTGTCCTCATCTTGGTACTTTTTTTGTGTTGTTTCTTCTTTCACAACGTTTCGGCCAAATTTCCCCTCTGGCCTTTCTTCAGGTGATTTTACCGTGACCTCGGATAGGAATGCTGAGTCTTTTAACCGTATCCCCAGTAATTACTGCCTTCCATAGTTGTTGTCTATCGCACACCGTTTTTGACCAAGTAAACCTCTGGCCGGCCTGGGTAGGATTTGAAACCGCTATCTTCTGACAATGCTCACATGGAACCGTAGAGATTCAACGCCTATATCCGCTGCGCTGAAGGGCGATCAAGGATGGATTTTTTGGTGTTATAAATCCTTATCTGGTCTTCCAGAGTCGGGTCCGTATCGAATTTTTTTTTTTTTTGTACTTGTCTTTAATTGGAAGCCGGCCAGAGGTTTACTTGGTCAAAAACGGTGTGCGATAAACAACAACTATGGAAGGCAGTAATTACTGGGGATACGGTTAAAAGACTCAGCATTCCTATCCGAGGTCACGGTAAAATCACCTGAAGAAAGGCCAGAGGGGAAATTTGGCCGAAACGTTGTGAAAGAAGAAACAACACAAAAAAGTACCAAGATGAGGACAAAATGTCCGCAATAAATAAAAATTAATTCTCAGATTAAGAAGCCTCATCTCAAAATGATTCCAATGAAAGACAAGTACAAAAAAAAAAAAAAAAAAAAAGTGTGTTCGTTCGTCATAATTGTTGATTTTGTTTTCGCATATATATGTATACGTATAGTTGTATCATGGCTATACAACATATATTTTGGATATGCTATATTAATTGTCCATAAAGATTGCTATGCTGTAAAACCCAATCAACCTATCTTTACTACTCGAAATGTTAGGTGTCCTTGACATTGAGTGAAAAGATAGTAAAATATTTTAGATCTATCAAGTGATATATCGATCGGCCAAATTCTAGGTATTACTTTAATGATTTTCGGTGGGGTTTTATTGTACAAAGTCGATTAGTCTTGAATCCTTCTCAAACGCCCCACTGTCGTGGTCTTATGTCAGACAGTTAATCTTATCATCATCATCATCATCATCATGTCGTGCCACTAGCACGGATATCCATGACCCTCTCTCGCTCTTCTCCCTATCATTCATCGTTTTTGGCAGGTTTTCAGGGCTACATCCTCACATAGCTTCTGTATGTATGTTCGAGCTGATCGTCCTGCTTTTGCTTGGCCATATGCGGGGGTCCATAGGAGTACATCACTGATGAGTTCGTCTTTGTTTCTCCAGCAGTATCCTGCGTGTCTGGCTCGTCTAACTTGTATAGTTTTCGAGATGGGAGGCAAGTGGCCGTACAGCTGGTGTCTTGTGGGGTGTTGCCGCCAGGACTTGTTCAATGTAATGAATATTAATGATAAACAAAAAACATCTATTTTACAGAATAAATGTTTTTAATACAGAGTCCTGCAGGATGACCTCCCAGATTGAGAATTGCTACAACCAGGGGCTAGAATCTGTGGTCAGATTCGAGGAATGTTTTTAAGCAGTTGATGTCATGTTATTTCATGTTGCAAGGGCATCTGTGGAAGAGCTAAGAGATTTTTTTTTCATTCAAGTTGCCTTATCTTATTAGGTGGTGATATCTCGTAGCCGGCTCGCTCACCATATCTATACCCTTATGACTACTTGATGAGCTGGGGGTGGAGTACCTGAAGGCTGAAGTATTTAAATATGAATCGTACTCAAAATGAGAGGTTTTATTCGTCATGAAACCACAGTAATATAAAAGAACTGAAAAAGTTCAGGGTGAGGCTTAGGGAGTGTATAGCTGGTGGAGCATTTAGACGATATAATCTTTAAAATAGGGGGAATGATAGTAATAAAACAAAAGGGCAAATATTGAAGTAAAAGTGAGGTGAGTTTTTGTGATGGTGTTATGGCTAAAGTGCTGAACTGCAGTCTCGAAGTAAGCGAGTTCGAATCCCAGTCGCCCAATTAGGTTCACTTTCAAACAGATACTCCGGGGAAATATACGAGGTGAATACGATAAGTTTCCAGATTTTTTTCGTATGGGCACTTTTATTGATAGTACACACATGAAACTCTAGTCCCCTTCAAAGTAATCTCCTCCGGCTGCAATGCACTTGTACCGTTCCAATAACTTCTCGAACGCCCCATGGAAGTCCTCTTGTGTGAGCGTGTCAATGTCCTTCGTCACAGCCTCGCTCATCTCCTCAAATGTCTCATAACGACAGCCTCTAAGCTTAAGGAATAAGCAAAAGTCACAGGGACCAAGGTCTGGACTATTGGGACGGTGAGGAACTGTCTTGATGCCCATCTTGGTCAAATAGTCTGTGATAAGGATGGAGTTGTGGACTGGTGCATTGTCCTGTTGGAAATGCCACTGAGCCGATTTGAAGAGTGCTGGCTTGTTCCCTAGGAATCTCTTCCTAAACTCCCTTAAAACCTCAATATAGTAACCCTAACCCTAACCCTTTTAGCCAATCAACTGTGGTGTATTGACTTCCTTACTCCTCCCACACCTCTCATCATCCCTCACAGTCTCCCTGCCTTCCTTGAATCTCTTATGCCACTCACAAACGGATGCTCGATTCATTCAAGATGGTCGAAAAGCAGTCTGAAGCATTCCATACGTTTCTGTGGCATTTTTTTCAAGTTTAAAATAGAATTTTATTGCATATCGTTCTTCAAAATTATCAGATTGCATTTTTGAAAATCACCAGCAGTGACAATCAGGTTTTAGTAGGTTGTATTCCAATTGCTGCTGTAGCTGTTTATTTGAATCTGAAATCATAAAAATTGGTCAGTCATCTTATAAGATGTATAACAATAACATACCGAATTTTCAAGTGTCTTCGACAATTTTAAATGCCCATACGAAAAAAGTCTGGAAACTTATCGCATGCAGCCCGTATAATTCACAACCCCCAGCATTGGGTTGAATATATCTGTTACATTGGCCGAGGTTGGCTGTGTTGGTTGTTAACACATTAGAGCGTGGTTAATACGTATGGGGCGGCATCTAGAAGTAGCGGTATTTGTCGTGCGACCCATAAACCGGCCTTTTTAAAGGTGGGTCAGGGCGATGACATGTACGGTATTCACAATAATGCCTCGAGCCCCGGTGGGATTTCCCTAAAGCAGAGCATCTAAGGTGACAAACCTAGGCCTTCCGGAGAGGCTTAGAGCCAAGCCCGGGGGTACGGCCCCCTGAGGCTCGAGGAGTATGTCAGTCTCGACTGCGTGATATGAATGCCGGCTTCCTGGCCCCCAAATCAGGCAGCCTCTACCGACAGCCACTGAAACCAAGACACACCCGACCAGATCCGTGTAACGCCAAACGTGGGTAGCCGAGGCATCTGGAAGAAGCAGCCCCATCGATTGCTGACCGTCGCTTATGTATAATCTGTATATTCATTTTTGCGTAAGTTTTTTGGTTCATCCGCCAGCAGTTTCGTTAGTTTGTTTTGTTTGTTTTGTTTTATGGCATATCAACCTCATCGGTCATTTAATGCCGAATCAAATTAAAGAAAATAAGTTTAAAAAGAAATTCAAAGGAGAGGTCTTAGGAATTAATGATAAACTTTAGATAATTAGTTGGTCATTTGTTTTTTTTTATTCGGAGTTTATTAGTAGGGAATCATGATCATAAAAAAATCAAAAACTGTGAAACAGGTTGGTGAAGGGATCAGTTTGTTAGAATATATCTAGTAAAGAAAGGGTTTATAGAAATAATTTGGTCGTATTGTAAATTTCTTTAGATTTTTGTGTATAACTTTACTGTTTTTAGAAATGATATCACATTATTTATTTCAGTGTTTTGGAACAGTTCCTTCATATTGTTTTCTCTATAGAAGGTTTTTCTTATTTGGGCTACGTCGGTACATTCGATGAGAATGTGCTTCATGGTGTATTTGGTCTGACATGCCTAACACATTGGTTGTTGTTTTCCTTCGAGTTTCATTTCGCCAAGATGTCCCCGAATAACATTCTTCCAGCCACCAAAGCGATGCTGTTCTTCTACAAGGATGGCTTTTAACATTAAATAACATACAAAGGTCGATATACGAGGATCATTAAACAAGTTAACAGACTTTTTTTTGTATGGGCACTTTTATTGATAGTACACAGATGAAACTCTAGTCCCCTTCCAAGTAATCTCCTCCGGCTGCAATGCACTTGTACCGTTCCAACAACTTCTGCAAGGCCCTATGGAAATTCTCTTGTGTGAGCGTGTCACAGCCTCTTTCATCTCCTCAATTGTCTCAAAATGACAGCCTCTGGGCTCAGGGAATAACCAAAAGTCACAGGGAACAACGTCTGGACAATAGGGACGACGAGGAACTGTCTTGATGCCAATCTTGGTCAAATAGTTTGTGACAAGGATGGAGTTGTGGACTGGTGCATTGTCCTGGTGGAAATGCCACTGACCCGATTTGAAGAGTGCTGGCCTCTTCCCTAGGAATCTCTTCCTGAACTCCCTTAAAACCTCAACATAGTAACCCTAACCCTAACCCTAACCCTTTGGCCAATCAACTGTGGTGTATTGACTTCCTTACTCCTCCCACACCTCTCATCATCCCTCACAGACTCCCTGCCTTCCTTGAATCTCTTATGCCGCTCAAAAACCCATGCTCGATTCATACAAGATGCCCCAAAAGCAGTTTGAAGCATTCCATACGTTTCTGTGTCATTTTTCCCAAGTTTAAAACACAATTTTATTGCATATCGTTCTTCTAAAGTATCCTCACGTCAGATTGCATTTTTGAAATTCACCAGTTGTGACAATCAGACTTCAGTATGGTGTATTCCAATTCTTGCTGTAGCTGTTCATTTGAAGCGGAAATCATAAAAATTGGTCAGTCATCTCATAAGACGTATCGCAATAACATAGTGAATTTTCAAGAGTCTACAACAATTTTAAATGCCTGTACAAAAAATGTCTGGAAACTTATTGAAGTCACCACGTACCATTAAATAAGGAAAACAAACCAAGAAAACAAGACAAATCAAATTTTGAATTGGATCGATGTTCCGAACTTGAACTGCTTGATTAAATCTTTTATCATCTTCAACTCTGTGCATCTATCTCAATAACGAGAAGAAATAATAGAATAATTTAGTAATATGCATTGCCTAAAACAAATACCAGTTGGAGCCTATACATGTAAATCGGTCTCCAGTTCAAAGACAGTCTTTGGAGATCTCAACAAACGGTTTGGTATTTCTAATTGAAAAAGTAACGTACAGGGTAACCCCTCAAAACATAACCCATATATTTTTGACTGAAATTCATAAATTTAATTCTAGCCTTTTATTTTTTTTTTAGGATATGAAGTAGATTATGTGTATGAAAAATTGGGACAATAGTATTCACCAACATGTCTTGGCCTACCAACGAAAAGACATTAGAATTATTTTGCTTTATTTTTGTAGAAGTAATAAAAGAGTTTATCCTATTTACCAACCCCTCTGCTCGGGCAGGATATGACACAAGGTCAGTTTTTAAGCAGAGTTTAACAGGTTTGAATTCAGAGTTTTCCTTCTAGTTTTCCTTCTAGGTTCCTTCTAGTTTTCCTTCTAGGTTCCTTCTAGTTTTCCTTCTAGTTTTCCTTCTAGGTTTAGACTAGTTGCCTAAACCTACAAGACTGGAAGAGTGGACACAGTCAGTCAGGAGTGGGACTCCGGGGAAGAGAGTCAGTCATTTAAGAGTGGGACTCCGAAGCAGTCATTTAGGAGTGAGACTCCGAAGCAGAGAGTCCAAAAGTCAAGCCCAGGACACGAAGCAGTGAAGACGATGACCAGATGAGTCAGCATTTTTGATAGCTGTGTAGGATTTTCGCAGAGTTCTAGCGATAGCCATGAACATACATAGAATGCTAAAAAATGCCAACTTCACCTTCCTGCCTTCTAAATCCGTGTTTGTCTGTTCTTCCTTCCACCCTATGCTTGTTGTTTATTTCTTAAAGATTTTTGTACAATCTATAAAATGCCCGAACGACCAGGGTTGAGAAGAAACAACGAGGTCTACACCACTAGACGATTAGACGAATGGCCAAAAACCAACAAAACCCGGCGTGGAGGACGTTTCATACGGTAAAGAGAATTAATATCAGAAGGACAGATTATCTTTGAAGTAAAAATCTAGAGGCATCTTCTAAAGAGACTCTATCTCGCCATCATTATTTTTTATTGTAAAGATGCTACTCAGTTATATACTTCGGAAAGCCACAGGGGGCTAAAAGTCTATTGTTGTATAGTGGCTCGTATCCCGTGACTTCCGGTATCGCGGAAGTATAAAAAAAGCCGTGTCTCTTAAGCACGGGTAAGCAGAAGCAGAAAGAGAAGCAGAGACTGTTCCGAAAGGACATTGATCAGTTGTAAGACCAACATCGGACGTAACACCAACAACGCGAGACTTATAATACGAGTCGGACTGTACCACTTGAGTTCATAAATAATTAACTCTATTTCACTGTGTATCTTTTCCTTACCACGATACAACATTTACAAAATCACAGAAAAAGATAAACCACCTTCTATAAATGGATGATACTAAGATATTTACCAAAATAGAAAAAGAAATATAAATCTTGACACAAAGTATAAGAATATATAGCCAGGATATAGGAATGAAATTTGGGGTTATCCAATTTACCAACCCCTCCGCTCGGGCAGGATATGAGACAGGGTCAGTTTTTAAGCGGAGTTTAACAGGTTTGAATTCAGAGTTTTCCTTCTCCTAGACTAGTTGCCTAACCAAGGCTGAAGACCCTAGTCTGTCCTACTATTTACCCATAGCTGGAGGGAGAATAATTGGATTCATACCTTTCCCAAGGGTATTAGTGCTATGTGATATGCAATCAGTCTCGTCCAGGATTTGAACTCGTGTCGCCGTGTCCATTTCCTACGACGATAACCATTACACCACGGGCACCTCTAAAAAAGTTTATGGGTTCAGTTTATTTTTTTTTTTGGGGGGGGGTCACTCTGTATTTTCAACAAAAGAATTGTCAACTGAAAAAATAAAAACTCAAAATTCAAGAAGCTAATCCACAAGACATTAAAGTGTAAGACGCAATCCGTGTGTAAAATTTGGTACAAACTTAAATAAAATGGGGTGGTTAAAAAAGGAAAACATTCTGTTCGACCATAAAAGGAATTGAAAAGAGAAAACGTACGACAAAAATGCAAAATAAATGGGTCGGAACAGAAGTCTCTGTTTGTGACCAAACTGTAAGAAATTGACAAGATGAAATGGTATTTACATAGCTAAACAGAAGAAGATAGTTAGGACCGCTCCTCTCCGTCCGTTTTTTAATGCATAAATCTTTACAAAGAGCTTCTAAAAATATCTTAAGTGTGTGCAAATATTTCCTGCGAAAGAAAAAAAGTTTTTGAAGTGTATTTAGTCTGCTTTTCAGAGGTGCCCGTGGTGTAATGGTTATCGTCGTAGGAAATGGACACGGCGACACGACTTCAAATCCTGGACGAGACTAATTGCATTTCACATAGCACTAATACCCATGGGAAAGGTATGAATCCAATAATTCTCCCTCCAGCTATGGGTAAATAGTAGGACAGACTAGGTCCTTCGGCCTTGGTGAGGCAACTAGTCTAGAAGAAGGAAAACCCTGAATTTAAACCTGTTAAACTCCGCTTAAAAATTGACCTTGTGTCATATCCTGCCCGAGCGGAGGGGTTGGTACTTATACTTCTTTTTATATTCTTTCAGTTTTATTCTGTGGTCAGCCGGAACAGCAAAGTCGACAATTTTGCAATTTTTTTTTTTGTGTTGATTATTATTAGGTCTGGTCTTCTGGCCGAGATTTGGTGATCCGTTTGTATATCAAATCCCATTGGAGTTTAAGTGTGTTATTTTCTTGGACAGGTGCTGGGTTGTGCATATACCATTTTTTTGTATGGTCAAATTTAAATTTCTGTTGTTATTATTATTATTATTATTATTATTATTATTATTATTATTATTATTATTATTATTATTATTCTAGCATCAGAATATAATCATTAACCTGGAGAAGCTCTTTTCTCTTCTCGTCATGGTGACAAGCCAGTGATACACCTTTGTACAGAGAAAGAGTAAAGATAATAGTTTCATGCCTTTCTAGTAGACATTAGCGTGAATTATATTTCCCCATCCCCTCCATAACAAACAGGACGTGACACATGGCCATTTTTTCAAAAAGCGGAACACAGCTGGATTAAATTCTGAGCCCTCCCTTTCCTAGACCGCTTGCCTTACCAAGTACAATATAAAGCACAACAATATATAATACAATATATAACGTACAATATATAAAGTACTACAATATAAAGTACAATATATAAAGTACAATCTATAAAGTACAATATACAAAGTACAACAATATATAATACAATATATAAAGTAGAATATATAGAATACAACAATATAAAGTTCAACCTTTTAAAGTACAATAAATAAAGTACAACAATATATAATACAATATATAAAGTAGAATATATAGAATACAGCAATATAAAGTACAACAATATAAAATACAATATATAAAGTACAACAATATAAAGTATAATATATAAAGTACAGTTTATAAAGTACAATATACAAAGTACAACAATATATAATAGAATATATAAAATATAACTACATAAAGTGCAACATTTTAAAGTACAATATATAAAGTACAACAATATATAATACAATATATGAAGTACAATAAATAAAGTACAACAATATATAAAGTGCAATATATAAAGTACAATCTATAAAGTACAATATACAAAGTACAACAATATATAATAGAATATATAAAATACAACTATATATAGTGCAACATTTTAAAGTACAATATATAAAGTACAACAATATATAATACAATATATAAAGTAGAATATATAAAATACAACTACACAAAGTGCAACATTTTAAAGTACAATATATAAAGTACAACAATATATAATACAATATATAAAGTACAATAAATAAAGTACAACAATATATAAAGTACAACACTAAAAAGTACAATCTATAAAGTACAATATACAAAGTACAACAATATATAATAGAATATATAAAATACAACTATATAAAGTGCAACATTTTAAAGTACAATATATAAAGTACAACAATATGAAATACAATATATTAAGAATCTTCTCTTCGCAATAAAGCGTCTACAACTTAAATTAAAAATGTCAATGAAGAAGAAATGTTCTGAACTTAATAAAAACTAACAATAACCCCCTCCCCCCACAAAAAAATAAACATCCTCCGAAAACAAAAAGACAAAGCAAAAAAAAAAACAACAAACAAACCAACTCCACCCTAAAAAGACCCTCAAAAAAGATAACAAAAAACCAATCAACCAAACAAAAACATCCCCCCCCCCAAAAAAAAAAACAAACAAAAATAAACAAAAAAACAACAAAAGTGCAGAACTATTAGAACGAGACAACATATTGCAACATAAACAGATTTTTGATATCTAAGATTTTGAAAGCATTCTGAAGTATTTGTGAAGAGAATTGGTCTACTTTTCGCAAACTCCAGTTTACAAGAAAAATGGCTTCTGGTCGTCCAAAGCCACAACGAAAAGTGATGAGAGAGAGAGAGAGAGAGAGAGAGAGAGAGAGAGAAATAAAACGCTGAAAAACTTGGTTAAAGAATTCAAAACAAGTGATGGGAAGACTATCACAAGATGACTCAAAGAAAATGGAACTAGAGTCAAAAATTTGAGCTTAGAAGCTTTCGTTATCAAAATGAACATCAAAGACAGATTGCATTTTGCTGCTGAATATTTTGATACGGATATATGATGGTTTAAGAGAATAATATAGATTTTGGCAATTATAGTAATAATCCGCAAAGTTGACTTTGAAAATCAGGTGAAAAATTATTACTAGAATGTCTGAAAACAATGGTTAAACATAGAAATAGTGGAATAATGGTCTTCTCGTCTCTTGGAGTTGATGAACTAATTCGATGCAACAAGCATATCAATGCAAAAATAATACAACCAAAACTATTAACAAGATGTTCTTTTCAGTAAATTGAGTAGATATCAATTTTCCACATGAGAAAATACTTTCTCATACTGCTAAATTGACAAAAAAGTGGCTTTCTGAAAAGAGTGGCAAAACATTTCTATTGAACAATGTCTAAATTGACAAAAAAAGTGGCTTTCTGAAAAGAGTGGCAAAACATTTCTATTGAACAATGTCTAAATTGACAAAAAAAGTGGCTTTCTGAAAAGAGTGGCAAAACATTTCTATTGAACAATGTCTAAATTGACAAAAAAAGTGGCTTTCTGAAAAGAGTGGCAAAAATGTTCTATTGAACAATGTCTAAATTGACAAAAAAAGTGGCTTTCTGAAAAGAGTGGCAAAACATTTCTATTGAACAATGTCTAAATTGACAAAAAAAAGTGGCTTTCTGAAAACTCCTTAAAAAGCGATTTTTATGAATGAGGTCTAGAATTAAATCCAATAAAAATATTTGGAATATAATAAAACGAAAACTGTTTGGTAAGATGTTTTCGTATGAAGATACGAGGTGAATACGATAAGGTTCCAGACTTTTTTCGTATGGACACTTTTATTGATAGTACACACATGAAACTCTAGTCCCCTTCAAAGTAATCTCCTCCGACTGAAATGCACTTGTTTTACCGTTCCAACAACTTCTGGAAGGCCCTATGGAAGTCCTCTTATGTGAGCGTGTCAATGACCTTCATCACAGGCTCTTTCATCTCCTCAATTGTCTCATAACGACAGACTCTAAGCTTATGGAATAACCAAAAGTCACAGGGAACAACGTCTGGACTATAATAACGGTGAGGAACTGTCTTGATGCCCATCTTGGTCAAATAGTCTGTGATAAGGATGGAGTTGTGGACTGGTGCATTGTCCTGGTGGAAATGCCACTGATCCAATTTGAAGAGTGCTGGCCTCTTCCCTAGGAATCTCTTCCTGAACTCCCTTAAAACCTCAACATAGTAACCCTAACCCTAAACCTTTGGCCAACCAGCTGTGGTGTATTGACTTCCTTACTCCTCCTACAGCTCTCACCACCCCTCACAGACTCCCTGGCTTCCTTGAATCTCTTATGCCACTCAAAAACTGATGCTCGATTCATGCAAGATGGTTCAAAAGCAGTCTGAAGCATTCCATACGTTTCTGTGGCATTTTTCCAAGTTTAAAACAGAATTTTATTGCATATCGTTCTTCTAAAGTGTTCTCATGTCCAGATTGCATTTTTGAAAATCACCAGCTGTGTCAATCAGGCTTTAGTAGGTTGTATTCCAATTGCTGCTCAAGCTGTTTATTTGAATCTGAAATCATAAAAATTGGTCAGTCATCTCATAAGATGTATAGCAATAACGTACTGAATTTTCAAGAGTCTATGACACTTTTAAATGCCTGTACAAAAAAGTTTGGAAATTCCAAATATAAACCATTTGAAGCTGAAATCATAAAAATTAGTCTGTCATCTCATAAGATGGGTAGCAATAAGATACTGAATTTTCAAGAGTCTACAACAATTTTAAATGCCCCTACGAAAAAAGTCTGGAAACTTATCGTGTGCCCCTCGTACGCTATGGGAAGCTATTAAGAATAAGTAGGAAAACATTACTATTGAAAAATGTAAGAAACTGACTGACAGCATAGTTAAAAGAATTGCTTCCTCAAAATTCTATGGTAAAAACATCCCAAATAAATAATCTACCTGTTAAATGTCTTGTTTTGTATTTTTCTTAGTAATATTAATCCTTCTTCAATGTAAATATAAATAAAACCCATGCTTATTTCTTTTGCCTACCAGTGTATATATTTACCCAACCCCTCAACCAATTGCAAGATGTGACACTTGGCCAATTTTTAAGATGAGTACGACTGGTTTGAATTCAGAATTTTCTTTCTTCTAGATCGGTTGCCATATCAAAATTAGACCCAAGTCTGACACATAGCTTGAGGGAGGAGAGATGGATTCATGCCTTTTCCAAGGGTATTAGCACTATGTGAAATGCAATTCGCTTCGAACAGGATTTGAACTCGAGTCACCGGTCCATTTCCAACGACAATAACCGTTACGCCACGAGTACATGTAAATTAGTTTTCATTATGTTTAAAACGTCACATATTCTGTTGTTTTTTTTTTTTTTTATCTCTGATATTTTCTTAGCTTTGATCATTAGATTAACCGATACAAATGCTGAAGAATCCTTAACAAACTGAAGGTAGGAAAAGTGTTAATAACAATGTCGCCCCTTTTTGCCGTTTGAATGTCGGTCCCAGTAAACAACGCCCATTTTCCTGCTCTGCTTTCCCAAACACAAACCCAGACCCCCAACCCCAGTTCCCACCACGACTGCCAATTTACTAATTACATTAATTATTCAATAATTTTACCTTGAATGTCCTACTACACTGTCAATAATAACAACGACGCCGTTAACAATAGGTAAACAATGAAAATATCGCAGGACTTAGAGACATACTGTCAAGGGATTCTTCTTCTTGTTACTTTGCGACTTGCACTCACTAACCCAGCTATGGCGTGAATGTGGATAATAGCCGCTGTGTCTGTCTGTTATTGATATTAGACGAAATACGTGTTGTTAAAACGTAAATAACACAGCAGATTAATTGAAAAATTACATATGAGAGACTGCAACCCCAGTTCAACCTTTTTTGTCTTACCAATTTCTTTGCTCAATCCAGTAAACAAACTGAAAGAAAGAAACTTTTAATTCCAATTATATCGTCATTTGGTTAAGGGAATGAATTATTATTAATAATAAATTTCTTCTTCAACTAGACGTATAAATAAAGTTTGTTTCTTGTATATCCGAAAATTTTTGCTTCTTTTAAAAATATCAAGCCAGATTTAGTTTGATTTCTTTGTTTAATGACATATCACACTCTCCGTGCGTTATTTAATGTCAAATCTATCCTTGTAGATATATATACCAATCCCTTCGTTCGGGCAGGATATGACACAAAGGTCAGTTTTAAACGGAGTTTAACAGGTTTGAATTCAGAGTTTTCCTTCTCCTAGACTAGTTGCCTCACCAAGGCTGAAGACCCTAGTCTGTCCTACTATTTACCCATAGCTGGAGGGAGAATAATTGGATTCATACCTTTCCCAAGGGTATTAGTTCTGTGTGAAATGCAATCAGTCTCGTCCAGGATTTGAACTCATGTCGCCGTGTCCATTTCTAACGACGATAACAATTACACCACAGGCACCTCAGTCCTTGTAGAAGGACAGTAGTGGGTATAAGGGGTTTCTATACCTTTCCTAAGGGTATTAATCCATAAGTGAACGTAATAACGTGACTGGAGTACGAACTTACATACTACGATGTCACTCTTTCGTACATTAGCAACAAAGTCAAGTGCCCCTCCGCCTATTAAGTCAAATATTTTAAAACCTGGTTGTGTTGGGACAATAAGTAAAATCTGAATACTTTTATTTACAAATACAATCGTAGGTTGAAAGAGTCATATGATGGTGTTATATCCACTGTTGATGACTTTTTGACCAATAAGATCCAAACGCTGCAACAACAATGGAAGAAGTATATGTACCTCGTGAGGGGGTTATCTTGAAAAATAAACCTCTTTTTGTCACATTCCAAGAGAGTATCTTGTTCAACCGACCCTCATACAGTGGTACTTTAAATCACTTCTTGGTTTCAGCTTTATTCAAAACTGACGCAAATGGAAGCACGTTCCTACTAAGCTACAAGAAAACTAATGATTCCAAAGACTTATCTAACTTTATATCATTGATATAAAGTTAGATTAAATGAAATACGAGGGGCTTACAATAAGTTTCGAGTATGGGCATTTAAAATTGTCGTAAACTCTTGAAAATTCAGTATCTTATTGCTATACATCTTATGAGATGACCAACCAATTTTTATGATTTCAGCTTTAAATAAACAGCTACAGTAGCAATTGAAATACACCCTACTAAAGCCTGATTGTCACAGCTGGTGAATTTCAAAAATGAAATCTGACACTATCAATAAAAGTGCCCATACGAAAAAAGTCTGGGAACTTATCGTATGCACCTCGTAAAATTATAAGTTCCAAGAAATACTGAACGCAGAAGAGTTCTTCGGAATAACAAGAAAATCAACCGAAACCAAAATGTACAGCAGAAATCTCATCCTAGGAACAACTATTTTGGCAGTCACTCTTGTAAGATATT
This sequence comes from Sepioteuthis lessoniana, assembly GCA_963585895.1. NCBI lineage: Eukaryota > Metazoa > Mollusca > Cephalopoda > Myopsida > Loliginidae > Sepioteuthis > Sepioteuthis lessoniana. Next base: position 88,077,024 of record OY757928.1, read on the forward strand.
TGGTACCATTCTTGAAATAGACGAGAGAGGAACTCAGACAGATTGTCCAAAGAACAAGAAAATTGAAAACTATTCATAAGACCTTACACCAAATAGAAGTATTGAGGATTAAATAAATACAATTCAGAGACAACATTAAAAAGAGCAAAGAAAGACGAATACAACATCCAATAATAGCAATGCCAACATAAGGAGAAAAAGAAAAATAAGAAAATCAAAAAAGAAAAATTGAAATAAAAACAACTGTACAGATACGATGATCATTAAATAAGTTTCCAGACTTTTTTCGTATGTGCACTTTTATTGATAGTACACACATGAAACTCTAGTCCACTTCAAAATAATCTCCTCCGGCTGCAATCCACTTGTTGTACCGTTCCAACAACTTCTGAAATACCCCATAGAAGTCCTCTTGTGTGAGTGTGTGAATGACCTTCATCACAGCCTCTTTCATCTCCTCAATTGTCTCATAACGACAGCCTCTGAGCTTAGGGAATAACTAAAAGTCACGGGGAGCAAGGTCTCGACTATAGAGAGGCTGGGGAACTGTCTTGATGCCTATCTTGGTCAAATAGTCTGTGACAAGGACGGAGTTGTGGACTGGTGCATTGTCCTTGTGGAAATGCCACTGAGTAGATTTGAAGAGTGCTGGCGTCCTCCGACGAAATCTCTTCCTGAACTCCCTTAAAACCTCAACATAGTAACCCTAACCCTAACCCTTTTAGCCAATCAGCTCTGGTGTATTGACTTCCTTACTCTTCACATATCCCTCACAGACTCCCTGCCTTTGTTGAATCTCTTATGCCACTCAAAAACTGATGCTCAATTCATGCAAGATGGTTCAAAAGCAGTCTGAAGCATTCCATACGTTTCTGTGGCATTTTTCCAAGTTTAAAACACAATTTTATTGTATATCGTTCTTCTAAAGTGTCCGCACGTCTAGATTACATTTGTGAAATTCACCAGCTGTGACAATCAGGCTTTAGTAGGATGTATTCCAATTCTTGCTGTAGCTGTTCATTTGAACCTGAAATCATAAAAATTAGTCATTCATCTTATAAGATGTATAGCAATAATATCGTGAATTTTCAAGAGTCTACGACAATTTTAAATGCCTGTATAAAAATAGTCTGTAAACCTATTGAATACACGACGTACTTCATGCTGGAAACCGGGGAGTTTGTAAATGAGATGAACTGGACATGGTAAACAATTGAAAACCTCAACTGAAATTCTTTTAATAGCAGCATAAGATGATACTAGGAAAACTAATTATATCCAAGCGAAAATTGATAATACGCAAAAGAATAACACGTTTAAGGTTAAGACTAGGCACGACTGGGTTGGACAAGTGATCCACTGGGAATTGTGCAAAGCATTAAAATTTGACCATACTACCAAATAATACATATACAAAGCAGAATTTGTCCCAAAAAACAAACCTCAAAATTCTCTCAGATCTAGGGATGCAAACGAATTACCTAATCCTGCCCAAAAAGCCTGACCTTGTGATAATTTACCAAAAAAAAAAAAAAAAAAGAAAAAAATGCCATCTCGTGGATTTTGCCTCTTCAAGAGGTTTGGTTTGGTTTCTTTGTTTAATGGCACATCGACCTTTGTAAGGTTATTTAATGCCAAGGCCATTCTCCTAGAAGAACAGTAGTGGTACTATTTAACCCATAGCTGGGAGGATAAGGGGGTTCATACCTTTCCCAAGGGTATTTGCCCGAAAGTGAACGTAATAGCACGACTAGAGTACGAACTCGCGAACTACGATTCCGCCGTCCATCGCTTTAACCATTACACTACGAGGATACCCCCCTCTTCAAGAAATCAAAGGATGAAAATGAAAGAAAGGTAAAAAGCAAATACTTGGAACTAGCTCGAGAGACAAAAAGCTGTGGGACATGAAGGTGTCGGTGATGCCAAAGGTATATGATGCACTTGGGACGGTCTCCAAAGGTCTGGAAAAGAGACTGAAAGAATTGGATATCTGAGGAAGAAACGAAACCATCTGTACCATAGCACTGTTGAGATCGGCAAGAATACTGAGAAGAGTCCTTGAGACCTGAAGAGACTTGCTCTCTCTAAGATTTAATGTGAAAGACCGTAAGTCAAAACTGGTGCGAAAACCTCACAAGTAATAAAATGATAAAAATAAAAGCACTACGAAATAATAAATCAGATATTGTAAAGTAAATAATCTAATTATATATATATATAATTTTTTTCTCGCTACAAAGAGGGAATAAAAATATTTTAAAATGAGTAGGTCCACGAAAAGATTTGTATTTTTTAGGATTTATATATATATTTCGTTCTTACCTACGTGTATGTTTCCAGCTTGATGCTTTCGTCAGAGAACATGTATGGCACAAGGCTCTGTTAATGGGGTATTAAATAAGACTCGATATATATATATATATATATATATATATATATATATATATTGTTAAAAACAAAGAAAATTAATAGATTTATTCCATCATGAATTTATTTTACCTGCATATCAACCGGCTCTACAGATGGTTTTCAACAGAAATTTGTTTCTTTTTGGTCGTTAACACCAGGGATTACATTGCAATTTATGGAAGGTTCAAGGAGCCATGAACTAAATATACATATGAATTACCACCCCCCATATCTAAATTTATATATATCTCGGCTTAAAATATCTTTCAATATATATTTAATAAATCTGCTGTTTTCTTTACTTTCGGTTGTCTGTCGTTATTGATCCTTTTTATTTCTTATTAATAAACATATATCTTGAACCTTACGTATGGTTATATATATATATATATATATATATATATGCATAAGACGTACATATATGTAAAGACGTAAGAATGGTACTTGATACCTCCTCTCGTAACGCTCAGCATTTAATGTGTGGATCAAAGGTAAGATATATATATATATATATATATATATATATATATATATATATATATGTGTGTAAGTGTATGTTTATATATATATGTAAAGACGTAAAAACTGGTACTTCATACCTCCAGAAAAAGGAAATAAAACTGTGACCATCGTTTTGTATATTATTGCCCCCATTTATGTGATGTCTTTCTCTCTCTCTCTCTCTCTATATATATATATATATATTGTTAAAAACAAAGAAAATTAATAGATTTATTCCATCATAAATTTATTTCACAAGCATATCAACCGGCTCTTCAGATGGTTTTTAACAGAAATTTGTTTCTTTTTGGTCGTTAACATCAAGGAATACATTTCACCTTACTCAAGGTTCAAGGAACCATAAACCAAATATACCTATAAATTGACCACCACAACTCCACCTATATCTATATTTGTATATATTTCGGGTTAGAATATCTTTCAATATATATTAGATAAACCCGTTGTTTTCTTAACTTTCTCTTGTCTGTCGTTATTATTTTTTTTTAAATTTCTAATTTATAAACAGATATCTTGAACCTTACGTAAGGTTATATATATATATATGTATATGTTTATATGGCGGTTGTCCATCGGATCCGATGATGACGTTTGCGTTCTGCGTTTCATCTAAGAATACGGTAATGAGTGATGAGTTGCAAAACTGACCTGTGCGTGAAATTTTTATTGTGAGAAGACCGGTGCACAGGGGCAATCCCACTCTCTCGGCCTGGGAAGTCTTGATCCAGTGGCACGGAGAACTGTTACGACGGGAGACTGCCAGGCTGCAGTGGATGTCCAGGACTTCTTTGGGTGCCACATCCTGCTCTAGGCGCTCCAACGACACTTGCTGCCACCACCTTCACAACTGTTGGATCTTCAGGTGTACTTTTCCTCTTGTTCCGCCGGAAGTCTGGCCTCGCATGCAGTTGGGTTGACGCAGCCCAATCCTAACTCACCGAGGGTTTGGGACCCGTCGGCTACCCTCACCTGGTTTAACAAGCTCGCCAAAGCCAGTACCCAGTGTGTGACCTCTGTTGCATGCGACAGCTTCGGGGAGCCACAGGTGAGAGCTGAGTGCCAGGGGAGGTCCAGTCGCAGACGAGCTATCCTAAAAAAAACGGACACAGCGAGCCCCCTTACCAAAGGTACTAACCAATCCCTGAACACTCCATACACCCCGTTTACGTTTAAAAACGTAAAAATGGTACTTGATGCCTCTTTTCTTAACACTCAGCATTTAATGTGTGGATCAAAGGTAAAGAGGAGTAATCCTGGGAAAGAGGTAGGGTCTTCCTCTAAACCTGGATATAGTAGCTATTGAAAAGGAAGCCTCCGGGTTGCCATGTATTTGTCGCTGCCTCCCACCAGACACGACTTGACACAAGGTCAAAAGCCCGAAGGCCAATTAAAGTGGGGATAAAGGGGGGGGGAAAGGTCGGGAACGAGCCGAGACTCGAACCCTGCTTGTCTGTGCTGCTCATCGGCTCACTCAGTGCAATGTGAGCCTGATGAGGCAAGCAGTTTCACGAACCCAAATGTGGGTCCGGGCACGTATGCCAGTTAACGGCTTAAACTAGACGCTTGGTCTAGTGCCGTACAAAGGGGACAAAAGTGCAGCTCGCCCACCCGAAGGTTGCCCAGCCGAAGCTGGGGTCCTATTCGGCCCCGAGTCTGCTCTTGGTTTCGAGCACCCATCCGGCACGAATGCCAGACGGCCCAGCTAAAAAGCCTGGTTGCCCTCGATTATGGTCGGCCGACTTATATATATAGCTGTGCTATAAATTAAAGCTCGTATAGACTGAGACAATTTCTCTTATTTAAATTAATGGACGAAATTACCCAACCACTCCACCTGCAGCAGGACGCACGGTCAATTTTTAAGAGGAGTACAATTGGTTTGAATTCAGATAATTTTCGCCTTCTACCCAACTTTTGACCTGGAAAGAAAATTGTTGGATTTATACCATTCCCAAGCATATTGATGCGATGTGGAATGCAAACAGCATTTGCCGAAGTTTGAACTGAGGTTACCAAGTTCATTTCAGTAACTGTAATGTCACGAGCTATTTAAATTAATGTAATTTTAATTCGCTCCTATTCCTCACCCCAGTATATAAATAGTATATTAATTTTTTGTGTTTTTATTGAGTATATTAATCAAATAAGCTCTTGGTGAGGGACGTGGCTACATCTATTTTTTGTGGATGAGAGTATGTCAGTCACTTTCTAACAGTACGTAAGGTATTTCTTGTTTTGGGGTACGCATTTATGCAAACTCTCTGTCACGGGAAGCATGAAGAACAAAGAGGTAATTTTTTTCAAATCCCATCCTCGTCTGAAGCAATATAAGAACATCCAAATAAAAAAGTTCTTTCTACATCTGATGATGGTTTCACAGTCAGAAATAAATTTATAATGACACCAATGAAGTGATTTTTTCTTTCCATTTTTATATTAAAAGATTTTTTTTTTAGTTTTACACGTTGAGTGTTAATGTATTTTTTTCCCAAATTAATTATACATCTATAGCCGTTTACATTGAACACTCAAATTGGATACAGCTACCCCGTGGATATCCTTCTCAGAATATATATATACATATATATATATATATATATATGTTAAATAACTTTGCGTCAAATCCTGCCTTTAATCGTTCCTTAAAGTTAGGCGGGTTTCGATCCCAGCTTGAAGTGTCCAGCGTGTCTAGCCACACTGAAGAGTTGTGATACAACGAAACAGTCTGTCTGTGGATGACAATATATATATATACATCAAATCTCGGCCACTGTCAGGATTTGACGCAAAGTCAATTTTTAAGAAGAATCCGGTTTGCCCTACTATTTCTCTATAGCTGAAAGGGAAGAGTTGGATTCATGCCTTTTCCAAGGGCATTAGCTCTAAGTGGAACACTGAGTTTGGTTTGGTTTCTTTGTTTAATGGTATTTCAACCTTTGTGGATTATTTAAAGCTAAAGCCATCCTTGAAGAAGAACAGTAGTGGTACTATTTAATCCATAGCAGGTGGGAAAGGATAAGAAGGTTCATACATTTCTCAAAGGCATGAGTCTGAAAGTGAACGTAGTTGCGCGAATGGGGTACTATTTACCAACCCCTCCGCTCGGGCAGGATATGACACAAGGTCAATTTTTAAGCGGAGTTTAACAGGTTTGAATTCAGAGTTTTCCTTCTCCTAGACTAGTTGCCTCACCAAGTTGCGCGAATGGGGTTCGAACTTGTTTTACTACGATCTCGTTGTCGAGCACGTGAACCATTACGCCATGTGAACTGCCCCCAGGATTTGAACTCAAGTCCTCATTTCCATGTCCCACGATGATAACCGTGATGCTAATCACGCTTTGTAGTTACGTAAGGCCTGCATTTTTTAAAGGAGAAAAATTCATCTAAAGTTAATTGTTTTTCTCTTAAAGATATTATAAAACGAGCTGCATTCGATAGGTTTCCAAACTTTTTTCGTATGGGCATTTAAAATTGTCGTAGGCCAGCACTCTTCAAATCGGCTCAGTGGCATTTCCAACAGGACAATACACCAGTCCACAACTCCGTCCTTGTCACAGACTATTTGACCAAGATGAGCATCAAGACAGTTCCTCAACGTTCCTATAGTCGAGACCTTGCTCCCTGTGACTTTTGCTTATTCCCTAAGCTCACAGGCTGTCGTTATGAGACAATTGAGGAGATGAGCGAGGCTGTGACGAAGGACATTGACACGCTCACACAAGAGGACTTCCATGGGGCCTTCCAGAAGCTGTTGGAACAGTAGAACAAGTGCATTGCAGCCGGAGGAGATTTCATCGAAGGGGACTAGAGTTCTAATAAAAGTGCCTATACGAAAAAAGTCTGGAAACTTATCGTATGCACCTCGTAATTGCTATTATATTATCATAGACACAATAATAAATCACACCATATACAACATCGAAATGTCACGAGGAGGAGTCTCCGTGGCGTAGGGCCTAACGTATTGGACTGCGACATTATAGAAAGCGAGTTAGAACTCATTCACCGTATTACGTTTATTTTCGGACAAATATCCTTGGAAAAAGGCATGAGCTCTTTATTTCCCCCAGCTATGGGTCAAATAGTACCTTTACTGTTCTAACGTTTTTACTACAATATGTCCTTTTTCTGTGTCGCAGTGAAGTTCGTAGAAAAATCGAATTGTTAGTTTCAATCATAAAAGCGTTGCCACTACGAATTTTAAGATTGGTTTATTAAAATAATAATCGACAGAAAAAAATGCGAAGACATGGATGAAAAATGATGTTTAACATCCCGTCACTACTTAAAAACAAAAAAAAAAGTAAAGTAGTCGAGGGTGACCAGAAGGCTCCCTTTTCAATAGCTACTACACCGAGGTGTAAGGGAGGGCGCAACTCCTTCCCACAGTTTGCTCCAATTTACCCTTGACATGTACCTTATAATGCTGAGTGTTAAACAAGGTATCAAGTGTTGCATATTGACCCCGGCCGAGCTGTCAAAATAGGAAATACACCTGTGTAAATAACAGGTGCATCCGGTTGAAGGTATCAAGAGGATATGACCTTGACTGTCGAAGGGTTGAATTGAGTACGAAATTGTGACGCTCGCAGGAAGAAGAGTGAACGTCAAATTATCATATAACCCCGGCGACAGGAAGTTCAAATCAGTTGGAGATAAGATACAGTAGAGAGAACCAGCATTCAGCAGAGGGGGCCTCAGGACCCCCGATTGAGCAGTTGGAGTTCAGAGCCTCAGATCAGTTGGAGAGAAGATGCTGGAATGAGGAACATGTCCCAGAGAGGCTGGGCCCCCAGGCCCCCGGTTAAGCAGCCCAGGAGAAGGGGAAAGAAACGCTGTTATGGCCATAAGAGTCGGGGTCAATATGTTGCAGTTCTGTTTGTCTCCAACTCCCTCTCACACACAACCCTTTCAATAAAGTGAGAGGTATATTTTTTTTAAAGAACTGTGTCGTTCGTCTTTATTGTGTCGTTGTTATGATTTCTGCATACAGATGTATATATATTACGTGGCTATACAACTCAAGTACCATTTTTAAGTCTTTGGTATGACGAGACCTGGGTCTGAACCCCGGTCTCCCGGACCATTGGCGAACACTCTATCCACTAGACCATTGAGTGGTATTTGAGAATTTCCTTCTCCTAAACTGGTTGTGAAAAAGCTGAAAGTACTGTCTGCGATATTGTTCTTCCATAACTGGAGGGAACAGATGGATTCGTACATTTCCCAAGGGTATTAGCACAAAGTGAACGCAGTCAGCCTTGTCGAGGATTTGAACTCTGGTTTAATTGAGAAGTCTTTGGTATGACTCAATTTGGGTCTGAACCCCGGTCTCCCAGGCCATCGGCGAACACTCCACCCACTTAAAGATACATTACCAATATTCATTATCGTTATTTATTGATTTTTATCTTTTTGTTTGATACAATGATTGCTTTAATCATCTGTATACTCCAGAAGGGAGAGGGTTAATGTGCTATTGCATTCACTTTCGGACTAATACTCTTGGGAAAGGTATTAACCCCTTATCCCCACCAGAATTAAGGACGAACTTATAAGTGATGTGGACCCCTTCACATGGACGAGCAAAGGTAGGACGACTGCTAGAACCTATATACAACAGCTCTGTGCCGATACAGGATGTAGCCTGGAAGACCTCCCGGGAGCGATGGACGATAGAGATGGGTGGCGAGAGAGGGTCAGGGAGATCCGTGCTGGCTGCGTGACATGATGATGATGATGTATTTATTCTAAAATGAGCTCCAGGGTGGGGAAATTGGCCTTTAGAGAGGTCAGTTCAGGATTAAGATATGAAAGAAATCTTTTTGGCGAAGTTAAAGGGTTAAAATGCAAAATGCCGACAATCACCTTGGAAAATTTCATTAATATTATAACAGTTTTATTTTCTATGCTTCGACTTTTAGACTTTATGCGTAAAAAAGATATCTATATCTATATTTAATGCAAATTTCATTAAACGTAATAGACATTTTATGTCTAAATATTTTCTTCTGAATCCGTTCGAATTCCCGTATTACTTTTATCGTATTCGGGGGGGGGGATTGATTTAGATATTGTCCATAGTTGTATGTATCCCTAGTACTTTCTGCCCGACTTTGGGCCATCATCAGGGGAGGATCTATTACAAAAGTGATGTAACTTTTGTTTTAGCATATTACTACTATGTAAGGGCGTCTTTGCTGTTGAAGATTATGGCGTTTGCTTTTAAATGTAATTCTATAATTAGTGCCAGCAGTTCCATTTAAAAGCAAACGCCATAATCTTCAACCGTAAAGACACTCTTATACAGTAGTAATATGCTAAAACAAAAGTTACATCACTTTTGTAACAGATTCTCCCCTGATGATGGCCAAAAGTCGGGCAGAAAGTACTAGGGATACATACAACTATGGACAATACATAAATCAACCCCCCCCCCCGAATACGATAAAAGTAATACGGGAATTCGAACGGATCCAGAAGAAAATATGTAGGCATAAAATGTCTATTATGTTTAATGAAATTTGCATTAACGAAGAAATGCTGCCTAAATATACATATCTATATTTATATACTTATTTTGTTTTATTTCATACTGAGTACTCAATATTAGAAAGCATTAATAATAATGATAATAATACTGCGATTTTGAGATTATTACAGGATCAGGTTAAAGGTGGGGGTGTTAATATATATTCTCCCCTAGTTATGTGTTGTGTATTAGTTTCTTTGTTCCATGGAACGAAAATTATCAGGTCCGTTCTGGTCGATGTTTGGTCTCTTATTCCTTATTCATTGTCTGTCAAGTGGAAAGGGGAGGTTGTTTCTTATTGTTCTCGACTGATTTTTGGAGTCAGCTAAAAGGCTATTTTTAGTATGATGAAATATTTCAATTTTTTTTTCAATCATGGAACCATTACAAAATAGAAACGAATTAACCAATCCTGGCCAGATGACCTGACCTAGTATAATTTAGAAAAAAACAAACAAACAAAAAAAACCCCAACAAAAAACAAAAAACAAAAAACAAAAAAGAACAAAAACAAAACAAAACAAAACAAAACAAAACAAAGAACTTGTTAACTAGAGGGTTTTGCCATTCCAGCAGATCACAGAAGAAAAATGAAAGCGAAAAGATTGACAAATACTTTGACCTTGCTTGAGAGTTAAAAAAAAGCAGTGGAACATGAGGGTGATGATGGAAAAAAACGACCGGAGGAACTAGAAAGTGGAGGAAGAATCGAGATCTTCTAAATCATAGCATTGTTGAAATCGGCTAGAATACTGAGAAGAGTCCTGGAGACCCCCATAGACTTACAGTCCCTCAATGACAATCGATTATAATCAATATTCAAAAAAATTATTTCAAAGTTCATTAAAGTTGTTTTACGCTCAATTAAATCATTCAAATGGAATTTTCTGTTTTTACCATTACTGCGGCTTCTGGTATTCTTATTTGCATAATTTCGTCTGACCTGATATTGCCATGGATTATGAAGTAAAATATTGGTTATAATTGATTTATAATAATAACAAGAAAGAGAGAATTTCTTATCTAGTGAATTTTACTGTTCCAGCAGACAATAGGGTATATAGGGTTTACCCTCCTATATTTTAAAATAGCCGTGATGCCACTTGTTCCCGAAACAAAGATGGCCGACGTCGGTAAACTAATCAGTCTCGGAAACCTGTTGGCCAGGAAAGTCACGTGGTTTGTGCTCACAACTACGTCTGCAACTTTGATTTTGTCCCGCGATTTTGGAGCCGACTGCATGACAAGAATTGCCTGTATATACTCTCGTCTTTCAAGAACTCATTCTTTATTTTTCGAATCACAGAGACAACGCGTTCTCTTACACTGCGATTTACAGAGACAATTCACTCTTTCCATTTCGACTCACAGAGACAACACGCTCTTTTACACTGCGACTTATAGAGACAACTCACTCTCTCCATTTTGACTTTTGCCCAGTCAGCTGGGACTGTAGAATACACTGACTGCACCTCTGCAGAGGGGTAAGACCCCCCTAACGAGTGTCCTGCTTATGACACTAAACAATCTGATGGTGAGGTTCCAGCAGTGTTGGAGCTTTGGGGAATGCGGAGTACCCCTTCATTGCCATCGCTCCCAGGTCCACTCTGGCCCGGAGTGGTAGCACCTGATAGGGCCCTATCTATGGGTTAAATAGAACTAACAGCATACTTATGCTAAAATGAATTGATTAAAGTGAATAGCTTGAAATAGAAACGTTTTTGACAATTAAACCGTACTTACACTTAAACTGCGTGCTTATGCTTAACTGAATTATTTCAAATAGAACTGTTTTTCGACATTAAAACTGTATTTACACTTAACTGAATTATTACATATAACTGCTTGAATAGTTTGAAATGGAAATGTTTTTGACAATTAAACTGTGTACTTATGCTAAACTGAACTGTTTTAAATAGAACTGATTATTTGTATAAAAATGGATTTGGCGTTAAATAACCTACAAAGGTTGATATGCCATCAAACCCAAAAAACCAAACCAAACCAAACCATTTTGACTTACACAGTCAACAGACCGTCTTACATTTTTCACTTACAGAGTCAACACACTCTTTCACATTCTTACTTCATTTGCCTTTTCAACAACATTAAATGGTGGGGGAACTAAACATTAAAACAACAAACAAAACATACACCACAAAATGGAGAGTAACATATCAACCAAAACAACATGTCACTCCTACAAAATGGGAGCGTAACATATTCACCAAATAACAGTACCTCGAAAGGTAAAAATTAAAGAAAGCTAAACAGTTAACAAGAACCTGGATAAAACGAGATAACATAAAAAAACAAACAAACAACAAAGACTGTGGAGCATGAAGATGATGCTAATACAAACTGTAGTTGGCGCTGGACAAGAGATTGGAGGAACTGGAAATTAAAAGAAGAGCTGAAACCATCCAGACCACAGCACTACCAAAATCAGCTTGGATACTTAAAAGAGTCCAGGAAACTTGCTGCCTCCCAGACTCAAGTGAAAAATCACATGACAGAATTCAATGTTTGATTGCAATCATGGCTATTCATATTTGGCTTGGTTTATTTGCTTAATGGCATATCAACTCCTTATGGGTTATTTAATGCCAAAATTCGATTCCTTAGTAAATGTTTGATTGCAACATTTTTTATTTGACAATAATTAGATTGCGTGTTGATAGAGGGGAAACCATTTATCTTATAATAAGCGAATGCAATAAACTAGCGAATATAAGGGAGTATAAGACTGGGCACTACGCGGTTCAGAAGGTGATCCACTGGGAATTGTGCAAGAAATAGAAATTTGACAATACGACCAAATGGTACTTGCACAAATCAGAATCTGTCTTGAAGAATGAGACGTATAAAATTATTTGGAATTTTGAGATGCAGACAGATCACCTAATTCCGGCCAAAAGTCCAAACTTATAGTTAATTAACAAGAAAAAAAGAACTTGTTATCCGGTGGAATTGGCCGTTTTAGTGGAGCGCCGTGAGTGAAAATCAAAGAACTGTCTGCAAAGGCTTTGGTAAGAGGGCCACAAGAGTTGTTAATCGGAAGACGAATCAAGACCATTTAAACTATAGCATTGTTAAGATCGACCAGAAGGTCAAGAAGAGTCGTGGAGACCTGATGAGACTTAGACCCCACTGAAAGACCATCAGCTAACGCTGGTGTGAAAAACTTGCTTGGAGTATTATAATAATCTTTAGTAAATAAAAAAAATAGCTTCAAGTAACTATTCTTAGGTTTGGTTTGGTTTGGTTGTTTGGTTTTTATGGCATATCAACCTTTGTAGGTTATTTAACGCCAAATCCATTTTTACAGAAATAATCAGTTCTATTTAAAACAATTCACTTTAGCATAAGTACACAGTTTAATTGTCAAAAACATTTCTATTTCAAGCTATTCTGTTTATTCAAGCAGTTCTAATTCAGCTAATTCAGTTTAGCGTAAGTACAGATTTTGTTTACACAGTAAAATATCAAAAGTTCTATATATAACAATTCAGTTTAGTGTAAATACAGTTTCAATGTCAAAAACGGTTCAATTTGAAACAATTTAGTTTAGCATAAGCGCGCAGTTTAAATGTAAGTACAGTTTAATTGTCAAAAACATTTCTATTTCAAGCTATTCAGTTTAGTCAAGCAGTTCTAATTCAACTAGTTAAGTTTAGTACGTGCACCGATTTTGTTTACACACAGTTAAATGTCAAAACAGTTCTATGTTAAACAATTCAGTTTAGTGTAAATACAGTTTCAAGTTCCAAAAACAGTTCTATTTCAAATAAATCAGTTTAGCATAAGCATGCAGTTTAAATGTAAGTAGTGATTAATTGTCAAAAACATTTATATTTCAAGCTATTCAGTTTAGTCAAACAGTTCAGTTTAGCATAAGTATGGCGTTAGTTCTATTTAACCCATAGATAGGGCCCTATCAATTGCTACCACGCCGGGCCTGAGTGCACCTGGCAGCGGTGGTAATGAAGGGGTACTCCGCATTCTCCAAAACTCCAGCATTGCTGGAACCTCACCATCAGATTGTTTAGTGTCATATCCAGGACACTCGTTATGGGGGGGGGTCTTACCCCTCTGCAGAGGTGCAGTCTGTGCATTCTACTGCCCCAGCCGACTGGGCAAAACTATTCTTAATACAAATAATTTGCTCACGTTCGTATAGTTTTAAGTATTCCTATCCAATACAAATAATTTGAGACTGCTCTATTTGACCCATAAATGGATTTTTAATAAGTACTAACACTCAGTGGACCAGAGAGTAATAGTAAGAAAGGGTTATTCAACACTTTCTCAGATCTCAGTTTAGGTGTCATATCTAAGACATTCCCCCTTTTTTGGGTTGTTGGTATTACTCTTCTAAAGGGTTACAGTCAGTGTATTATCAGTGGAGAGATAGAAACGGAGATAAACACACCCAAAAATCTTCATGTAAGCAATACTGTTTAACTTGATTAAGAAATAAAATACAACAACAGTGTTCCTCTTTTTACCTTTTCTAAAGAGAACAGAACGTTTTCATAGATCTACTAAAAAATAAATGAAATATTCTTTTTTTTTTTTTAAAAAGAAGAAAAAAGAAAAAGAAAAAGAAGAAAAAGAAAAAGGAGTGTGTGAATGACTTAGTAGCATTCATCGTCTTTCACATTAAAAAAAATGGCTGCTTTGTCTTCTTTCTTACCAGTTTTTTTTTGTTTGTTTTGTTTTTAGAAATGACACTTCGAAGCTGATCTTAATTGAGTACCTGGCTTCACATATTTTAAACATGTCTGTCACAGTAGAATGACTCTGTATACTTGTTGAATGAGTCATTTATCTCTTTCTCTCTCTCTGTCTCCGTCTCTCTCCGTCACTCTGTCTTTGTCTCTGTCTCTTTCTCTCTACCACAGAATATCAACTAATTTCGATCCCATAATGCCCTGTACCCATTCACCTGTCTTTTACTCGTTGTCACTAGTTCTTATAGGACAAGATGATGTATATTTTGTACTTATTCACCTTGAAACCACCGTACTAAAATGAAAACCTTTCTTTGATGAACTGAAATTCAGTCGTCTTCGTAAATAGTCAGTACATTGTTGAATTGGTGTGTTTGTACTCAGTGTAAATAAAGTTACTAAGAAAACCACAATAGCACTCCTTTAGGTTTTACACACCCCTTACTCCCATGAGTAGGCCCGGGGTCGTTGACTGATCATCATGGGATGAGTCGAAGACAGTTTTGTTCAGAGGCGGCACCCATCTCTTCTTTCGGGGATTTAGTGCATGTCATGCTCTTGGGTAACTGATGTATTGGTTGCTGGGTTGTTTAAGGTCACCTTTATGGAGTTCCCTATGAGGATTGACGTCATCCTCAATGATATTTGGGAGCCAAACTCTTGTTCATTTTTCTTTCGTAAGTTGTCATGATTCTCTTATACACTATTTGGTTTGGTTTCTTTGTTTTAATGGCATATCAATGCTCGTGGGTTATGTAGAAGAACAGCAGTGGTACAATTTAATCCATTGCTGGAGGGAGGGAATCAGCGGGTTCGCGCCTTTCCCAAGATTATTAATCTAAAAATGAACATGACTGGAGATCGAACTCACATACTCAGATAACATAGTCCAGAATGTTAGCCATTACTCAACGGGTACTCATCTCTCTGGTACAGGACGTCTCAACATACACCTTCCCCCGTCGTGTATCTTAGATCGATCACTGATACAGTCGATGCGTCAATCAGAACTCTTTTCTGATTGACTGATGTTCAAACTGGCTTGGTCTTCTCTTATTCGGCTGCCCAAAGCTGCCCCACTCTGATAAAACTCTGGTTCTCACTGTTCCTCTCTCCGTCCCAGCGAGTTGCTGCCGATGATAATCTAGCCGTTGGTTTGCCGGTACAATGGGCATATGGATTATCGTTCTGATTGTATTATCGGCTTTGTTTCTGTCCCATTGGTCGTTGTGTTTCACACCACCAATGATAAGATCAATGATGATGTGCCTTGGTAAACTTGTCTGATGTAGTTGAAAAATAGGAATCTCAACTCGCAAATAAACTCTAAAATGCAGGTTTATTTACAATAGCAGGTATATAATCTTCAAATATGCAATGTTGAAGCGGGTGCATAAGAAGTAGTGTTGTTGGCTATGAAATGCAGGTAAGTTGAAGTGGGTCTGGTGGATGGTGGGTGGGGAACGTTGTTGCCAAAAACAACTATGGATTCGAAACGCAGTCTTCAAAACCTGGAGACGATCTCTCTTTGGGGCAAACAAGCCCAAGCTTAAATGAAAATTTGCCGACAAAATTTCATTTGATTACTCAATATTCCATTATATCTACCTCACCCTTTCATTTTTCTTCCATCTTGACACTCACAAGTGCAACGTCAACAATGGGCTTTGATAACTTCCAAAAGTTATAACTGCGTCGTTTTTATTTTTGAGTATTTAACTCTTAACCAGACACCGCTTTCAACAATCTACAATTGTTTACAGGAAACGATACAATCATATATATTTTTAACTTTAGAGAATCAAACTACGTGTTTTGCTAAATCTGTCAAACCAAACAGTGTTCAAAGAAAAAGGTACCAAATGGCTTTGTTTAAAATTACAATTTTAACCTACAACTTTAGATATGACGAAGTTTTCCGTTTCTACTTTTAATCATTCCTATGCACCAGATTGAACCTTAATTTCCAAGGATGGATGCACTCATTCACTCCCCCCCACGTATCATATGACTCTCAATAACTAAATTTGACGGTGTATCAGCCCACCGACCACACATATCATTTAGAACAAATTTTTTTTAGAAACAAATTTTCAATGAAGTATAAATCCTCCCGATGTACTTCGTTATACAGGACGTCTCAATATACATGACACCCTATGACTGCTAATAACTCTACTATTAATAATCTTGTGTTTTTTTTGTTTCAGATTTACAACTAGTATACTATAATAACTATTAATCGTTGATTGCAATCCCTTGGACCAGGGAGGAAAAATATTTTGCGCCACTATTTATTTGGAGACAAAATCATTAAAAACTGACTAGCAAAATTTCGCAGGGAGTTTAACTTAACAATGATCCTCAAAAAAGCCAAATTTATCGTTGGGTACACAAATTTCAAGCCACGGGGTCAGTAAATAATCTCAACAAGACAGAAAATCACAGATTTGACAGGAAGTTGACAACAAGATGCCCTGACAATGAGGATGCTGTATGAGATTCTGACGGAAGGAATCCGCAAAAGCTCCCCACCAAGACATTCCCAAGAACTTGGCCTTTCACGTGCACTGTAAGATAAAGTCAATCAATTTTTGCTCTTGTCATCAAAGTTTGACATTTCTGAAGTGATGTGATTGTTTTTTAAGACCTGGATGAAATATGATTTGATGCAATATGAATTATCATATCAATGGGAGGTGATTAACAAACGTTCATTTTATTTACCCCGTTGTTGGGGCTTGGAATACACTGACCTTACCTCCTGCTCAACCCATAAAAAGGGGTTCTCTGACACTAAACTGTATCAGATAATGAGGCGTCAGTTCTGGAGATCTGGGGAATGTGGAGTACCCCTTTATTGCCATTACGTCCAGGTCCACTCTGACCCGGAATGGTAGTACCTGTTAGGGTCCTATCTACTGATCAAATAGTTGTTGGCGACCGTAGTCGAGGGCGACCCGAAAGTTTCCTTTCAATAGATACTACACCGAGGTGTAGGAGTGGGCACTACTCCTGTCCCTAGATTGCTCCTTTTTGACCTTGATATGTACCTTATGATGCTGAGTGTTAAGCAAGGAGGTATCAAGTACCATTTGGTATGACTCAACCTGGGATTGAACCCTGGTCTCCCTGACCATTGGCGAACACTCTACCCACTTGGCCAATGAGCCGGTATTGATCAAATAGATGCGTTTAAAAATTATTCCTATTCGATAAGTTCGGTTTGAGTTTCTTTGTTTAATGGCATATCAACCTTTGTGGGTTACTTAAAACCAAAACCATCCTTGTAGATGAATAGGAGTGGTACTATTAAACCCAGAGCTTGAGGGGAATAAGGGACTTCATATTTTTCACAAGGGGCATTAGTCCGAAAGTGAATGTCATTCATATTCAATAGAAATGCTTGATTCCATTCCATCGTAAATTAAAAAGAAAAGTTACTTGAAGGTATAATTATTATCTAAAGATTATCATGGATTACTTGAAGCCATGTAATTGTTTGCAAAGAAATGGCTATTTAAAATAGAAATGATAACTTGAAACCATATAATTATTAGTATTTGTTTGGAATACTTTAAACCAAGCAGGAGACTGTTATGAAACAACTACACAAAAATTTAAATATAAATCTACAATGAACTCAATTCTCAAATTTCTATGGATAAAATAACCTTAGACAGGTTGACATGCCGTAAAATCAATCAATCAATCAATCATTTTTTTGCTGATAATCTTTTTAACAATTCTTTAAAAACTTAACATATATGTATTTGACAATCACTTGCAGGATACAATACAAGATCTATTTTTAAGAGGTTTGAATTTAGAGTTTTTCTTCTCCTCAACCAATTTCCGATGTTAAAGAACCAGTCTCACCTACTATTTACCCATAGCTAGAAGGAGAATAATTAGATTCATACCTTGTCCAATGGTATTTGCGCAATGTGAATTGCAAACGACCTAGTCCAGGAGTTGAAGTCAGGTTGCCGTGTTCTTTTCCAACGACGATAGCCATTATACCATCAGTGCCTCCCTAACCTCTTATAATTCATCAAATGTCCGTCCGTCCGTCTGTACAACTAAGGCTCCGTCATTCAACTAAGCATCCATTAAATTTTAACCAAATTAGACGAATTACTGAGTCATGCCAGAAAAGATCTTAAACTATGCGAGAAGATTATGATTTGATTAGATTTAGGTAGACCCTCTCTCTGTTTTTCACTCTATTAGACTCACAGGCTGTAAAAGGTTATCCGTCAAACAGTGTCTAAAATAATTCTGAAGAAAGAAGTTTCTAGTTCTAAAGAATGGAATAAAATTGTGCCCAGATTTGCGACAATCGGCAACAAAGAAAAGGAGATCAAGTGTTGGGCACTCAAATACAATAAATAGAATTAGATAGCAATACTTGAAACAAATAAAGCGAATTAATAATGTTGAATTGAATAATTCGTGTAAGGTAGCTATACTTGAAGCCATTTAGTATCCAGTGTTTGATATTATCTTAGATCTGACGCCCGGTAAATCCAGGATCCCATATACTGACCTGAAACCAACAATTAATAAATTCCTCCACCCAAAATGGCAACAACAATGGAGCAATAACATCCACTATAAACTCTTCCAAATTCAGCCCACCTTAGGAGAGTGGAGACCAGCATCGAGAAAATCAAGAAGAGAACAAGTTGTTATATCCCGATTGCGAATTGGTCATACAAGGCTTACTCACTCTTTCATTTTGAAACAGGAACCACAAACACAGTGTTCAACCTGCCAGACAACTTGCACGGTTAAACACATTCTTATAGAATGCAGAACTTTCGTTGTTATCAGAAAGCGATTTTTCAAAGTGAATAGTTTAACCGATCTGTTCGAGAACGTCAAAATAGATGACATTCTGTCCTTCTTGAGAGAGACAGAGTTGTACCAAAAAATATGACAACTTAAAACTGGTTAATCTTGTGCAAACAAATGAAATCCTGCTAATAGAAAATTCTACCTACCTTAATATTCGTTTTGAAATCTTTGGCTGAAGATGTATGACATAATTTGGCGTTGAATGACCTGCAAAGGTTGATATGCCATAAAACCCAAACAACCAATAACCAACCAATTGATATTATCTACATCTATATAAAGTATGTATGAATTTACCGAACCCCTCCACCACAAGCTGGTTATGACACAAGGTCAATTTTTAAGCGGAATTCAACTGGGTTGAATTCAGAGTTTTTCTTCTCCAAAACTGGTTGTCTAGCCAATTCTAATAAACCCAGTCTGAACTTCTATTTACCCACCGCTAAGAGTAAACATGGATTCATGCCTTAAGTAACTTATGAGTCTCTTTAATTTCTGTAAACCACAAGTCTCAAGTCTTTATTGGTAACTCTTGGTAATGTGCATGAGTGACAGATGACTCTCTTCCACCCTATACATATTTACCCAACCCCTCCGCTCGGGCAGGGTATGACACAAGGTCAGTTTTTAAGCTGAGTTTAACAGGTTTGAATTCAGAGTTTTCCTTCTCCTAGACTAGTTGCTTAAACAAGGCCGAAGAACCTAGTCTGCCCTACTATTTACCCATAGCTGGAGGGAGAATAATTGGATTCATACCTTTCCCAAGGGTATTAGTGCTATGTGAAATGCAATCAGTCTCGTCCAGGATTTGAAGTCGTGTCGCCGTGTCCATTTCCCACGACGATAACCATTAGACCACAGGCACCTCCACCCTATATATTCTTAAATCCTCTCTGTTGCAGTCAGTGGTAGAACCGCTAAGAGAGAATACATTTAATTTTAACTGTCACCTAAGCTAAAAAAAGGCTGGTAAACAATTTGTTTTCTTTTTAAGACTTGGCTTAAGACTACTACTACAAGCACAGAAAAAATAAATTGATATCTCTGTATAATAGTTAATTAACTGTAAGGTTTGCAGAAGATATCTGATATCTTAAAAAAGACAGTAACCGCTAGTAAGTAAACGATAAAACAAATAAAACGTCCTTTAAATACTAATAATCATACTAAACTTTAATAAACCTTAAACTCTACGTTGCCTAGTCAGTTTTGGGCTGTAGAATACCCCGACTACTTCTCTGCAGACCCCCACCCAACTAGTGTCCTCTATATGACATTAAACCAATTGATGGTGATGTTACAATAATGGTGGAGCTTTGGGGAATGAGTGGTGCCCCTTCATTGCCATCACTCCCAGGTCCACTCTGACCCAGAGTGGTGGCACTTGATAGGGTCCTATCTATGTGTCAAATAGAACTAAACTGTGTACTTATGCTAAACTGAATTGCTTGAAATAGAACTGTTTTGACATCGAAACTGCGTACTTATGCTAAAGTGAATTGTTTGAAATGGAACTTTTTTATGCCACACTGAATTGTTTGAAATTAAACTGTTTCTGATATTGAAACTGTGTACCTCTGCTAAACTGGTTTCTTTGTTTAATGACATATCAACCTTTGTAGGTTATTTAATGCCAAAGCTATTCTCCTAGAAGAACAGTAGTGGTACTATTTAACCAATAACTGGGAGGATAAGGGGGTTCATACCTTTCCCAAGGGTATTTGCTCGAAATGGAACGTAATAGTACGAACTCGCGTACTACGATTCCGCAGTCCAACGCTTTAACCATTACACCACGAGGACACCACCATGCTAAACTTAATTGTTTGAAATATAACTTTTTATATGTATAAAAATGGATTTGGCATTAAATAACTTACAATGGTTGATACGTCATAGAACCCAACCCAACCAAAACGGACCTTCATTTTTGATAATGAACATCTTACAAACAATATGTGATATAGGTAAGCAATGCAAGTTGGATTCTTTTAAATACAGATAATTATCCAAAACGACAATAAAAAATCAACTCTACGTCCTTTATTTTTAATGATGGGTAAGTAATGATAGTCTGACTCCTTTAAATACTTATGGTACCATCTCCGATGACATGTTTCCGTTTCGGAGGAACATGTGCATGTTCTCTGATGATGAGACAGTAAAAACTCTGTACACGTCTTTTGGGAATCAAGACTCTGAGGTAAAATTAGGGTTCATTGATATGTTTTTTTAACCGCCAGGAAAGGTTAAACTGAAAAGGAATTTAGCAAACGCGTGTGTGGAACAATGTACATGATCGTTGGCAGATACTGGAGGTGCCCGTGGTGTAATGGTTATCGTCGTAGGAAATGGACACGGCGACATGAGTTCAAATCCTGGACGAGACTGACTGTATTTCACATTGCACTAATACCCTTTGGGAAGGTATGAATCCAAGTATTCTCCTCCAGCAATGGGTAAAATAGTAGGGCAGATTGTGTTCTTCAGCCTTGGTGAGGTAACTAGTCTAGGAGAAGGAAAACTCTGAATTCAAACCTGTTAAACTCCGCTTAAAAATTGACCTTGTGTCATATCCTGCCCGAGCGGAGGGGTCAGTAAATATGGATGCTGGAAGTTTGATATAATTCAAGGAGCCGGCTCATTTGCCTAGTGGGTAGAGTGTTCACCAATGGTCCGGGAGGCCTGGGTTCAATCTCAGGTCGAGTCATACCAAAGACTTTAAAAATGGTACTTTATACCTCCTTGCTTAATACTCAGCAATATTAGGTACGTATAAAGGGTGAAGTGGAGCAATCCAGGGAAAGGAGTAGCGCCCTCCGCTACATTTCGGTGTAGTAGCTATTGAAAAGGGAGCCTTCTGGTCGCCCTCGACTACAGTCGCCAACTTTTAAGGAGCCGTTGCTGGAATAAACAGCGTGTAGCAGACAGTTCTTTGATAAAAGAGGGTCAGTCAAAATAAAAACAATGGTTGGAAGTGAAGAACAAAAATTACATTCAAGTAAGAGCCAAGTTTATTGAGCGGAGCCAAATTAAAGTCAAACTCGTGCTCAAAAGGATACTTGTATATAAAATACACTCAAGGGAAATACTATGAAATGTCTTATAATTACTGTAGTTCTGTGTTTCAAGAGGAGAGAGGCAATATTTCTTTGCAACGATGCTTGAAATAACGGATTTATCTGAAAGGATAAAGATAACAGTTGGAGGTCCTTTTACTAAATAAGAGAATGAAACCGGAAGTTATCTCCCCCGTTACAAGTCTAAGAAGTACTTTGAAACACAAGGGCCACTGGGAGAGATTAACAATAGGGAATATAATCTATGGTATAATACGGGTCTTATAATTATCCACAACCTTAATAGAGAAACCCTTCATGCTATATGTTTAAATAATAACCATCTTACAACTCGTATGGAATATGAGCAAGTATTGCTTGCAAATAATTATCCAAAACTTTAATAAAAGCAACCCTACGTCCTTTATTTTTAAATAACGACCATCTTACAACCTGGATGTAATATTTAAAAATTGAACACATGCAAAATTAGTATCAAATGTAAAATTTACCGAATTACCCGAAGCTTGTAATACGTGGGTTCTACAAGTAAGGTAGTAGAAGTTTACTAAGTCTCAACAATTGAAGTAAACCATGATAGCAGTGAACCGAGACTTAGTAGGGGAAAAGACGAAAGAAAGGTAGAAAAAAAAAACGGTATACATATTTACCAACCCCTCCGCTCGGGCAGGATATGACACAAAGTCAATTTTTAAGCGGAGTTTAACAGGTTTGAATTCAGAGTTTTCCTTCTTCTAGACTAGTTGCCTCACCAAGGCGGAAGAACACAGTCTGCCCTACTATTTACCCATAGCTGGAGGGAGAATAATTGGATTCATACCTTTCCCAAGGGTATTAGTGCTATGTGAAATACAATCAGTCTCGCCCAGGATTTGAACTCATGTCGTCGTGTCCATTTGCTACGACGATAACCATTACACCACGGGCACCTCCTAAAAAACGCTATAGAAACAAGAAAAAAGGAGCGGTTATTCTATCATTAACCATTAAAAAAAAAGGCAACGACTATATTTCTTGCGACAAATCAACTCTTTTCCCACTATAACGAATTTATTCCCAAAGAAATAAATTTTACAAAACACTTTTATTATCGAATCGCATAGATTTCGCTTTGCAGATTGAGTTTTATTCTTAACTTTCATTTTAAAACAAATAAAAAAATAAACATAAAATAAAAGAACATGAATAAAATAAATGAAGAGTAGATTGGTTGGTTGGTTGGTTTTACGGCACATCAACCCTTGCAGGCTATTCAATGCCAAATCCACTTCTACTCAAAATATCTGTTCCACCTCAAACAATTCAGCTCTACACGAGTACACAGTTTAATTGTCAAAAACATTTTATTTCAAGCTATTCAGTCTTGTCAAACGATTCTAATTCAAACAATTCAGTTTAGCGTCAGTACAGTTTCAATATCAAAAACAGTTCTATTTCAAGTAATTTAGTTTAGCATAAGAACACCGTTTAAATGTCCAAACAATTTTATTTTAAACAATTCAGTTTAGCATAAATACGCAGTTTAAATGCAAAAATTGTATACTCTAGAAACTATGGGTTAGTTCAATTTGACCCTTAGATAGGACACTTATCAGGTGCTACCACTTCGGGGCCGAGTATACCTGGGAGCGATGGCAATGAAGGGGTACTCTGCATTCCCCTAAGCTCCAGCAATACTTGAATCTCACCATCAGATCGTTTAATATCATATCCAGGGTACTTGTTGGGGGTGGGGTCTTATCCCTCTGCAGAAGTGCAGTCAGTGTATTCTACAACCCCAGCCGACTGGGCAATGAAGAGCAGAATTGGAACAAGTAAAGAGTCTTACTCGCTGTTGGACCGTAACGAAGCAAGAAGTAAC
This sequence comes from Sepioteuthis lessoniana, assembly GCA_963585895.1. Lineage (NCBI taxonomy): Eukaryota > Metazoa > Mollusca > Cephalopoda > Myopsida > Loliginidae > Sepioteuthis > Sepioteuthis lessoniana. The sequence continues at coordinate 88,101,026 of OY757928.1, forward strand.
ATGAAACAGTTTATCAACGAAATATCCACGCTGCGCATTCAAAGTTCTTTTCTTTTTCTTTTCTGGTTCGTTTCAAACTACAAATAGTCAACCACCAGCGGGGAAAAACACTGTGTCTAGCATTAAATATTTTCTTTTCTCTGTGGCTTGTCTTGACAGTTCTGCTGGCTGGTCATCAGAGGAATTCAAATTTCGTGTCGAGTTTTCTTCCATAGTCCTTCTTCTCAAAAATGTCGTCCGAAACCTATCCTCTCAGGCTAAGCAGTGGGGTGCATTTTTTTTTTCTGCGGAAAGAATATCTCTTTTGGTTTCTTTACAAATTTTTCTCTATTTTTTTTTTTTTTGATCGAATAGTCTAACGGAAAGTATCTCAAATTTTTGACCCGGCTCACTGTCCAAGCTTTGGCTGAATGGTGGAAACGCTGCCGAGCAAACTGGGCCCGAGACGCATTCTAGATTGCTTCCAGACTAAACCAAACTGACTGAAAAAAGGAATGAAAGAGCGACTGGCCCAGACCTCTCGGTTTTATACCCACAAAGGGACAATAACGGCCAAACACTTAAAATAAGCCAATGTCATTCGAGCTATTATTAACAGCTAAATATGCAAATTCCAAAAAACATGGAAAGATACTGCTGAAGAATTATGATCCAAAATTCTAATAAAAGTGACCTTATATTTTTTATTTTAAATAATGACCATTTTACAACATGTGTGTAATATTGGTATCTAATATTGGTAAGTACTGTGAGTAATAATAATTTCCAAACAATCATTTACAATTTCAGCCCATATCATCACACTACCATCTCCTTGTTGCCTTCTTTTAGTTAAAAGCAAGACTGAATTAGATTAAACTCATCTTTTGTTCCATCAATCAGGTCCATCAAATGTCACTCGAGATTCGTCCGTGAAAATTATTTCAGAAATGTCAATTTTCCTATATTTCTTGGTCCAATTTTGACGCTTCAAAATATTTGCTTTTGTGAGAGGAGGCTGCTTAGCATTTTTTACAGGTACCAATTCATAAAATATTCTACTCTTTTTGTCCTTATTGACTCTCTTAATTTCTGTTAACCCAGTCTGCTAGGGCTGTAGAATACACCGACTGCATCTCTGCAGAGGGAGAACTCCCCCACCCATTCAACGAGTGTCCTGGATCAGATGTTAAACAATCTAATTGTGAGGCTCTAGTAATGCTGGAGCTTTAGGGAATGTGGAGTGCCTCTTCATTGCCATCGTTCCCAGAGCCACACTGACCCAAAGTTGTAGCATCTGATCGGATCCTATCTATGAGTCAAATAGAACTGTTTGACATTTAAACAGTGTGAAAACAAATGACTTATGCTAAATTGAATTGTTTGAAATAGAGCTGTTTGATCATTTAACTGTGTGTAAATAAATGACTGGTATTTAATTGAATTGTTAGTGATACATAGCAATACTCATATTGTATAACCATGAACAACTATACATGCACATATTCAGATGCATGCAGAATCATAACAACGACACAATAAAGACGAGCGACATAGGTCTTTAAAAAAATTTACCTCTCGCTTTATTTGAAAGGGTTCAAAATGGTTACTAAAGGTTTTACTGTGTGAGAGGTGAGTTGGAGGCTGAACAGAACTGCAACATATTGACCTCCACTCTTATGGCCATAACATTCTTTTCTGTTCTCCTGGGCTGCTCAACTGTGGGCCTGGGGGCCCAGCCTCTCTGGTACATGTTCCTCATTCCAGCATCTTCTCTCCAACTGATCTGGACTTCAACTGCTCAATCGGGGGCCTTTGCTGGGTGCTGGTTTTCTCTACCGCATCTTATCTCCAACTGGTTTGAAATTCCTGTCGCCAGGGTTATATAATAATTTGACGTCCACTCTTCTTCCTGCGAGCGGCACAATTTCGCACTCAATTCAACCCCTGGACAGTCAAGGTTATATCCTGATATTCCTCGACCGGATGCACCTGTTATTTACACAGGTGCATTTCCTATTTCGACAGCTTGGCCGGGTCGGAGGTCAATATACAACACTCAGAACCATTTAATTGCAAGCAAAAGAATTAGCTTAGGCTCGTTTAAAAATGTTACTGACAAAATAAACTATTCAGTATGTATATGGATTTGGTATTAAATAACCTAAAATAGTTGATATGCCATAAAACCAAACCGAACCCAACCGAACTAAACCAATTCATTCCTGCTTTTAAAAAGATCTGGGCGCAGGTCAAAAGTTGTTGTTTCGTCATAAATCACTTAAGTTTACGTTCAACTCAAGGAAGCAATTTCTTGAAGCCTTTCCCATTGCTTCGAGTTCTCAACTTTGTTATATTTTCAGCAATTTTTTTTCTCTTTCGATAATCTCAGCAAAGCTTCTTTAATATCTCCAAAGTGGATATTTCCTCCCTCAATAACTTTCTTATTTTCTGTTTTTCAGCACTTGCTAGAGACTTCCTTTTACTCATATTTTCACATCTATTGTGGACAAAAAAAATTATTAGGTTTCAGAAGTTTTCAGCTAATATTAGTTTAATTTGCAAATTACCTTAAGTCAATCCATAAAGTTCAAATATCTCAAAAACTAACCATTAAAAATAGCAGAAAATTAAGTTGAATATTTGATAAAGGGTGGAAACAAGTATAAATTTGACAAATATTGGTTCAGAATTTTTTGAGTTACTGAAGTGTATTTGATTTTCATGATAACTTCAGATAGACTAAATGTTCAATTAATTATTCCCGTGTAATTTTAATGATTCATTAGACTTCATATAGCCTTGAGGAATTATCCAGTTCTAATACAAATAATATTGAATTTTACGGTTTCAAGTTTTAAGAGTCATTATATCATTGTGCATCCATATAGCAGTATCGACACGATCACTACTTGGAAAAAACTGCGCTTCATTTTATTGGTCAGGTCTGACTTCCATATGACTGAGAGACTATCTATAGCTGTCCATGCCTTTGCTACCGATAAAATGAAGTGCAGTTTTTTTCCCAGCAGAGATCGTGTCGATATTGCTATATGGATGCACCACATGGACGCTAAGTAAATGGATGGAGAAAAGGCTTGACGGCAATTACACAAGAATGCTGCGAGCAATATTGAACAAGTCCTAGAGACAGCACCCGACTAAGCAACAGCTATACGGCCACCTACCACTCATAACGAAAACTATCAAAATTAGGCGAACCAGACATGCAGGACACTGCTGGAGAAGTAGGGACGAGCTCAAAAGGGATGTACCCCTGTGAACCCTTTCCCATGGACGAGCAAAGGCAAAGCGTCCAGCTCGAACCTACGTACAGCAGCTCTGTGCCGATACGGGATGTAGCTCTGAGGATCTCCCGAAAGCAATGAACGATAGGGAGGCATGGCGAGAGAGGGCCAGGAATATACGCGCTGATAGCGTGACATGATGATGATGATATCATTGTAGTTCAAATTGATTCTTAAAATTATCTAAGCCAGATTTATCTGACTGATACATGAACCCTCACCACCAGATACCATTTAATTCCAGATCCGGAAACGGAAGTCTCAGTCTTGCACATTTCAAGTTTACCATTAGGCAATATATGACATGTATACTGATTTTATTATTTTTGAATAATATTTAATTATTCTATGATTCATTATTGTCCAGTCAACTGGGGCTGTAGAATACAACGACCACATCTCTGCAGAGGGTTTAGACTACTCACGGGCGAGTGTCCTGATATGACACTAAACGATCTGATAGTGAGGTTCCAGTAATGCTGGAGCTTTGGGGAACGCGGAGTACCTCTTCATTGCCATCGCTCCCAGGTCCACTCTGGTCCGGAGTGGTAGCACCTGATAGGGTCCTATCTAAGGGTCAAATAGAATTAAACCGTGGTTTCTAAAGTTTAGTGTTTCTGCATTTAAACTGCGTATTTACGGTAAACTGAATTGTTCGAAATAGAACTGTTTATACACTTAACTCTGTGTATTGCCCAATCAGCTGGGGTTGTAGAATACTCAGACTGCACCTCTGCAGAGGGGTAAGTTCTTTTCCAACAAGTGTCCTGGATATGACACAAACAATCTGATGGCAAGGTTCCTTCTGATGGCACCTCTTCATTGCCATCGCTCCCAGGTTCACTCAGGCCTGGAATGGTAGCATCTGATAGGGTCCTATGTATTGGTCAAATAGAACTAAACTGCATACTTATGCTCAACTGAATTATTTAAATTAGAACTGTTTGACTCAGCTGAATAGCTTGAAATAGAAATGTTTTGACAATTAAACTGTGTATTTACATTTAAACTGCGTACTTATGCAAAACTTAATTGCTTGAAATGGAACTGATTTTGACATTGAAACTGTACTTACGCTAAACTGAATAGTTTGAAATATTGTTTGAAATATAGTTTGATTATTTGTATAAAAATGCCTTTAGCATTAAATAACCTACAAAGGTTATATGCCATAAAACCCAACCAACCAACTAACTAACCAACCATTTATTATTGACTATTAGAACTTAGTATCTATTATGACTACTTTATTTTGCATCGCTTGTGTGCGATGTGAACCATTGGCTCAGTGGTAGAGTTTTGGCTCTGTGGTCGCTGGCTCGATCTCGCTAATGAGATCTAATCATCATCATCATCATGTCGTGCCGCTAGCACGGATATCCCTGACCCTCTCTCGCCACTTTTCTCTATCGTTCATCGCATCTGGCAGGTCCTCAGGGGTACATCCCGTATCCTCACATAGCTGCTGTATGTATGTTACGAGATCTAATAAGGTCGAAATATCTGTACAGTGTTTCCATATGTTGCACACAGTGCTTATCGGATTTTCTGGTCATAGTAATTTAATTAGCCATTCCTCTATTTGAAAAAAAATGTATATTTATTATTAGTATTTTGTATTTGTATTAGTAAAAGAATTATAAGTATTATTTGTATTTACTATTTATTATTATCCCATTAATTATTGTTTATAAATTGTTATTTATGATTTTTTCGGATGAAGATGTAAAATTCGCCGAATTCATCTTTGCAGAGAGGTAAGACCCCCCACACCGAATGAGTATCTTGGATATGACTCTAAACTCTCCGATGCTGAAGCTCCAGTGTTGTATATTGACGTTCGACCCGGCCAAACATGCCATTCCAAAGTGATGCACCGGAAGGAAGTGACACATTCCGATGGCAGTTATGAGAAGAAATCGCGTAGGCGGGCTTGGCTGACGATATGGGACAAGGTAAAATCCCATGGTACACTAAAAAACTGATGCACCGGAAGAGGGGGACCTCTGAACTGCATGACAGTTATTTCCGCTTGATGATGATCCAACATGCCAGTCCAAAGATGCCGGAAGTGGCATATTCCGGCCTGGCTGGCCATGAGAATAGATATTGAGTGAGCGATTGAACTATTATATAACTCGGTGAAGACAGGAAGTCAGTGAGTTGGAGATCAGAGAAGTCGGAGAAAAGAAGTGGTAGAGAAAACCAACACCCGGCAGAAGGGGCCTTCGAGACCCCCAGTTAGTTTAAAGACCAGTTGGTGAGAAGATGCTGGGATGAGAACATGTCCCAAAGAGGCTGGAGCCCCAGGCCCCCGGTTGAGTAGTCCAGGAGAACGAGAACGACACACGGCGATGCCCGGAGGGTTTGGGGAGGTCAATATGTTGCAGTCTTTGTTCAGTCTCCAACTCCCTCTCACACACACAACCCTTTCAAATAAAGTGAGAGGTATTTTTTTAAAGAACTCTTCGCTCGTCTTTATCATTGTGTCGTATGTATTCTGCATGTATATGTAGATGAATCTGCATATCTGTATATATATATGTATTATGGTCATGGCTATACAACACCAGTACTTTATTGCCCTTTATTACCATTACTCCCAGGTCCACTATGACTTGCTGTGGTAATATCTGTTAGGGTCTCATTTCTGGATCAAATAGAGCTATTTAATCATGTACTATACTTGAAACCATTTAACTATGTGCAAGCAAATGAATAATGTTGAATAAGATTTTTAGTGTTAGATAGTAATATTTGAAATAATTTAGTGTCCTGGGTATGACATTAAACTGCTACTAATGGTGAGGCTCCAGTCTTGGAGTATTGGGAATGTGAAGTACTCCTTCATTGCCATTACTCTCAGGTCCACTCTGAGGTAAACCTGTCAGAGTCCCATCAATTGGTCAAATAGAACTATTTAATCACTTACTATGCTTGAAATCATTTAGCTGTGTGCAAACTATGAATAGCAATAAGTAAGTAAAGTTGTCTCCCTTTAGTCGAAGGTGACCCGAAGGCTCCTTTTTCAATAGCTACTTCACCGAGGTGTATGTGAAAAACTCTAAAGGAGTATAATAATAATAATAATAATAATAATAATTATAAAAGCGGATATAAGTCTCTTCTAAAAGCGGCACAAAATAATGACATAGGAATTAATTACATCAATGCAAGAAATTAATAATGAGCAACAAAATGGCGAGTATAGGTTTTGTGATGAGAGTGATGAAACAGTTAATCACATATTGTAAACGAATGCAACAAACTGAACCAAAAGGATTTCAAAACTAGGGACAATTGAATGGGAAAGGTAATCCACAAGTCAAGAGATTTTTGAGATATTTGCCATGTTGTTCTCCCAGAAAATGATGCTTATAAAATTCTCTGGGAATCCGAGATACTAACAGAGCACCACCCCCAAATACCAAATCCAGTGTTAATTAAAAAAAAAAAAAAGAACTTGTCATCAATTAAATTTGTTGATCTAGCGAACCACAGTGAAACTAAAAGAAAGTAAAGAGATTATCAAAAAATACTTGGATCTTGCTAGAGAGCTGAAGAAGTTGTGGGATATGGAAGTGGTGGTGATATCAGTAATAGTCCGTTTTCTTGGACGGGTCCCAAAAGGTTCTAAAAAGATACCGAGGGAAGTTCTAAAAAGATAATGAGGGAAGTGGAAATTTGAATAACAGCAAACCTCCCCAAGTCTCCAGGGTTTTCTCTGTATTCTGGCCGATCTTGATAATGTTGTAGTCTGGATAATCTCCATTTGTCCTCTTATTTCCAAGTCATCCATTCCCTTTACCAATCCTTTCGGATTTGTTCCGAGAGCACCAATTACAACTGGCATCACCGTCATCTTTATATTCCTTAGTTATTATTATTATCATTATTATCATTTTACCTCTTTTTCACATCGGCGTTAGCTTTTGGTCTTTCATTGGAGTCTTAGTGATAACAAGTCTCCTCAAGTCTAGGAATCTCCCGAGTATTCTTGCTGATCTCAACCAGACTGTAGTTTCGATGGTCTCAATTCTACCTCCTATTGCCAACTCTTCCAGCACTCTTTCTAAGCATTAGGGGACCGTTCCAAGTGCTCCTACTACAATCGGCATCACCAGCACCTTCATATTTCATAACTTTTCAGTTCTCTGACGACATCCATATATTTGTTATCTTTTCGTTTTCTTTTATTTTCACTCTGTGGTCCGTCAGAATAACAAAATCCATCAGATGCACATTCTTTTTTTTTTCGTTAACACATGACCTGGGATTCTGACTGGGATTAGGTGATCCGTTTGTTTCCCAAAATTCAGGAGAATTATATCTACCTCACTACTCTCTAGGACGTTTTCTGGTTTGTATATATATATACTATTTGTCAGTATGGTCAAATTTCAATACGAGGATCATTAAATAAATTTCCAGACTTTTTTCGTCTAGGCACTTTTATTGATAGTACACACATGATATCAGTAATAGTCCATTTTCTTGGAACGGTTCCCAAAGGTTCTAAAAAGATACTGAGGGAAGTGGAGATTAGAGGAAGAATCGAGACCAGTCAGAACACAGCACGATCAACAAGATTACTTAGAAGAGACATGGATTTAAGAGGAGACTTGTTGACGAGATTTCTGTTGCAGAGCTTCGAATCAAGAAGATTGATTATTTTCCTGAAGTATACTTTTCTTAGTTTTTCTTTCATTTCTGTTTGATGGTTTCCGCTTCCAATATTCCCAAATAATTATATTAAGAAGGAGAAGGTACCCCGCAAAAACAATTACCCACGCCGACTATGCCGATGACATAGTGATTCTGGCAAACACACCCGTCCAACCGAAACACTACTGCATAGTCTGGAACGAGCCGCCGCAGATATTGGCCTCCATGTCAATGCACGCAAAACGGAATACATGTGCTTTAATCAAACAGGCGACATTTCCACACTAAGCGGTAGCTCTCTGAAACTAGTAGACAAGTTCACCTACCTAGGAAGCAGCGTCTCATCAACCGAAAAAGACATCGTCACGCGGCTAACGAAGGCATGGACAGCTATCAAAAGGCTCTCGGTCATATGGAAGTCAGACATGACCGATAAAATGAAACGCAGTTTCTTCCAAACAGCGGTCGTATCGATACTGCTATATGGATGCACTACATGGATGCTAACTAAACGGCTGGAGAAAAAGCTGGACGGCAACTAAACAAGAAGGCTGCGAGCAATATTGAACAAGTCCTGGACGCAACACCCAACAAAGCACAAACTATACTGTCACCTACCTCCCATCACGAAAACTATTAAAGTTAGACGAACTAGACATGCAGAACACTGTTGGAGAAGCAGGAACGAGCTCATAAGTGATGTTCTATGGACCCTCTCACATGGCGAAGCAAAAGCAGGGCAACCAGCTCGAAACTACATACAGCAGCTCTGTGAGGACACGGGATGTAGCCCTGAGGATCTACCAGAAGCGATGAACGATAGGGAGGAGTGGCGAGAGAGGGTCAGGGATATCCGTGCTGGGCGCATGACAAGATTCCTTCCGTTATTTCTCTTTTCCTCTTTTTCATTTTCAGTATGGTATATTCTATAACCCCAAATTTCATGGAGGTGCCCGCGGTGTAATTGTTATCGTCGTAGGAAATGAACACGGCGACACGAGTTCAAATCCTGGACGAGACTGATTGCATTTCACATAGCACTAATACCCTTGGAGAAGGTATGAATCCAATTATTATCCCTCCAGCTGTGGGTAAATAGTAGGACAGACTAGGTTCTTCAGCCTTGGTTAGGCAACTAGTCTAGGAGAAGCAAAACTCTGAATTCAAACCTGTTAAACTCCGCTTAAAAACTGACCTTGTGTCATATCCTGCCCGAGCGGAGGGGTTGGGTAAATTGATTAACCCCAAATTTCATTCCTATATCCTGGTTATATATTCTTATACTTTGTGTCAAGATTTATATTTCTTTTTCTATTTTGGTAAATATCTTAGTATCATCCATTTATAGAAGGTGGTTTATCTTTTTCTGTGATTTTGTAAATGTTGTATCGTGGTGAGGAAAAGATACACAGTGAAATAGAGTTAATTATTTATGAACTCAAGTGGTACAGTCCGACTCGTATTATAAGTCTCGCGTTGTTGGTGTTACGTCCGATGTTGGTCTTACAACTGATCAATGTCCTTTCGGAACAGTCTCTGCTTCTCTTTCTGCTTCTGCTTACCCGTGCTTAAGAGACGCGACGTTTTTTATACTTCCGCGATACCGGAAGTCACGTGATACGAGCCACTATACAACAATAGACTTTTAGCCCCCTGTGGCTTTCCGAACTATATAACTGAGTAGCATCTTTACAATAAAAAATAATGATGGCGAGATAGAGTCTCTTTAGAAGATGCCTCTAGATTTTTACTTCAAAGATAATCTGTCCTTCTGATATTAATTCTCTTTACCGTATGAAACGTCCTCCACGCCGGGTTTTGTTGGTTTTTGGCCATTCGTCTAATCGTCTAGTGGTGTAGACCTCGTTGTTTCTTCTCAACCCTGGTCGTTCGGGCATTTTATAGATTGTACAAAAATCTTTAAGAAATAAACAACAAGCATAGGGTGGAAGGAAGAACAGACAAACACGGATTTAGAAGGCAGGAAGGTGAAGTTGGCATTTTTTAGCATTCTATGTATGTTCATGGCTATCGCTAGAACTCTGCGAAAATCCTACACAGCTATCAAAAATGCTGACTCATCTGGTCATCGTCTTCACTGCTTCGTGTCCTGGGCTTGACTTTTGGACTCTCTGCTTCGGAGTCTCACTCCTAAATGACTGCTTCGGAGTCCCATTCTTTAATGACTGACTCTCTTCCCCGGAGTCTCACTCCTGACTGACTATGTCCTTTGTCCACTCTTCCAGTCTCGTAGGTTTTCGCGGGCACAGCTTTTTGTGTGATCTTCGCGCCAAAACAGACAAAGGAAGGTCTTCTAGGTACTCTGGCGCCCCTTCAAAGATGCCAGAGATAAGTTCCTCTCTTTGGCCACTCATCCATGAACACAAAGAGATACCCACACATATACAGTCATATATATATATATATATATATATATACATTCACACATTGGTGCTCATTATTGTGCCACGACAGTTTTCCATAGCTGTTGTGTAGAAAAAGTTCATGACTTCGTCGGATAATTTGAACATTTTCAAACATTCTGTACATTTGAGAGACTATATGAAAGGCTTTTTTGTCGTCCACCCATGCCAGGGCTACATTTTTCCACTTTATTTTTGCATTCTTAAATATGTACTGAACTACATATACAGAATAGGTCCTCTGTTTCTTTTGTTCCCTGGTTAAATCCTTTAAATTATTCGGGAAATAGTCAGCTGCATATAAACGAGTAATACATTTCTTCTCTTATCTATGCTGTTATAATTTTCCACGCGTTATCGGTGTATAATGATATTACCTTTATCTTTTTATCAATGTTTTCGGCCCTCTAGCAAGGTCCTGGTATTTGTCGAGATTTCGTGCTTTCTTTTACTTTCACTGGATGATCTGTTGGAACAGCGAAGTTCACAAATTAGCAAGTTTTTATTTTTATTTACTCAACAGGTCTGGTCTTCTGGCCAAGTGTGGGTGATTCGTTCGTATTTAAATCTTCTGCGTCTCATTTTCTCTATCATTTTATAGTCTGTGCATGTCAGTATGGTTAAATTTTAGTCGTTTGCACAATTCCCAGTGGATCACCTATTCCACCCAGTTCACCTGTATGACAAAGTGGGAAAGGAGATATTATAATCATTTTAATCTTTACGGGGTTTTTTTTATTACAAGTAACTGGAGATTTTTCACTCAAGTCTGAGTAACAGCAAGTCTTCTCAGCTCTCCACGAATCTTCTAAGTATCCTAGCTGATCTTAACAAAGAATGGGTGGTCTCGATTTTTCCTCTGATCTCCAGTACCCCCAGTCTCCTCTTTATGACCTTGGTGGCTATTCCAAGGGTACCAACAACTGGTATCATCATTTTTTCAGCTCTCTGACCGGATACAAATATTTACTACCTTTTTGCTTTCTTTTATTTTCTTTCTACGGTCCAGTAAAACAGTAAAATCCACTTGTTTACATGTTGTTGTTGTTATTGCTATTTAATCCTTGGTTTGGTTTTCAATTCTGGACTGGATAATCCGTTTGTATTTCAAATACTGAATTTTATCTCATTCTCTAGGACTAATTCTGGTTTATGACAGGATAATCAAATTTGAATTTCTTGCATAATTCCCTGTGGATCACCCTTCTTACCCAATCGTGTCTACCCTTATATTCTTCAAAATAAATTTTTATGTCATTATTTTGTGCTGTTATTAATACAGTTTCCGTTTCTCTTTGGAAGTTTTCTATTCCTAAACAATATTATTATTACTCCTTTGAGAGGTTTTCACACTAGTGTTAGCTGATGGTTTTCCACTGAAGTTTGAATAACAGCAAACCTCCAAGTCTCCAGGGTTCTCTCGGTATTCTGGCCGATCTTGATAATGCTGTAGTCTGGATAATCTTTATTTGTCCTCTTATTTCCAAGTCATCCATTCCCTTTACCAATCCTTTCGGGTTTGTTCCGAGAGCACCAATTACAACTGGCATCACCGTCATCTTTATATTCCTTAGTTATTATTATTATCATTATTATCATTTTACCTCTTTTTCACATCGGCGTTAGCTATTGGTCTTTCATTGGAGTCTTAGAGATAACAAGTCTCCTCAAGTCTAGGAATCTCCCGAGTATTCTTGCTGATCTCAGCCAGACTGTAGTTTCGATGGTCTCAATTCTACCTCCTATAGCCAACTCTTCCAGCACCCTTTCTAAGCATTAGGGGACCGTTCCAAGTGCTCCTACTACAATCGGCATCACCATCACCTTCATATTTCATAACTTTTCAGTTCTCTGACGACATCCATATATTTGTTATCTTTTCGTTTTCTTTCATTTTCACTCTGTGGTCCGTTAGAATAACAAAATCTATCAGATGCACATTCTTTTTTCTTTTTCGTTAACACTTGTCCTGGGATTCTGACTGGGATTAGGTGATCCATTTGTTTCCCAAAATTCAGAAGAATTATATCTACCTCACTCTCTAGGACGTTTTCTGGTTTGTATATATACACTATTTGTCAGTATGGTCAAACTTCAATACGAGGATCATTAAATAAGTTTTCAGACTTTTTTTCGTCTGGGCACTTTTATTGATAGTACACACATGAAACTCTAGTCCCCTTCGAAGTACTCTCCTCCGGCTGCAAACCACTTGTTCTACCGTTCCAACAACTTCTGGAGGGCCCCATCGAAGTCCTCTTGCATGAGCGTGTCAATGACCTTCGTCACAGACTCTTTCATCTCCTCGATTGTCTCATAACGACAGCCTCTTAGCTTAGGGAATAAGCAAAAGTCACAGGGAGCAACGTCTGGACGATAGGGAGGCTGAGGAACTGTCTTGATGCCCATCTTGGTCAAATAATCTGTGACAAGGATGGAGTCGTAGACTGGTGCATTGTCCTGCTGGAAATGCCACCGAGCCGATTTGAAGAGTGTCGGCCATTTCCCTAGGAATCTCTTCCTGAACCCCCTTAAAACCCCAACATAGTAACCCTAACCCTAACCCTTTGGCCAATCAACTCTGGTGTATTGACTTCCTTACTCCTCCCACACCTCTCATCATCCCTCACAGAATCCCTGCCTTCCTTGAATCTCCTATGCCACTCAAAAACTGATTCTCGATTCATGCAAGATGATCGAAAAGCAGTCTGAAGCATTCCATACGTTTCTGTGGCATTTTTTCCAAGTTTAAAACACAATTTTATTGCATATAGTTCTTCTAAAGTGTCAGATTGCATTTTTGAAAATCACTAGCTGTGACAATCAAGCTTTGGTAGAGTGTATTCCAATTCTTTCTGTAGGTGTTCATTTGAACGTGAAATCATAAAAATTGGTCAGTCATCTCATAAGATGTATAGCAATAAGATACTGAATTTTCAAGAGTCTACGACAATTTTAAATGCCTGTAAAAAAAAGTGTGGAAACTTATTGAAGGCACCACGTATCTTGCAAAATTCTAAGTGGAATACATTTCCCATCGCGTCTACACTCGTGTTCTTTTTGTTCCCGTTTATTGCATTCTCTTATCAGGAGTTTAAATGTTTGATTTCCGTCGCCACATAAACTACACTCGCTATTATTATTATTATTATTATTATTATTATTATTCAATTTTTAATGTCTACAATCATTTTCTTATCGTTATGTTATGTTTCTTATCTTATGTTATGATTATACACATTGTATTGTTTATTTTGCCTCTTTTTTTCCATTCACATATGTCCACCAATAGTATTTTTTAGTATGTCATATAGGGTGGGACTGGAGTTCGAATTTGCTTTCTATGATGTCTCAGTACAGCATGTTAACCACGAAACACTTTGATTGTATTATATGGCATATTTACTCTAGTAGATTATTTCATACCAAATCCTGTTTATATATATATATATATATATATATATACAAATTTCGTTGAACATAATAGACATTTTCTGTCTACATTTTCTTATTAATCCGTTTGTATTGCCGTATTGCTTTTATCGTATTCGGGGGGGGGTTGATTTATGTATTGTCCATAGTTGTATATATCCCTCGTACTTTCTGCCCGACTTTGAGCCATCATCAGGGGAGGATCTATTACAAAAGTGATGTAACTTTTGTTTTAGCAAATTACTACTATGTAAGAGCGTCTTTACCGTTGAAGATTATGGCGTTTGCTTTTAAATGGGTTTCTATAATTAGTGTCAGTAGCTAAAGACATTTAACTACATTAGCACTGGTTTGAAAATCAATTCTGTTAAGTGTTAGTTGCATGTTTCTAATATGTAGTGCCTCGAGAATCTGTAGTTTTTGTTTATTATTTTGATGTTCTAATATTGTTGTGTTGTCGGTGAGAATTTTTCGTAATTCTGTTGGGCATGAACGGATCAACAAGAAAATATGTAGACAGAAAATGTCTATTATGTTCAACGAAATTTGTATTAATGAAGAAATGCTGCCAATATATATATATATATATATATGTGTGTGTGTGTGTGTGGGAACGAATAGTTTGTAGGTAACATTATTTTTTAAACGGACAAGAGCTGATTTGTTTGCTTACAGTATGACTCCAAGTTATTGTAATCCAACTATAATAATACTAACAAATAGTAATCGTTTGTTTACTCAGTGTTAAAAGGTTTCAAGATAGTAAAAGATTGAATAGTTCTATTTGATCCATACATTGGATCCTAGCAGTTACTATCACTCCTGAGAGAAACGGCAATCAAGGAGGTTTGGTTTGGTTTCTTTGTTTAATGGCATATCAACCTTTGTAGGTTATTTAATGTCAAAGCTATTCTCTTAGAAGAACAGTAGGGGTACTATTTAACCCATAGCTGGGAGGATAAGGGGGTTCATACCTTTCCCAAGAGTATTTGCCCGAAAGTGAACGTAATAGCGCGACTGGAGTACGAACTCGCTTACTACGATTCTGCAGTCCATCGCTTTAACCATTACTCCCCGAGGACCCCCCGGCAATCATGGAGTATTCTACATTTCTTAAAGCTTCAGAATTGGAGTCTCACCATCAAATACAGTTTAGTGTAACACTCAGGAAACTTGGGAGAGTCTTATACCGTAGCTGATACGCAGTCGGTGTATTCAACTGTCCCGGTCGACAGAGTTCCTCCGTCAGACTTTGTTCCAATTAGATAATGAAATAACCTCTTTGTGCAACTGCTTTTTTTCTCACTCTCTCACTTCCGGCTTTTGTGAGTGAATCAAATTTGTTTATCTCATTTTTTTAGTCATTTTACTATCCGGATCTTGAGATTCGGTTTACACACAAAGGTGTGTTATCACAAACCAATCAAATATCGTCTTTTCACTTGCCAGACACACCCATCAGTATCGCCTTACCAATATTTACGTATTTTACTGATATTGATGGCAACTGAAAAAATCTGTTGATGAATGCAAATAAAATGGCGAGAATCCTGTGACGCAGTTAAATATTGTTACTAAGTGGTCATCTATTTCAAATCTGACCAGGTTCACCACAGCTTGACTTCAGTGGTCAGGTTGTATCATGTTATTAAGTAAGATTTACTTGTCACACAGACCCCAGATTGTTTATACTTCAATTTTTTTTTAAGTGTTCACTCATCTAGGTACTGGACTGGGTCATTGTTGCTGAATTTATTACTTCCAAAGCCGTTCGTATATACAATAGCATCGGTTTTGATTATAGTACCTCCTGTTACTAAGTGGTCACTTATCTAAATATTGAACAGGTTTATCACTGATTAACTTCGGTGATCAGATCGATTGATGCTATTATTTACTAAGCGTAATGAGTAGCTTGGTTCCGTTTGCATAACGTAGGGAGTGGCGCACGTGGATCTGATACATGCAACCGTACTCATCTTTCAGGGCTTGGCCGAAACATGGTCAACAGAATCGGCAAAACTGGATTCTGACAACAAGATTTTCCCACCACATATTTTATACGTCACGGAGCTTTTTTTATAATGTACTGCATGACCGACAGAAAGTTTCCTTTTTAAGTGGACAGGATAGTTTTGCCAGGTATGTTTAGTGTGTAGATCTCTTATTCAGTATATATTTACCCAAACCCTACACTACTAGCAGGATGTGAAACAAGGTCATTTTTATAGCTGAGTACAATTGGTTTGAATTCAGAGTTTTCCTTCTCCTATATCGGTTGACATACCAAGGCAAAAGAACCCTATTGTTCAATCAAAGCTGAGAGGAGAAAAGTTGAATTCCCAATTATATTAGCGCTATGTAAAAAAATTAAACAACCTCGTCCAGGAATCAAGCTCGGATCACCGAGTTCATTTCCAACGTCGATAACCATTACTCTAAAAGCGCCTCTGCTGTGGTATACATCCGCTAGGTATCTTCCATTAAAAAGTCTTTTAGGTTCAAGTCTTTCGAGTCAAGGTACATCTCGGTTGTTTTGCAGATTTTTTTCTTCTTTTGATGGAGAAGGTACTATTTACCAACCCCTCCGCTCGGGCAGGATATGACACAAGGTCAATTTTTAAGCGGAGTTTAACAGGTTTTAATTCAGAGTTTTCCTTCTCCTAGACTAGTTGCCTCAACAAGGCTGAAGAACCTAGTCCGTCCTACTATTTACCCATAGCTGGAGGGAGAATAAGGGGGTTCATACCTTTCCCAAGGGTATTTGCCCGAAAGTGAACATCATAGCGCGACTGGAGTACGAACTCGCGTACTACGATTCCGCAGTTCATCGCTTTAACCATTACACCACGAGGACACCCCCATTTTTTCAGTCGAGACGCTGGGGAGGTACGATGTGAAGAGTTTTGACTTTGGGGGGTACTGTGTGTGGAGGTACTGTGTGGGGAGGAACGTTGTGGAGTAATGCAATGACATCCGGAATCCTATGCACTCACCTTCTTTTGATGGAGAAGGTGAGTGCATAGGATTCCGGATGTCATTGCATTACTCCACAACGTTCCTCCCCACACAGTACCTCCACACACAGTACCCCCCAAAGTCAAAACTCTTCACATCGTACCTCCCCAGCGTCTCGACTGACTCTAGTGTTAATGTTACCAACTATGACGACTTTGTCAGTTTTGGTTTGGTTTGGTTTCTTTGTTTAATGGCATATCAACCTTTGAAGGTTATTTAATGCCAATGCTATTCTCCTAGAATAACAGTAGTGGTACTATTTAACCCATATCTGGGAGGATGAGGGGGTTCATACCTTTCCCAAGGGTATTTGCCCGAAAGTGAACGTAATAGCGCGACAGGAGTACGAACTCGCTTACTACGATTTCGCAGTCCATCGCTTTAACCATTACACCACGAGGACACCCCCTTTGTCAGTTTTACTTTATTGAGTGATTGATTTTAACGGCATGTCAACCCGTCGAGGGTTATTTTATGATTGGAAGTTAAGGAGTCGCGTTTATTGTACGTTTATATTTACATTTTTGTGTATTTTTTGCACACAGTTGCTGGGTTTCAAGTATTCCTATCTAATACAAATAATTTATTCACAGTTATATGGTTTCAAGTATTCCTATCTAATACAAATAATTTATACACAATTATATGGTTTCAAGTATTCCTATCTAATACAAATAATTTATACACAATTCTATGGTTTCAAGTATTCCTATCTAATACAAATAATTTATACACAATTATATGGTTTCAAGTATTCCTATCTAATACAAATAATTTATTCACAATCATATGGATTCAAGTAACTGTTCCTATTTAATAACCATTTCTTAAAACCCAGTTATATGGTTTCAAGTAACTTAGAATAATAAAAATAATTAGAGAATTGAAAAAACTATGGAACATGAAGGTGACAATTATACCAATTGTGATTGGTGCTTTTGGTACAGTAACGAAAGGATTATTAAAAAGGACTGGGGGACTTGGAAGTTGGCGGACAAGTGGATACCATCCAAACGACAGCATTATTGAGAACGGCCAGAAAACCGAGAAGAGTACTGGAGACTTGAGGAGACTTGTTGTCACTCAAATTCCAGTGAAAAGCTCAAAAGGAGTAAATCTTTAAGAAACAATTATAACTTCAAGTAACTGAACTTAATACAAATAATTTACTGTTATATGGTATAAAGTATCTTTATCTAATACAAATAATCTTAAACAGATCTACTTGATCAACAGATGTGACCCTAACTCCGAGTCAGAGTCGACCTGGGAGTAATGGAGTACTACTAAACAGATCTCCAAAACTGGAGGCCAACCATCCGATACAGTTTAATTTTAACTGCACTAAAATGAAGATGAACGAACGTCCAATGTAATGTCTGCTTTTAGATTATCTCTTGTATATATAGATATATATTTCTTTTAAATACCCTGCCCGTCGGCAAAAGCTGCTTGGTAGCGCCAGGAGTGGCAGTACCGTCTTGAGCTACTGAAACTGTGTTATCACCCTGGTTGGCAGCTGATGAGAACAGAGTATCGCACGTGTTTTCACACGTTGTATGATGAAAATTATCTTCAGTGCACACTTCTTTGAGGGGGGTCTTACCCTTCTGTTAGGGATACAGTCTTCATATTCTAAAACATGACGATTAGTTTTTGGGATGTTCTGTTGGAATTTGGGGTCTTCACTGTAGAACGTATTTTTGTACTGAGAATTAATTCGGAGGGTTGTGGAATATGCGCCCTTGAATATGGCGCGTTATTTATTTGGAATTAAAAGGCACCAGTAGATGATTTTGTTAGATGGAGCGGTTGCAAGGTATGTGAATTTGTCAGGAGTGGTGTTTCTCATCCTGAATATTTTAATCTGGTAGTGAATCTTAGCGATTTTAAAGATGTCGATTTTCGTGCGCACAATCAGTGTGGGGTGTCTTAGAAGGTCTATTTCTGTCAAAAGTGTTAAGCATGGTGTGGAAATTAGAGTAGGTAAGAACAAGGGTAGATACTACGCTGAGACAAAAGTTTTACATTGTTTTATTATGTGTCAGTTTGTAGCGCGTCTATCATATAAATAAAGCAGTTCAAGCCGTTGTGGGAATAAAATGATGAAGAGGATGAAGGAGACAAAGAGAAAAGGAAAAAAAGAAGTGAAAAAAGATGAAGAGGATGAAGGAGACAAAGAGAAAAAGAAAAAAAGAAGTGAAAAAGAAGATAAGGATGAAGGAGACAAAGAGAAAAGGAAAAAAAGAAGTGAAAAAAGATGAAGAAGAGAGAGGAGACAAAGAGAAAAGAAAAAAAAGAAGTGAAAAAAAGATGAAGAGGATGAAGGGGACAAAGAGAAAAAGAAAAAAAGAAGTGAAAAAGAAGATAAGGATGAAGGATACAAAGAGAAAAAGAAAAAAAGAAGTGAAAAAGAAGATAAGGATGAAGGAGATAAAGAGAAAAGGAAAAAAGAAGTGAAAAAAAATGAAGAGGAGACAAAGAGAAAAGGAAAAAAAAAGATGTGAAAAAGAAGATGAAGAGGAAGAAGGAGACAAAGAGAAAAGGAAAAAAAAAGGAAGTGAAAAAAAGAAAATGAAAAAAGGGTGGAAAAAATGATGACGGAAAAGATTGTGATTGTGGTTGGTAGTATAGTGGTAGATAGAGCGCTAACACGTTACTCATTGTTTCAAATCGTGTGGGAATTGCAAGACGCGCAAATGACCCTGTGACGTTGTCTAATTGGGGAATTTATGTTTTATGAGTTCGAACTGGTCCAGAAGTAAATAAAAAACATTTTTTGAGAAAAAAGTAAAGGTGCATTTGATCCAAATTTAGTCATGAAATGGTTAAAGAAATTTCACTCCGGGTGCAAAACCTCGACAATCAGTCTAGACCCAAAACTGTAGATTAATCCAAATTTATACTCCAAGCGATTGAGGCAAATGCCGCAAGTAGCATTCGGAGAGTATCAGGCGAGTCCAGCATCTTACAGCCTAGCGTGCTTCGTTACCTAAATGACCACAGAAAAAGCATTCAGACTTGCTGAATTGTCTCACGTTACCAAAATATTGCCAAACCTTTGACGCACCCCTGTGATGCCGCGGACAATTCACAAACCTGTATTTTCGCTAGTTTGTTTTGAGTCGCCGTGGCCTAATGGCCAGAGTGCTGGACTGCAGCCTCTAAGAACGTGAGTTCGAAATCCATTTTTGGACTAATACTCTCCAGAAAGGTATGAAACCCCTTATCTCTCCAGCAAGGGGTTAAATAGTACACTGCTGTTTTTGCAAGGATCGCTTTGCCATTAAATAACCCACGAAGGTTTATATGCCATTAAACAAAGAAACTAACTTTTCTCCTGCACAGTCGGCTGGGGCTGAAAAATACTCCGATTGGATTTCTGTGAGACATTCCAACGAATGTTCCGTATATGACACTAAACTATCAGATGGGGAGGCTCCTGTCCTGGTACTTTGAAGAATAAGGTGTATTTTTTTTATTTTCATTACTCCCAGGTCGAATCAGACTCGGAGTGGTAGTCCCCTAGATGAGTCACATCGAACTATTTAATCATTGACTATTCTTGAAATTTACATTGAATAATTAGTATTACATAGCAATACCTGAAACCATTTAACTGTGTGAAAATAAATGAATTATGTTCGATAAAAATATTTGAAACCGTTCAGAGTCCTTGGTATGACATTAAACTAAATCTGATGGTGAGGTTCCTGTCTTGGAGTTTGAGGTACGTGGAGTACCCCTTCTCAGGTCCACTATAACCCAGAGTGAGAGTACCTGTTAGGGTCCAATCTATGGGTCAAATATAAATATTCAATCATTTTCTATATTTTAAACCGTTCAACTGTGTGCAAACAAATGATTAATATTAAATAGAATTATTGGTGTCAAATAGCACTACTTGAAACTATTTAACTGTGTGCAAACAAATGAGCTTTGGCACGTTTAAAAATGATATTACCTACAAACTATTCGTTTGCAAATCCTCTATATTCAATATATATATATATATATATATATATATATATATATATATATATATATATATACTCTTTAAGAAAACAACAAAACCGGTCACATAGGATTATAAATTTATTTTCATCCTGTTACGTATTTTTGAAATTAACAGGACTTCTTCAGAGATCTGAAGAAGTCCTGTTAATTTTTTTTCGTGTTTTTGGAAATTACAAAAATGCGTAACAGGATGGAAATAAATTTATAATCCTATGTGACCGGTTTTGTTGTTTTTCTTAAAGAATTTATTGCTGTGTATGATTGGTACGTTGAGCTCTTTACCAGGAAAATTTAAATATTCATTCATGAATAATTTCTTGTCCTAATGGAATTACTCCCAACTCCGGTTTAACTGGACCAAAGAATACTATATATATATATATATGTATATGTATGAACAAGATTTGGCATTAAATAACATACTAGGGTTGATATGCCATAAAACACAACCAACGAATTGTGCTTAAATAAATCTTCTTCTTCTTCTTCTTCTTCTTCTTCTTCTTCTTCTTCTTATCAATTGATTAATCAAATTAACCCATTCACAAATTGACAACTTTGAATCCTACACCATGACTTGGGAACTCTAACTCCTACAGTCCAATAAACAGGAGAAGTGCGTTCATGCCTTTCCAAAGTTCATTAGTTCAAAATGAATGTAAATTCGGTTCGCTGATTTCATTCTCCTCGCTCTTAACCACTAGACCCCCGAACCACTTTGAATGATACTAATACTTTTAATAGAATTACATGTGAATTTCTCAGATTTGCCGAAATACCTGGAATGACGACTGAGAAAAAGTGTAAAAGAAATCGTTAGAGGACTGGAGGGTGACGGCAAATTACAATTAACGTAACGGTTATCGTCGTAAGAAATGGAATCGGTGACCTGAGTTCAAAACCTGGTCGCTTCGCGTAAATGCCCTTTAGAAAAGGCATGAACCCACCTGTTTCTCCTCTAACTTGTTGAAGGAGTTTTCTCCATTTATATGGGCAATGGAATGGTTTAGTATTTCTATTAACGGTTGTTGTATTCAACAGTACATCTGTTGGGGAACAAAAACAGAGTTTTGTCCTTTTGGGGATCTATGGATGGAGATTCTGACAATCCCGTGGCCGTTGGTCATGTGACATTTTCAGAAGTAAGTTCTACTCTTTTTGGCAGTAGATAGACCCAGAGAAGACCCATTTATTTTCGTTTCCGTTCTGCAAGTAGCACGTGCATGCAAATTATCCTATGCGAACCTTTCCTAACACCAGGAAAACGTAAGTGTTCAACAGCAACTATTCAACACTTTTTCTTCTTTGGAACAGCTTTTGTAAACAATTTTATGGTTTGGGACATTTGTCATGTTTTATGATTATGTGTAATATATATATATAATGTGTATAAAATATAAGTCATTTTAGTCTAAATGGACGTTGTTTTTCCTTACTGAAATATTGTTTGTTCGTTTATCACCTAGACAACCTTATGCATTATCGGAAGAAGCTGGTGGTAGTCTAAATGAATACCACACACACTATAAATTCCTATACATCATTGACTAACTTGTCTTAGTCGGCTTGTGCTTTTCTCGTCAAAGGAATGCCAGTCACTGGAAAACATGATAATGTGGAACTTGGTTGAACCTCTGACAAATGTAAATATAGCGCTTGAAGGATCTTATACAATTTCCATTGAAAGGAAGTACTAAAGGATTAGTCTCCACATATTTGTGCATGGGATGGTTTTCTATTTCTATAAACCGTTGTTATGTTCAACTGTAGATCGTTGATTCATTTGTCTTCATCGGTTTGGTCAGTGTTTCTTGTAAATTGGAGGCTTCAAGTCTTAACACAATTATGGGTTAATAGTAGGGCAGACTGTTTCTTTAGTTTTTGTCTAGGAGAAAGAAAGTTCTGAAATCGAACTAACTGTACTCAGCATAAAACAATTAACCTTGAGTCACATTCTGCTGGTATTTTTTGTAACCATATATATAGAGAGACTATAATTGTTAAACTGACTTGGACATAAAATTACCCAAGAACAGTTGATATGCCGTAAAACCAACCAACCAACCATCAGTCATGAAAGTAAAGTCTGTAAAAACTGACATTCAATGAATAAGGTGAATTTTGCAATATAACGACCAAGATTTCACCCAGGAAAAAAATTACTATATTTTTCCAATATACGAGGACCATTAAATAAGTTTCCAGACTTTTTTCGTATCGGTACTTTTATTGGTAGTACACACATGAAACTCTAATCCCATTCGAAGTAATCTCCTCCGGCTGCAATGCACCAGTTCTACCGTTCCAACAACTTCTGGAAGGCCCCATTGAAGTCCTCTTGTGTAAGCGTGTCAATGATCTTCATCACAGCCTCTTTCATTTCCTCAATTGTCTCATAACGACATCCTCTGAGCTTAGGGAATAAGCAAAAGTCACAGGGAGCAACGTCTGGACAATAGGGAGGGTGAGGAACAGTCTTGATGCCCATCTTGGTCAAATAGTCTGTGACAAGGATGGAGTTGTCCGGGTGGAAATGCCTCTGAGCCGATTTGAAGAGTGATGGTCTCTTCCCTAGGAATTTCTTCCTAAACTCCCTTAAAACCTCAACATAGTAACCCTAACCCTTTGGCCAATCAACTCTGGTGTATTGACTTCCTTACTCTTCCCACACCTCACATCATCCCTCATAGACTCCCTGCCTTCCTTGAATCTCTTATGCCACTCAAAAACTGATGCTCAATTCATGCAAGATGTCGAAAAGCAGTCTGAAGCATTCCATACGTTTCTGTGGCATCTTTTCCAAGTTTAAAACACAATTTTATTGCATATCGTTCTTCTTAAGTGTCCTCACATCCAGATTGCATTTTTGAAATTAACCAGCTGTGACAATCAGGCTTTAGTAGGGTGTATTCCAATTGCTGCTGTAGCTGTTCATTTAAACTTGAAATCATAAAAATTGGTCAGTCATCTCATAAGATATATAGCAAGAACATACTGAATCTTTAAGAGTCTACAATTTTAAATGCCTATACAAAAAAAAGTCTGGAAACCTATTGACAGCTCCACGTAATCTAACTTACATTATTTAAAGGACATCTTTTTTAAAATTTCCATTCTTTAAAGAACATATTTTTTCCATTTTCCATCGAAAACAAGCTTTTGTATTCCTTCAGCATGTAGAAATCTAGGATTGAGAAGGTTTCATCATCGCGTGTAATCTTTGTTCCAAGCGGAAATTATTTGAGAGGGAACAAACAAGTTAAAATCAGACAGGGATAGGTTTGGACATGAAGAAGGATGTGGCAGCTGTTCCCAAGCAAACTGACTGGTAGTTTCCATTGTTCTTGCTGTAATAAGAGGCCTTGTATTATCATGGTGAAAGCCGATGACAACTGTTCTTTAAAAAACAACTTCATG
>OY757928.1:88130284-88167784 GCA_963585895.1 Sepioteuthis lessoniana
ACATTTAAATTTTCCTGGTAAAGAGATCAGTGTTACAGACATTACAGAGCAATAATTTCATTAAGAAAAACAACAAACCGGTCACATTAGGATTATAAATTTATTTCCATCCTGTTATGGGTTTTGATATGAATCAAAAACACCAAAAATAACAGGACTTCTTCAGATCTAATGGATAAAATAATTCAGAATAGACACAGGAAAGAAGGGTGGCAGGGGAAT
The DNA here is from genome assembly GCA_963585895.1 of Sepioteuthis lessoniana. Lineage (NCBI taxonomy): Eukaryota > Metazoa > Mollusca > Cephalopoda > Myopsida > Loliginidae > Sepioteuthis > Sepioteuthis lessoniana. Next base: position 88,130,507 of record OY757928.1, read on the forward strand.
TATAGTAAATTAATTTTTTTATTTTTTAAAATCTAAATACATTTCAACTTAAAAAACCTCCTGAGTTAATACTAATTTAGGGAAGTACAACTTTCTTTATTAACCTTACGTAAGGATACAGTAGTACTTTTATTAAATTAAATTCAAAATTTAAAATGAAATTTTTTTAAATTTCAAATTTTATTTTCGTGCCTATTGATTCAGTAACCCTTCCATTGACGAGTATGTACACATCATCTGGTTTCTTACCATCCTTTTTATTTTATTTTATTTTTATTCATTTCACCTTAAATCTCAATTTAATCCTATGTTTTTTTTTTATTTAAGCATTATCTATGATAATTTTTCTATAGTTTAAATTTATTCCTATGTCTACATCTAGTTATTAATTCACACCGCTGATTTAATAACATATATATATATATATATATATATATATATATATATATATATATATATATATATATATATATATACCTGTGTGTATACATATTTAAAAAAAAATTGATTTTGTTTCTTTGCTTAATGGCATGTCAACCCCCCACCTCGGTTTATTTAATACCAAATACTATTTAATCCATGGCTGAGTGGGGTATAATGGGGTTCATACCTTTCGTAAGACTATTACTCTGAAAGTGAACGTTATAGCTCAACTAGAGTTCGAACCACAGTTCAGTACTTTTGCCATTACGCGACGGGCACGTCTATACGTCAATTTCACACACATATTCATAGTAAAATATATACTTCAATGTATATATGTAAATAAAAGTCATATATATAAACATGTTTGGTGAGATAATAAACACACATTTTGTCTGTATAATTTTATTAGGATCTTTTCAAGTTTCCTGACTTTTGATTTTAGGTTTGAGTTGGTTGATGAATTTACCGAAATTGTCCCGAGCACTTTCGGTTCATTGGGCATCATTAGGGGTTGTTTGTAAGTGTAAAGATTTTTTAAAAGTTTTTAGTTTTATTATAACATTGCAAAAATTACGTCAACTTATGGTTGGATTAAACTGAGATGCAGATGACATCGAACAAATTTTAAATAGAACGCTATCAACGGAAATAGAATATTTTTCAAGAGAAATAGAATATGAAAAAAATAAATAAAGTCATTTCAAAATATTGTCACAATTTTCAAAAGTAATTCTATTGATTCTAGGTTTTTTGTTTTTATATGTACGGCTTCTAGGATTTATAGTCGAAGCTTATTAATTTTGTGTGCTATTATAGTGGTGTTTTCAACTAGAACTTTTCGAAATTTGGATTTGGGAATAAAGTGGCTTTTAAGATGTAGGGCTACTGAGCTAGAATCATTAAGGAGCATAGTAAGATGTCTTGAAAGAGTTGTAGTGGTTAGACCAACGTATGTATTATTTTCTTTAGAGACAGTCTCCAGAGGGACATTTAATATATATATATGACGTTTGACCAATCGGAGGTGGGGGGAGAGTTATTGGAAATAATTACGTTGGAAGTTGTCAATTTGTTGTAGCTAATGATTCTTCTTCTTCTTCTTCTTCTTCTTCTTCTTCTTTAGAGTTTTTCACATCAGTGTTAGCTGATTGTTTTTCACTAAAGTTTGAGTGACAGCAAGTCTCTTCAAGTCTCCAGGACTCGTCTAAGGATTCTGGCTGTTCTCAGCAATGCTGTCATTTAGATAGTCTCTACCCGTCCGCTAACTACCAAGCCCTTTGCTAGGCTCAGTAAGGAGAACATTTTTGGATAAGGTTTTTAATATATGTTCATCTATCTTATAATAATCGTGAAATTGGTATTTGTAGTAAAGGTTTATTGGTTGTTTATAGTTTGGGATATTGTTTATGTTCAATATTCAGTTCAATTAATGAAATATTTAATTTCTGTATCAACGATTAAGTTGGAAAAACCATTATTGATGGAAGTTTGTGTTATATTTTTAAGTTCATTAAGGAAGATTAAACTGCTGCCCAACTACACACATACACACATATATATACATATGTGTGTGTGTGTGTGTGTGTGTCTGTGTCTGTGAGTGTGTTTAAGTAAAATACGTAAATTTAAGTAAAATAAATAAATTTTCATACATACATACGTACATCTCTAAATAAAGGAGTCACGTCTGTTTTAGTGAGTACATACCGATTTATAACTCAGGAAAAAGAAGTCATTGAGCATTCAATTTGCGCGTATACTTTAATTTTTTTTTTTTTGATAATGAAAAGTACAAAATTTTGTTTTTCAGTTTTTACTGATTAAATTATATAATTCAATAATTCAAAAAATCATTGGATGTGTTGAACTCTTCACAGTTTTCGGTAAGTAAGTATAAAAATGGTGAACACTTCAGTTATTCTGAAGACCCTAACTGTTTGAATATCACATAGACTCTTTTTATTAAATTTGAATTTAATGCTTTTTCGAAAATTATTCTTTTGCAATTTAATGATAATTATAAAAATGTTCTTAATTTTTGGATAATTAAAAGACCTCATGAAAATTTTCACGCCTAGTGGCTCCTTTTTTTAAAGTCCCCTTTTTAAAATACTATTTCAAAAGTAAAGCAAAAAAAAAAAAAGAAATTATAATACGAATAATTTTACTTTTTAAAATTCTTAGCTTCTCTTTTTGTTTTTGTAAGGACACATTTTTATTTCTTTGTTTCTTTTTATTGTCATCATCATCTTGTTGTGCCATCAGCACGGATATCCCTGACCCTTTCTCGCAAACCTTCCCTATCGTTCATCGCTTTTGGCAGGTCCTCAGGGCTACACCCCGTATCCTCACCGAGCTACTCTATGTAGGTTCGAGCTGGTCGTTTTGCCTTTGCTCCTCCATGTGAAGGGATCCATTCGAGTACATCACTTATGAGCTCGTCCCTGCTTCGTCTAACTTTGATAGTTTTCGTGATGGGAGGTAGGTGGCCGTACAGCTGCTGCTTTGTGGAGTGATGCCTCCAGGACTTGTTCAATATTGCTCGCAGCATTCTCGTGTAGTTGCCGTCAAGTTTTTCTACAGTCGTTTAGTGAGCGTCCATGTAGTGCATCCATATAGTAGTATCGACACGATCGCTGCTTGGAAGAAACTGCGTTTCATTTTATCAGTCGGGTCTGACTTCCATATGATCGATAGCTTATTGATATAATATTAAATTTTTAGAGGGTCAAAAATAAATAACTAAATGAATAAATAAACGAAAGACTTGTTTATCAACTCAAAAACTGATTTTTTAGAAGATGGAAACTTTTCATATTAGAACAAAATATATTGATTTTTCATCAGAGTATTTCAAAAACTTTTTTTTACAACCCCCTCCCCCCAAAAAACTATTCATAGAATAAACGAATAGTTTTCATATTTCTCAGAACAAACAAACAATATATATATATATATATATATATATATATATATATATATATATATATATATATATATATATATAAAATTAACTTAAATCGTGAGTCGAAAATCTACTAAATCTACTGGGCGGAGATTCGAGATACTTTTATCTCTCGTTCCTGGCAGGTTTTTTTTGTTTTTTTTCTGGTACCGTGAATACTGGTATATATTAGATTAGTATATATATATATATATATATATATAACTAAAATATCTCTTCAACAAAAATATATGAATTTAAATATATAACAATATATATATATATATATATATCGTTATATATATTTAAATTCATATATTTTAGTTGAAGAGATATTTTAGTTATATATATATATATATATATATATATATATATATATATATATAACTAGAATATCTATTCAACTAAAATATATGAATTTAAATATATATAAATAAATGAATTTCTCTTATCATTTTGTAGGCGTCATGCTAATATGTCTCGCCTTGTTTTTAAAAGGAGTTTCCTTGGTTTCCAATTTCAGTAATAATGGATTATAATGTATAAACAATCAAACACACACACACTGTACGTATATATATATATATATATATATATATATATATATATATATATATATATATATATGGGATTGTTACTGATGACTTATGACTGCACAGATCCTGCATGTCAATGAGGAGTTTTGTGACGTCACTGTTTGTTATGGTTCCTCCTATGCCCCAGTGGTCATCACAGAGGATTGATCACTGTACAAAATACTGAGAGGGTGTGTGTGTGAGTGGCGGGGGCGGGGTGAGTCCATAAACATCTTCCATCGTAATGAAATAAAGGAAAACATAAAACATAAGATAACACAAGAAAAATACAAATAAAAAAATAATAAGATTCGATTATTTGTGTGCTACGGAACTAAAGACTAAAACAATTGTTGAAAAGGTGTTACTCTTGAATTATGGACTTGATGGGGGTAAGGAGTGACATCTCCTCCCACCCTTTAGCTTTCTCACTAGTGGGTATGGTTGACAGCTAGAAATCTTCGTTTAAAATATTAAAATCTAGTCTTAGTGCTTGCCAAAGGCCCCGGACACCTGGGTTCAATCCCAGGTCGAGTCATACCAAAGACTTTAAAAATGGTAATTGATACCTCCTTGCTTAACACTCAGCAATATAAGGTACATATCAAGGGTAAAGTGGAGCAATCCGGGGAAAAGAGTAGCGCCCTCCTCTACACCTCGGTGTAGTAGCTATCCAAAAGGGAGCCTTCGGGTCACCCTCGACTACAGTCGCCAACTTTACTTACTTAATATATTTTATAAAAATTAAACAAACTGAAAAAGTTGGTTAGTTTATTGTTTTTTTAGGGGGGGTCACTTTTTGGTTCACTTCATGCCAAAGTCAATTTTTTTTCCCGAGAATAAACTATAATAAGTAAAGTAAGTTGGCGACCGTAGTTGAGGGTGACAAGAAGGCTCCCTTTTCAACAGCTACTACACCGAGGTGTAAGGAGGGCGCTACTCCTTTCCCTAGAAGGTATCAAGTATCATTTTTAAAGTCTTTGGTATGACGCCACCTGGGATTGAACCCAGATCTCCCAGACTATTGGCGAACACTCTACCCACCAATTCCAATATTTTAGTCTATTCTTTCACTCTGTAACTTGAAATTTTCCATTTCCTAAGATTACTTTTAATATCTGACTAATATAAAAGATAAAATTAAAAACAAGAAAGTTATGATTTAAAAAAAATGTATTAGTCCTTTGTGGGTCCCGCTGTGTGTGTGTGTATATAAGTTGGTGACCGTAGTCGAGGGCGATTAGAAGGCTCCCTTTTCAATAGCTACTACACCGAGGTGTAGGGGAGGGCGCTACTCCTTTCCCTGGATTTCTCCACTTTACCCTTGATACATACCTTATATTGCTGAGTGTTAAGCAAGGGGGTATCAAGTATCATTTTTAAAGTCTTTAGTATGACGCGACCTGGGATTGAACCCAGGTCTCCCGGACCGTTGGCGAACACTCTGTAACTATTTTTAATGCAAATGATTTGCACAGTTATATGACGTCCGGTATTCCTATCTTATTCTAACGACTTTTATTTTTAGTTGTAAGGTTTCAAGTAAATATTCTTATTTAACAAAAACAACCTTTGAAAACGAAAATGAGAAGAAAAACAACTATACGGATACTTCAAGTGACAAGCTAAAAAAATCTGCACATGAGATGACCTAGGCATTGCTAAGGACAGAAAACCTCCAGAGAGAAACTGAATTTCTTTCGTTAGTTCAAAATAATTTCGAAAGAACCAACAATGTCGGAGCGAAATTTAAAAATATTCAGCAGAACAGTCAGGGTTGGTTATGTCGTATTAGAGATGATAATCCCAGAGGGGTGTGCTCGTGGTGTAATGGTTAATGTAATGGACTGCAGAATCGTTGTAAGCGAGTTCGTACTCCAGTCGCGCTATTACGTTCACTTTCGAGCAAATACCCTTGGGACAGGTATGAACCCCCTTATCCTCCCACCTATGGGTTAAATAGTACCACTCGTATTCTGGGGATGTCCCCGTGGCGTCATGGTTAAAGTGATGGACTGCGGAATCGTAGTAAGCGAGTTCGTACTCCTGTCGCGCTATTACGTTCACTTTCGGGCAAATGACCTTGGGAAAGGTATGAACCCACTTATCCTCCCAGCTATGGGTTAAATAGTACCACTACTGTTCTTCAAGGAGAATGGCTTTGACTTTAAATAACCTACAGAGGTGGATATGCCATTAAACAAAGAAAAGAAACTGATAATCACATAATAATCGAATACAGCAAACTGGTCCAAAAGAAAATAGAAGACTAGGCTTGACTGACTGGGAACGGTGATCCACTATGAATTGAGTAAGAGATAAAAGTTTGACCATAATACATGCACAAACCGGAATTTGTCCTAGAAAATTCATCATCTTCGTTATGACGTGCCGCTAGCACGGATTTCCCTTACCCTCCCTCGTTATTCGTCTCTATCGTCCATCACTTCCGGTTGGTCTTCCAGGCTACATCCTGTACCTGTACAAAGATAAGTAGATAAGTTCTAATTGGTTGTCCAATGCTTGCATTTCCGTGGGAAGGGATTCATTGGAGAATGTCGCTTATGAAGTCGTCCTTGTTTCTCCAGCAGTGCCCCACATGTCTTGTTCGTCTTATTTCGATGGTTTTCGAGAAATGTGGTAGGTGTCCGTACAGCTGTTGTTTTATGGAATGTTGCCTCCTAGATTTGTTCGATATAAAGTAAGTAAAGTTAGCGACCATAGTCGAGGGTGACCCGAAGGCTCCCTTTTCGATAGTTACTACACCAAGGTGTAGGGGAGGGCGCTACTCCATTCCCAGGATTGCTCCACTTTACCCTTGAACCGTACCTTATAATGCTGAGTGTTAAGCAAGGTGGTATCAAGTACCATTTTTAAAGTCTTTGGTATGAACCCAGGTCTCCCGGGCCATTGGCGAACACTGTAACCGCTGGGCCAATGTTCGATATAAATCCTAGAAAATTAAATGTACATAATATCTTGGACTTTGAGAGATAAAAGAATCACCTTATTCAGACAAGAAGACAAAACCTTGTATTAATTAATAAGAGGAAAAGAACTTGTTAAATTGTCGATTTTGCCGTTCTAGCAAACCATATTGTGGAAATAAAAGAAACAAAAAATACTTGGATCTTGCTAGAGAGCGGAAAAAGATGTGGAACGGAAAGGTGACAGCGATACCAGTTGTTGTTGGAGCACTTAGAAAAGACACTGGAAGAACTGAAGATCAGAGGAAAAATCGACATCATCAAGACCTCAGCACTTTCAAGATACTCGAATACTCCGAAGAGTCCTGGGGAAACTTGCTTTCAATTAAGCTTTAGTGAAAAAATTTCACATTGAGTAAAAATGATGATAATTTCTTTGTTCACAGTTACATGGTTTTAAGTATTCCTATCTAATACAAGTAATTTCCACACATATGGTTTCAACTATTCCGAACAAATAAAATAATTTGTACACTGTTATAATGATTTCAATTACTCCTCAGTAAACAAATAATTTGACCTCCAGATTAGATTTAATCCGTCATTCTCACTTTGGGTCAGATTTGGACCTGGGACCAATAGCAATGAAGACGTGATTCCACACTTTCCAGAGCACCCGGACAACAGGTCTTCAGGACTACATCCCGTATCTACACAGAGCTGCTGTGTGTAGGTTCGAGCTGGTCGTCCTGCCTTTGCTCGGCCATGTGAAGGGGTCCACAGGAGTACATCACTTATGAGCTCGTCCCTTCTTCTCCAGCAGTGTCCCGCATGTCTGGTTCGTCTAATTTTGATTTTGTATAATCATCATCATCATGTCGTGCCGCTAGCACAGATATCCCTGACCCTCTCTCGCCACTTCTCCCTATCGTTCATCACTCCTGGTAGTTCTTTAGGGCCACATCTCGTATCCTCACATAACTACTGAGTGTAGGTTCGAGCTTGTCGTCCTGCTTTTGCCCGCCCATATGTGGGGGTCCTTAGGAGTACATCGCTTATGAGCTCGCCCCTGCTTCTCCAGCAGTGTCCTGCATGTCTGGTTCGTCTAACTTGGATAGATTTCGTGATGGGAGGCAGGTGGCCGTATAGTTGGTGCCTTGTGGGGTGTTGCCGCCAGGACTTGTTCAATATTGCTTGCAGCATTCTTGTGTAATTGCCGTCTAGCTTCTTCTCCAGCCGTTTAGTGAGCGTCCAAGTAGTGCATCCATACAGCAGTACTGATACGACCGCTGCCTGGAAGAAACTGTGTTTCATTTTATCGGTCAGGTCTGATTTCCATATGATCGATAGCCTCCTAATTTTGGATTTTGAAATTCTGGAAAAAAAAAAATCTCCCGTGCATAATACACATTGACGATTTGGAATTCCTAGCAGCTGAATTTATTCTAAATTTAATCTTTTTTTTATCCGGTTTGTATTAACTGAAAATAAGAATTTGTATAGTTTGCGTAATGTTTTGAAACACAAAATTCACACAGTATTGTGAGTAAAAACAAAAACATATTATCCCGAAAATGTAATAAACTTTTGGCGAAATTAAGTTTACAACAGAAGAAAATATAAAATATGCTTTCCCGTGGCTACTTCGGTAACGGTATAAAACAGTATAAATTTAGTTGGACCCAAAGGATTAACTAATTTTTTTATTTATCCCAAATATGACAACGTATATCGGCAGAAAAGATGTAATATTCACTTCTCGTTTCTTATCCATTCCTCTAGTTTTAGGCTTGAAAATCTTGGGAGAAAAATACGAATTATGAGTAATTACGACAATCTTGTACCGGTCCATTGGTCTAGCGGTTAGAGTGTTCGCCAATGGTTCGGGAAACCGGGGTTCAATCCCAGGTCGTCATACCAAAGACTCAAAAAATGGTACTTGATGCCTACTTGCTTAACACTCAGCATTATAAGATATGGATCAAGGTTAAAGTGAAGCAATCCAGGGAAAGGAGTAACGCCGTCCCCTACACCTTGGTGTAGTAGCTATTGAAAAGGGAGCCTTCGGGTCACCCTCGACTAAGGTTGCCAACTTTACTTTACTTACTTACGATAATCTTTTGTGTTGTTTTCTAAGTAGACATTCTCGTAAATCACTTTATTTTCTGGTTAAAGCAATATTTCTTTCAGTTTCCATTTCAGTTATTCATATAATAAATCTCTCCAATATAAACTTCTACGTTTTTATAGGCCGAGTGGAGCGGTGGTGTTGGTGGGGGAGAGAAAAGAATACATTTGACATGTAAAAATGAATTTGAAAAGATCATGTGGCGTTTATTGTTAAGATTCTAGTGTTATGATATCCGGATGTCGAACCACGGTTACTTGGAGCTTTGAACTAGGGGGGACCCACAGGAAGAACGGAGCCGAAAACCATAGGTGGCAAAAAGTTGGTCGGGACGACCCGGTAGATGAGTAAAGGCCCCGGATGGGAAGCGGGAGATGTAATTTACTTTAGGTAAGAGATAGTTAAGAAAGAAGATGAAATTCTTGAGAAACCTGGAAACCTATCACGTGAGGGGACTCGTGTGAACTGCCAAATATGTTGGAATCCAGAAGAGATAGTTAAGAAGAAAGAAACTTGGAAACCTATCACGTGAGAAACCTATCACGTGAGAAACTTGGAAACCTATCACGTGAGAGGACTCACGTGAACAGCAAGATACGTTGGAATCCTGTTAGACGAGGATCTAATCGAGAATATAAAACTCTGGAGAATGGATTTGTTCGGGTTGATTGGTTGGGTTTTACGGCATATCAACCCTTGTTGGTTATTCAATGCCGAATACTATATATATATATATATATATATATATTAAATGTCATTACTAACATTTTTTAAAAACCAGAGTTCATTTGTTTGCATAAAGTTAAATAGTTTCAAACACTGCTATATAACACTAACAATTTAACATCAGTCATTTGTTTGCACACAGTTAAATGGATATGAATATCATTTGTAAGTAAATATTTTTTGTTTTTGTTTTTAATAAAATTGCTTACAGAGGGTTAATTTGTTTCCACACAATCAAGTGTTCTTATTGCTTGCTCACAGTTAAATGGTTGCAAGTATTGCTAGCTAACACTAATGATTCTATTTAATATTTTAACCGACAGCACCTCTTCTGACAGGTAAGAACCCTCCCTCCAACGAGGTTACGTGTTGGTCGTGGGTGTCGACCTGTCATGCGTAATGACAGGATCCTGGGGTTTGAGCAGTATTTGGCCCGGCAATCAGTCAAGAAAACAAATTCTCGCAGAGAAACTGATCCAATTGGAACAGAATGATTGGCTAAAAGCACCTGAAAAAAACTACACTCAACCGAATTTCCATCAGCTCAAACTCAATAAGTTAGAAATAAAGAGAAATCCAATAAGGTAAAATCTGCAACTCAAACGCGAGAAATACCTCCCAAAAGTGTAAAATCTCCCCCAACAAAATAGCTCTTACATGTCTACAATTCGTCCACCAAAAACCGTCAAAGACAGACTAAAGATCCTGTCTCCCAAAAAGCTGGAACAACTTAAACAAAAACCACGAGCTCCTATTGGCCAACCTGGAAAAATACAGATAAACATCAAAGGGAATAATGAAATACCTGGAAGCACATTCAAACTGCCATCAGCCAAGTTTGATACAGTACCCTCAGCATCAAGAACAAAGTCATCTACAAGAACTAATAAGCAGTGCAATGCTCATGGATCGACAAAATCCCTGCAAAGATTCTATAGCATAGAATGTATGAATTGCGATACAGACCTCATAGTTACCAACCTGAATCTAGAAGATATGATAAATAACTACGATATTTGAAACCATTTAACTGAGGACAAACAGATAAGCTCAATCTTTTTTTTAAATGTTAATCACTTATATATCATACATATCTATTCAAACGTGTGCAAACAAATGACTGATATTAAATTGTTACTGTTTCATAGCAATACTCAAAACCGTTTAACTGTGTGCAAACAAATGATTAAAAGTAAATAGAATGATTCATATTAGATAATAATTGAAATCATTTAACTGAAGGAAAATAAGATCAGGCTTATTTAAAATCTTATTCACAAAATCATATGTACACGTATCTAATAGGGGGTGTCCTCGTGATGTAATGGTTAAAGCGATGGACTGCGGAATCGTAGTACGCGAGTTCGTACTCCAGTCACGCTATTACGTTCACTTTCGGGCAAATACCCTTGGGAAAGGTATGAACCCCCTTATCCTCCCTGCTATCGGTTTAATTGTACAAGTAGTGTGGCTTGGGCATTAATTAACCTGCAAAAGTTGATATGCCATTAAACAAAGAAACCAAACCAAACCAAACGTATCTAATATGTAAATGTGAAAAGGATTTGGCATTGGACAACCCACAATGTTTGATATTACATAAAACTAAACTTATTCAACTGTCTGTCAACAAATGGCTGATGTTAAATTGAATTGTTAGTGTTAGATAGCAATACTTGAAACCATTTAATCGTGTGCAAACAAATGAACTTTTGCTTGTTTAAAATGTCTACAAAGTATTTATTTCGAAATCTTCGGTTAAATAAATGAAAAAACAAAATTTGGCATTAGATAGATCTACAAAGGTGTATATGCTATAGATTAAAGTTGGCAACCGTAGTCGAGGGCGACCAGAAGGCTCCCTTTTCTATAGCTACTACACTGAGGTGTAAGGGGGGATGCTACTCCTTTCCTTGGATTGCTCCACTTTACCCTCGATACGTACCTTATATTGCTGAGTGTTAAGCAAGGAGGTATCAAGTACCATTTGTAAAGTTTTTGGTATGATGCGACCTGGGATTGAACCACGGTCTCCCGGATCATTGGCGAACCCTACACACTGGGCCAATGAGTCGGTTATGCCATAAACCACCAAAAAACAAACATGTAGTTAATATTATTCATTTGTTTTCACACAATAAAATGCTTACAAATATTGATATTTAACACTAATAATTATATTCAACATAATTCATTCATTTGCTCTCAGTGAAATAATTCCAAGTATTACCATGTAATACTAATAATTTGCTTTTTGCCCACAGCTGAACGGTTTCAAGTATTCTACATAAATAGTTTTATTTGCACACAGTTAAATGATTCCAAGTATTGCTATATAATACCAATAATTCGATTTAGGTTTTAAGTACTGCTATTTAACAGTAACAATTCAATTTACCAGTTTTTTGTTTACACCCAGTTAAAAAGTTCTATTTGACCTATAGATGGGACTCTAATATGTACCACCACTCCGGGTTTGAGTGGACCTTAGAGTAATGACAATGAAGGGGCAATCTACATTTCCCAGAGCTCCAAGATTGGTGTCTCACCATCAGATGGTTTAGTGTCATATACAGGACATTGATTGGTGGTGGGGTTCTTATTTGTCTTCTGAGATCCAGTCGATGTATTCTGCAGTTACAGCCGATTGCGCTGGTTTGTTGGGAAGAGGGCTGTTGATAATGCGTGCCAGATTAAAGAAACACTCAAGGACAAATGAACTCACTATCAATGGTCTGCTATAGCTCACTAATCATTACACTATGCTTAGTTTAGATTGGTTTGGTTTATATTCTAACGGCATGTCAACTCCTTATGGGTTATTTAATGATGAAATTTGATTCATGTTTAAAACATTATTTTCTCCGTTTCTGTAGTATTTTTCAAAATAGATGTCTGTTGTATTTTTCAGAATAGATCTATATCCTTGCTTTTGAGGTCATAATAATTACGCGGATGCATATTTCTAATCCTTTTGGGAAGATGTGACCGTGGACGTGACTGTGTCCTCTGTAAAGAGTACGGATGTAACTTGTAAGATACATTTAGGCTAATTGGTCGCACAGTTACGATGATTAGTTAATTTGGCGTCACCTGTGTGCGATATGGCTCAGTTGTAGAGTTCCAGCTCAGCAATCTGTAGTCACTGGTTCAATCTCCAGTGGTGGAGATCACGGTATACACTGCTAATGAGACTTCATAAGGTCGAAACAGCTGTCCAGTGTTGCCGTGTGTCGGTGTTCGCCGGATTTTCTGGTCATGGTAATTCAATATAATTCCTCAATTTAAAAAAAAAAAAAAATATAGACCTAGATGTTTTCAATTCAGGTTAAATATCACTGGATTTCTTGATGTGAACTGCTCAATGTGTGGGTCAACTAAAGACCCGGACATTCTCGATTTATTTTGCTTCTATTTATTCAATCGGAGAGACGTTATCTCTGATCCTGCCAGAGAACATTAAAACCACGCGTTTATCTTACTCTTGCTCATCAAATAAGCCTTTTTGTATTTCTGTACCGTTTTTACATATTGCTTGTTCAATAATATGTGCATATTTCTAGCTGTTGGGACGCCTTTGTATATTTTTTTCTTAGCTTTAAGTATAACCCTACCCACAGATTGACTAATTGATTTTGGGAGCATGTCAAAAAGTTTGGAAATTGCGTTTATTGTATTTCATATTAACATTTTTTGTGTAGCTTTTTGCTTCGGACTTTTTATTTGGGCAGGTTCTCAAATACGAATAATTTTGAAGCAAATCTATTTGATCCATAGATAGGACCCTAACAGGTACTACCACTCCGGGTCAGAGTAGACCAGGGAGTAAATATAATGAAGGAATACACAACACTTTTAAGAACTGGAGTCTAACCACCAGATGAAGTTTAGTTTCAGATCCAGGACACCCTAAACCTAGAGTTGCCGCTATCCCTCTGGTGTGTACGCGTATAATCGCAACGTTTAAGGTCCAACTCAGGCTAAATTCTTTTTTTCACCTCAACTATCATAATCCATTTTATTTGTTTATAAATTTTTGTTTTAGGTCTATTCTTTTAATGCCATATCAATCTTTGTGGGTTATTTAATGCCAAACCTATCCCCGTAGAAGGACTAGTTAGAGTGATAAGGAGGTTCATTCTTTTTTCATGGAGCATTAGTCTGAAAGTGAACGTCATAATGCGTCTGGAATTCGAAGTGGTTCACTAGGATGTCGCAGTCTATCGCGTTAACACTATTCTGAATTGGCAGGGCAGTAGAATACACCGACTGCATTTCTGCAGAGAAGTAACCCTCCCAAAGGAGTGTCCTGGATATGATACTAAACTGCATCTGATGGTGAGGCTCCAATTCTAGATCTTTGCTGAATGTGGAGTACTCTTTCACTGTCATTACTCCAAGGTCCACTCTTACTCAGAATGATAGTACTTGTTGGAGCCCATCTATTGGTCAAATAAAACTATTTAGTCCTTTACTGGACTTGTAACCATTTATATTGAATAGAATTACTTGTGTTAGATAACAATACTTGAAACCATTTAATTGTGAGTTGACAAATGACCTCTGCCTCATTTTAAAATAGTTACTTACAAACTATTCGTTTACTTATCATATATATTCAATAAATTTAATATATTCATTGGTCAAACGACCAATTTTTCTTGTCATAAACAGCCAACTTTTTCATGTCATACAACTTTTCCAAAGTTTTTTTTTTATATATATTTGTACTCTTTTTATACATCCATCGTTATCTTACAACCCTTCATAGCCCAAACGATGGTTCAGCAGAACCGAAACGTTATAGTGTCGACTTTGTTTCTCAATAAATCTCTTATTCTACTTGGATTACTTTGTTAGCAATTTTTCTTTACAAACACTCGGATTACAATCCATTATTTTCTTCCATATATATATATATATATATATATATATATATAGGCATAAATAGGATTTGGCATTGAATAAACTACAAGGGTTGATACACCGTAAAACAAAATCAACCATTCAACCATTTACCCCACGGGGACTTCCCCTATATTTGCTGGGTCAGTGTGCTAGGATCAAGTGATAACTAAAGAGGAAAAGAAAAAGGGATCAAGAAGAAAAAAGAAAATATAATTTTAATGCTTTTCGCATGACTTCATTTCACATGAACCTAATAGTTATTTACAGCCCGTAACATAGTCACGAAATTTACGCCTTTTTAGTTCTTATAAGAACATTTTAAAAAAATTCTTAGAAGAACATTTCTTTAAAAAGTTCTTATAAGAACATTAAAAAAATACTTAGAAGAACATTTCTTTAAATGTCTTTAATGTCTGGAATCAATTCATCCTTGCTTATTCAAGAGAAATTGAAACACTAAAAACACAGATATTAGCACTTATTATTTGAAAACAGGTAGCATTCACTTGTATTGAGCTGTAGGGTGTTGGATATGACACTAAACTGCATCGGAGGGGAGGTTCGAAGTATCCTTTCATTGTCATTACTCTCAGACCCACTCTGATCAGGAGTGAAGGGTGAAGGGTCCAAGTATGCCACGCATGCCCGGCATGCCTTACATTTTTTTCGGGATAAATAAGTTTATGTTCAACAAAAATAATTATTGTTAATATTCATTATCCTCTTTGTACTTGTATTTTTTTGTATTTCCGATTTCTTCTTTTCTTTGTTACAAGCGACTTTACTGAGGGAGTGTTAAATCGAGAAAACATTGGTTGGTTTAGCGAGAAAAAACCAGTGGTAGCTTCCCCATTGCCTTTCGGTGGGGAGAAGAAGAGACAGAAAACAAAATTGCGTGGGTGAACGAGAAACAGTTATTGAAAAAAAGCTCTAAATTTTGGGTGTTGGGACACGTTTGTGCATTTTTTTGTTCTTGATACTATTGGTATGTATATTACATATATAAAAAGTTAAATGTTTTTACGTGTTTTTTTGTTTTTTTATTGCGATATGTTCTGTGTTAGTATATCACGGATATAGTTATATCGCTTCTCGGCCTTTCGAGTGGCGTTGTATCCAGTTGATGAGACACATTCGGCCGGCCGTAATGCGATGGGCGGTTCAGGTCGGATGTGTCTTGTCACTGGATGTACCTCTGGCCTTAGGGGGCCGTCCCCCCAGGCTTAAACCCTCTTCGGAGGCGTTGGGTTTATCGCCCGGCGCCTGAGGAGCACCTTTTAAGGGGAATGCCGACGGGGTCCGAGGCATTTTTGGAAATGCCGGGCGCGTGTGGGCTACGGCCCTGCGCCTGGACCCACCCTAAAAAAGGTTTTGTGCCATACTCGTCCAGTTGGTGAGACGGAGGAAAAATACCATCACGGATATAGTTATGCTAATATTCATCCTTGGTGTGTGGGAAATCAGTTAAATATCTTCCTTTGCTTCAAGTATACCATAACCTTACCCATGGATTGATTGATTGATTTTGGTAGCATGTCAAGAAGTTCAGGAATGGCATTCATCGTACTTTATATTTTGTGTAGGTTTTTTGAAGAGTTTTTTTTTTTTTTGGACACGATCGAATCAAATTTCGAATAATTCAGAAGCAAATCTATTTGGCCCATAGATGGAACTCTAATAGGTACTACAACTCCTAAAGCTGTACAAATAAAAAAGAGAAATAGGACATAATCCTATTTACCCCCCACCTGCTCGGGCAGGATATGACACAAGGTCAATTTTTAAGCGGAGTTTAACAGGTTTGAATTCAGAGTTTTCCTTCTCCTAGACTAGTTGCCTAACCAAGGCTGAAGAACCAAGTCTGTCCTACTATTTACCCATAGCTGGAGGGAGAATAATTGGATTCATGCCTTTCCCAAGGGTATTAGTGCTATGTTAGAGATAGGACATAATAGTGAGTCGGTGAAAGAGAGACAGTCTCGGAAAAGCCAAAATATTTTTGCTTGAGTTGTAGTCATAGTTTAGTTTTCCCTGTTTTATTATGTCCTTCAAGCTAGGCGAATGAAAACGAAAGGCATAAGGCGGTGGAGTCACAGAGATTAATTCATTAAGCTTTTTGCTTAGATGTGACAGAAAGCCATATGAATTGGGGACCCAGTGAGATTCGAACTTACTCGTGAAGATTTGCTAACCATTACATCAACCGAGAAGCAGATACTCTTTTGTTAGCTTTCCTGCTGTATTAAACCAGCCGATATTGGAACAATGTTATTATTGTTTCTTGCAGCTAAAACCAAAGACTTGCCAATTCAAAGGACTTATAGTCGGCTCGATCTAGACGACAAATTTGTATTATTCGGTTCTGACCAATATTTTGGATGAAGTTATGTAACACTATGTGGGAGGTCCGCCAAGCAGACGATTCCTTTGTCTGTTTTGGCGCGAAACCAGACAAAGGGTTTTGGACTCGAGATCTTGGCGTGACCGGAAGTGGGTAAGGGAACACGAGAAGAGAGTTGGACAAAGGAGCTCGAAGAAGGCAGTTGGCGACGGACGACGGACAGGGCAGTCGACACCGGACAGCAGAGAGACCAGTTGGATGAGATGAGGTCCAGAGCAGCGAGGGAAGACGAGTCAAGATGAGTCAGCACTCCTTGTGGGTTGTAGAATTTTCGATGGAAATACACGCTAGAGTTAGTCTATATATGCTCACAGGAATGCAGAGTGTTACATAACTCCTTGTCTTACACTTTGAGTTAACAACCCCAGGCATATTGTTCGTTTGTTCGTTTGTTCTCTTTCCTCCCACTCCCTCGATTGTATTTCTTGTAGCCGTAAAGAAATGTGCGATGCCCCTCTCGGGACCACTAGTTGATCACCGGCCAAGAAGTGAAATGGTTCGAAGAAGTTGACTTATTCGGGGGCCGAGGGGGTATCGTCACAGTTATTCTTCACGTTGAGCAAAGTTTTAAAACAATGGCAAAGTACAGATTGGTTGAATTTTTAAATCCGAAACTTTTTCATGTTGATGAAAGAAAAAATGGAAGTATTTTTAACTTTGGATGTAAATAAAAGCACATTGAATTTTAATAGATTGAAATGTCGGCTGAAATCAGTTCCTGCTGCAGATATTGCAACGCAAACATTTATTATCCAAGAAGTTGCAGAGATAATAAAGGATTCGAACTAAGCTTTGCTCTGGTGGAAGTAACCAAATTATAACACTTGATTATGACCCTACCTACCACATCTACTTCCTGCGAGAGATCGTCTTTTTTTACTAAAGCGTGTAAATAATTATATGAGGTGTTCCCAAAGTGAAGAGTGATTAAATGATTTGGTTTTCATTTTTATTAAGAAGATGAGATAGAGTGTTGTCCAAATACTTTTTACAACAAAGTGTTCGATGAATTTGCCACAAAGGAACGAAGAATTGAAATCATTTACAAATAAATTCTAATAACTAATTTTATTATTTTCTCTTGTAATCAGTAGCCATCATCATCATCATCGGGCTATTAGTAATGGGAGAGGATATTAAGTCTAGTGGAAAAAGGGATCAAGTCTGAAGCGGGTCTTGTTGGTAGAAGGGTATTTTCTCAGATTAAAATTAATTTACGTCACTTTCACAGCTGAGCTGGGTGGAGACAAATGATTTTCAGGAAGTGTAGAGTAAGGCTCTCCCTTTCCCTGTCTGCCTTGGTGATTAGCCTGCATAATGGACTGTATGTTCTGGTTCCTAAGTCAGTCTTCACCTCTTGTGGTAGTAGCTGTTAGGGTCCCAACTATGGATCAAATAGATCTGTTTAAAAATTATTCCTATTCGATAGGATCGTGTGCAAAAAAAAAACTCTTAAGAGACTGAAAGGAAAATATGAACATACAGGAAATCCGATTCGTGAAAATCTTGGCATGAAATAGCCCTCGATGGTTTTACATGCCGTTAAAATTAATTAATCAATCAGCCAATCTTGTGTCGTACTAAATTATGTTTAACAATAAATACCGTATATACCCGAGTAATAGTCGACTCCGTGTAATGCACGACCACTAATCTTTAGTCACAAAATATATTTTATCATATATTACATGTGACGAATGACCCGTAACTTTTGGCTACGCTAGCCTTCAAAGAATTTCTTCAACATCCAATGACATAAAGATTGAAATCATATTTTCAAAACTACTGTAACGCAATGAAAATCAATGCAATATCGTAAATTATGTAGTCTAGACATTGATGTAGCTTACGAGTTTACTTGGAAATTCTCAACATATTAAAAGCTCACCACTGATACAAAATAACATTGACAGTATAATAATTACTTATGTAATTGATTAAACCCGCGTAGGAGGCATTATTTATTTTTTTACAAACAAAATCACACGACATCGTGTCAAAAGCTATAAACAATGCTCACCTAATTACTGACGCCATGTCTGCGCTATCTATCGGTAAAAAAAAAAAAAACCCAAAAAACAAACAAAACCTGTCTGTTCTCTGTGGAGCATTTTATATTTCTATTTACCTGACCCGATGTGTATCGATTCAGTCAATACAAAGGCCTTTGGTGACGATAATGATATAAGGGTTGATATGACATTAAACAAAGAAACGAAACCAAGATAATAAAGTTTTTACATAACTTTATTGACTATTTATGATATTTGTAAATATTATATGGACAGGTGTTATAAATGGTAAATAATGTTAGTTAAAAGCTTAATCATTTTAACTAATAACCTTTGTTCAGGTATACGCTATGCGGGTACAGTTTGGATGGAAGTTACGAATAGGTAAGGCCGAGAAACAGTTAAAGTAGACATTTCAAAAATATATTTCATGTAATAAACGACTTTTTGTTTTTGAGGCAAAAAAAAATCCTTTGAGACCCAAGTACACACACACACACACACACACACACACACACACACACACATATATATATATATATATATATATATATATATATATATATATATATATATTTCAAAATATATATATATATACATATACATTTCAAAACCATATCTAATGTAATGAACGACCTTTTGTTTTTGAGGCGAAAAAAATTCCTTTAATACCCAAGTATATATATATGTACACACACACACACACACACACACACACACACACACATACACACACATATATATATATATATATACATTTCAATATATATATATATATATATATATAATACATTTCAATATATATATATATATATATACATTTCAAAATCATATCTCATGTAATGCACGACTTCTTGTTTTTTAGACGAAAAAATTCGTTAAATAGCCAACTATATATATACATATATATATACATATATATATGTGTGTGTGTGTGTGTATGTGTTTGTTAATGTGTGTGTGTGTAAAGAAATAATTAAGAAATGTTGATTCTAAATTTGTATGATATCAAGATATACGGAAAACGTTTTTATTGTTAAATCAATAGAGATTAACCTGTAATCATTTGTTTATAGCACTTACTCATGTATAATACTCACCCCTAACACTGAACTACAAAATTCTTTAGTGAAAATTCTCGTGTTATAATACGCACTGACCTTTTAGAATTTAATCGAAATTTAGGATTATTCAATTTTTTATCTGATCATACAGACTAAAAATAAGAAATTTACGTAGTTTACATTCTATCTATTGGCCTAATAAGTAGAGTGTTTGCCAGTGGTCAGCGAGATCTGGGTTCAATCGCAGGTCACGTCATACCAAAGACTCAAAAAATGGTACAGTTGTATACTCCTATACATGCAGATGTAAGTAGAAACATAATGACAAACTTCAATTAATGAACGAACACACTTCTTTATAAAAAAATATACCTCACACACTTTATTCTCGAAAGGGTTGCAAAAGGGTTGATGTTGGTTATGTGTGAGAGGTGAGTTGGAGACGGGGGACAGACTGCTACATATTGACCCAAAGTTCTTCTGACCATAGCAGTACTTTTTCCTCATTCTGCTGGGCTGCTCAACCGTGGGTCACTGAGGACCCAAGCCCTCTGTCTGGAGCTGGTTCTCACTCCGCGGGCATCCTATCTTCAACTGCGACTGGAACTGAACTGCAACTCGAACTCCAACTGAATTAAGCCGTCTGTGGCACCTGGTTATATAATTGTTTGACGACCACCTGTTTTCTGTGGGTGTACGCATCTGCACCGAATTCAACCACGTCCACTGGTCAAGGTGATATTCCGATATCTTCGTCCAAATGCACCTGTTTCCGCTGTTCCTTTGCTTATTTACACAGGTGCATCTCTTAATTGACGGCTCGGTCGAGGGTCAATATAAGACGTTCTTAACACCGCCTTGCTTAACACTTAGCATTGTAAACTTGTAAACGGCTCGGTCGAGGGTCAATATAAGACGTTCTTGACACCGCCTTGCTTAACACTTGGCATTGTAAAGTATGGATCAAGGATGAAGTGGAGCAATCCAGGGAATGAAGTAGCGCCCTTCCCTACATCTTGTTTTTGTAGCTATTGAAAAGGGAACTTTCGGGTCACCCTCGACTAAGATTGCCAACTTTACATTCTTTACATTATATCTTGAGACGTAAAATTTGCAAAGTATTTCGAGCAAACACACGAATATGTGCCGGGAAAATAAGCTTACATTCAGAGAAACAAAATCATAAATAAATACACCTATATTTACATTATAAATAAACACCCATTCCTGTCCTGGACAGGTAATATCTGTTAGGGTCCAATTATGGGTCAAATAACTCTGTTTAGAAATGACTTTGATACGACAGGAATACTTGATACCATGTAACTTTAGTCTAATATATATATATATATATACTGCATTGGAACGTTGAAAATATAAATGGCTATGATTGTAACGAATCATTAACAAATAAATCAGATTTTGGCATTAAATAAACCCTAAGGAGTTGATATGCTGTTAAACAAAAAAAAAAAAAACCAAACTAAATCAAACATGTTCTTGTGGATATTCAGGCCTAAAATATTTCATTTTGGACAATAGATATAACTCACTTTCTGTCATCTTATCCCGAATATGGCGAAGTATATGGCCGAAAAAAGTTAATTATATAGTGCTTGTGTATAACACGCACTACTTACTTTTAGAGCGTAAAATTTTGAAAATAGAACGTCTTATACACAAATAATTAATTCTCTAAAGATCTTTTATGTTTTTAAAACTTATGTAGAACTCTACCTATGATATCGTAAGAATCTGTATGTTTTGGTGTTGGTGGTCGGCTTTTTCTCTTCATTGTATATTTAGTCGTGTCCTAATTCACCAAGGTCTTAGCCTTCTACACACGGACACTTTAGTGTTGGCCGAACAGGAAAAACTTCATTCAACTCTGCGCGGACAGTAGATGCCGTCAAGAGAACCGAGCAGAAACGATGGTTGATAGGGACGTATGGCGAGATAGAGTCTAGGGAATCTGTACTGTCAGCGTGACTTGATGATGGTATCAGCGAAAATTTTTTTTACATAAGTTTAAATTTCTATGAGTATTTTTCAGACACTGAATGCCGTCTAGAAGACCTAAGGAGATGGCTGATAAAAACGGATGCTGAGAAAGAATCAATCGAATCCAGTCGCCACACTTTGATGATGATGATGATGATGATGATGATGATATCCATTGATACACTAACACTGAAAAAATGGAAGAAAGTACGTGATATACTTATATGAAGACATAGCTGATTGGTTGGTGAATTATGACATATCAACCTTTAGTTATTTAATGCCAAATCCTGATTGTGTATATATATATGTATATAATTGAATCAGGCGAATCACTTTATCAAATCTTTTTAAACGCTAAAGAGACCCTTTTGTCCGGCGTATCTTCAATAGCAACGACTAGAAACGATTAAAAAATGTAAAATTCAAAAACAAGTGGGATATTACTAATAAATAAAACTTAAAAAGGAGGTAAAGAAAAAACAAAGCACCCCCCCAAAAAAAAATCCACTCTCCAAATTTCCATCGGACTCCCTTACTAAACAAAATTTGTAAAATTATCTTCTCTATCTGCACAAGTGCTAGTGCGAATTAGCGTAATTGCAATGGATTCAAGAATAACTAGATGTTTCTTGCTCCTAGCCTTGTGCAAGAAAGAGAAACGATCATCTGAGTAGTATATATAAATGATTTGTACGCGAATAGTTTATAGGTAACATTTTAGACAAGTATTGGCAAGTATTGCTATTTAACACAAATAATTCTCTTAATATTAATTATTCGCTTGCACTTTGTTAAATGGTTTCAAGCATTGCTAAGTGACATTAAAAATTCAATTTAATATCAGTCACTTATTTGCACACAGTTAAATGATAAAACAGTTCCATTGGACTCATAGATAGGGCCCTAACAAGTACGACCACTGCAGGTCGAATTGGACCTGGGAGTAATGACGATGAAGAGGTTCTCCATATTCCTCAAAGCTCTACTATTGGAGTCTCACAATCAAATGGTTTAGTGTCATTATCAGGACATTCGTTAGGAGGGGTTATCTTACCCTTCCGCATGGATGTAGTATATATTCGAAGCCCCAGCCGAGGTTTGGGAGTTTACTACAAGTGCACATCGAAGAATACTATCGGAACTTGACTTATCGGTGCTAAGGTTTGACATGACCAGCGATTGATCGGATTGAGCTCCTCCGACCGCCCGTCTAGCCCAGTAAAAGGGCCAAATTGGAGTGTTGCAAGTCACATGACAAGTTCCATTGCCAGATCAAGGACTACTCGGACACCAGCCACCTGTCCGAAAGCATTACCAGTCACTACCCACAGCCAACAGGTGGGTTTATTATGGGGTTAGATCTTATCCCTCTGCAGTGGTCCAATCGGCGTATTCAACAGCTCCACCTGATAGGGCGATAAACATATATAGGACACACACACACATACACACACACACACACACACACATATATATATATATAGGACATTTAATAGATACATATAAAAACATAAAACAAGTATTACAATAAAAAAATATCAAAGTCCTAAAGTATGAAATGTGCACATTGTTTTACGTGAAAGCAGTGCATAAAGAGGGGTTCAAAATGGTGGAAAGTCTTACTTTATCGTCGTCGTTTAACCTTGTGGCTTTATGTTTCAGTACCGAAGCGAAATAACAACGTCATTCGCCGGGTGGTAAAAACAAGCCTGTTCAATGAACAAAGATGGCAAGAAAGATTTTATCCATTCGAAAGTCGGAAACCAAAAGAGGAAAAAAATGTCTTGAATTATTACGTGACCATTGGAAAGTAAATGTCCAAAGACACACCCTCACATTCAAGGGGTGACAATTATTTATTGCCTTCCTACATGTGATCAGAAAATCGTTCATTTCTCTTCATTTCAATTATTTTTTTATAATATTGACAATTTTTTCTACTTTCTTTAGAAACAGTGACAGGCATCTTACGCTGACACAAATAATTTTTTAAAAATATTTCTTCACCCTAAAATTTTTCAAAGATCTCATCCAATTCATTTAAAAGCTATGTCTGGCGACGTTTAAGATTGGTGTCAAGTCACATTCTTTTTTTGAAATTCATAGTATAATGAATTATATATAGATGAATACGGGAAAGTGCTCTATAATTGGCGTTTGATAGTTAATTATAGTGATCAAAATGAGTTGCAAGTTGTATTGGAAAGTGTCTTGTTCTATAAGTTATGTTTTAATGTTGCCTTAACAAAGATCTCGCCACTATGTTATACATATTCATATTTTCCCAACCCCTCCGCTCGGGCAGGATATGACACAAGGTCAGTTTTTCGGCGGAGTTTAACAGGTTTGAATCCAGAGTTTTCCTTCTCCTAGACGAGTTGTCTCACCAAGGCTGAAGAACCTTGTCTGCCCTACTATTTACCCATAGATGGAGGGAGAATAATTGGATTCATACCTTTTCCGAGGGTATTAGTGCTATGTGAAATGCAATCAGTCTCGTCCAGGATTTGAACGCGTGTCGCCGTGTCCATTTCCTATGACGATAACCATTACACCACGGGCACCTCCAGTAATAGGTTTGAATTCAGAGTTTTCCTTCTCCTAGACTAGTTGCCTCACCAAGGCTGAAGAACCTAGTCTGCCCTACTATTTACCCATAGCTGGAGGGAGAGTTATTGGATTCATACCTTTCCCAAAGGTATTAGCGCTATGTGAAATGCAATCAGCCTCGTCCAGGATTTGAACTCGTGTCGCCGTATCCATTCCTATGATGATAACCATTACACCATGTGCACCTCTGGTGGTGTAACGGTTAGCAAGCTAGACTAGCAGACCTACACGAGTGAGTTTGAGTCTCGTTGGGCGCCCCATTCATTCGGCCTTGTGCCACATCAAAGCAAAGCGCTTTGTAAATTACATAACCATTACACCATTACACCTCCGATGTTATATATTTTTGGTGTGTTACGATAGAATCAACATACCCCCCCCCCAAAAAAAAACCCCAACACTTTTACAAATGCTCGGTTGGTGAGCTTTTTACTGGAAAGTAAATTTTTCTTTCCTTTTTGAGAGATACTTGCTAATAAGTAATGTACAATATGTTCGACAAATCTAAAAAAAAATCGTCTAAGATCGTCAAATTCCGTTTGCAGTTAATTAAGATTTATTTTTATTTTTTATTTTTTTATTTTTTACCACGTGAAACAATCCTAAGGTTTTTCTGTCGGGCTATTGAAAATCAAGCTTACAAAAGAAGCGAAATCTACGGTCAAAGGTCACGTAAAGGTCAGTCTTATTAGTGTTAAATTTTGGGAAAAGACTAAAAAAAATGACACACATAACCACCCACCCGTACACACAGCTTTAAAAATTAAAGACTTAGATTGTTTAACAGGTGTGGTAGTGACTATTGGGGTCCCATCTGTGGGTCAAATAGAAATATTTAATAATTTTTTATACTTGAAACCATTTGACTATGTGCAAATAAATGACTGATGTTATATTGAATTATTAGTATTACACAGCAATATTTGGAACTATTTAACTGTGTGCAAACAACTGACTAATGTTGAAAGAACTACTACTGTTAGATAGCAATACTTGAAAACATTTAACTGCGTGCAATAAAATGAGCTCGTTCAAAAATTATTACCTACAAACAATTCGTTTAAAAATCACACACACACACACACACACACACACACACACACACACACACACACACACACACACACACACACACACACACACACATATATATATATATAATTTTTAACGAATAGTTTGTTGGTAACAATATATATATATATATATATATATATATATATATATATATATAAGTATATATATAAACAGGATTTGGTATTAAATAACTGATATTGATATGCCATGAACACAACCAACCAACCAACGTTGTGTAACGATTAATGAGTTTGGCGAACAGACCCTTTGTGAGTTCGATTCTCACTGGATGCCCTATACTTCTGGCCTTGAGGGAAGCTCAGCTAAGCTTAAGAAACGACTACTTCTTCCTAATTAGTTTTCAAGTTAGGCTAGCAGATCAATGCGTTCGATTCCCCCTGGGTGCCCCATACTTCTAACTTTATGCCAAAGAAAGGCATTTCACTGGTTATAATGCATGCTATTTTGAACGAATACCGGAAAGAGCACCCTAAAAAATAGACGCTGTTCAGCCATTTACCTCCTATCTCACAAACTATCCAAGTAAGTCCATTGTAACTAACAACCGACCTTTTAGTAGCAGATCATAATTAATGAGCTCGATTCTCACTTGGTGCCTAATGTAAACTTAGGTAAGCTTTGTCAATGATAACTAAGTTAATCTTTATTTAAGGAGAAAAGAGGAGATTTAGATATGGCATGAGATTATAATTATCAAAAGCACTTGTACTCGACCTTCTCACAAAAGGATTATTCTTATCTTAACGTTCCCATTTGATAGACACGTACTTGACATACCACAGGTGGCCCAGAAAAGCGTTTTTTTTTCTTTTAATTTTAAAGCATATTGTTTTCCTGATTTAAAAAATCCAACAATTCTACAGTTTTTATGGACTGTGAAATGTCGAATACATTTTCCTGATTTAAAAAAAAAAAGATTTTTTCATCTTACGAGAATCATTAAATAAGTTTCCATACATTTTAGTATGGGCACTTTTATTGATTGTACACTCATGAAATTCTAGTCCCATTCGAAGTAATCTCCTCTGGCTATAATGCACTTATTGTACAGTTCAAACAGCTTCTGGAAGGCCCCATGTAAGTCCTCTTGTGTGAGCGTGTCAATGACCTTCGTCACAGCCTTGCTCATCTCCTCAATTATCTCATAACGACAGTCTCTGAGCTTAGGGAATAACCAAAAGTCACAGACAGCAAGGTCTGGACTATTGGGAGGGTGAGGAACTGTCTTGATGCCGATCTTGGTCAAATAGTCTGTGACAAGGATGGAGTTGTAGACTGGTGCATTGAACTGGGGGAAATGCCACTGACCCGTTTTCAAGAGTGCTGGCCTCTTGCGGCGGAATCTCTTCCTGGACTCCCTTAAAACCTCAACATAGTAACCCTAACCCTTTGGCTAATCAACTTTGATGTATTGACTTCCTTACTCCCCCCACACCTCTCATCATTCCTCACAGACTTCCTGCCTTCATTGAATCTCTTATGCCACTCAAAAAACTGATGCTCGATTCATGCAAGATGGTCGAAAAGCAGCCTGAAGTATTCCATAGGTTTTTGTGGCAGCATTTTTCCCAAGTTTAAAACATAATTTTATTGCATATCGTTCTTGTAAAGTGTAAGATTACATTTTTGAAATTTACCAGCTGTGACAATCAGGCTTTAGTCGGGTGTATTTCAATTCCTGCTGTAGCTGTTCATTTGAAGCTGAAATCATAAAAACTGGTTAGTCATATCATAAGATGTATAGTAATAAGATACTGAATTTTCAAGAGTCTACGACAATTTCAAATGCCTATACAAAAAAGGCTGGAAACTTATTGAATGCACCACGTATTTATAACTTCTTTATAAAAGAGGGAATCAAATGTTTTACGATATTTTGGTAACGCAAGGCACAATTCTTCAAGTTTTACTGACGTGACGAACCACATTGTACTGTGAGATGTCGATTATATTTGATACTTCCCGAGAACGATTCAACAGATTTGCTTCTCTGGCTTGGAACTCGGTCTCAGGATCCACGGTTTTTAACCGAACTATACCTTACTTGATCGTTGAGGTTCTGGCAACCAGAGCGAAATTTCTTGAACCCTCTAGTTACTGTTCTATGATTAACTGCACTTCACCTTTCCCGGCACAACAAATGTTTTTTGGATGCTTCCGTAGCGTTGCAACTCGAAAAGCATAACTTCCCGTATTAGACACATTCATCTGTGTAACTTTCAAATCACAAAAGCAATGTATGGCGTGTCAGCGTACCAACTACCGTGATATTACTAACTTCTGGGCATAGAGGACTTCGATGTGGCCTTGTGATTGTAAATTGTGGGGAATGATACGATCAATAAAAGTTTAATGTTAAAAAGCTAAAACCAATGATAAAATACACAAATAAAATAAGGTATCCCACAATTCCACTTCTGCTAAAGGTATAGCTTTCGGCACCAAAAAGAACTGAGTCTATATATAACTCCATTTGCGCATTTCTGTTCTTTTTCGAACTTATATCCTAAGGAAAGATATGAACTCCCTTATCCACCGGCTATAGTTTCACAAGGATGGCTTTGGCATCAGATAACCCATGAAGGTTGATATGCCATTAAACAAAGAAACCAAATACATAAACACACACGCGCACCCCCTTATATATATATATATATATATATATATATATATATATATACGAGGGTCATTGAATAAATAAGGTGAATTTAGCCTCAAGAGATGGCAATAGGAAAGACTGTTTATATCTGAATCTTTTTCTAGGAAATCAATAGTGATAAGTCCTTTCCTTGTTCAAAAAGACAGTCAGCATGACCTCCTTTACTGACCTCTGCGCCCGGAACTGTTTCTTTGCCGGAGATTGTCACAGCAATGTATTTAAGGACAACTGGGACTTCAAAAAGTGGGAAACGAAAAACATTCGAAATTGTACTTATGATCGTTATTTAAGCGATGAATTAAATAATTTGAAAATATCATTTCTATTGTCATCATCATAATGTCGTGCCGCTAGCACGGATATCCCTGACCCTCTCTCGCCACTTTTCCCTATCGTTCATCGCCTCTGGCAGGTCTTCTGGGATACATCCCGTATGCT
Organism: Sepioteuthis lessoniana; assembly: GCA_963585895.1. Classification (NCBI taxonomy): domain Eukaryota; kingdom Metazoa; phylum Mollusca; class Cephalopoda; order Myopsida; family Loliginidae; genus Sepioteuthis; species Sepioteuthis lessoniana. Next base: position 88,159,424 of record OY757928.1, read on the forward strand.
CACATAGTTGCCGATTCAGCAACTATGTGAGCATACGGGATGTAGCTGAATGCTGAATGTATGTTCGTACTGGTCGTCCTGCTTTTGCTCGGCCATATGTGGGGGTCCATAAGAGTACATCACTTATGAGCTCGTCCCTGCTTCTCCAGCAGTGTCCTGCATGTCTGGTTCATCTAACTTGGATAGTTTTCGTGATAGGAGGCAGGTGGCCGTACAGTTGGTGTCTCGTGGGATGTTGCCGCCAGGACTTGTTCAAGATTGCTCGCAGCATTCTTGTGTAATTGCCGTCTTGTAATTGACGATAATTAAATGCTCTATTAAAATTAGTGGATGTTGGGGATAAGATTTTGCTATTTTAAACGCTTAAACTAATATGAAATAGTGTTTTGTTTTAATATTGATATTGCCTGGAAAGAAGACTTTTAAAAAATTCTGTCAGTCGTTTGACTGCTTGATATTAAAAGATTTAATGGATTCCCTTTCGTATTTTTTTATTTCACATACAGACACTTTTTTTCTATGATATAGTCACTGGAGTCTTGTAAGGAGAGAAACATTTCTATTCATAATCTGCCATGATTATGTACTACAAACCTCAGAAGATCTAATAAAAAACAAAAGACAAAACGAAAACACAAAAACAAAACAAAACGAAACAGAAGTAAAAGGTTTCATACAAAAAAAAAAAAAAAAAGAAAAGAAAAAAAAAAAAAGAAACGACAAGAAGCAGACGATATCTTGCTGAAACTATTTATGAAGCAGACGGCGATGACCGAACGCTTCTTGCAAAATACCCCTGCTCAAGCTATAGCTCAGCTACATAGCCAGGAGCAGGCTGCAAAAGGTATTGGTCTCTCTGCAAACTCAGATAAAACAGACCTCAACTGTTTTAATCTAGTGTCATTTCCTCTTTAAATGGCAAACTTTTGAAATTAGCGAACCAGTTCATATAGCTCGGTAGCAATATCTCATCTACTTGAAGTGATAGTAATATATACATAGGCCAAACGTGAACTGCAATTGGTAGGTTATTGACCATTTGGAAATTTGATCACTTTGATTCGATAAAACAGGAATTATTCCAAGCTGTAGCCATGTCAGTACAATTTTGTGGACGCACAACAATTTTTAAGCCGTGCACATCTTATTTGAATTCAAAATTTTCCTTATCCTTGATTGTTTGCTTAACCAGGGCTAAAGGATCCAGTCTGCTAATATATTTACTCATAACAGGGGTGGGGACTGATTAATTCATTCCTTTTCCTCGGGCATTAACACGAATTAAAACGCAAGCAGCCTCGTCCGGGATTTGAACTCAGATTGCTAATTTCATTTGCTACGACGATAAAAACGCGCCTTTATTGTAGTTTTATTATTTGTTTTTTTTTTTTTTAATTTACGACTTAATTTTCTTTCATTCTGTCGGTTTCTTTTATTCATATGTTTATTCACTTAGATATCTAGCGTATCCATCATGAAAATAAGATTTTAAAAAAATCTTATAATAAAACCATGAACAGTCTTGTATTAATCAGTTCACAGAAACATTTGGAGATAAATAAAGTACATTTTTCAAAGTATTGTTATATTTCCTAGCATGTGGGATGTTGGTTTAGTTAAGTCAGTTTACATAGCCATACATATATGTGAAATGTACATAGAATGTTCATAACTCATATATGGATAACATAGGAATCCCGAAACACGAAAAACACTTACGACTTCTTAGTTCAGGTACGAAACTTTTTATTACCTTTGAGTTAAAAGGTTTTTCGATATGAGGAAGAGAGAGGCACAATCTTTCTAAGATGACTTTTCCATCTGCCCCAAACCACGTGCGGCCCCCACTGCAAACTACTGGCCTGGCCTCAGCGAGCCCCGAAAGTCAACCTTCTTCAAACTCAACTAACTGCTTTTCTCAAATCTCAAAATCTTCAGCCCACGCTTCCGGTGCATGACGTCATTCACACCTCCTGGTCTCATTTCCTATCTGGGGTTTTATTTTGACATCTGTGAATGATGCATGCTCCCGCGCGCGCGTGAACACCTGCGTTAATGTTGCACCTAACTAACCCATGCGCTAAGCGAAAGGTTCTCAGCCTAAATAAACCGAAAGACAAGATATATAAAACGAAATCCCTTGGCAATTATATTACAGGCATATCAACGCCTAATGGGTAACTTAATACCAAAATTTGATACATAATAATTTGCATTCTATTATGTTGTTTAAAGTATTCTTATATAATCCAAATAATTTACTCTCAGTCATATGGCTTGCGGTAATGGTTCTTATTTGATATATACAATCATTTGTTTACCAAGTTTTAAGGTATCAATTATTCTTATCCTACACTAATAATTTGGACACAGTTTTACGGTTCCAAGAATTCCTATCCACTCCTAATGGATTATAAACAGTTATAAAGATTATTTAAAGCTGAAATTTATTACTAGTAAAGTCTGATCTATCAAACAAATTAAAATGGGATTTCTTCCAAGCTGTGACTGTGTCAGTACTACTGTATGGATGCATCACATAGACACCAACAAAAAGACATTGAGAAAAACCTAAATGGGAACTGCACAAGAATACTACCAGCTATATTAAACAAATCCAGGAAATAACACCCCACGAAACAACAGCTGTACAGCCACTTACCCCCATCTTAAAAACCATCCAAGTAAGACGAATAAGACTCGCGGGACACTCCTGGAGAAGCAAGGACGAATTCATGAGTGACTTTCTCCTATGGGCCCCTTCACATGGACGTTCCATGGTTAATCGACCAGCAAGAACTTATCTACAAGAAATCTGTGCAGACACAAGTTATAGTCTTCAAGACCTGCCAGGAACCATGGATGATATACATATTTACCTACCCCTCCGCTCGGGCAGGATATGACACAAGGTCAATTTTTAAGTGGATTTAACAGGTTTGAATTCAGAGATTTTACCTTCTCCTAGACTAGTTACCTCACCAAGGCTGAAGAACTTAGTCTGCCCTACTATTTACCCATAGCTAGAGGGAGAATAATTGGATTCATACCTTTCCTAAGGGTATTAATGGTATGGGAAATGCAATCAGTATCGTCCAGGATTTGAACTCGTGTCGCCGTGTCCATTTCTGACGACGATAACCATTACATCACGGGCACCTCTTTCTTTTATCCAACCCCTCTGCTCGGATTGGATATGACACAGGGTCAGTTTTTTAAAAATGGATGATATATATATATATACATATATATAGCAGTATGACTTGATGATGATGAAGTTGCACACTGTTATATATTTTCAAGCATTCTTATTTGATACAAATAATTTATATCAAGGTATATTGTTTCAAGGTTCTATTTCTATTGAACAAAAAATCATTTGTTTATACAAAATTATATGATATTAAATATTTCACATTTTTACGCCACTTTAACCTGGTTGTCATTCACTAGAATCAGGGTTACAGCAAGTCTCCTCGTGTCTACAGGACTCTTCTCAGTATCCTAATATTAACAATGCTGTGGATTGGATGGTTTCGATCATTCCTATGATTACGAATTCCTCTCGATTCTTTTCTAAGTCTTGAAGAACTGTTCCAGGCACACCGACTATAATGTGTATCAAATTCCCCATCATGTTCTGCCGCTTCTACGCCGGCAAAATTCAAGTATTTGTCTCTTTTCACTTTCTTTATTTTCTCTCTATGGTGGGCCGAAAGGACAAAATCCAAGAGATGGCAAGTTCTTTTTTAACACTTCCGGCTCATCCGTTTCTATTGCATAATCCCAGAATATTTTATGTGTCTCATCCTCTAAGGAAGATTCTTTTTTGTTTATATACTATTTGATAGTAAGGTGAAATTTGAATCCTTTGCAAAATTCCTAATGGATAATCTTTCCCACCCAGTCATACCTACTCTTGCATTTCTTTTGCGCTAGTTTTCTGAATTCGCTTATTATGTGATTAACCGTTTCACATTTGACTCGGCATAACTTACACTTATTATTCTATTACATATTATCAATATTTGTTTTAATATAATTGATCGTTATAGTTTTCTTTTGTGCTGCGTTTAGAATCCATTCAGTTTCTCTCTTAAGAATTTGGCCCAATCGGCTGGGGCTGCAGAATACACCGATTCCGTCTCTGCGGAGGAGAAAGACTCTCCCAACGAGTGTCCTGGATATGACACTAAGCACTCTGACGATAAGGCTCCAGTAATGCCGAAGCTTTGGGGAATGCGAAGTACCCCTTTATTGCCATCGTTCTCAAGTCCACTCTGACCCGGAATGGTAGCACCTGATAGAGTCAAATATAAGCGTTTGAAGTTTAAACTGTACTTATGCTAAACTGAATAGTTTAAAAAAGAACTGTTTATATATGAATATAGATTTGGCATTAGATAACCTACAAGGGTTGATATGCTATAAAACCAAACCAAACTAAATCTCTTAAGATTACCTTTTCTTTGGCATGTCCAGGTAATCTAGCCATTTTCCTGCTCGAAGTATCAATACAGTTGTTCTCCTTCATATTTCTGTTTTTCTGTTTGTTCTAATGTTGCTACTAGCTGCTGTGATTAGTTTTTCTTTGCTCTTTTATTATTGGCAGGGCAGTTACTGATTACTGTAATAAGTCTTTCTTTACACTTTTTAAATGTAGTCCTCATATTGATGTATTCACACTATTTTCAAGGCTTGCGAGTCGTCTTTCTCCTTCTTTCCTTGACAAATACGAGGTGCATACGATAAGTTTCCAGCCTTTTTTCGTATGGGCACTTTTATTGATAGTACACACATGAAACTCAAGTCCCCTTCGAAATAATCTCCTCCGACTGCAATACACTTGTACAGTTCCATGGAAGTCCTCTTGTGTGAGTGTGTCAATGACCTTCGTCACAGCCTCTTTCAACTCCTCATTTGTCTTATAACGACAGCCTCTGAGCTTAGGGAATAAGCAAAAGTCACAGGGAGCAAGGTCTGGACAATAGGGAGGATGAGGAACTGTCTTCATGCCCATCTTGGTCAAATAGTCTGTGACAAGGATGAGCACCCTTGGGACAAACTTCGCGCAAATCTTCCGCATCTTCAGTTCCTCGCGAATAATTGTGTATACAGTTCCCACACTGACACGGACATCAAACTGTGCATTGTGGATAAGGACCGTCGTGTGTCTTTATTGACACACGACGGTCCTCATCCATGAAATTCTTTATTTGGCCAATCAACTCTGGTGTTCTGACTTCCTTACTCCTCCCATACCTCTGATCATCCCTCACAGACTCCCTGGCTTCATTGAATATCTTATGCCTCTCAAAAACTGATGCACGATTCATGCAAGATGCTTCAAAAGCACTCTAAAGCATTCAATACGTTTCTGTGGCATTTTTTCCAAGTTTAAAACACATTTTATTGCATATCGTTCTTTTAAAGTGTCAGATTGCATTTTTGAAATCCACCAGCTATGACAATCAGACTTTAGTAAGGTGTATTCCAATTGCTGCTGTAGCTGTTGATTTGAACCTGAAATCATGTAAATTGGTCAGTCATCTCATAAGATGTATAGCAATAAGATACTGAATTTTCAAGAGTCTATGACAATTTTAAATGCCTATACGAAAAAAGTCATGAAACTTATCGTATGCACCTCATATCGTATGTCAGTGTCATCTCATAAGATGTAATGCCTTGTGCATCGTCATCAACTTTTTTGTCCTCCGATGTATTTGTCTGAGTCCATCCCCTGTCAATTATCATTTTTGTTTCACTCTTTGCAAGTCTTTTCGTCTTTCACTGGAGTCTAAGCGACAACAAGTCTCTTCGGATCTCTTCTCAGTATTTTAGCCGATGTCAACAATGCTGTAGTTTGGATGGTCTTGATTCGTCCTCCAATTTCCAACTCTTCCAGCCCCCTTTCCAAGCTTTTGGGGACCGTTCCGAGTGCACCAATCACAACTGGTATCACCGTCACCTTCATCTTCCAGAGCATTCTTAATTCTCTCGAAAAGTTCTAATACTTGCCTCGCTTTTTACTTTCTTTTATTTTCATTCCGTCATCCACTGTACGGCATGTATTAATATTATCAATATTATTATTATCATTATTATTATTGTAATCATAGTAATCATTTTTACACAGATCGACCAATCTATAAATGGAGCCTTAACAGATACTATCAATACGGTTTAAAGTCGACCTGGGAGTAATGTCAACGAAGTTTACACTCTTCAGAGCTCACCACCCTCACCACCACATACACTTTAGTGTCATACCCAGGACAAGTAGAGAGAGAGAGAGAGAGAGAGAGAGAGAGAGATAGAGAGAGAGAGAAAGAGAGAGATAGATAGATCTGGTTTTTCATACACAAAACTATACTCAGGTAAACAGTATGATGTAGGGATTAAAAACTTAGCCCCGGGTGGATGTATCTAATCTCTCTCCGCGAAAAAAACAAAAAACAAAACACACACACACACACACAGTCACTCTCTTTCTTTCTTTCTTTCTTTCTTTCTTTCTTTCTTTCTTTCTTTCTATTTCATTCAAATCGATCTATCTATCTATCTATCTATCTATTTCATTCAGATCTATCTATCTATCTATCTATCTATCTATCTCCTAATCTTTCTTCCTTATTTTCTTATCTTTCTTTCGTCAGTCTTAATTTGGTCTCTCGTTGATCAGAAACCATGACGAGAAATGTTATCATTCCGTCCAACGTTTCACCTTATAACAAAAATTAGTCTGTATATTTTTAAAGAAAAAGTGCATTCTTTTAGCCAAAGTATGCATATACGATTAACTTAAAGGGTCCATTTTTCAAGAAGAAATGACACATTTCAGAAATGAGTCAGTACTGTCATAAACAAGTAATGACGACTATTGTTTCTGCTTGTTCATGTGGAATCTGACCAAGTTTCTTATGCGCATTTTCTTTTGCAACCAAATAAAAGAAACAGACATTGGGGGAAAAAGACGCTAAAGTTTGCAGAAAAAGCTCAATTTGTTGTTACAGGTTCCTTCTCATAATCTTTCTAAACTAGTCATGAAACCAACTGTCTCTGAACTTCTAAATGGCATTTCTATTGTTGCTGTACTTCTTAAATTCATTTTATTTTAAGCTCGAGCAAGATCGTGAAAAGATTAAAGGATGAGTTTAAAAGGTTTGATCTTGTCTTCATTTCCTCATTACATGTCTAACCTCTGAAATTAGTATACCTCGGTAGCAATATCTCATCTACTGAAAGGGATATCGATACACGAATAACTAAAGCATGTACGGCTATTGAGAGGTTATTGACCATATAGAAATCTGATCGCTGATAAAATAAAACAGGAATTCTTCAAAGCCATAGCCGTGTTAGTACTACTGTATGGCTGCACCACTTGGACCTTAACAAAATGCATAGAGAATGCTATGTGCTGTTTTCAACTAATCATGAAAACAGCACTCTACAAAAGAGATGCTGTATGGCAACTTACTCCCATCTCACAAATCATCCAAGTAAGATGAGCAAGACATGGTGGGCAAAGTAAGGACAGACTCACAAGCGAGGTTCTCTTTTGGACTTTTACGTAAGGACACACCAGAATGGGTTGACCCACAAAAACTTACTTTCATCTACTCTGTGTGGACACTTAGTGCCATCTAGAGGACTTACCAAGAACGATGACCGAGAGAGAGAGAGAGAGAGAGAGAGAGAGTGAGTGTGTGTGTGTGTGTGTGTGTGTAAATGATGTTTAAAAGTTTTGATTTTGGTTTCTGCAAACCAGTTGCTGGTGAATTTAAACAGGTTTTCTAGTCGCAAATGGACGTGAGTTTGAATCCCACTAAGAGTTTAATTTGCGCTGATTCTCGTTATCGTAGATTAACAACTCTAGTTGCAATAAAATAAAAACAGAATAAAAAAAAAGAGAATATATTAGGCAAAATTAATCAACCCCTTTTGAAATTCTTCACTTATGAGATGTTAGTTTCTGCTTAACATTACTTTTCATAGCGTTTATGACCATTGCTCTATACAACGTACTGGGATCGAAGCAAAAGTATTCGAACAGTCATAAAATCTGTTTTTTATTGCTTAAAATTTCAGTGGCCATTAAAAATATAATGGGATCGAAGCAAAAGTATTCGAACAGTCATAAAATCTGTTTTTTTATTGCTTAAAATTTCAGTGGCCATTAAAAATATTAAGTTGAGGTTCCACATTAAGTTATTAGATTAACTTTTTAAAATAACTATTTGAATTCACTTTTTCAATTTCTTTTATCAATATAGAATAATATTTTTGAAGGAGAGAAAATTTTTTTTCTTTTAATAATGTTACAAAAAAGTTTTCCATACATTGAATATTCAGAGT
>OY757928.1:88170284-88280688 GCA_963585895.1 Sepioteuthis lessoniana
GGTTAAACTAACATAAGAAGAATTCAAATAGCGAACTTTAACTGGCAGACTGGTGTGAAAATTGTTCAAGTCTTGTCGGCACACTTTCCCGATAGGGGAGCCTTAGGTAGTTTTCATAATGTGACACGAGGTCAGTTTGACCTCGTTGTCACACATATACTTCGTTGGGAGTGTTGCGTAGGGATCGAAAACTCCCACGAGGCGTTGTCGAAAAATTGCTTAGCTACCATCGAAATTCCTCTTTAACATCGCTTTAGGCATCGGCCAATAAAGCCTGGCTTTAATCCTTAATGTGAAGGGGCAAGTTCTCTCAGGAAGCATGTCCCTGGGCGGATTATTTCCACCCCACTCTCTTACCCACCCAAAATGTTACTTACTTATCCAATGACTAAATTGTCGAGCAGGTGCTAGTTGGTTGGTTTACGGCATGTCAACCCGTGTTGGGTTATTTTATTCCGAAGCCAGTTTCACAGTTATACTCTCCAATTATATACGGTCTAAAAATGTATCTTTACAATAATTTTAAACGTTTTTGTGGCTTTTTTGGTTTTGTTTAACGGCATATCAATGCCTTATGGGCTATTTAGTACCAAAATTTAACACATTTGTACATGTTTGAAAACCTAAGTATTTGTATTTGGTTTGGTTTATTTCTTTAGCGGCATACAAACTCCTTCTGGGTTATTTAAAGTCAAAATTTGATTCATTTGATTTATATTTAAATTAAATTTGATTAATGTTTTATTGAATGTTTTATTGAATCAAATTTGTTTAATGTTTTATTTAATGTTTAATCGAATTAAAATTGATTACAGTTTTATCAAACATTTTATTGAATCAAAATTGATTAATGTTTTATTAAATGTTTCCTTGAATCAAAATTGATTAATATTTTATTGAACGTTTTATTGACCAAAATTGATAAATGTTTTATTGAATGTTTTATTGGATGGTTTATTGAATCAAATTTGATTAATGTTTTATTGGATGTTTTATTGAATCAAAATTGAGAAATGTTTTATTGAATGTTTCATTGAATCAAAATTGATTAATGTTTTATTGAACGTTTTATTGAATCAAAATTGATTAATGTTTTATTGAATGTTTTATTGAATCAAAATTGATTAATGTTTTATTGAACTTTTTATTGAATCAAAATTGATTAATGTTTTATTGAATGGTTTATTGGATGGTTTATTGAATCAAATTTGATTAATGTTTTATTAAATGTTTTATTGAATCAAAATTGATATATTTTATTGAATGTTTTATTGAATCAAATTTGATTAATATTTTATTGAATGTTTTATTGAATGTTTTATTGAATCAAATTTGTTTAATGCTTTATTTAATGTTTTATTGAATGTTTTATTGAATCAAATTTGTTTATTGTTTTATTTAATGTTTTATTGAATGTTTTATTGAATTAAAATCGATTACAGTTTTGTCAAACGTTTCATTGAATCAAAATTGATTAATGTTTTATTGAATGTTTTATTTAATTAAATTTGCTTCATGTTTTATTGTAATCATAATTATATTTGGTTTAGTTTATTTGTTTAAAGGCATATCAACTCTTTATGGGTTATTTAATGCCAACATTTAACTCGTTTATGTTTTATTGTAATCATTGCTTGACACTCAGCATTACAAGGTACGGATCAAGGGTAAAGTGGAGCAATCCTGGGAATGAAGTAGCGCCCTCCCCTACACATTGGTGTAGTAGCTATCGAAAAGGGAGCCTTCGGGTCACCCTTGACTTCGGTTGCCAACTCCCTCTGTGCGATTAGTCATTATATTTACATGTGAGTTTCATGCATTAAATGTATCAAATATTATGGGACAAGGTTGTACAAGAAGGTTTTTTTTACCGCTGAGTTCAGTTTTGTGTCAAAAAGATTGATTGACAGTTTACAGTGATGATCACCTGTTGTAATTCAAGCTTATATAGTCTGATTATACAAAGTTGATTTAGTTAGCTTCAGATAGAGACAGACTACAGCGAGCTAAGTCACTAGCAGGTTGTAAACGAGGACACCAGCAACAAGTTGTGTGTGATGAGGAGAGGGTTGTTTATACGTGATAATAACAAGAAGTAGCTCATATTCCAATATGTGGTCTTCTATCTCTCCATGTTTAAATAACCGGGACTACTACGTAAAGATCATCGTCGATCCAGCGGTTGAATGATATCAGGTTTAGAAAGGCTGATGACTAATCTTAATACAAATAATTTGCACACTGTTATGTGGTTTCAAACATTACTAATATTTGCTTTATTTAACGGTATATCAAATCCCTATGGGTAATTTAATGCCAAAATTTGAATTATTTGTAAATGGTTAATTGTAATCATGACTATTTATATTTGGTTTAGCGTATCTGTTTAACGACATATCAACTCCCTATGGGTTATTTGATACCGAAATTTGATCCATTCGTAAATAATTAAAATAGGGAAGACAGAGAAATAGAAGAGAAGTGGGAAAGAAAGAAAGAAAAAAGAGAAGATAGATAGATAGATAGATAGATAGATAGATAGATAGATGAAAGAGAGAGAAAGAAAAGAGAAGAGGAGAGAGAGAAGAGATGAGAGATAGAAAAAGAAGAGAAGAGGAGAGAAAGAAGCGAAGAAGAGAGAGAGAGAGAGAGAGAGAGAGAGAGATGGCGAAAGAAGAGATGAGAGAGAGAGAAAAAAAGAAAAAGTAAAAGATAGATAGATAGATAGATAGATGAAAGAGAGAGAAAGAAAAGAGAAAAGGAGAGAGAGAAGAGATGAGAGATAGAAAAAGAGGAGAGAAAGAGAGAGAGAGAGAGAGAGAGCGAAAGAAAAGATAAAAGAGAGAGAGAGAGAAAGTAAAAGAAAGAAAGAAAGAAAGAAAGAAAGAAAAGAAAGATAAAGATAAATAATTAACTAATCCTTTGGTGGATTATCCTGTTTCACAGGGTGAAAATGAAAGAAAGTGAAAATATTGACAAACACTTGGATTTTGCCAGTGAGCTGAAAAAGCTGCGGAATATGAGGGTGACGGTGATACCATTGTTAGTACACTTAGAACGGTCCCGCAGGGCTTAGAAAGGAGATGAGAGGAAGAATAAAGACCATCCAGACCACAGCACTGCCAAAATCAACTAGAATAGTCAAAAGAGTGGTGGAGACCTGAAGAGACTTGCTGTCAATCAGACTCCAATGAAAAAACACCTGATAAAATTGCTGTGAAAAACTTGCATGGAATAAATCCGTCCAAGAAAATAAAAAGCACAAAATTCTTTGTGATTTTAAGATAGAAACGGATCACCTAATCTCGGCCAGACGACCAGACCTAGTGATTGTTTACAAAAAAAAAAAAAAAGAAAAAAAGGAAAAAAAAGGAGAATCTGCCAAATAGTGGACTTTACCGTTCCGCCAGACCACAGAATAAAACTGAAGGAAAGAGAAATGAGAGATAAATATCTAGACCTAGCTAGAGAACGGCCAGAATACTGAGAAGAGTCCTGGAGACTTGAGGAGACTTGCTCTCGCTTAAACTCCAGTGAAAGACCATCAGCTAACGATGGTGCGAAAAACTTTCAAAGAATAATAATAATAATAATGATTGTATCAGAGATTAAAATTTGATCATAGTTAGTCCTTATGGCGTTATTTCATAATGCTATCAGAAAAGATTCGGTTATTATTATGATTATTATTTCACCCCCACAACGATTTTCCCAAACAAACGTAAGCTAGTGATCTTTCAGTGGAATCTCTTTAGGTCTCCAGGACTCTTCTCAGTGTTATAACCGGTCTTAATAAATAGTATAGGGACAAACAAGAATCCGTCCCAAAGAATGAGACGCTTAAAATTCTCTGGAATTTTGAGATAGAAAGGGGCCACCTAATCCTGGTCAGAAGATCAGACAGTATCAATTCACAAGTGGATTTTGTCGTCCCGGTGGACCACAGATTAAAAATCAAAGAAAGTGGAAAAAAATAGACAAATATTTGTACCTTGCCAGAGAAATTAGGGAAAAAAGCATGGAATATGGGGGTGATGGTGGTACCAGTTGTAAATAGAGCACTTGGAACAGTTCCGACGGTCGTGGAGAAAAAAGACAGGAGGAATCAGAGATCAGAAGAAGAATCGAGACCATTCAAAAGACAGCATAGTTAAGATCGGCTAGAATACTGAGAAGAGTCCTGGAGACCCGAGGAGACTCCACTTATGCTTGTGGGGGAAATTCGTGGTAGTGGAGGGTGAAATGATAATAATAATAATAATAATAATAATAACCAAATCTTTTCTGACAGCATTATAAAACAACGCCATAAGGACTAATAATGTCAAAGCAAGAATAGACAAGACGCAACAAAATAGAAGATGTAGATTATGTGGTGATGGAGACGAAACGGTCAATCACGTTATAAGGGAATGCAGTAAATTAGCGTAATGAAAGTATAAGACCAGACATGATTGGGCAGGCAACACGATTGACTGGGAATTGTGCAAGAGGTTTAAATTTGACCATACGAACAAATGGTATAGGCACAACCCAGAACCCGTCCTAGAAAATGAGACGTACAAAATTCATTGGGATTTTGAAATACAAACGGATCATTTGATCTCGGCCAGACGGGGCGACCTGAATAGACTTGCTACCTGAAATGAAAGGTCACTATCTTAAGCTTGTGAGGAAAACTCAGAGGAAGTGAAATGATAATAATAATACTCCTATGGGACTTTAACATACAAACGGATCACTTGATCCCGGCCAGAAGACAAGACCTCATAATAATCAACAAAAAAAAAAAAAAAAAAGAAAATTTGTAAAATTGTCGACTTTGCTGTCCCGGCGGACCACAGAATAATTCTGAAGGAAAGTGAAAAGAAAGATAAGTACCTCGACCTTGCAAGAGAATTGAAAAAGCTGTGGAACATGAAAGTAACGATTGTGCCAATTGTGATTGGTGCTTTAGGCACAATAACTAAAGGATTATTAAAAGGCCTGGGGGACCTGGAAGTTGGCGGACAGGTAGAGACTATCCAAACAACAGCATTGCTAAGAACAGCCAGAATCCTGAGACGAGTCCTGGAGACTTGCTGTCACTCAGACTCCAGTGAAAAACCATCAGCAAACGCTGATGTGAAAAACTCTAATGAGTAAAATAATAATAGTAATAATAAATCTACAAATACTTGGGCATCTTGGAAGCTGACACCATCAAACAAGTGGAAATGAAAGAGGACAAATAATTTTTGACTTGTCGGAAATCTCAAATGAAAGCGAAAATGGGATCCTTGATGAAGGGCCTTTTTTAGTCCAAAATTAGGTTTCTTTTCAGTTTCTAGTGTCCATTAACCTTAACATCTATCTATCTATCTCATTTAGACCAATCTATTTCTCTCACTCTATCTATCTATCTATCTATCTATCTATCTATCTATCTATCTCGGTCTGTTCATATCTATCTATCTATCTTATTCTGTTTCTATCTATCTATCTATCTATCTATCTCATTCAGATCTATCTATCTATCTATCTATCTCGGTCTGTTCATATCTATCTATCTATCTATCTATCTATCTATCTATCTATCTATCTATCTATCTATCTTATTCTGTTTCTATCTATCTATCTATCTATCTATCTATCTATCTATCTCATTCAGATCTATCTATCTATCTATCTATCTATCTATCTATCTATCTATCTATCTCATTCAGATCTATCTATCTATCTATCTCGGTCTGTTCATATCTATCTATCTATCTATCTATCTATCTATCTATCTATCTATCTATCTATCTATCTATCTTATTCTGTTTCTATCTATCTATCTATCTATCTATCTATCTGTCTTATTCTGTTTCTATCTATCTATCTATCTATCTATCTATCTATCTATCTATCTATCTATCTATCTCATTCAGATCTATCTATCTATCTATCTATCTATCTATCTCATTCAGATCTATCTATCTATCTATCTATCTATCTATCTATCTATCTATCTATCTATCTATCTATCTATCTCGGTCTGTTCATATCTATCTATCTATCTATCTATCTATCTATCTTATTCTGTTTCTATCTATCTATCTATCTATCTCAGTCTGTTCATATCTATCTATCCATCAATCTAATTTTACCAGTGCAAAAGTTGTTGCACCCAAAATAAAGTCTTCTTACGTTTATAAAAACTAAATTTTCTAAAAATTCTATTCCGTCTGTCGTTATTTCTATTTCCTTCGTCTGCTCTTCCTCTTTTGGCCCTGTCGAATACACTGACTGTTGAGAGGGTAAGACTTCACCTCCAAAAGAGTGACCTGGGTTGTACACTAAACTGCATATGATAATGGACCTTCAGTTCCATAGATCTGGGCAATGTAGAGTACCCCTCATTTGTCATTACTCCTCGGTCCACTCTGAGGAGTATCTGTTGGAGTCCTATCTACGGGTCAAATAGATTCGTTAAAAAATTATTTGTCTTAGATAGGAATACTTGATATCAAATTATTTGTATGAAGAGTATTTACATGAGTGGGGGTCTCCGTTGGGTAGTGGTTAACGTACTGGACTGCGGTATTGTAGTAAGCGAGTTCGATCTCCAGTTGCGCTATTACGTTCACTTTCGGACAAATAATCTTTCGGAAAGGCATGAACCCCCTTACCGTATAGCTAGGGGTTAAATAGTGCCTCTACCGTTCTTCTGCGACGGTGGCTTTGGCATTAAACAAATAACCCACGAGGGTTGATATGCCATTAAAAACAAAGAAGCCATCAAATAGAATAGTTTCTTGAATCTATATATTTTTAAACTAAGGGTTGTTATTATTAGTTATTTAAAACCATATAATTATTTGTATTTAATAGGAATACTTGAAACCATATAACAGTGTACAAATTATACGTACTAGATAGAAATACTTGATATCATACAACTGTTTGCAAATTTTTTTTTTTTAATCTTTAAACAAATACACAAAAATGTAAATACTAAAACACACATTATGTAATTGTCTTTAATTGGAATCATTTTGAGATGAGGCTTTTTAATCAGAGAATTAATTTTTATTTATTGCGGACTTTTCCCCCTCATCTTGGTAGTTTTTGTGTTGTTTCTTCTTTCACTACGTTTCGGCCAAATTTCACCTCTAGCCGTCTTCAGGTGATTTTCATCTAAAAAATGATTCCAATGAAAGACAAGTACAAAAAATTCGGTACTGACCCGACTCTCGAAGACCAGATAAGGATTTATAAGACCAAAATATAACATAACTTAGCAAAAAAGGAAAAAAAAAAGAGGAGGAACAATTAAAGGCATATAACATCCTACTTTTCATGAGGATAGTGGAAGATTGAGTTCGTGTCTCATTGAGTGCCCCATTCATTCGGCCTTGTGCCACATATAAGCAATAAAAAGCTTAGTAAATTACAACTTTTCATGAGGAACATTTGATGTGAAGGTTAACCAACTTAAAATCTGAGGATAAACTGAATATAGAAAAGAATGATAAAGTTTCGAGGAGATTTACGAGGATCATTAGATAAGTTTCCAGACTTTTTTCGTATGGGCAATTTTATTGATAGTACACACATGAAACTCTAGTCCCCTTCGAAGTAATCTCCTCCGGCTGTAATGCACTTGTACCGTTCTAACAACTTCTGGAAGGTCCTATGGAAGTCCTCTTATGTGAGAGTGTCAATGACCTTCGTCACAGCCTCGCTCATCTCCTCAATTGTCTCATAACGACAGCCTCTGAGCTTAGGGAATAACTAAAAGTCACAGGGAGCAAGGTCTGGACTAAAGGGAGGCCGAGGAACTGTCCTGATGCCCATTTTGGTCAAATAGTCTGTGACAAGGATGGAGTTGTGGACTGGTGCATTGTCCTGGTGGAAATGCCACTGATCCGATTTGAAGAGTGCTGGCCTCTTCCGACTTAATCTCTTCCTGAACTCCCTTAAAACCTCAACATAGTAACCCTAACCCTTTGGCCAATCAACTGTGGTCTATTGACTTCCTTACTCCTCCCAAACCTCTCATCATCCCTCACAGACTCCCTGCCTTCATTGAATCTCTTATGCCACTCAAAAAACTGATGCTCGATTCATGCAAGATGGTCGAAAAGCAGTCTGAATCATTCTATACGTTTCTGTGGCATTTTTTCCAAGTTTAAAACACAATTTTATTGCATATCGTTCTTCCTCACGTCCAGATTGCATTTTTGAAAATCACCAGCTGTAACAATCAGGTTTTAGTAGGGTGTATTCTGACTCATGCTGTAGCTGTTCATTTAAACCTGAAATCATAAAGATTGGTCAGTCATCTCATAAGATGTATAGCAACAACGTACCGAATTTTCAAGGGTCTACGACAATTTGAAATG
Organism: Sepioteuthis lessoniana; assembly: GCA_963585895.1. Taxonomy (NCBI): domain Eukaryota; kingdom Metazoa; phylum Mollusca; class Cephalopoda; order Myopsida; family Loliginidae; genus Sepioteuthis; species Sepioteuthis lessoniana. Next base: position 88,178,654 of record OY757928.1, read on the forward strand.
CCGGTACAAAAAAGAATTAAAACTTATTGAATGCACCACGTACGTTCGCTTGAAATCCAGCAAGAGTCATAATTGGGATTTCCCAATAATTTCTTATAATAGTTATACAACTTGAATAAAAAATTTAATATATTTCGAGAAAGCAAAGAAAGAGGAGGTGTCCGTGGTGTAATGGTTATCGTCGTAGGAAATGGACACGGCGACACGACTTCAAATCCTGGACGAGACTGATTGCATTTCACATAGCACTAATACCCTTGGGAAAGGTATGAATCCAATTATTCTCCCTCCAGCTATGGGTAAATAGTAGGGCAAACTAGGTTCTTCAGCCTTGGTGAGGCAACTAGTCTAGGAGAAGGAAAACTCTGAATTCAAACCAGTTAAACTCCGCTTAAAAAAAATTGACCTTGTGTCATATCCTGCCCGAGCGGAGGGGTTGGTAAAAAAAAGAAAAAAAAAAAGAAAGAGGAAAGTTCATGAAATCAACAAAAAAAACCCAATTCAACCATATCATCTATATATCATAAAAATTTTAATGATATACATATATATATATGTGTGTGTGTGTGTGTGTGTGTGTGTGTGCGCGCGCGCACAGAAGTGTTTGTGTGTGTACTGGGTCGGTAGTAGAGTCTTATTGTCTTCACCCCGAATCTCTGATACGCCTCCCCAGAATTCATATGGGGCCCGTATTCACACAGTAAATTTTCATAAAATAGTATTCATAGAAAATATATGAAACCCGCCTTTCTGGGGTCTCCAAGAAGGCTTAAGAGTCTCCGTTTCCGGTCAGGGTGTTCGGGGGTAGTACTCACCGGCCCTCTGCGTGGGTGGGTGTATGTGCGCGCACGTGAGTGGGTGTGTTGATTTGATTTATACATATGGGTTCCGTGTGCCGTTTCTAATTTCAAATTTATGCTATAGATAAATCGATAGATAGAAAATTATTTAGATTCATATATTTTGATTAGGATCGATCCATCCAAACGATTGCCCAGTCGGCTGGGGGGTGCTGTAGAATATACCGACTGCTTCTCTGCAGAGGGGTAAGACCCCCCTCCCAACGAGTGTCCTGGATATGACACTAAACAATCTGATGGTGAGGTTCCAGCAGTGTTGGAGCTTTGGGGAATGCGGAGTGCCCCTTCATTGCCATCGCTCCCAGGTCCACTCTGGCCCAGAGTGGTAGCACCTGATAGGGCGCTATCTATGGGTTAAATAGAACTAACAGCATACTTATGCTAAAATGAATTGTTTGATTAAACTGAATAGCTTAAAATAGAAATGTTTTGACAATTAAACCGTTCTAACATTTAAACTGCTTGCTTATGCTTAACTGAATTATTTGAAATAGAACTGTTTTTGACGATGAAACTGTGTTTACACTAAACTGAATTGTTACATATAACTGCTTGAATAGTTTGAAAAAAAATGTTTTAGACAATTAAACTGTGTACTTATGCTCAACTGAATTGCTTTAAATAGAACTGATTATTTACATAAAAATGGATTTGGCGTTAAATAACCTACAAAGGTTGATATGCCATAAAACCCAACAAACCAAACCAAACCAAACCATCAAAACGATAAATTTGCACGCAACGATTATCGCCGTAGGAAATGGACGTGGCGCCTTGAGTTCAAATCCTGGACGAGGCTCTTGGCATTTCATATAGCGCTAATGTCCTTAAGAAAGGCATGAACCTATCTCTTTTCTCTCAGCAGGGGGTAAATAGCAGAGTAGACTGCGCTCTTCTGTTTTGGTACGGCAACCGGTCTAGGAAAAGGAAAATTCTGAACTCAAACCAGATGTACTCCGCTTAGAAATAAACCTTGAGTCGCATGCTGTTCATTGCGGAGGGGTTAGTGAATAATAACATGATAATAAAAGAATTAATACCTTACAATAATAGTTTGGGATTTTCTGGTTTATACAGATCGCACTAACCAGATTAAGAGATTAGGTATAGAAAAATAAAGGAAATCTGTCTGGACGTATTTGTTTGTAAACTGAAACAGACTAAGAAAATACGTACCAAGACCTTGCTCGGGTAAGATGAGAAAATTCTTAGTATAGGAATACGTTTTAACGGTCTGTTTTACTAGTTTCGTTTTATTGTATTTTATTTTTAAAAAATCTTTTTTATTCAGTTTTTATTTCATTAAGTAATATCGTGTGGAATATGTGGATACAACTTTAAAATCTTGTTTACTTATTGATTTTTAACGGCATGTCAACCTGTCTAGTATCATTTAATGCCTAGAGGTTTGGGGGCCGCGTTCATTGTACATTCTGAGATTCGTTTTTTTCTTTCTATTTTTTTTATTTATTTTTTTTTTTGGCTGCATATGGTCTAATCGGATAAAAATAATTTGTAAATCGATCGATTTGAACCATGGGATTCTAACTAAGAGTACCACTCAGGGTCAGATTGAACCTAGCAGTAATGGCATTGAAATATTTCTCCACCTTCCCCTCATTTCCGGAACTAGAGCCTCACCAACAGACGCAGTATCGGGTACCCTCTTTTTAGGGGGGAGAAGTCTTACCCCTCCACAGAGATAGAGTTGGAATATTCTAAGCTCCACCGATATTTTATGCAAAATATGTGTCTACAATAAAAAAAACAAACTTTAACATAGACATGTTTGTCCTAAAAAGTACACACAGAATAAAGATAGCGTTCATTGTAAATAAAGTAAATCTATCTTTTTCGTTATATATATATATATATATATATATATATATATATATATATATATATATATATATATATATATATATATATATTACTGTAAACTTTACTCGAATCAGTGAACCCCAGTTCCGGGGAGGCGCAAAATTGCAACTTCACACAACCAACCATTCATACTTGCATTCATTCATGAGTTGTCAGACAGCGAAGTCTACTACGACTACTACGTTTTTTTTATGAGAACTTACCAGACAACCAACGACAGTTGTTCGTCTAAAAAGAAAGAAAAGGAAGAAAAGAAACAAGTCAAAAAAGACTTGCAATGTTATTAGTAAGAACGGAAAATGGGCCAGCAATATTCGTTCGACCAGAAAGTGACACATAACTATTATCTAAAGTACAGAGTTTTGTGAACGGAGACGATTCCTTGAGTATGTACCTAAAATTATTAAACACCGAAGCTATGACATTAAGGTTCTTGAGAGAGAAAGAAAAAGAGAGAAAGTGAAAAAAAAAAAAGAAGATAAATAAATAAATAAATAAATAAATAAATAAGAAACATAGAAAAAGAAAGAAAAACGTAAAGGCAAAAGGAAGAAAAAAGTAACAATATATATATTAAAAAAAACCCAACTCTATAAGGGACAATTAACATTATGCTCCGCCCCGCGCGTGACGTTACAAGTTACCATTGATCAACCCACGCACCTACTTCCAAATAAGTCTCTATTCTGTGAATGGGACACACTATGCTTTGAAGATATATGTGTGCACAGAAGGTTATTTGTTAGTCACTTCGACAACTTCACATGTTTAGACCTGAGCGAAGAGTGTATAAAGATAAAACTAACGTTACATAAGTTGTAGCTATTTCAGCTTTATTGTTTGACTTACATGCTGTAGACATTTATAAGCTTCTTATTTTTTTTTGATTCAAAAAGCCAAATGATTTTCGACGATCTTATTCAAAGCGATTCCAACGCGTTTGCAAACGACGTGGATTACAGCATCTACGAATCATCACCAGAAGGTAAATATTTATATATATATAAATATATTTATTCATTACTACTAAACAAGGGAAAAACATTTTTCTTTACGTAAAAGAAACATTGTTTTTATTTTGATCTTACCAAAGATTGAACAAATAGTTTTGTTTTTTTTGTTAGTTTTCTTTTCTTTCTTTTTTTTTTTTTTTTTTTTTAACTTTTTTCATTTAACATCGTTTTAATAGAGAAAAAAGAATTTCAAGATCTTTTTTTGCTTGTTTGTTTTTATTACATTTGCCATTACCCACTTTTTTTCTTTTTAAAGAAAACTTTCTTCATTCAACTTCGTTGTAATTATGTTAAAAAAAAAAGTTTTAAAAATGTCTTGATTTATACTTCTACTTAAACCACTTTTTTTTTTTTTCAAATAATAATCTCATTAGAATTCATGAATCAAATTATTAAATTTTGTTTTTATACATTTTAAATGATTTTTTTTAATAAATAAAAACATACCGGAATAATTTACTTCTAGCTCCATTTACTTTTCAACCCTCAAACTTTTATACCCTAATTTTTTTTCGTATTTATTAATTAATTCATTTCTTCTGATTTTTTTTTTTCTTTTTAGTGTTAATTTGTTAAAAAAAAGGAAGCAAATTATACAATGTCCCTGGTTTTTGGTTGTTTTTTTTTTTTTTAGCAAAATCTTTTCGTGATAAAAAAATTATCTATTTATCTTTCTTGACCAGTGCGTGTAGAGAGAGAAAGAAAGAAAGAAAGAAAAAGAAAGAAAGAAAAAAAAAAGCCCTCCATTCACAAATTCTATTTGTTGAAATGTGTGACGTGGTTTTTAGTTTTTCTTTCTTTCTTTCTTTCTTTCTTTCTTTTCCTTTGGCAATTCTGGATAGAAAGTTGCGAGAATTGTTTTTCTTCGTTCGCTGCTGATTATATATATGTATGTGTGTGGAGAGAGAGTAAAAATGTCAACAAATAGATATAAAAATGATAAATAAATAATTAAAATAACAACAAAAAAACAAAGTTTTTTTTTTCTACGAAAACAAAACAACTCAAAACTTTTCGGGTGTTTTTTTTTTTTTTTCTGATCTGAAATTGTTTGACGAAATTTACATTATTGAAAAAAATCGTTTTAAGAAAAAAAATATTTGACAGATATCCAAATTTAAATTTACAAATGTTGAGCAGGGAGGACGTGTTGTCTAAAAAAATCCATAATAACTTTTAAAAAATCGTTATGTCTACTTTTTCGTAATGGATTCAAAATAAGATAGTTTCATTATTTGCTGATGTGATTTATTTATTTATCAGTATTTTATTTAATTTTTCTAAACTATTCGTAAATGATAATTGCGATTATAAATATATAACTAGTTATGTGCCAAAATCGCGAGAGATGTCAAGTGCATACCCCCACTCCTATGATTTACGACCGATTACGTGACTTATTTAAATAATATTTACACACATACATACACACACACACACACACATATATATATATATATATATATATATATATATATATATATATATATATGTGTGTGTGTATGGGTACACAGCTCCAAATGCTTTCTTTAGGTTATTTTTTTTCAACCCAGAAAGTTGGTAAAAAAAAAAAAAAAAAAAGAGTACTGACAAGTTTGCTTTTATTGACTTCTTTTGTGTCTAAAAAGAAAAAAATTTCAAACATTAACTGTCTGTAACTTCACTTCAAAATTAAAGTTTAAATTCAGGAAAGGTTAATGTAAATGAATTAATTTTCGTATATTGTTTGGTCCATATCTGATTCATTAAAAAAAAAAAAAATGTTTTATATTTTTATCTAATGGTATTTTTTTTTAAACCTTCAACAAATAAATCTTTTATGGGAATTAAAATCTTAAGTTTAAATTTCGTTAATTGAATTTAATAGAAAGAATAAAACAAAAACAACTTCCTATTATTTCTTTCCTTATACATGAATGGATGGATCTAAATTTATTTATTCAGATATACGTTACCTCGTGGGGCTGTTTATTTTTGTGTTTGGATTATTATTTATTTATCATATACCAAACTTTTTTTTATTTTAAGAAAGCATATTTACTTGTCTATCACAAGGCCATTTTTAGAGCTGAGTTAAAGTATATTTAAAAAAAGATTTTTTTAAATTTTTATTATTGAGGGCCAGAAAGAATAACAACAGGTTGTGTTGGTTAGAAGAGATAGGAAAGAAATATCCCCTTCCGAAAGTTTTATCCCCTGGAAGAGGGAACAAAGAGTTCGAAGTAGGGAAAAAAAAAAGGCTTTTTAAAAAAAGTGTTGAGGCTAAAAATGATTTTTTTCTTTCTTCTTTATCATTTGGCAACCATTTACTAAGTTTGCCATCAAGCGTACAAAAAAAATGATCAGCTTTGCAACCTCGTTTAAAAAAATAATCGTTTAACAACTTTATTTAATAAAAGAAAATTCAACAACTTATGTTAAAAAATTCAAAAAAAGAAGCAATATACGGTATTTATAATAAACTGACCCAAATGAGTTAAACAAGGTGAAGTTTCTCTAAATAATAAATAAATCTGCTAAAATTTTACTTTGGTTTGTTAAGATCAATATAGAAAACTCAATATCTTCAAGAAATAGATTAATATGGCACGAAGAATGAAATTAAATATAGAAGTAAAAAAATAATCAACTTAAAAGTCTATAACTTAAGAAAAAAAAAAACAACTTTTCTTTGTTTTCATTATCCGACCTTGAAAAGAAAAAAAAAACTTTTTAGAAGCGCCAATTCAATTTGAAAAGACAAACCAAAAAAAAAAAACTCAAATAAAATTATTCTCTTTATCTTATCATGTGTATCTCTTTAAAAAAAACTCCCAAAATTTTAATTGAGTAGTTTAAATTGATAAATTTAAGTTTCTTTTTCTTTTCTTGTGTTAAACTAAAGTTGCTAAGATTTTCTCGTAAGTTAATTATTAAAAAAACAAACAAAAAAACACGTTCAATAATATAAATAAAAGTTCAGGAAATTCAAAAATCTTTTATCCAAGTTAATAACCTCGTGTGATTTTATGATTGAACTATTTTAAAGTTTAATTCTCACTTTGTACCCCAAAATTCTATATTAAAATGACAACTTTTATTCTAGATTTAAACAATATAGTTTTTTTTTCTTCAGCTTAACGTAAAAAAAAAGTCTAAAACGAACGTATTTCATTTGCATATGAATGTTTTATTTATTTATTTATTATTTCTAATCTGGATATTTTTATTTTCTTCGTCTTCCTGGCTTTTTTGATTGTTAATGTTCATAGCTTTCTTTTCTTTTCTTTTTTTTTTTTTTCCTTTTCTGTAAATGTTTTGTTTGGTGCGTGGGTGTTTAGTATGCTTGATATTCGTCTTTTAAAAAAGTGGTTGCAGTTTTGTTTGGTGAAATCTAAAACTTGGTGTAATGTCTTGACCTACTTGGAGATGTTTGCACAAAAATATTCCTTTTTTATTATTTTTATTTTTACTTTATTGAATCTAACTTTAATGTTCTTACTGTGTGTGTGAGTGTGTGTGTGTGTTTCTTTTTCTTTCTTTCGAGATAAATTTTCAACAAGTGAAAAACTATTATTATTTCAAGATTATTTTCAGATTAAATTTGTAAAAAAAAAAACAAACAAACAAACCCAACATCAAAAAACTAAAAGTATGTTTCCAGACAGAAAAAGAAAAAGCACTAATGTTATATAATATAATATATATATATATATATATATATATTTGTGTGTGTGTTCTGAATTTTTGTTTTTCCTTTTTATGAATGATTAATATTTAATCTTCTGATTTGAATTTGAAAATATTTTTTAAAACGTAGAAACAAATTTAAAGAGTTTGAAAAATTAAATTTTGAATGAAAATGCCGTAAAATTTAACTTTTTCGTAAAAGATGAATAATTTTAAAAAATTCTTAGTATAGTTTACTTCGGTACAAGACCAATTCCATGAGGAACAATCAGTAACACAACCTTTTTGAAGGCTTAATAAAAATTTCTTTATCTTAATGTTTTTTTGACTCTATTGATTATTATTCTTTGTAGAAGAAAATCTAGGATTTAAGATTGGCACAAGTATTCTTAATTTTGGAAATCTTTTAGGCAATCAAAGATTTCTTGTTAATCAAATTTTTGAATTTGGATCTATTTATCAGACTATTGGTAAAATCTTTTAAGATTATCTCATCAACCCAAATAAAAATACATCTCGACAAGGGAAAGTAAATTTAACTAGAATATCTTGAATGACGAAATTCAAATTTAATAAGATTTTAATTTGAATTAGTTATTTTTGTGTTCTCAAATGTTTCAAGTCTTTGCAACGAAAGCTTGTTTGTTTATTTTTAAAAGTATAAACTTTATAGATAAAGTGAAAAGTTTCTTAAATTTTATACACTTTGAATATTTTTTTTTTTTTTTTTTTTTAAGAAAAAATTCTTTGAAAAAGTATTTGGTTTTCAAGAATATCCTTAATAATGAAGTTAAAATTTAAAAAGAAAATTTGAATCCATCCTTTTCATATAATCAAATATTGTTTCAAGTTTATGAAACAAAAGCTCTTTCTTTATTTTTATTAGCACAAACAAAAATTAAGTTAAAAAAAGAAATTTCTTCACTTACATCCCCATTGTATAGAATTTCATTTTTTTCTTTTTTCTTTTCTTTTTTTTTTTTTTTTAAACAGATAAGAAATTCTTTGAGAAAGTCCTTGGTTTACGTGTCAGCCTTAGCGACGACACTGAATTAGATACTATGGATCCAGTGCTGAAAGAAGAAGACCAAACTGTACCCACAAAAGTTTCTGAACTGACATTCAGCTCAGTGGCATCGCCTGCAAGCGTTCTGGGAGGAGATTGGTCAGAACCATTACCAGATAACATTCGTGCCCCACCCCCAAGTTATGAAGAGCACAAAGTGTTTTCCAAATTTCATCCGCAAAATTTCTCTTGTGAAGATATGGCAGCTCGGTGGCAAGATATACAAGATATTATCACACGTGAATCAAGTGAGTATGTTGACATGAAGTTCATCTCTCTTTTTAGTCTCTTGCCATTGGTAATTTGTTTGACTAATGAAGTAATTTAATTAGTTATTGACACCTCCACCTCAGCTACAGGCAAGTTTTGGGGTGGATTGAGCTCTTTAACATAAGTATAGGAATTATACACTGATTTCAAACTAGCTGACTTTTGCTTAAAAATTGACATTGTCATATCCTGATTGTAGTGGGGTGGTTAGATAAATAGAAGCATTATATATATACTCACGTATTTTGTATATAATTGATTAAAATTTTAATAACATTAGTGCAATTATTTCATCATTGTTTATATATAAGTTAGCATAGATATTTAGTTTGAAGAGTGCATAAGCAAGGAAGTAACAGTCACCAAACACCATTGACTTTGTGTCTATGCTATCCTAACTTTGATCTTCATAGGCTCTATCACTGATATTGAGGTGCCCGTGGTGTAATGGTTATCGTCGTAGGAAATGGACACGGCGATGTGAGTTCAAATCCTGGACGAGAATGATTGCATTTCACATAGCACTAATACCCTTGGGAAAGGTATGAATCCAATCATTCTCCCTCCAGCTATGGGTAAATAGTAGGGCAGACTGGGTTCTTCAGCCTTGGTGAGGCAACTAGTCTAGGAGAAGGAAAACTCTGAATTCAAACCTGTTAAACTCCGCTTAAAAATTGACCTTGTGTCATATCCTGCCCGAGCGGAAGGGTTGGGTAAATAGGATCACTGATATTGAGCACTCTTTAATTATAAATATTGCAACCTACATTATTAATATCAATTATATATCAAAAATATAAAATATACATGTGTGTGTGTGTGTGTGTGTGTGTGATGGAATTAATTGGTTCAGTCCCAGGGAGCACCTGCCCCCTTATCTAAAAGATGTAAAGGATAGATTTGAGTCTCTCCTTTCTAAAGGGGAATGCCAACGGAACAAGGAAAACTTTTGCCACAGCTCAGCTTGGATAATATCACCAGGAGAATTGTCAATGTTTGTTTTTGGCAAATTATTTTTTATTTATTTTTTTTTTAAAATATGGTATTTATTTTTCTTTTGCGGATACATCCCAATTTAGACTTGTAAACTTTAAGAAAAACCTTCAGCTTGTAGGATACAGGGTAGATTTATTAGATTTATTTCAGAGAAAAAGATAACATCTTTGACCATAAAAGTTATATTTATGGATTATATTTATAGACGTTACTATTTACTAAATTTTGTTTATTCTGTTAATGAACCTCAGGTTGTTTACAATACTTGAAGTTCGTAAATTGTCACCCATACTGACTATGCTCATTGTTGCTTAACTTTGGTGACAATCATAATAAGCAGTTACTTGACTGTAAATCAACATTAGAATTTATTACTAATTTATTATAAACAGGATAAATAATGAAAAGTTTTGTTGTTAGATTATTATTACTCTATGTAAATTGTTTTATTATTATTATTACTCTGGAAGTTTTTCACACCAACTGGTTTTTGACCAGAAACTAAGTGACAGCAAGTCTACTCGGTTCTCTTCTAAGTATCAAAGCTGATTTTGTTGTTATTATTATTTTGGGCTTATTGTGTATGGTGAAACAATGCTCAGCCCAAAATATCAGGCTAATGTATTTAAAGAGTTTTTTTTTTTTAATTTTTTTTTTTAACATTTTTCTTTTTTTTTTTTATATGCATATAATTTTTGGCAGTTTTAAAGCTAAAACAAATAAAAAAAAAAAAATTAAAAAAAAAATTAAAATATTTGGACAATTCTAAAATGTTGCATTTGAACATTGACTTTTAAAAATTCTTCTGCCACCTCTACTAACCTATTTATTTATTTTCTTTTTTAATAAACTCTTTGATAAATACTTTCTAACACTTTTTTTGTTTTTTATTTTTTGTTTTACCAAGGTATCACTGGTGATGTCAGCTCGTCTTTTTCTGTCTTAAAGTCCACCCCTTTACCCAGTGGGCCGGATGATCCCTTCCAGTGTAAGTACCATGAGAGCTCGTTGCCAATTGTCCACCCTTGGTCAGCTTCCTCCCTAGGAATTCAGCTGCTCTTCATACCCTGATCATCTGCTGGTTGTTTTATGGGCCAGTACATGGGTGGTGTGCTTACTTCATGCAAATCTGTAGCAGCTGCCCTAAGTTTGGTTGCAAGAGGAGAGGAAGGCTTTACTGTCATGACCTTTCTACTTCTTGTTGGGTCAGGTAGGAAACCACACCCTGTGTTTGGGGCAGATCTTTTGCATTTTGGTGGCAAATCTAGTTTGTTTTTTTTTTTTTTTGTTTATTTTTTTTTACTTTTTTTTTTCCAAATAATTTTCTGTCTCAGCTTTTTTTTTTTTTTTTTTTTTTTTTTTTTTTACTTTTGGTTGATGCATGGCTTGAAAAGTCGTCTTACCTTTTTTTATTTTAATTGATTTGTTTTATTTTATTTGTTTTTAAAAAAATTCGTTTCAGTTTTAACTTAGCATATACTCTTTATTTATATCAAACCATAGATTTCAAAGAATTACCTTTTTGTTAAATTCTTAAAATAATTTCTGTTAATTGTTATCCAAATCTACACGATCTTTATTCTAGGGTGAGTCAAAAGTTTTGCAATATTTTGGTAACATGAAACACAATTCGGCATCTTTGGATGCTTTTGCCAATTTGTGAAGGTGACAAACAACACTGGACTGTGAGATGCCAGGCTCGCCTGATACTCTCTGAGTGCTACTCAACTGATTTGCCTTTCTGTTTTCGAGCTCAGCTTCATAAACTATTCCGTTAGGTCTACCAGATAATGGCTGATTGTCAAGGTGCTTGCAACCTGAGCAAACTTTTTTCAGCCATTTGGTTACTATACTGAGATCAACAGTGCGTTCACTTTTCACACAACAAATATTTTTTGGTTATTTTTCATTGTTATGGCCCAGTTCAAACTTGTCAAGAATAAATTCACAAATTAGACAACATTGCCTGTTCATTTATGTGGCTTTTAAATCCTACACAGTGAAGTAATAATATCTGATGTGTCAGTGAATCAACTTCCATGATACCACCAATCCCAGAGAGTAGCCACAATGACTTGAACTGTTTTGGTCATGCGATATATATGCCACAAACGAGCATATGCTAAAATATTGCAAAACTTTTGAATCACTCTAGTAATTGTAATTAAAATCTGCACAATCTTTATAATTTCGTAGTCGTTTATATGAACATTTTTTTTTTTTTAATACAAATCGGTTTTTCTGCTTATTAAAAATAAAACAACAAAAACCCCACAAATACACTGAAATTTAATGAATTTTAATATAATATTGGTTTTTATTAAATTTTTTTTTTTCTTTCTCAGTTGCTTCAAATAACATTTTAAATTTTAAAGAAAGTAAAATATTCGTTTATAGAAAAAAAATAGAATAGGTTTATCTATTTGTTTGTCCTGGCAAGTTAAGTTAAAAATAAAAAAAACAAACATGCAGACCATTTATTTAGTTTAGTTTTATTAAATTTTTATATCAAATAATTATTAAATATTTCAAAGCTTTCCATCTGACCACACAATTTAAATAAAATATTATATTATAAGTGCACAAGAATAAAGAAAAATGCCAAAATTTGACTTTATAAATTTTTATTTAGATTTAATTATTTATAATCAATTTGAAGATAATGTTTTAAAAATTCTGCTTTTAATTGTTTTTTGTCTGAAAAATTATGTTGTAGGAATGCATGAATTATAATATTTGTGTTTATTTTCTTTAAGCAAAAACATATTCATTTTCTTTTTTTTTTTTTTTCTTTCTCCCTATTTTCAGCTCCAACATGCAGTGATATTTCCAGAGTTGCCAGTACATCAGGTAAGACATAAATAAAATTTCATTATTAACCATTTTCTATATTATATGTAATTAATTAATTAATTATTGAATACTTACGACTTCATGATCTTAACGGAATAATTCTTGTTAAATAACGAGCAAGTTCAAATCAAACTTGATCAATAATTTAGGACTTCCTTAAAATTTAGAAGCCATTTAAAGACTAGAATTTATTTTAGATACAAATTATACTTATATTATATCGTAAATACTTTATTTTTTTATAATATAATTTGGTCTGATCACATGCACAAAAAACTGAAAGTTTTCCAGCACCTTTTTACTGTGTTATCCTAACATAGATATATGTTCTCAATTACCAATATTGAGCACGCTTTATGTATAAATATGCTAAACTATATAATTTGTTATATATATATATATATATATTAGTTTTTTTATAGTATCATTAAAAATTAACTTGTAATCATAGATTATAGTATATTTATATATTATAAATAAGTCAATTATCTAAAGAGAATATTTTTTTACTCAATGAGAATATTCAAGGCTTGTGAAAGAAATTGAAAATTTAATTTTAGATATTATATATACCTTATTTTTTTCTATTATATATATATATATATATAGTTATATTAAAAAACAGATTAGAATATTATAGATAATTAAAAGGTAATGATCTCAAGAGGAAAGGTATGAATCCAAAAATTCTCCCTCCAGCTATGGGTAAATAGTAGGGCAGACTAGGTTCTTCAGCCTTGGTGAGGCAACTAGTCTAGGAGAAGGAAAACTCCGAATTCAAACCTGTTAAACTCTGCTTAAAAATTGACCTCGTGTCATATCCTGTCCGAGCGGAGGGGTTGGGTAAATATGGGTAATGATCTATAGAGAATATTTCCTATTTGGTGAATATTTTCAAATTTTTTTTGTCTTCAAAATCCAAGGCTTTTTAAATTTGAAAGTATTTAAAGACTAGAATTTATTTTGAATATAAGAAATTAGTTATATTTTAATGTTAAAGAAACTATATTGAAAATAGAACTTTTAACTGACAAGTTAGTATTTCTTTTGTTTTCATTGTAGATGTCAACAGTTCCATTGCTCAAAGTCCAGCTTGGTATTCAACTAGTGTCCAAGGTAAATATTTATCAATTAAAACTATAAGTTTACAAATTATGTGGGGGAGGGGTGTATTTTTATATATATCCATATATATGTTTGTGTGTGTGTATATATATATATATATATATATATATATATATAATTTGTGTGTGTGTATTTATAAATACATATATTTATTGATAGTACACACATGAAACTCTAGTCACCTTTGAAGTAATCTCCTCCGGCTGTAATGCACTTGTTGTACCATTCCAATAACTTCTGGAAGGCCCCATGGAAGTCCTCTTGTGTGAGCGTGTCAATGACCTTCGTCACAGCCTCGTTCATCTCCTCAATTGTCTCATAACGACAGCCTCTGAGCTTAGGGAATAACCAAAAGTCACAAGGAGCAAGGTCTGGACTATTGGGAGGGTGAGGAACTGTCTTGATGCCCATCTTGGTCAAATAGTCTGGAACAAGGATGGAGTTGTGGACTGGTGCATTGTCCTGGTGGAAATGCCACCAACTCAATTTGAAGAGTGCTTGCCTCTTCCGACGGAATCTCTTCCTGAACTCCCTTAAAACCTCAACATAGTAACCCTAACCCTTTGGCCAATCAACTCTGGTGTATTGACTTCCTTACTCCTCCCACACCTCTCATCATCCCTCACAGACTCCTTGTCTTCCTTGAATCTCTTATGCCACTCAAAAACTGATGCTTGATTCATGCAAGATGATCGAAAAGCAGTCTGAAGCATTCCATACGTTTCTGTGGCATTTTTTCCAAGTTTAAAACAGAATTTTATTGCATATCGTTCTTCTAAAGTGTCAGATTGCATGTTTGAAATTCACCAGCTGTGACAATCAGGCTTTAGTAGGGTGTATTCCAATTGCTGCTGTAGCTGTTCATTTGAACCTGAACTGAAATCATAAAAATTGGTCAGTCATCTCATAAGATGTATAGCAATAACATACTGAATTTTCAAGAGTCTGCGACAATTTTAGATGCGTGTACAAAAAAAGTCAGGAAGCTTATTGAATGCACCATGTATATGCCTTTTCAGGCTACCCTTGTTACCACTTGAGTTTTTTTTTTATTTGTGGGTATTTGTATGGGCAAGAGTTTTATTACTTCTTCAAAGTCATCAGTGTGAAATAATTGTAACCAATGTTGGAATGGGGCACCAGAATCTTACTATCTCTGTCTCTCTCTCTCTGTCTCTCTCTCTCTCTCTCTCTCTCTCTCTTATGTGTATGTCATTTTTTTTATCAAGTTTATCATAATCAGGTATTTGTTCAGAATATAGCACTGGGGAAATATTCATAGTAATGTAAAAAAACTATTATGCTGAAATATAAGACTTACATTCACCTTCTCAGTTGTTTGCCAGATCTTATTTTTTTTTTTAACTGAACATTTACATTAAAAAAAAAGTGTTCATTTTCACACAATTCACCCACTCAAATGAATAAATTATGAATAATCCATGTGTTAAAAAAGTGCTAGTGTCCTTTCTGATCACTAAAATAGACACAACCGATCGGAGGTGCGGATGAGTGGTCTATAATGGTCCAAATAAATAAAAAGCCAATGTAAATTTTTTTTTTTCTTTTTTCCAATGTTGTGTGAACTGGAGGGCGTATCAGCAACTGATCATCTCTGATAGGGTCTGCGTGGTGAGGGGAGTATCATGTTGGAAGACCTGAAACTCCCTAAGGAACCAAGCAAAACATCACTGACGACTTCCTCCAGCGTTAAATTTATTAAGGCGTATATTTGAAGTATATTTCTTTAGTATTTCCTTCTCTAATGACTTATAGACAATTACCGCTATATAATTCTAGCGATTAAAATGTAGTTAATAACAAAAAAAAAAAAAATTAAGAAAATGACTAAAATTTACTGTAGGATAATGAATGTAAGAAATATATAAAATGTGTTTTACTGTAGACACATCCTTTGTGAGATATTCTGTCTTCATCTGTTGAAGTTGAGTGAAATTATTTCTTTTCTTTTTTTTCTTTTCACATTTGGCATTTTTGTGATGTTTTATTCAACTGTAATTTTTAAATTTACACTGATAATCAAATAATGACTGAAATTAACTGACTTCATTTTCTCTTCAGAATCATCATTTTATCTGACATCTCCAGTTACCCGTAAGTATTTCAATTTATAACTATTCTGCGATTTGATTAATTAATTTAATTAATATTATTCTTTAGTTAACTTTTTAAAAACGATTTGAGTTTGTAGTATTACGATTCTTCGGACTATTATCCTCATCTTAATTTATGTCTGTACAACGTTTCAGCTGATGCGCCCTCCGGCCTTCTTCAGGTATCTCTTTTCGAAGGCTGGAGGGCACATCGGCCGAAACGTACAGACATAAATAAAGATGAGGATAATAGTCTGAAGAATCGTAATACTACAAATTATAATCAAACCTCGTCTCATACATTCAGAGAAATTTATTGAGTATTTTTTTTTTTTTTTCATTCTCTTTTCTTTCTTTATCCCAGCTTGGGAGAAAAAAAAATCCACATAAAACCACCTTGCTTCTCATATAAAAGAAATATCAATTCGTTATATAAAAACAACTGAATAAAAATGTAATTTTGATTTGTAAAAACCAATCACTGTTCCTGTTTATAAAAAAAATATAATAGAAAACTTGTTTTTTAAGTAAACAATTTAACAAAAATAGTTTATTTTTAGATTAAAATTGAAACTTATTTGTTAATCCTGGGCACCTAACTTTACACTAGTAAATATCATTGCCCAGTCAGCTGGGGCTGTAGAATACACCGACTGCTTCTCTGCAAAGGGGTAAGACAACCCCTCCCCCCAACGAGTGTCCTGATATGACACTAAACAATCTGATGGTGAGGTTCCAGTAATGCTGGAGCTTTGGGGAATGCAGAATACCCCTTTATTGCCATCACTTCCAGGTCCACTCTGGCCAGGAGTAGTAGCATCTGATAAGGGTCCTATCTATGGGTTAAATAGAACTAAACTGTGCTTCCTTTACAATACTGATTTTTGCATTTAAACTGCATTTTTTATGCTAAACTGAGTTGTTTAGAATAGAACTGTTTTTGACATTGAAACTGTGCTTACACTAAACTGAATTGTTATATATAGAACTGTTCTGATATTTAACTGTGTAAACAAAATTAACTGAATTAGAATTGTTTGAATAAACTGAATAGTTTGAAATAGAAATGTTTTTGACAATTAAACTGTGTACTCATGCTAGACTGAATTATTTGAATTACAACTGACTATTTGTATAAAAATGGATTAGGCATTAAATAACCTACAAAGGTTGATATGCCATAAAAACCCAACCAACCAACATAGTAAATATTAGAAACATTTTTGTTATATATCAACACTTATTTTGTGAGTGACATCTTTCTACAAATTTACGGCATACAATAAAGAAATCTTCATATTTTGACAATTTTCTTTTTCTATTTCCAGCTCCAAGAAGTAATGATTCTTCTCCTGATTCCAATGTCGGATCTTTTGTTCCTCGTAAGTATTTTTGCCTTGTTGAATTCTTATGATTTTTTTTTTTTTTTTTTTTTTTTCTTTCTTTAATTCAGAAAATTTCATTTGTTTACTTCATTTACTTTGTACATTTGAAGGCACTTTAACATTTAAAAAATTTAACATTTAAAAATTTAATTGTCTTTCATTGGAATCATTTTGAGATGAGGCTTCTTAATCTGAGAATTAATTTTTTTTTTTATTTATTGTTGACTTTTTGTCCTCATCTTGGTAGTTTTTGTGTTGTTTCTTCTTTCACTATGTTTCAGCCAAATTTCACCTCTGGCCTTCTTCAGGTGATTTTACTGCGACCTCGGATAGGAATGCTGAGTCTTGTAACCGTATCCCCAGTAATTACTGCCTTTCATAGTTGTTGTCTATCGCACCAAATTTTTTACCAAGTAAACCTCTGGCCGGCTTGGGTAGGATTTGAAACCACTATCTTCTGACAATGCTCACCTGGAACCATAGAGACTCAACGCCTCTATCCGATGCGCCATTAAAGTCAATTACAAATTCGGTACTGACCCGACTATGGAAAAAAAAGAAAAGCCCTTCGGGGCCCTTGGCGCAACGGATAGAGGTGTTGAGTCTCTACGGTTCCAGGTGAGCATTGTCAGAAGATAGCGGTTTCAATTCCTACCTGAAGCGGCCAGAGGGTTACTTGGTCAAAAACGTGGTGTGATAGACAACAACTATGGAAGGCAGTAATTACTGGGGATACGGTTACAAGACTCAGCATTCCTATCAGAGGTCGCCGTAAATCACCTGAAGAAGGCCAGAGGTGAAATTTGGCCGAAACGTAGTGAAAGAAGAAACAACACAAAAACTACCAAGATGAGGACAAAAAGTCTGCAATAGATTAAAAAAAAAAATTAATTCTCAGATTAAAAATTTAACATTAAAAAATATAACATTTGAACATGATTTTAAGAGAGGTGCCATATAAATTAAATAAAGTTTCTTAGACAAGTATATGGGATTTTTGGAGATGACTCTCCTTTTAAGATTTGATATATTTTTCTTTTTCATTTAACTTGAATGTAACATAGGATACAGGATATTTTTCTTTTTTTTTTTTTTTTTTTTTTTTTTTTGCACCTAGATGAACTAGACTTTGTAGAAATGTGGATATTTTGCTGTCCCTTGTAGAGCAAAAAAGATAGTGATGAAAATGAAATTACCAATTTATTTTTGGCTACAACCAATCATAAAAATTTCTTTGACGTCTTATCCAAGAGAACTGGAAGAACTAATATTCAATTAAATCAAGATTATTCTAAATATTCGAACAAAAAAAAAGCTTGGTCTTTGTTGAAGAAACTAAATTCATAAATGGAACTTTATATAATTCAACATTCTGAGATGAAATATTTTTATTGTCTCTTATTTTTTTTGGTTTCTGTTTATTTTGCTTTATCAATCAATTTAAGAAATTATATTTATTTTTAAACAAGAATAATATTCATTTGATTTATTTATTTTACAGCCTATAACAATTATTCTGCTTCATCAAGTTCCAATCCAACTTTCTTTGATCCTTGTAAGTATTTATCTATTTGTGAAAATACTTGTACGATTCAAAAGTTTTACACTATTTTGATACCTGCTAGTTCGTGAAGCATGACTAAAGCAGTTCAAGCTGTACAAGGTACCCACTGTTGTTCGGTAGTATCATGATAGTTGGTGTGCTGACATGTTGTGCATTGGTTCATGCTGTGTGATTTGAAAGCCACTCAAATGAACAGGTGATGTAGTTTGATTCTAGAACTTACATTTTGAAGTTTGAACCGGGCCAAATGCTGCCGGGGTAATCAAAGAAAATTTGATGCGCAAAAGTTAAAGGTGCAGTTGATCATAGTACCGTAACTGTATAGTTGAAGAAATTTCGCTCAGGTTTCACAAACCTTGACAATCAGACATGGTCAGGTCGACCTAAAAGTATAGATTCTGAGGTCATGCTCCCAACCATTGGGGCAAAACCATTGAGTAGCACTCGGAGAGTTTCAGGCGAGCTCAGCATCTCATAGTCTTGTGTGGTTTGTGGCTTTCATGAAATTGGCAAAACCATTTAGAGCTGTCGAATTGTCTCACTTTATCAAAATATTGCAAAACTTTTGACTTACCCATGTATTTTAGTGATGACGACACTGCTAATACAAAATTTTTTTAAACTGATATTAAAGTTTACTTAATTTCTACTCTCTCTCTCTCTCTCTCTCTCTCTCTCTTTGTGCCTCTCTTTGACTCTCTCTTTGTCTCTCTCTTTTTGTGCTTTTTTCTCTCTTCTCTCTCTTTGTCTGTGTGTAGGTGTGTGTCTCTCCCTCTCTTTTTCTCTCTCTCTTTCTCTTTTTTTCTCTCTCTCTTTCTCTTTTTCTCTCTCTCTTTCTCTTTTTCTCTCTGTCTGCCTCTCTCTCTCTCTCTCTCTCTCTCTAATTACTTTAAAAAAATAATTAAAACATTGATTATTACTCCTTAAAGCAAATAAAAAAAAAAACGAACCCTAGAATAAAAATGTCAATTAATTTTAAATTTACAGATTGAATGTGATTTAAAAAAATACCAAAAACTCTAAATTTTATTGATTCAAGATTTTACTTTTCCTTTTTGTTTTCAGCTTCCCGGTGTACCTCCTCCCCACTTTGCAAGAAGAATAACAGCAATGCAACCACAACCACTTGCAGCAGCAGCAGCAGTGACACCACTACCACCACCTCCACCACCACTCTTTCAACAACAACCGGTATTACTTCCTTAATATTCTAATTATCCTTTTCATATGAACAAATTTATAAATATGGAGTTTCATTGCAATAAACTTGGCCTCCAGTTGTTTCTAATTGGTTATTGCGCATGCATATACACACGTGTGTGTGTGTGTGTGTGTATATATATGTATATATGAATATGTAAGTATATATATATATATATATATATATATATATATATATATATATATATATATACGTACATACATACATATGTGTGTGTGTGTATGTATATATATATATATATATATATATATATATATATATATATATATATATATAAATAAATAATTCTTCCAAAGTTTTTATGTTCAAATTAGTTGAATAAGCTAAAAACTCACCCTACTGTCAAGGTTTTAAGTTCATTAAACCAACCTGTGTTGGTGAGGACTAAGAAGTTAATAAACTTTGTTAAGAGGTAAATGTTTATGGCTCACTGAAACCTTTAGTTCATATTACAAATGTAAACAGAATGACTTTTTTTTTTCCTTTTTTAACTGTTTAACTGCAACTTAATCCCCACTCTTTCAACAAGGGTTAAAGTGTCCTTACCTCTGTTTCTACCTCCCTGTCTTTCTCTCTCACAATAAGTTAGGGGAAAATTAGTCCATAATTTAAATTTTCTGCTAGGAAATCATCAGCTAGATTTCTACTAAATACAAAAAAGGTTAAACAAAAAATTAAGATTTGGTTTAGGATGTAGTGGCCAAAACTAAGAGTTCAATTTACTGTTATACTTATATTGTAAATTGTACCTTGCACTAAGATCAGAAATTTTGGAATTTTTAAAATATTAAAAACAGGCTTTGATATCACATTTGTCATTACTGAAAATTTGAACCCTCAAGTTCAGGCCCTATTTGAGTTTTGTACTGACACAAACAAACATTTTGTGAATTATAGAAAGATAATTTAAAATTTATTTATCAAAAAAGAAAAGAAAAAAAGAAATATAAAATAACGTCAGTGGTTACTAAAATCTTGTTTTGTTTGATAATATTTATAAAATTAAGATTTTTCTTTCGGGGTGATCACTTTGTACAATTGTATATAATACATATACTAAAAATTGCTGACCTACAAAGAATATATTTTGTAAAATATTTATGGCTTATTTATTTCTTAGTTAGGAAAATGTTTTTAAATAGTTCATATATGTATGAATCTTTTCAAATATTTAAGACCTAATGACATCACAAGTTTTCCCACAATCGAATTGTTTGAAGAAGGCGTCAACTACGAGGCGGGAAAAGCCCAAACTAAGAGTTCATTCATAAAAATCTAAATGCCCATATAAGGTAATGAAAAAAACTGCTTCAAACAGGGGACGTCACTCTGGGTGCAGCACTTACTCTCTACGTAATTACGTCCCTTTGGTGGGCGCGGCACTTGCTTTACCTTTATACTTCCGGCTGACACGTGACGTCACGTTTGAGTTCAACAAGGAGTACTATATATATATATATATATATATATATATATATATATATATATATTTTGTTTGTTTGTTATTTATTTTTAAATTATATATTTATTGTCCTTAAAAAAAGATACTGAAATAGATATTACTTGAACTGAATTAAATACCGTTTGGATTTTTTTTAATTTTAAAAGGATGTTATAGTATTTGTGATCGTTGTATTTATAGTGGGCTAAAACTTTTGATGAATGGATAGTGTTGGATTATCTTCATTACTTTGATACAGATAATTAAATGGATTGTTAAAAATTTATATTATAAAAACTGTTAGACTTAAATAAAGTCTCTAAGATAGCCTCGAATATTTAAACGGTTGATTTAAAAAAGAAATATTTAAAAAATATGAAATCTGTTTTAAAAAAGTCGAAATAAAACTAGAGATTAGAGATGTTTACTTACTAGCTATAATAATTTCGCTTTACAAATTGAAAAAAGTTTAAAAATGAGGATTTTTGCTATTTTTTTTCTCCAATATTTGAAAATGAAAATATAAACTTACCTTAGACAAGGCCTAACTGTTAAAGTATTTTATTTCTTTAAGTGGAATATGATTTTTAAAAAAGTTAGACTTAGTTAAGGTAGCCAACTTAATTTAAACTGATGATTAAAAAAAAAAAAGAATTAAATCTGATTAAAAACAAACTAACTGGCATAGATTTTTAAAGATGTTTATTCATAAGATACATTAATTTCACTTAAAATTTTTTGTCATTGATTTTTTTTATTTCCGTTTGAAAGATAGAATGTTTAATAGTTTGTTAATTTATCTTTTGTCTGACAGTTTTGCTCATAAATCTTTCGTCTTTGTTTTAGGAGAATCTGGAATGATTTGTGGAATGTCTTATCAACAACTTAAGGCCCACATTCCTGGTAAGCAGATCTAAAAAAAAAATTTTTTTTAATCTTTGTATAAAATTACATTTATGTTATGTGTCTGTGTGATTTTTATATATGTATATATATATATAAGTGGGTGACTGTAGTTGAGGGCGACCAAGAGGCTCCCTTTTCAATAGCTACTACACCGAGGTACTCCTTTCCCTGGATTGCTCCACTTTACCTTATAATGCTGAGTGTTAAGCAAGTAGGCACCAAGTACCATTTTTTAAGTCTTTGGTATAACGTGACCTGGGACTGAACCCAGGTCTCCCGAACCATTGGCGAACACTCTACCCACTCAGCCTATATATAATATATATAATATATATATATATGGAAGTAAATAATGGAAAATAATTTGACAGTATAGGGAAAAACTGAAAAACAATGCAATCCAAAGTGTTGAATTTATTCTGAAAGAAAGTAGACACTATAATGTTTTGGGTTTAATAAACCGTCATCAGAACTTTAAAAATGATCATCACTTTTAAAGTCCTGATAGATTTATAGATATATAGAAATATATATTGACTTGAGTGACCATCTATATTTTATGATCCAATGTTTGAATATTATTGTAACACTCCAAAAATTACACATTGTAGGGAAATGTTTATTTCAGTCCAATTTGTTAATAAATAATTGCTAACCCAATCATAATTTCTTTAGTGTAATGACTATTAATCATAATTATAGCGTATGGTACTTCTGCATGTTAATTTACAATTACCTGCATATATGTATATTGCGTGCACACATGCAGGATCCAGCGGAAAGATCTTTTGGATTTAAAATTGCCACTGGGCAGACACAAGTAGCAGTTAGTAGTATGTCTTTAGCCATGAGTTTACAGTTATTATGACGTAGAATGGTGAACATTTTGTGTTTGTTATTGAAACGGATCTCACTTTGTGGTGATATCTCATTCACCAATTCTATCTCCTTGGGATTAATTCCTCTGTGTATAACTGAAGGTTCAAGTCTTTAAATGTAACACACAGACAACTGAAAAAATGAAAGATTTTATTTGTCCTGAAATCATAGCAATACCAATTTAATTCTAGGACACTATTCATTGTTTTTTTTTTTTTTTTTTTGTGTGTGTGTGTGTGTGTGTGTGTGTGTGTGTGTGTGTGTGTGTGTGTGTGTGTGTATATATATATATATATATATATATATATATATATATATATATATATATATATATATATATATAATCATAAGTGATGTACTCCTATGGAACCCCACATATGGCCAAGCAAAAGCGGGACAACTAGCTCAAACATACATACAGCAGCTTTGTGAGGATACGGGATGTAGCCCTGAAGACCTGCCAGGGGCGATGAACGATAGGGAGAAGTGGCGAGAGAGGGTCAGGGATATCCGTGCTAGCGGCACGACATGATGATGATGATATATATGTATATATAATGTTAAGTAAGTTGGCTGACTGTAGTTGGGGGTAACCCAAAGGCTCCCCTTTCCATAGTTTCTACACCAAAGTGTAGAAGAGGACACTACCTCTTTCTCTAGATTGCTCCCTTTATCCTTAATCCATACCTTATAATGCTGAGTGTTAAGCAAGGAGGCATTAATCACCATTTTTTTGAGTTGTTCGTAAGACTCTGTCAATTGGCGAAAACTAACCATTATACCAATACACACACGCAAAAACCCATTAATACATAGCTAGAAAAATCCAAAATGATGGGAATTTTGCATTTTTAAATTTTAGTTCAAGCTTTTTTTTAAAAAGACTTTCATTTTTAATTAAAGTTTCTTTTTTTTCTCTTTTAGAATCTGGTCACATTCAGCTGTGGCAATTTCTAATCAAACTTCTGTGTGAACCTGCCAATGAGAATTGTATTAGATGGGAAGGAGTCAAGGGACTTTTCACCATCGTCAACCAAAATGAACTTGCCAAGCGGTGGGGGGAACGCAAACGCCGTAAGCACATGACTTATGAGAAACTTTCTCGTGCCATCCGTTATTATTATGATAAAAATTACGTCCAGAAAATCCATGGTAAAAAAGCTACTTATATCTTTAACTTTGAAGAATTGTTCAAGTCACAGAGTCGTCCAAGTCAACAGAAATCCAAAGAAACTAAAGAAACTAATGAAGTTAATAGTATGAGTCCACCTATTAAGATTCCCACGTATCAAAACAGTCCATCTTCTTCATCTTCTGCATCCTCATCGTTCCTCTCATGTCCTCCAAATTCCGCTGTGGGTTCTCAGCAGCCTGTGACTGCCCCCACTTATTCACCCGAGATAAATACATTTGTCAATTACAGTTTGCCTCTGCAAACCAAGAAGATGAAGACTGCATTTGATGGCTTTGGCAATAGACTTCAACAATATTTTGGCCAGGAACAAGAATATGGTACAAATGTTTCATATTCAAGTAAGTTCTTGTCTTATTTTGATGAGGATAAACTTCTCTCATACTACTAAAATCTGGTGAGAAAAAAAGTTTGAAAGAAACTGATCTGGTAATATGAAACTTGAAACAATTGAAAGATTGTCACAGTCTTTTATTGTTTTTTCTTTGTTTTGAGATTTGTCACTGCTGTGGTTTAATAAAATCTGTAAAAGTGCTTCTGTTCTGCTGAGCTCAGAGCATGTGCAAAATGCACCTTGGTATTCACACAGTGGTGACTACTGCTATTTGAAAGCAAATATTTTCATGGTTGCTTATGAACGATATTTTGCTTGATTATTTCTGAAAGGTTTTCCTTACAAAAAGAAAGAAGGTCCTCTTTGTCAGAAACCAAGACTGAATACATACAATTTTATGCTACAAATGGAAAAAAAATCAAAATCATTAAATGTCTAGAAAAATCAAGAAGTAATTTCACATATTCTAAATTTTATTATATCATAAAGTTTTATTTTTCTATAAAAAAAAAGAAAAAATTTAATATTTTACTACAAATCAGTTTTTTTTTTTCAATGAAACGAAAATTTAGAAAAAAATGCTTTTGCCACGTTAAAGCTTTTGCTCATTATTATTTTTATCTTTGGATTTTTTTTTTCCAAAAATCTTGATATAATAATCATTTCATTTTTGCTTAATTTTTTTTATTTTTACTTTCATAAAAATGCTTTGTCATGACAAATTACATTTCTTGAAGGGCCAATTTTTGAATGAATTTTTACTGTCATTGGTCCATAAATCTTTTTTTTTTTTATGTAAATTTTATTTTACTTGCCAATACTTTTATCAAAAGAAAATGAATCACTCGAACATTCTAAGGGTTTTAGTTTTGCAGGTAAAGCAGCATTTATTTCAACTTTTTATTACTGCTCCTTTGAAAATGGATGAATAAATTAAAATAAAAACATTTTTATAAATTCAGAGTATTAAAATTGATAAATTATAATTTCTAAATATTTTGGACAAGTTGTAAATATTTTGCAAATAAATTCATTCAAAGGCTGGCTATCCTAAAAAGTCAAAATAAATTTATATTCATGAACCTTCTACATATATAATGTATATTTTGAGCAGTTATTATTTCTGTCTCCCACTGGACAGGATTTTACACAAGGTCATTTTTTTGTGAGGGTTTAGGAGAGGGGAAGGTCGGACATGAGCCGAGACTTGTGCTATGCTGGTCATAGGCTCACTAAGTGCAATGTGAGCCAGGTGACCCTGCTGGACTTGGACTCATTAAGTGCATTGTGAGTCGAGCGTGTATGCCTGGTCATAATTTGAACTAGACCCAAAGGTCTTGTACTGTGCTTTGCTTGTTATTGATCATTTGTCCACATAAAGGTGGTTCAGCTGGAGCCAGAGGTCATTAGGCCAGAAGCGATTATAATGTTTATTTTAAGCTATCAAAATAATTATGTATAATTTATGTATGTTTTCACCCATATACAAGAATGTACTGAAAAGTTCTCAGTCCAACTAAAAAGCAATGTCCTTTTCAATTTTGGAGGGGAGTGTTACAGAAATTCGAGAAACATTGTTCCAAGTGCGGGCGGACTATCTGGAAGACCATATTTCATGCCTTTAGATCAGGGGTCTCAAAAACGTGAACTGAAAACTTGTTTTCTATGGCATATAGCAGAACAATTTTTGTGACCAGTATTTTCCTTGGTAATTTATCCCTCACCCCTTGACAATGTTTCTCTTCCGAGAAGGATAGAATATACTTTTATATTTCTCTCACTTCCACTTAAAAATCAAAAGTAGAAATAATCTAATTTATGTATGCATTTAAACATTAATAAGAATGTTTAGTGAAGTCTACACCAGCTTTGCTTTAAAGGTCTATTGTGGTGGAGAGGTGATAGATTATAGAAACTTAACTCCCACACCAAAACATTTTTTGTTTTTGTTTCTTAACTTGAGAAGGGGTTGAATTTAATAATTCCTTGGCATGGGGAAGGTGTACCTGAAATGACAGCCAGCAAACAATAACAACAAATTATAGAAAATGTTTGGAAGCAAATTGTTAAATAAACAAAATTCATGTCTCCTGTTTCTTTTAAATGTGATAGACACTGAATTTTGTTTTCATTTCAATAATATCTGTAGTAGAATTTGTTGCAATTTACCCATGAAATACAACAAAATGAGAAATTAAGAAAAATTTAAAACTGAAAATTCGTCCTACATTTTGTGCTAATTCACATATCTCATTTACTCTTGTGTTCACATTCATTTTGATGAAAAAATAGATATATAACAACCTATCAACTGTATTGCAGATTTGCATTTTAACTAGTTGAAATCACGCCTGCCCTTATCTCACTTTTGGTTTGCTGTGCGTCTTCCCCAGAACATAATAGCCCTTTAGGCTTTTTGAGTTTGAGACCCTTCTCTTGGTAATTCCTTACTTGGTTGAGCCAAGGTCTTTTCAGCCGCCCCTTCATTTATACATACATACATTTATTATATAGTATAATTTTGTATATTTATTTTCAAGAAAGTCTTATCTCTAAATTTGAATATATTTATTAAAGTAAAAGATGCACTTTCTCATGAAGACAAAGCCATTTTTTTTCATTGTTTGCTGTAAAAGATCAGACTTTTTTTTTTTTTTTTTTTTTTTTTTTTAAGTCTGTGCTTTCATCATTGCTTAATTTTTTCTTTCTTTCATTGTTTTTCAATGACTGCTGGCAGTCAACTAAATAAGTTGCTCTTTTTTTTCTTTTCTTTTTTTTTTTTTCTTTAATTTTATCACTGGACTGATTTGATGTCATCTTTCTGTGTCTTTAAAAAACTGAATGGAACAAATATTTTTAGTTTTCTAAATTCTATTTTTGATTGGAAAATTTTTTTATTTTAATCAAAAATTAAAAAAACCGATTTGATAATTATTTTTAAAATATGACTTTTTTTTTCATTCAATTTTTAAAAAAATTTGATTCAACTTTAAAGTTTTTTAAATCAATTTTTAAAATTTTTTATTCATATTTTGTTTTATTAAAAATAATTTGTTTTATTCTAATTTTTTTTTCAATTCCTAACAAAACTGCCAAAACCATTTAATTTTTTTCAAATTCAACTTAAAAAGTCATACAAATAATTTCACAGATTTTGTGTTTTTAAAATCTGTTTTTGAACGGAAAAATATTTTTAAATTTAATTTTTTCAAATTTTAATTCAATCTTTTTTCATGGAAAAATTAATCAAAAATTCAATTAACAATTTTTTTAATTTTTTATTTTTTTAAATATTTTAACAAAACTGCCAAAACTGTTTTCATTTTGTAACATTCATCTTTGAAAGTCAAAAAGTTTTACATAATGGTTAACAATACAAATAAATTCACTGATTTTTTTTTTTTTTTTTTTTTTTTTTTAAATGTTTCATTTCTAAAAATAATTTTCAATTATTTTTGTTTTTCATTTTAGACGTAAAAAAAAAAAATTTTCATAAGCGTTCAATCAATTCTAATTGTGTAATTCATTAATTATATATAAGTAATCGTAGGAAATTACTTATGATTACATGTAAAATTTTATGAAAGTGTTGATATTTTTGTGTGGATTCCTTCACAGCGAAGGTAATTGAACTGGACTTCTCATCTGTGATCGACATGCCCTGTATCTCATGGGTATCTGTGATATTATCTTTCTCTCTTTTATGCCAAGAGGTGTGTGTGTGTGTGTGTGTGTGTGTATGCATGCATGCATATATATATATATGTGTGTGTGTGTGTGCACACACTCGTATTTTTCTCTTCTTTCATTTCATTATTCAAAAAAAAAAGAAGGTTAATTGTTACAGAAGTCAAATTCCTTTCATACCCAAAAATATTTTCATACCCCTCCTCCCAAAAAAACAAGATTCATCATTTTATTCAATAATATAACTCCTCTTTACCTGCAATCATATTTGTGTATAAAAATCTATTGTGTGCATGTGGTGTGCAAGAATGTTGGCCAATAAATTGTTAGTCTGTTTAAAGTTAGATTCTCTTTTTGCCGCTTAAATTTTGATATTCTTAACTTAGTCTAACCTGTACACCATGTGAGAGTCAAACTCACAACAATTGTAATAGGCTGCTATACTAGCTTGATTATTATTACAACTGTGTGATAAAAATGTTTGTCAACAATATGAAAACTTAGTGTTTCTTAGATTTTCAACAACTTTTAATCTTGAATTTTAATAGAATTTTTTTTTTGTTTTTGGATTACACATTTGATCAACTTTGAAATGAAGTAAATGTATTTTAAATAAATTTTAAAAATATCAGAATTAAAAATTTAACTGTTAAGACTTAAAAATTTTTTTTTTTAATTAATTCCGTCCAGTTTGTTCCAGTCTCTTTGCTGTTTGAGTGGTTCCACTCTCTCTCTCTCTCTCTCTGTTATATATCAGTGTTAGTGCCAATTCTGGTGTTACACAAGTTTAAATTCCATTTATTCCATTCAGTAATCTGCTCAGATCATCATTAAAACCCCAATAACCTCATATTGAGGCGGGATTTGTTTGTGAACATATCATTTTCCTTTGTCTTCATTGAAATAAATTATTTTTGTTTTAATTAACATTTTTGTGTTTCTAGTTTTTATTTTAAATCATAACCGCCTTTTTTTTCTTTACAATTTGCTTGCAAAGAATAATTTGAGGTTTTTACCTATTATTTCTAGTACTTAAAAGAAAAAAAAAAACAATACAATTCTCGATTTTTTTTTTTTTTTTTTTTTTTTTTTTTTTTTTGACAACTTCCAAAAAAAAACTTAGAGGTTCATACCTTTATTTCCAACACTTACAAAATTGATTCAAATGGCTTGCTCATTCACCTGCTGTCAACTCTGATTACTTCAATAATATCGCTGGAGTCTTGTAATCAGAAATATTAACACTTTTTCTGTTCATAATCTGCCTTAACTACGTACTATGATCCAATGAAAGAATATGGTTTCACACAGAGATAGGCAAGAAGCTGACGTTCTAGTAGAAATTATTGCTGTGGCAGACTATACAGATTATCTAGTGCCTCATGCAAATACACCTGCTCAAGCTGAACTCTGCTACATAGCCTGGAACAGGCAGCAAGAGGCATTAGTCTCTATGTGAACTAAGATAAAACAGTTAGTGTCTTTAAATCAAAGTGGTGCCATCTCAAAAAACGGCAAGCCTCTAAAATTAATAGACCAATTCATATATATATAGGTAGCAATATCTCATTTGCTGAAAACTATGTCAATATATGCATAGGTAAACCATGGGCTGCTATTGGCAGATTAAAACCCATAAAAAAAATCTGATCTAATGAAATAAACAAACTCTTCCAAGCTATACCTGTGTCAGTATTACTGTATAATTGCACCATTTTACAAAAGAATGCTATATGCATTTTACAAAAGAATGCTATATGCTGTTTTGGAAAACAGAAGTTGTACGGCCACTTACCTCCCATCTTGTAGCAACCAATTTTATTTTTGACCAGACAATTTGCTTGCTGTAGAAATTTTGAAATTCATGCCTCTATTT
This sequence comes from Sepioteuthis lessoniana, assembly GCA_963585895.1. NCBI lineage: Eukaryota > Metazoa > Mollusca > Cephalopoda > Myopsida > Loliginidae > Sepioteuthis > Sepioteuthis lessoniana. The sequence goes on from OY757928.1 coordinate 88,208,987, forward strand.
CCAGTATTTAAAAAAAAGGATCCAATTACATTTTGATATTTTAATACAGTCAAAAACGCACATTATAGAGCAATTTTTGTTAAGGCAATACTTTTTTAAAACACCAACTTGGAGAATAAAGCAATTTCCATTATTTTGTAACTTGTCTAATTCAAACACACTCTAAGAAATTATACAAATAATATCAAATATATTAAATGCTTTTTATTGAGTAGTTTCCCCTAATAGGCTGTAAATATTTACGAAACAAATTCTATAAATATGAAAATGTTGGTTGCTACATAACTAGTATTGCAAATTAAACTGATGAGCTGAGTTCAAATCCCACCCAAAGCTGTAGGTGTTCACTCATATACTTTCAACTACGATGGAAGGAGTCCTTGTGACGTAAAGGCTAAAGTACTTGGCGGCGACGTCGTAGTACAGGGTGGAACGATGAAATTGTCGTCCTAAATAAAACAACACTACAGCTTTATTTTAAAACTTTTATTGAAAAAATCAATTCAGCTAAATTGATTATGTAGTAGAGCTGACATCTATTCAATGTAGCCGTCTTCAGCCTCAATCATCGCCTCGATACGGATCCGGAACTAGGATCATGCCTTTTCCACAAGCGCCGGCGGGAGCTCGGCGATCAGGCTGGCTTTGGTGTTATGGGAGGTCATGTTGGTGATGTTCTCGACGTATGACCAAACAAAGTAGTCCAGCGGGTTCAGGTCGGGGGAGAAGGGGGGCCAGTGAGAGAAGGGTACAAAGTCGTAGCACCCCTTCTGAAGCCAAGCCTGGGTCTCTTTGGACTTGTGGGTCGGCGCCGAGTCTTGCTGCCACACCCAGGCTCTGCCACCGGCCACCTGATTACACCAGGGGATCCCCACACTCTTCAGCACATCCAGGTACACTTTGGTGTTGACTTTCAAGCCGACTTCGAAGATGTGAGGTGGCATGATGTGACCCTCACTTGAAACCACACCAAAGACCATAACTGTAGCCGGAAACTTTGTTTTCATCACCTTGGGCACGTCCCTCTTATTCGTGGTAATCCAGCGATGGTTCTGGCTGTCATAACTTGGATCGGTAGAGAGCATGGGTTGTACAGCGGCGCATCTCCGATCTCACTCGTTGAACACTGTGTCACTTTCAGACATGATAGAAGGCTCCTATCGCTCTTGGGATTTGTACACAACTGGCTAACTAGTAGATGGTCTGCAACAACAACAACAAAAAAGAAAACCGGTTTTCATTAAACGGAAATGGAATCATGTCGTCTTTTCTGAACGACAATTTTATCGTTCCACCCTGTATACGAGTTCGATCTTCATTCACTTTCGGACTAATAAGAAAGGTATAAAGTTTATCCTCCCAGCCGTGGGTTAAAAAGTATTACTGCTGTTTGACGAGGAGGGCTTTAATATTTAATAACACACGAACAAAGAAGCTTGAAAAGTAGGGAACAAACAGAACCGTGTAGGCTTGGTGAACTTCCACTATGGGAGGGACAATTTTGAATCCAAAACCTAGTAGCAATACTGCTCCCAAGTCAAGAGGATGGTTAATTGTAAGGGAGGATTTGATTTGAAAAGAAAATGACTAATGCAACTATGACAAGAATGCGTCTATCCTACGAGTACGGTGATCATCAAAATCCGAAGTGCCTTGGTATCAAATTAAATTACAGTCTTTAAGAGAATCTTCATAAAATCCTAAACCAAAAATCTTGTGCAAGGAACTGTTTATTTATTTATTTTATTAACATAAAAGTATGCGGGGTGTCCTCATGGTGTAATGGTTAAAGTGGTGGACTGCGGAATCGTAGTACGCGAGTTCGTACTCCAGTCGCGCTATTACGTTCACTTTACCCTTGGAAAGATATGAACCCCCTTATCCTCCCAGCCATGGGTTAAATAGTACAACTACTGTTCTTCTAGGAGAATGGCTTTGGCATTAAATAACCTACAAAGGTTGATATGCTATTAAACAAAGAAGCCAAACCATAAAAGTATGAGAAAAATTTCTGATTGAATTTTGAAAGATTTTATAAGGTGAGGTTAGTTGGTTGGGGTTTTATGGCATATCAACCTTTGTAGGCTATTTAATGTCAAATGGCCTAATGAGTAAAGTGTTCGCCAGTGGTCCAGGAGACCAGGGTTCAATCCCAGGTCGAGTCATATCAAAGACTTGAAAAATGGCACTTGATGCCGCCTTGTTTAATACTCAGCATTATAAGATAAGGATCAAGGGTAAAGTGGAGCAATCCAGGAAAAGGAGTAGCGCCCTCCACTACACCTTAGTGTCGTAGCTATTGAAAAGGAAGCCATCGGGTCACCCTCAACTACGGTCGCCAACTTATTTCAAACAATTCAATTTAGCATGAATACACTGTTTAATTGTCAAAAACATTTCTATTTCAAGCTTTTCAGTTTAGTCAAACAGTTCTAATTCAAACAATTCTGTTCAGCATAAGTATGCAGTTTAGTTCTATTTAACCTATAGATCGGAGGTCATTTGGTTTAATGGCATATCAACCATCGTGGGTTATTTAATGCCAAATCTTGTTTACACATACATATCCATATAAATACATATATATGATTTGTCAGCAAATTGTTTGTGGGTAATATTTTTTAAACGAGCGAGAGCTCAACTGTTTTCACACAGTTAAATAGTTTCAAGTATTGCTATCTATCACTAATAATTCAATTTAAGGAGTGTCCTCGTGGTGTTATGGTTAAAGCGATGGACTGCGGAATCGTAGTACGCGAGTTCGTACTCTAGTCCCGCTATTACGTTCACTTTAGGGCAAATACCCTTGGAAAGGTATGAACCCCCTTATCCTCCCAGCTATGGGTTAAATAGTACCACTACTGTTCTTCTAGGAGAAAGGCTTTGGCATTAAATAACCTAAAAAGAGTTGATATGCCATTAAACAAAGAAACCAAACCAAACCTAATTCAATTTAACATTAACCCTTTGTTTGCACACAGTTAAATGGTTTCAAGTATGGTAAATGATTAAACTGTTCTATCTGACTTGTAGATGGGACCCTAACAGAGTAGACTTGGGAGTAATGACGATGAAGGGTACTTCACTTTCTTTAAAGCTCCAGGACTGGAACCTCACCATCAGATGCGGTTTAGTGTCATATCCAGGACACAAGTTTGCGTGGGGAGAGGTTTGCTCTGCAGTCGGTGCATTTCCCAGCTCCAGCTGATTGGGTTGATTTTATAAGGACATTAATGTACAACTGATTGCGTGAGGAAGTTGAGAAGTCTTTTGTTCCGTTTATCGTTTCAGTGATTTTTACATCTTTCTTTCTTTCTTTCTTTCTTTAAGCACTCACCCGAGTATGAAGAAAACAAACAAATAAGAACAAAAGAAATAGACTTTGTTCAATAAGTCGACTTCATGTGTACTCATGTACAGGTCGAGTCTCAGAGAGTTTATTTTTACACTGAAAATACGGGAGCCTTGGGAAGGACTAACACTCCATCCCTTCAAGAATTCCATTAGTTAATTAGAGGAATTCGGCTAACATGTTCGACTTTGACAATCGGATTTAGGGAGTTCGAATTAAGTCGCACAATTACGTTCACGACTAATACCTTGGGTAAAGGTATGACCCTCCACCTTATTCCCTCAGCAAGGGGTTAACTAGTACCACTACTGTTTTTCTACAAGGATGTCTTTGACATTAAATAACCTACGAAGGTTGCTATGCCATTAAAACAGACATACCAAACTAAATTAAAAAACCCAAATTTATAAATAATTTTGTAAGGTTAAAATTCAAACCGGACCATTGGCCTATTAGAGTGTTTGCCAATGGTCCGGGAGACCGGGGTTCAATCCCAGGTCGAGTCATACCAAAGACTCAAAAAATGGTACTTGATGCTGCCTTGCTTAACACTCAGCATTATAACGTAGGGATCAAGAGTAAAGTGGAGTAATCTACGGAGTGGAGTAGCGCCCTCCCCTACACCACGGTGTAATAGCTATTGAACAGGGAGCTTTCGGGTCACCCTCGAAAATTCAAACATAATAAAAAGGCCAAGAAATAAAACTTGGCTTCAAGAATGAATTCCGTTAACGATTTCCAGACAATACACTATGGGTCGACTTATAAACGAGTATTTACGATATTCAAACATTATAGAGAAATACTAGAAGCAACCATTGGCTTCAAAAATTAATCTAATAGATTACCGATTACATGATCATAAATCAAGGTTTGGTTTGGTTTCTTTGTTTAATGGTATATCAACCTTTTTAGGTTATTTAATGCCAAAGCCATTCTCCCAGAAGAACAGTAGTGGTACTATTTAACCCATAGCTGGGAGGATAAGGTGGTTCATTCCTTTCCCAAGGGTATTTGCCAAAGCCATTCTCCTAGAAGAACAGTAGTGGTACTATTTAACCCATAGCTGGGAGGATAAGGGGGTTCATACCTTTCCCAAGGGTATTTGCCAAAGCCATTCTCCCAGAAGAACAGTAGTGGTACTATTTAACCCATAGCTGTGAGGATAAGGAGGTTCATTCCTTTCCCAAGGGTATTTGCCAAAGCCATTCTCCTAGAAGAACAGTAGTGGTACTATTTAACCCATAGCTGGGAGGATAAGGAGGTTCATTCCTTTCCCAAGGGTATTTGCCAAAGCCATTCTCCTAGAAGAACAGTAGTTGTACTATTTAACCCATAGCTGGGAGGATAAGGAGGTTCATGCCTTTCCCAAGGGTATTTACTCGAAAGTGAACGTAATAGCACGACTGGAGAACGAACTCGCGTACTACGATTCCGCAGTCCATCGCTTTAACCATTACACCACCAGGACACCCCTTCATAAATCAAGGGTCGAACTATATCCAAGATAGACTTATATACGGATATATACGGCAAATATATATAACATAAATTGTAATGTGTTTCGAATTTGTTATTCGTATAAGTTATTTTTGCAAATTTCGTAAAAGGTCCAGAAACAAGGACGACGTGGGAAAAAGAGCCTCACCCACTTTTTTTTTGTATTGTAATTTGAAAAACACCAGCCACTTGTTGGACATGAGAAGTCAACAGACTTCGTCTGAGTAAACAACGCTTGGACCAACATTCATATAGATAAGCCTGTTTAGTGCGAGCTTCAATAACAATATATATATATATATATATATATATATATATATATATATATAATTTGGGAGTGTTTCGAATAGGGCTCTCTATCAGTCCGGTTGCATCTGTTAACCCTGGGGGAAAGCCGTTTAGTGTCGATAATGATTGGCGTCTTTAAAAAAAAATCAATTGTTGTGAACACTTGCATTCAAAATCATTTGGTACTCAATAGATTTAAAATCGTTCGTGGCCCCCAAGGGTCGCGATTTGCGATCTTTGCTGCCCCCTTTAACATTTTATTTTAATTGCAGTTTTATTACAGAAGATAGTGAGATCTAGTTTATTTGAAAAACTAATAAAGGTTAAAAAAGCAAATGCTAAAAAAAAGAAGTAAAAAAAAAAAAAATGAGGATTTTGTCGATTTTTTTTTCTCAATGTGCGAATCTTCGTGACGTAATGGCTAATATGCTGTGAGTTCGAACTCCAGTTGCATTATAACGTTCACTTTCAGACTAATGCCCTTGGGAAAGGTACGAACCATCTAATCCTATAGCTATGGGTTAAATAGCAGCACTGCTGTTTTTTTGCAAGGATGGTTTTGGCATTAAATAACTCACGAAGATTGATATGCCATTTAAAAAAAACAATAATTTTCTCAAAGTGAAAATATGAACACTCAGACGAGATTCAGCTGTTCGTGTAATTTAAAATCAAATTACTTTAATTGGAATAAACACACACACACACACACACACACACACTAATAAAGTGTAGAGTAGACACAAAGTCAACGGCGCTTAGTGACTGTCAGTTTCATCCGAGTATTAGTCTGATGATCGCATAGGCGATAAACTGACAGTCACCGTGGGCCGTTGACTCTGGGTCTACGCTAATTCAGGTAGATATATTCTATTTCCGATATTGTGCACTGTTTATTGATAATGATATCAAATTTTTTAAAACACCCTGTTTATAATTATGGAATGAATAAAACATATCTGACAGAAATACAAATTACTTTCATTCTCTTTACACATACACACACACACACACACACACACACACACACACACACACACACACACACACACACACACACACACTCATATACTATGTTGTTGGTTGGTTGTGTTGTATACAATACAATACAAATACACAGGCGACTCCATTGTTTAGATATGAACTGTTTATAAACTTCTGACTTCGGTTCTTCGACACGAAGAGAGAGACAATTCTTAAAAGTCTTTCGTATCATACAATGCTAACAACACCCCCAACGTTCGGCACATCTCGTGATGTTTTAGATCTCAATTCATCTTCGCTGGTCGGGACCCGAAAAACTTAATCGCCGTCGCAACGGTAGAAAACTCAAGTCTCTATGTCCCAATGGCAGAGAACTCATCTATCTGCCTCCATGGCAGAAACTCAATTATCTGCCTGCATGGTCCAATGTCAACCTTCAACTGCATGGTCGGACTTCAACTTCTCAACACTATGGTCGGACCTCAACTGAATCTTTTTCAAAACCTTCCAAAATCTCAGCCCATCTCTTCTGGGCATGACGTCATCCACACTCTAGCCCCATTTCCTGTCTGGGGTTTATTATGACAATGGTGACTGTCATATCCTTTACGCACGAGCGTAAACTGCACCAATTGACTACACACCCGAACTCCTAACCCGAATGATAAAATATAATTAATGAAAAGTGATTAAAATAAAAAAAAAATCATTCCTTAATTATATAACTGTTGGTTGATTGGTTTTTATGGCATATCAACTCTTGTGGGTTATTTGATGCCAAACCCTGTTTATATATATATATATATATATATATATATATATATATATATATATCTGTGTGTGTATGTGTGTGTGTGTGATTTGTAAACGAATAGTTGGCCGTTGAGTGTTTGTTTGCACAAAGTTAAATGGTTTCAACTTTTGCTCTGCAGCACCAACAATTAAATTTAGCATCAGTCATTTGTTTGAACACAACTAAATTGATAAACAGTTCAATTTGACTCAATAATGGGAGCCTAATAGGTACTACAACAGGTGAAAGTGGACCTTGGAGTCATAAAAATAAAAGCTTACTCCACATTCTCTAGAGCTCCAGGACTGGAGTCTCACCATCAGATACGGTTTAGTGTCATATCGAAGAGATGCAGTTGGTGTATTCTACAGCCCCAGCCGACTGAGCTTACATTTATATACATAACCAGTGTACTAGTGTACTAGATGCATTGAACCCACACACACACACACCAGTTATATATATATATATATATATATATATATATATATATATATATATATACAATATACATGCGGAAACAAAATCAACAATAATGACGAACGAACACACTTCTTTAGAAAAATATACCTCTCACAATTTATTCAAAAGGGTTGCGAAAGGATTATGTGTGAGAGGTGAGTTGGAGACTGAACAGACTGCAACATATTGACCCCCCCCCCAAGTTCTTCTGTCTTTTGTAGCACTTCTTTTCTCATTCTGCTGGGCTGCTCACCCGGGGGCCCTGGCCTCTGCTGGGTCTTGGTTCTCACTGCCTCGAACTGCAACAAACTGGCTCCAACTAACTATATACAATTAATGGTATACACCGGGTGCGTCGCTTACTACATACGTGTACCAAGTTAGCGGTAAGATGGCGGAGTGACGATTTGAATTTAAAAATTCTGACGTAGCAAAACGCTTTAGAAAAATTACAGACATTGAAAATGTCTTTACATTATGAAAGTTTCTCTGGTATTAAAAGCAAATGAAAATTGGATGGATTTTGAAGAAAAAAAAGTATCTTGATTATAGGCTTGAAAATGGCTAATAATGTTGAAATGGCTAATAATGTTGAAAAATACTCGTGGAGAAATGATTGGTTGCCGTCAAGAAGAATTAAGTTCAGCTGTTAGCTTTGGCGCAGTGTTCCTTCTATGTCTTTTGCTCTCAATAATAATTAAGTGTTTATTTTCAGCAGCAGTTGCTAGTTTTGGTATTCCAGCTCTTTTTTCTGTCAACATTTGTGTCAGTTTCTAACTGCCTTTGTAACAAATATTTTACCCACTATCTAGAAATCTTCATCTTCTTGGCGATTTGTCTTTCTAAAGAACCTTCTTTGAATAAGATTTCAGTTTGTACTTTCATCTCATTGCTTAGCTGCTTTGATTTAGCCATTTTGTGCAGATTTCTTCAAAATAAAAAATAAAAAATTAAATAAAAAACCTAATAAAATACTGCAGTAATGGCACCCTCTTTTTTCCCCTTCAAACAGAGACAGTTATATATTGGCCAAAACTATTGTTCTTTGTAAACAGTAGTTGCTAATACAAGTCAGTGGTAATTTACTAAGGTTTTTGCTTAGATGTGGCACAAGGCCATATGAAAGGTGCACCCAATAAGACTCGAACTCACTCGTGTAAGTTTGCTAGTCGAGCTTGCTAACCATTACTCCACCAGTTGCCGAGTTAACATTTAGATTCTATATCAACATTTAACTTAGTCGAAAATTAATTGGGTAATCTGAAAAAGTCTACTAAGGAAGTTAACAGAAAACGAAATATAATGTTTCTCATACAAGATATTCATGGCAAAATGTATTGTGGACTGATGAATTTAAATTTAACTTTTAGTAGTAAGAGGAAAGTGAATATGAAAAGGCCAGGAGAAAGGCTGAAAAACCAAATATACTGTATTTACTGAAATTTGATCTTTTACTGAAAAAATACAAAAAATTCTCACTTTAAGGTGCCTTTTTAAAAAATAAACGCTGTGTAGTGTATGCATATTTACCCAACCCCTCTGCTCGGGCAGGATATGACACAGGGTCAATTTTTAAACGGAGTTTTAACAGGTTTGAATTCAGAGTTTTCCTTCTCCTAGACTAGTTGCCTTTCCAAGGCTGTAGAACCTAGTCTGCCCTACTATTTACCCATAGCTGGAGGGAGAATAATTGGATTCATACCTTTCCCAAGGGTATTAGTGCTATGTGAAATGCAATTAGCCTGGTCCAGGATTTGAACTCGTGTCGTCGTGTCCATATCCTACGACGATAACCATTACACCACGGGCACCTGTGTAGTGTGTGTATGTATGTGTGTATGTATGTGGGTGCGTCTGTATCTGTTATTGTGTGTGTTTGTGTGTGTGTGTGTGTGGATAGGCGTAGTGTATTTGTATGTATATGGATGTGTGTATAGTAGTATCAAAAGGATAGCTAAACAAGAGTGGGTTTGATTGATTAGCTTTGGTTTTATGGCAAATCAACCATTTTAGGTTATTTAATGCCAAATTCTGTTTTTACATATATATTAAATATATAGGATTTGGTTTGGGTTTCAGTTTTAGTTGTTTGGGTTTTATGGCATATCAACCTTTGTAGGTTATTTAACGCCGAATCTATTTTTATGTAAATAATGAGTTCTATTTCAAATAATTCAGTTAATCATAAGTACGCAGTTTAAATATAAGTAGAATTTAATCGTGAAAAACATTTCTATTTCAAGGTATTTACTTTAGTCAAGCAATTCTAATTCAGCAAATTCAGTTTAGCATGTGTACAGATTTTGTTTACACACTGTTAAATGTTAAAGCAGTTCTATATTAAACAATTCAGTTTTGTGTAAGTACAGTTTCAATGTCAAAAAACAGTTCCATTTCAAATAATTCAGTTTAGCATAAGCACGCAGTTTAAATGTAAGTACGGTTAAATTGCCAAAAACATTTTTATTTTAAGCTATTCAGTTTAGTCAAACAATTCAGTTTAGCATAAGTATGCCGTTAGTTGTATTTAACCCATAGATAGGGCCCTGTCAGGTGCTACCACTCCGGGCCAGAGTGGACCTGGGAGCAATGGTAATGAAGGGGTGCTTCTTATTCCCCAAAGCTCCAGCATCGCTGGAATCTCACCATCAGACTGTTTAGTGTCATATCCAAGACACTCATTGGGGGGAGGGGGATGTCTTACCCATCTACAGAGGTGCAGTCCAGCCGACTGGGCAAGATTTGGTTTGGTTGTGTTTTATGGCATATCAACTGGGCAAGATTTGGTTTGGTTGTGTTTTATGGCATATCAACCATTTGAGGTTATTTAATGCCATCTTTATACATATATATATATATATTAAATATATATGATTTGTAAACACATTTTGTTGATAATATTTTTGAACGAACCTGAACTCATTTTTTGCACATAGTTAAATGGTTCCAACTATTGCTATGTATGACAAACAATTCGTTTAAAAATCAGTCATTTGTTTACACATATTTGAATGATCAAACAGTTCTATTTCTAGTAATTCAATTTAGCATAAGTCAATAAAGTTAAATGGTTCCAAGTATTGCTATGTATCACTAACAATTCAATTAAACATCCGTCAGCTAAATGATCAGTTCTATTTCTAACACCTCAATTTAGCATAAATCATTTGTTTGCACTCAGTTTAAATGTCTAACAGTTCTATTTGACCTATAGACAGGACCCTTATCAAGTACCACCACTCCGGGCCAGAGTAGATCTGGGAGCAATGGCAATGAAGGGTTACTCCGCATTCCCCAGAGCTCCAGCATTATTATGACCTCACCATCAGATTGTTTAATGTCATATCCAGGAGGACTTGGAGGAATCTTACCCCTCTGCAGGGAAGCTGTCTGTGCATTCTATAAGGCCAGCCGACTTGGCTAAAATAAGTGAGGGAGACCAACAGATTTTTTTATAGATAATAAAATAGGAAGAGAAGTATTTCTCGTTGGAAATACAAGGGTTAGTTTTTTAATATCCATAATTAACAGAAATCTTTGGAGCTGGTACAGCCAGGAGTCAGTAGAGAAAGATATTATTTTTAAAAGTATTTTAGTTCTGGGAGGTCCGAGTTGGAGAAATGATTTTTTCCAGATGTCGAAGCTTATAATGTATTCAAAGGAGTTGGACTGAGCAGTGAGGGTTCGAGTTCACTGTAGTATGCAGTTGTAGGTCGCCAGGAATTATATCAATTCATGAAAGAGTTAGTTGTTGATAAACGCTGAGCGAAAAGAAACTGACCTGCATCCAAGTCGAAATTGAAAAGCGTCGTACGCCCAGTACAACCTGTATAAAACAGAAGAGTGAATAAAAACGACAATACGTGTGTATTCTGGAATCCATTTTTTTTGCACTGCTGACTCGTGGCTTATAGAGTTTCGACCAAAATCTGCGGCTGACTAATCTTTCTTTAAAATAAACACAGCGTAGGATGGAAATAGTATTGCAGGATAAACAGAGCGAGCCACTGACGGTAATCTCACATAGCAAGGAGAGAATAAGTTGGTTGGGTGCTTGGGTTTTATGGCATATCAAACTTTGTTGGTTATTTAACACCAAATCCATTTTTATGTAAATAATCAGTTCTATTTCAAACAATTCAGTTTAGCATGAAGACACAGTTTAATTGTTAAAAACATTTCTATTTCAAGCTATTCAGTTTATTCAAACAGTTCTAATTCAGTTTAGTATAAGTACAGATTTTGTTTATTCACAGTTAAATGTCAAAACAGTTCTATATTAGATAATTCAGTTTAGTGTAAGTAGAGTTTCAATATAAAAAACAGTTCCATTTCAAACAATTCAGTTTAGCATAAGTATGCAGTTAGTTCTATCTAACTCATATATAGGCCTCTATCAGGTGCTACCACTCCGGGCCAGAGTGGACCTTAGAGCAATGGCAATGAAAAGGTGCTCCCCATTCCCCAAGTCTTCAGGGGGGTGTCCTCGTGGTGTAATGGTTAAAGCGATGGACTGCGGAATCGCTGTAAGCGAGTTCGAACTCCAGTCGCGCTATTACGTTCACTTTCGTACAAATACCCTTGGCAAAGGTATTGAACCCCCTTATCCTCCCAGCTATGGGTTAAATAGTACCACTACTGTTCTTCTTGGAGAATGGCTTTGGCATTAAATAACCTACAAAGGTTGATATGCCATTAAACAAAGAAACCAAAACCAAAGCTTTAGCATCACTGGAACTTCACCATTAGAGTGGTTTGTGTCATATCCAGGACTCTCATTGGGGTGTTTTACCCCTCTGCAGAGGTGCAGTCGGTGTATTCTACACCCCCCCCCCGCATCAGCTGACAAGGCAAAGATCATTAGTCGGAATAAAAGATAAAATGATAAAAAGAGAAAGAACATGTATGTGTGTGTATGTGCGTGTGTATGTATATAAGTGTGTGTGTGCATGAGTATATGTGTGTGTGTGTCTATGTATAGGCAATGTAGCAGAGAAATCTAAACCGTATATCATTGGCGGGAAGTCCTTGTAGCGTCGTGGCTAATGTGCTGGACTGCAACATTATAGTCATTGAGTTCAAACTCCAGTTGTACTATTACATTCACTTTTGGACTAATACCCCTTGAGAAAGGTATGAACCTCTTTATTTCCCTAGATATTGGTTAAATAGTACCACGACTGTTCTTTGTAGGGAACGAATAAATAAATAAATAAATAATTAAATTTAAAAAAAAAATAAATAGATAAAAAGAAAACTATTAAATTTGAAGAAACTCCCAGAAGTCTCTAACAGAAAAGGAGATGACGCATACGTAAAAGAAAAAAGGCATTCCTCTTGAAAAAGGAGACGATATTATCTTTCTCTTTCAGGCAGTGTCCGTCGGACCAACAACACCATTTTGCTATCTGGTGTTTTGGGCACCACGCTACGTCTTGGGTCGTAGCGTCGGTTAGTCCCTTCACCCAGTAAATAAAGGCAAGTATAGAAGAAATGTTTTCGTCTCTTATCTATTTCTATCTTTTCTTTTTGTATATTTCTTTTGGGACTTTCTTTGGTCAAGGCATTGCGCCGGCCAGTCAACGTGGGGTAAAATAATATAACCAAAATATGGAGTCAGATATCTACGGCAACACAGCCTTGCCCTAAGCCCCTGATCTTCAAAGTCTTCAAACCCGACAAACACTTAGAGGCACAAAGAAGGGAGGGGAGACTGAAATTAAAGTGAGAGAATGAAAAAGAAGAGAGAGAGAGAGAGAGAGAGAGAGAGAGAGCGAGAGAGAGGTGTCGGTAGCGGAGACATCCGCTTCGCTATATCATCCGTGAAAAAATATTTGAATAAATTTGACTTTCAACGAAATTATTCTTTTTAGAAAAGAAATTAATATACTTCCAGTTAATGGCATCAACACATACCGGGTTCGACCAAAATGAATCGACGTTGTACAGTCACCTGATGACGAGGAGGTTTGCAGGGCATATGCTGTGGGGATCCGGCTGGATGAAACACCCAGGCAGTCGATGTACCACCAGATTCAAGCGTGCACGAGTGACTGGTGTGGTCAGTCAGCAATCTGTCCTGGTCGATGGAATCCCACGTCACGTACGTAATCTCCGGCCTGCTTTGGAGACGGGCCATTCACCGACCGATAAAAGTTTTGAGTCGTCTGGCGACAAGCTATTAATGGATGGCGCCTGTGGTCCTACCGAAAATGTAACCGCTACCATATCAACAACAATTCGCATTATTTACGCGTTAGACAATGATTACGTAACCGAAATCTATCTATCTATCTATCTATCTATCTATCTATCTATCTCATTCAGATCTATCTATCTATCTATCTATCTATCTATCTATCTCATTCAGATATCTATCTATCTATCTATCTCATTCAGATATTTATCTATCTATCTATCTATCTATCTATCTCCTTATCTATCTATCTATCTATCTATCTCATTCAGATATCTATCTATCTATCTATCTATCTATCTATCTATCTATCTCATTCAGATCTATCTATCTATCTATCTATCTATCTATCTATCTATCTCATTCAGATCTATCTATCTATCTATCTATCTATCTATCTATCTATCTATCTATCTATCTATGTGTGCGTGTGTGCGTGTGTGTGTATATTAGTATAGCTTAGACACAGTCAACGGCACTGACAGTCAGTTTCTCGCTAATGATTTTCAGACCAAAGATATTCTCATGTGGTAAGCATCCTTTAATATACGTTTATTTGGGATATGATGGGAATGGTGATCTAGTTTATATTTTATGGTTACTTACGCAGCTATATATATATATATATATATATATATATATATATATATATATATATATATATATATTAATTAATTTTGGGATTTGTTAATTTCTTTACTTTGTTATCATTAATTCCTTATTTTCTTCTGTTCTTATTTATAAATCATTATTGTTGTTGTGATTATTTTACTACCTGTGAGTTTTTTCAATCAAATGTTTGTCATTTGTAGTCATTCTAGTGACAGCAAGTCTCTTCAGCAATCCAGGACTTTACAGAGTATACTTGCCTATCTTAACGATACCGTGGTCTGGATGGTCTCGATTTTTCATCAATTTTCCAGTTTCTCCAGTCTTTTTACTAAGCCTTTTGGAACTGTTCCAAGTGCACCTACTATAATTGGGATCACCGTCACTCGCATGTTCCACTGTTTTTTTTTAGTTCTTTAGCAAGGTATTTGTTTATCTTTTTGCTGATGGTTTTTCACTGTAGTCTCCTCAAGTCTCCAGGACTCTTCTCAGTATTCTGGCCAATCTCAACAATTCTGCCGTTTGGATGGTCTCCTCTCGTCCTCCTACCTCCAAGTCCTTCAGTACCTCTACCAATCTTTCGGTGACTGTACCGAGTGTGCCAATTACAAAGTATTTGTTTATCTTTTTGCATTCTTTTATTTTCATTCTGTGGTTTGCCAGAACAGCAAAATGCACTAAAGAGCAAGTTCTTTTTTCTTGTTAACTGTTCGTCTGGTCTTCTGATTGGAATTAAGTGATCCGTTGTATGTTAAAATCCCAGTTTCTGGGATGTGCACATACCGTTTGTTAGAATGGTAAAATTTTAATCTCTGACACAATTCCCAGACTTGTACTGAGTAGGAAAGGTAATCACCTCTCCTTCTTGTACTTCTTTTGTGCTCGTTTGCTGCATTCACTTCTTATGCAATTATCCGTTTCATTTTTGTCTACAGGTAAACTACACTTGCTATTCTGATACATAAGAGGATCATTTAATAAGTTTCCAGATTTTTTTCGTATGGGCACTTATATTGATAGTACACACATGAAACTCTAGTCCCCTTCGAAGTAGTCTCCTCCGGCTGCAATGTATATGTTCTTCCGTTCCAACAACTTCTGGAAGGCCGCATGGAAGTCCTCTTGTGTGAGCATGTCAATGACCTTCGTCATAGCCTCTTTCAACTCCTCAATTGTCTCATAACGACAGTTTCAGAGCTTAGGGAATAAGCAAAAGTCACAGGGAGCAAGGTCTTTACTATAGGGAGACTGAGGAACTGTCTTGATGCCCATCTTGGTCAAATAGTCTGTGACAAGGATGGAGTTGTAGACTGGTGCATTGTCCTGGTAGAAATGCCACCGACCCGATTTGAAGAGTGCTGGCCTCTTCCCTAGGAATCTCTTCCTGAACTCCCTTAAAACCTCAACATAGTAACGCTAAACCAACTCTAACCGTTTGGCCAATCAACTCTGGTGTTCTGACTTCATTTCTCCTCCCACACCTCTCATCATCACAGACTCCCTGCCTTCCTTGAATCTCTTATGCCACTGAAAAACTGATGCTCGATTCATGCAAGATGGTCGAAAAGCAGTCTGAAGCATTCAATACGTTTCTGTGATATTTTTTCCAAGTTTAAAACACAATTTTATTGTATATCGTTCTTCTAAAGTGCCCTCACGTCCAGATTGTATTTTTGAAATTCACCAGCTGTGACAATCAGGCTTTAGTAGGGTGTATCCATTTGCTGCTGTAGTTGTTCATTTGAACCTGGAATCATAAAAATTGGTCAGTATAAGATGTATAGCAATAAGATACTGAATTTTCAAGAATATACGACAATTTTAAAAGCCTTTACAAAAACGTCAGGAAACTTATTGAATGTACTATATATATATATATATATAGATGTGTGTGTGTATGTGTGTGTGTGTGTGTGTGTGTGTGTGTGTGTGTGTAGAAAAATTGATAACAAGGTAATCCAAGTGGAAGGAGAGATTTATTGAGAAGTCGACACTATAGAGTTTCGGTTCTACTGAACCATCATCAGGTCCATGAGGGGTGATATTAGTGATGTTAAATCAACGATGGATGTTTCAAAATGCAAAATACAAAAACCTCGGGGAGAATTTGTATAATAAGAAATATATATATATATAAGTTATTTAATGCCGATTCCTGTTCATATAAATATATATATATATATATATATATATATATATATAGGAAGTAAAGTTGATGACCGTAGTCGAGGGCGACCCGAAGGCCTCCTTTTAGATAGCTACTACACTGAGTTGAAGGGGAGAGTGCTACACCTTTCCTTGGATTGCTTCACTTTAACTTATAATGCTGAGTGTTAAACAGGGGGGGGATCAAGTATCATTTTTTTTAGTCTTTGGTATAACTCGACCTGGTATTGAACCCCGGTCTCCCGGGCCATTTGCGGAAAGCCATAGCTCATTTGTTTGTATTGCTACCTAACGCAAACAATTTAATTGAACATCAGTTATTTGTTGGCAAACAGTTAAATGCACATACGTATATGATCTGTAAGAGAATAGTTTGTAGCTAATTTCATCTAAAAAAAGCTAATTCGTTTCTACACAATTAAGTATTGCTATCCTTTGCACAGTTGAATGGTTGCAAGTATTGTTATCTAACACTAATAATTCTGTTTAATATCAATAATTTTTTGGCACACAGTGTAGAGGTTACAAGTATTTGCTATTTAACACCAATAATCATATTCGACACAATTCATTTACTTGCGCACAGTCAAATGGTTCCAAGTATTGCTATGTAATACCAATAATTCTATTTTTACTTACAGTTAAACGGTTTCAAGTATTGCTATGTCCTTGTGGTGTAAATGTTAAAGTGATGGACTGCGGAGTCGTAGAAAGCAGGTTCGAACTCTAGTTGCGCTATTACATTCACTTTAGGACAAATACCCTTGGGAAAGGTTATTCTCCCAGCTATGGATTAAATAGTACCAAAGGAGGGCTTTGGCATTAAATAACCCACAAAGGTTTATATGCCATTAATCGAAACAAACAAAACGAGTTGCTACGTGCAACTAATTTTTCAATTTCAAGTACTGCTGTTCTTCACAAATAATTCTATTCAATATTACTAATTTGTTTGCCCAAAGTTAAATGGTTCCACGTACTGTTATGAAACACTAATAATTCAATTAAACATCAGTCATTTGTTTAACATAGTCAAAGAGTTCTATTTAACTGATAGATGGGACCTTAACAGGTGCTACCACTCCAGGTCAGACTGAACCTGGGAGTTATGGTAATGAAGGCTTATTCCGCTTTCCTCAAAGCTCCAGCATTTATTAAGAAGAATTTTTAGTGTTAGATAGCAAAACTTGAAAACATTTGAGTGTGTGCAAACAAATTAGCTCGAACTTAAAAAAAAAAAATTATCTACAAATTTTTCCCTTACAAATCATATATGTATAACAATTTTAGCCGTATACAAACAAATGATTGAAAATGAACTGAATTATTCGTGTTTGATTGGAATACTTGAAATCCCTTAACTGTGAGTAAACAAATGAGCTCTGACTCGTTTAAAAAAATTCCGTAAACTATGTATTTACAAATGATATGTATTTAATACGTATATGTATAAACATAATTTGGCATTCAATAACCGACAAGGGTTGATATGCCACGGATATCCCTGACCCTCTCTCGCCACTACTCCCTATCGTTCATCGCCTCTGGCAGGTCTTCAGGGCTACATCCTGTATCCTCACATAGCTGCTGTATGTATGTTCGAGCTGGTCGTCCTGCTTTTGCTCGTCCATATGTGGGGGTCCATAGGAGTACATCACTTATGAGCTCGTCCCTGCTTCCCCAGCAGTGTCCTGCATGTCTGGTTCGTCTGATTTTTATAGTTTTCGTGATGGGAGGCAGGTGGCCGTATAGTTGGTGCCTTGTGGGGTGTTGCCGCCTGGACTAGTTCAATATTGCTCGCAACATTCTTGTGTAATTGCCGTCTAGCTTATTTTCTAGCCGTTTAGTTACCGTCCAAGTGGTACATCCATACAGAAGTATTGATACGACCGCTGCCTGGAAGAAACTGCGTTTCATTTTATCAGTCAGGTCTGATTTCCATAAGATCGATAGCCTATCGATAGCTGTCCATGCCTTCGAAAGCCGTGTGTCGATGTCTTTTTCGGTTGATGAGACACTGCTTCCTAGGTAGGTGAATTTGTCTACCAGTTTCAGAGAGGTTCTGTCTAGTATGGAGATGTAGTCTGTTTGATTATAGCACATATATTCCGTTTTGTGTGCATTGGCATGGAGGCCAATGACTGCGGCGGCTGGTTCCAAACTATGCAGTAGTGTTTCGGCTTGGTTGGGTGTATTTGCCAGTAACCAACCAACCAACCAACCACCCATTAGACATGTAGATCACTAATTTACTTATTCGTACTGAGATAGATCTTGTGAGTACAATGGCAGCTGCATTTTCACAATTCAGTGTTTTCCCCCAAACTATTAATCAAAAAGTACCCAAATTGACCCTGACTTATCGAGACATCAGTTTATTATATAAATGGCTAATTTGTCTCCACTAGTTTGGGTTTTTCGCCAATGGCCCAGGAGACCTGGTTTCAATCCCAGCTCGAGTTATACCAAAGACTCAAAAATGGTACTTGATGCCTCCTTGCTTAACACTCAGCATTGTAAGATACGGATCAAGGGTAAAGTTGAGCAATCCCGGGAAAGGAGTAGCACCCTTCGCTACATCTTGGTGTAGTAGCTATCGAAAAGGGAGCCTTCGTGTCACCCTCGACTAAAGGGAGACAACTTTACTTACTTATCATCCTTCGAGCCAAAGGTATCCATACTGTAGAGCAATAGTAATATAATTCAACCCATAGCCAAGGGGACAAGGGGATTCATATCTTTCCGAAAGTGAACGTAATAGCGCGACTGGGGTTCGAACTCAGTCACTGCAATGTCACAGTCCAGCACGTTAGTCACGATGCCACGAAGAGTCCCCAATTCATATTGATGTAAATCTTGAAAAAATTCAAAGATTCAGTTTCAATACTTTCTTTATTCCAACTCGTACACACGTAAAGTTGGTTGGTTGGCTTTTATGGTATATCAACCATTGTAGATTATCTAACATAAAATTCTCTCTCTCTGTCTCTGTATCTATCTATCTATCTCTCTCTATATATTTTGGCAGCATTTCTTCATTAATACAAATTTCGTCGAACATAATAGACATTTTTTGTCAACATATTTTCTTGTTGATCAGTTCATATTGCCGTATTGATTTTATAATATTCGGCGGGAATTGGTTGATGTATCTTCCATAATTGTTTATTTCCCAAGTACTTTCTGCCCGACTTTTGTAACAGATCCTTCCCTGATGATGGCCCAAAGTTGGGAAATAAACAATTATGGAAAATATATCAATTAATTCCCGCCGAATATTATAAAATCAATACGCTAATATGAAAGGATCAACAAGAAAATATCTAGACAAAAAATGTATATTATGTTCAACGAAATTTGTATATATATATATATATATATATATGATTTGTAAACGATTAGTTTGTAGGTCGACAGTGCTTATTATTTTGCTCACGATTGAATGGTTTTAAGTATTGCTATCTAGCACTAATAGTTTTTGTTAAACGGTTGCAAGTATTGCTATGAAGCACTAACAATTCAATTTGACATCAGTCATTGGTTTGCACACTGTGAGATGATTACATAGTTCTATTTGATCCATAGATGGAAGCTTAACAAGTACAACCCCTCTGGGTTAGAGTGAACCAAGAAGTTATGGCAATGAAGGTGTCCTCCACATTACACAAAGCTCTGGAAGTGAAGCCATGCCATCAGATGGTTTAGTGTCATATCCAGGACACTCGTTGGGGGATCTTACCCCTCTGCAGAGGTGCAATCGATGTATTCTTCCGCACCCCCACCAACCGACTGGGCCGTACGCACGAATAATTGATATAATACTTATATATATTCAATACAATATTCATTCAAAATTTTTTTCTTAGTTATCTCGCAAGCCATTGACCTAAAACCAAAATTCGGAAACTGGGAGGTTAACGAATGATTTTTTTATTGTTAGGAATAATAGATATTTTTATAATAATAAAGAAAAAAAAACCATGAAATGAAATTGTGTCACCAAGAAGTAAAATTGTCTTATGTGACTCAAAGAGAATGTGAGAAAAGTCTGTTCGGTTGAACTCTCTCTCTCTCTCTCTCTCTCTCTCTCTCTCTCTCTCTCTCTCTCTCTCTCTCTCTACGTTTTCCTTGTTTAATTCAAATTGTTCTTCGTGATTTTTTGTAAGCCATTCAGTCACACGGTCGATTGCAATTCAGCCTCGAACAATGGATGCCGATCCCACGAAATACGCGGGATCCATCAGAGAGATTAATCAAATATAAAAAAAAAGTTTTAGTTTTCTTGATCATCTTGTAAGTTTGTCTCCTTTGTGGCGTTGCTGTTTTAAAATGCAACAAAAAGCCGCCTGTTGAAATCGAATAAGCAAAATGGCTGTCCCCTTCGAAGTCTTTAGATGTTGTTCAACCTTGTTTCCTCGGCAAACTTATGAGAGAGGAAAAAAGTACAATGTTCCCTTAATCATATTGCCGTAAATAACCCGAGTAATGAAGAAACAAATATTATGAATGTCCCTTAATTTTTATTCTTAACAAGTGTTTTTATTCATATATCACGTGCTATGAGCATTCCCAAATTTTTGGCTATGCAAACCTACAAAATATTTCTTCAACATCCAATGAACTAAAAAGAAAACATTCTAACATCTATCTATTCTTTTGAAACGACTGCCGTACAGTCAAAACCAATGCAATGCCATAGATAAACTTTGTCATCAAGACCTTCATATAGTCGATTGTGTTTAGTTAGATTATTCCAAACATGCTTAAAGAGTATTTGGTTGGTTGGTTGGTTGGTTGGGTTTTATGGCATATCAACCTTTGTAGGTTATTTCACTCCAAATCCATTTTTATGAAAATAGTTCTATTTCAAACAATTCAGTTTTGCATAAGTACGCTGTTTAAATGTAAGTACAGTTTGTGAAAAACAATTCTATTTCGAGCAATTCAATTTAGTCAAGCAGTTCTAATTCAGCTAATTCAGTTTAGTATAAGTACAGATTTTGTTTACACACAGTTAAATGTCAAAACAATTCTATGTTAAACAATTCAGTTTAGTGTAAATACAGTTTCAATGTCAAAAACAGTTCTATTGGAAATAATTCAGTTTAGCATAAGTATGCCGTTAGTTCTATTTAACCCATAGATAGGGCCCTATCAGGTGCTACCACTCCGGGCCAGAGTTTACCTGGGAGTAATGGCAGTGAACGGGTGCTCCGCATTTCCCAAAGCTCCAGCATTACTGGGACCTCACCATCAGACTGTTTAGTATCATATCTCGGACACTCATTGGGGAGGGGGATCTTGCCCCTCAGCAGAGAAGCAGTCGGTGTATTCTACGCCCCCGCCAGCCGACTGGGCATAAATTTTTAATATTAAATGATCAACTCAAAAATGCACTTACGAGCACAAGAGACTTAGAAGTTAAAAACAACAACAAAACAACAACAACAACAACAACAAAACTGCCCCGTCTGTGTGGCTTAGAAAACATTTACACTGTGTCCCACGCAGAGGGGTAAGACCCCCCCCATCATAAAGGGGTGTCCTGGGTATGAATCTTAACTGTATCTGATGTTGAGGCTCCTGTTCAAGACATTTGGGAATATTGAAGTTACCTCTTCATTGCCATTACTCCCAGGACCACTATAGGTGCTAGTACCTTGCAAGATGCTATGTATGTGTCAAATAGATCTGTTTGAAAATTATTTGTATTTGATAGGAAAGATAGCAATACATGATATTATATAATTAAATGATATGTTTAAAGAATAGTTATATGAAGCAATAATTGTTTACTAAAGATTATTATTAGTTACTTGAAACCATTTAACTATGTGCAAATAAATGAGAATTATCAAATAGAAATAATTACTTGAAACCATCTGATTATTAGTATTAGATAGGAATACTTGAAACCATATAATTGTGTATAAATTATTTGTATTAGATAGGAATACTTGAAACCATATAATTGTGTATAAATTATTAGTATTTGATAGGAATACTTGAAACCATATAATTGTGTATAAATTATTAGTATTAGATAGGAATACTTGAAACCATATAATTGTGTATAAATTATTTGTATTAGATAGGAATACATTAAACCATATAATTGTGTATAAATTATTAGTATTTGATAGGAATACTTGAAACCATATAATTGTGTATAAATTATTTGTATTAGATAGGAATACATTAAACCATATAATTGTGTATAAATTATTAGTATTTGATAGGAATACTTGAAACCATATAATTGTGTATAAATTATTTGTATTAGATAGGAATACATTAAACCATATAATTGTGTATAAATTATTAGTATTTGATAGGAATACTTGAAACCATATAATTGTGTATAAATTATTTGTATTAGATAGGAATACATTAAACCATATAATTGTGTATAAATTATTTGTATTAGATAGGAATACTTGAAACCATATAATTGTGTATAAATTATTAGTATTTGATAGGAATACTTGAAACCATATAATTGTGTATAAATTATTAGTATTAGATAGGAATGCTTGAAACCATACAATTGTGTACAAATTATTTTTATTTGATAAAAATACTTGACATCATATAAATAAAGTTGTCTCTCTGTTGTCGAGGGTGACCCGAAGGCTCTCTTTTTAATAGCTACTGCACCAAGGTCTAGGAGAGGGCGCTACTTCTTTCCCTGGATTTCTCCACTCTACCCTTGATCCCTACCTTATAATACTGAGTGTTAAGCAAAGCGGCGTCAAGTACCTTTTTTGAGTTTTTGGCATGGCTCGACGTCGGATTAAACCCCAGTTTCCCAGTCCATTGGCGAACACTCGACTTATTAAGCCAACGGCCGGGTTAGAATGATATCATATAACTGTACACAAAAACCTCTGAAGAAGCCACCACATAGAAAATTTAATATAAAAATACAACGAACATGATTCTCTAACCAAAAGGTATAAAATAAACAGGGACCGGTTGACATGCCATTAGAATGAATCAATTAATAAAAAACGAATAAACACTGATTTCTTAAAAAGATAGGTTTCTTGTATACCAGTTCTTTCAAAATTTGCCGTTTCAACATTTCTTCAAACAGATTTTGACGCTGACGTCATTTACTAAGCTTATCTTAGTTTGACACAAGGCCAGAAGTTTAGAGCACCAAGTGAGAATCGAACTCTCGAAAAATGGTCTTGCAAAAATAAAGCCTTCAGAGTGTGGCGTAATGGATGGAGAAGGTCGGAAGGTAGTGTTTCTTTCTCTTTTTCTTTATTGATTGTAAATCTTTCTCCCATTTCTCTGTGAATTAATGCAGAGTTAAAAAATGTTAACATTTTTATGAAGTTCTTTTATGATTTTAAGTATTCCATCTCAACACATTACTGGAATCTTCTCAAAAGTGGGTCTCTGTAAGATCAGTGGCGATTCCGGGGTTAAGGCTTCTCTCAAGTCTATTTATTTAGAAGCAACGTTATTTGTTTTTGGCTTTGGTTGGACTCAACATCCTGGTTCGAATTATCAGGAATAATTATTTAAACACGTTAACTTTTGTAGTTTTTTTTTTTTTCATATCTTAAAATGTTGGTTGATGTATATTTTGCTGAGTTCACAAAAATGTTACACGACGTTACACGACGAAAAAATTACAAGACTAATGAATTGAAAATCAGTCCGAAGAAACAAATGAAATTCTAATAATATTACTCCGGTGAATAAATTTCTGGTAGAAATAATAAAAAATATCCTTTAAAAAATCTGTTTTAATCCTGGTTTTCAAAGAATATATCTTTGTTTCAACTTAACCGACGGTAAATAATTCTTCTCTGTTTATCATTTGAGGAAAATTATTTATTTGAGGAAAATTATTTTTGGAAAATTGAATAATACGATATGGGGCCCAAAAGATTTGAGTCCCATCTACAGTCTGTGCGTTCTTGTGTGTATGTGTGTGATCTGTTCCGCTGTCCCAGACGTTGAGCGGTTAATATCAGAGATTCTGGAGACGTCAAAGACCGGCGCTTAACTTGGGTCAGAACCATTGTAAATGTCGACTGCAAACTAAATTCTTTACACACTTTAAAGCAATGACGTATACACATATACGCACAAATACACATTTATACATCCACAAATTCCTAAGAATAAGAAGCATTTTGATTTATACAAATTCCACGTGCAATTTCATTTCTTCTAAAAAGGTGAATCTGACTCTTAACAATTAACTTTGGATTTAAAATACCTGGAGTTTTTGAGCACTCTGGCGAAGGAATTTACTGCTGCCGATCGCATAACACAAAGCTCTTCAAACGAATTAAGCACTCTAGTATCCGGTAAGGTATAAAATGCAAACAAACGAACGCTACTACTTAATACCTTATAATTCCCTAGCTGACGTGGTACGCTTGTTGGCTGAGCAGAATGATACTAAATCTAACGTAAAGTTGGGCAGGTTTCGATTCCAGCTCCAAGCGTCCTACGTGTCTTGCCACACCGAAGAGTTGTGATATAACGAAACAGTCTGTCTGTGGATGACAATATATATATATATATATATTGTATTAAGAATGGCTGGTCAACAGACATATTTCCTCATGAGATTCGATGAGGTTTTATTTTGAACTCAACCTCTACATTTTTAACTAAACTTGGACTTTCACCAGCAAAGAAGAAGGAATATAAAAAAAAAAGATCTAAAAAAAGGCTGTAACTGCATCTGAAAGGATATGGCATTCGTACAGATCAAACACCATCCAATAAAATCTGGTAGTATTGTGAGATACTGCTGGGGCGCCATGGGTTAGTGGTAATGATGCTTCGGCCCCGAAACCATGCCTGAACCCAGGGTCATCATCTGATGAAAACTTTGTTAGAAGCAAAACTGCTTTTTTTTTTTTTTTTTCGGCAGTTCTTGTATATAAGTTTATATATATATATATATATGTATATAGTCATTTGGAAGACGTCCAGTATAAAATGCATCCTTTGAGCTACAGACATCAAATCAATGTTTTTTATTAATTTTTCAAATTTTTTATCGACTTCCAGGACCTGCAATCTTTTTTTGAGTTTCTTGTCTCAATAATAAATCATTGTCATATTAATTGGTTGCATCTACTTTGGGACACTTTTGAATGATTTTGTCTCCAAATAAGTAGTGACGCAAAATATTTTTCTCTCTCGTCCAAGGCGTTGTGATCGAGGATTAATAGTTGTTATAGTATACTATTTTAAAATCTGAAGCAAAAAAGAACACAACATTATTATTTGTAGATATCAGCAGTCACATGGGTCCCATGTACGAGGATCATTAAATAAGTCCACAGACTTTTTTTCGTATGGGCACATTTATTGATAGTACACGCATGGAACACATGAAATAATAATAACCAAAAGTCACAGGGACCTAGGTCTGGACTATAGGGGGTGTTGAGGAACTGTCTTGATGCTAATTTTGGTCAAATAGTCTGTGACAAGGATGGAGTTGTGGACTGGTGCATTGTCCTGGTGGAAATGCCACTGACCCGATTTGAAGAGTGCTGGCCTCTTCCCTAGGAATCTCTTTCTGAACTCCCTTAAAACCTCAACATAGTAACCCTAGCCCTAACCCTTTGGCCAATCAACTCTGGTGTTCTGACTTCATTTCTCCTCCCACACCTCTCATCTTCCCTTATAAACTCCCCGCCTTCCTTGAATCTCTTATGCTACTCAAAAACTGATGCTCGATTCATGCAAGATGGTCGAAAAGCAGTATGAAGCATTCCATACATTTCTGTGGCATTTTTCCAAGTTTAAAACAGAATTTTATTGCATATCGTTCTTCTAAAGTGTCCTCACGTCCAGATTGCATTTTTGAAATTCACCAGTTGTAACAATCAGGCTTTAGTAGGGTGTATTCCAATTGCTGCTGTAGCTGTTCTTTTGAACCCGAAATCATAAAAATTGGTCAGTCATCTCATAAGATGAATAGCAATAACATACTGAGTCTACGACAATTATAAATGCCTGTAAAAAAAGTCTGGAAACCTATTGAATGCACCACGTATATATATATATATATATATATATATATATATAGGTTTAAACCCATTAGAAGTGACCAAAATAATCTAGGAAGCTCTATTATAAAGATACACAACAAACAACGAACGATTCAATCGCTTGAAGATGACTGGAATGTTCGAAACACGTGTCGTACAAATATATACATGAAAAGAATAATGAGAATATTTTAAAAAAGATGAATACCAAATAGGAAATACTTTGCGGACCTTTCCATTTCAATATATATATATATATATAGACATAAGATCAACAGAGCTCGGTAGCTGTAAGTTTCTCAGATGATCGCAGAAGCTGACACTTACCAAATTCCGTCAACTTTATATCAACGCTATCCTAACTTGATATATATTCTCTATCACTGATATTGATCACTCTTAATTCCTAAACATAACAAACGATATTATCAATATATATATATATATATATATATATATATATATATATATATATATATATATATCATCAATATATATATATCATCAATATATATATATATATATATATATATATATATATATATATATATATATGTCATCAATATATATATATGATTGACTCATCCGTCCGTTTCGACATATGAATCCAAAGAGTCCAATTAAAGATGTGAACGGTTAGACTAATCACATTGGTGATTTGTTTATAGTGGTAAAAATTTATGTAGATCCCGCCACCCAGAATAATTGGACCCCAATGTATCACAGATTCTTCCGAACACTATTCCTCAGGTTTTAGAGTGAGAATTTTTGTGCCCCAATGTATCACAGATTCTTCCGAACAACACTCCCCAGGTTTTAAATTGAGAATTTTTGTGCCCTAATGTATCACAGATTCTTCCGAACAACACTCCCCAGGTTTTAGATTGAGAATTTTTTTCCTAAACCGGTTGAGTTACCAAGGCTAGAGTTCCCAGTCAGCCTTACTAGTTATCCTACTGGTTAGTGATAGCCGAGGTGAAAAGTGATGGTTTCATGCCTTTAGGGTATTAACGCGTAGTGAAACGCAAACAACCTCACCCAGGATTTTAACTCGTGTTTTCGACGATAACTGCTGCGCTAAACGTACCACCACAAAAGACGTATTTCAAGTCAGAGATTTTGATTATGATTCTTTCATTGATTTTTACGGCATGTCAAACTGTCTAGGGTTGTTTTATGTCAAGAGGTTAGGGAATTACCTTCATTGTACGTTCATATTTTCAATTTTTTGTACTGTTGTTTCTAAAGAGATTTTCGTCCAATCGAACTCTAATAAGTTGCAATCAGATACTATTTGAACTATAGATTGAACCCTGATATGTACGACCACTCCGGATCAGAGTGAACCCGGAAGTAATTGCAATGACGAAGGACTTTATATTCCCCAGATATCTATAACTGGAACCTTACCATCAAATGGAGTTTATTGTCATACCCAAGACACCCATTTTTATGAGGGGTAAGTGGGGGTGGTACAGTCATATTCTAAGCCCAGCAGATAGGACGGACATATTTCTAGTCGAATTTATCGGTGGTAATTCTTGGTTTGTTAAACTAAAATTTTAACGTAATAAACAAATTGCCCAGTCAGCTGGGGCTGTAGAATACACTGACTGCACCTCTGCAGAGGGGTAAGACTCCCTCCCCCTAACGAGTGTCCTGGATATAACATTAAACAATCTGATGGTGAGGCTCCAGCAGTGCTGGAGCTTTGGTGAATGTGGAGTACCCCTTCATTGCCATCACTCCCAGGTCCACTCTGGCCCGGAGTGGTAGCACCTGATAAGGGTCCTATCTATGGGTTAAATAAAACTAACAACATACTTATGCTAAAATGAATTGTTTGAGTAAAACTGAATAGTTTGAAATAGAAATGATTTTTACAATTAAAACTGTATTTACACTTAACCGAATTGTTACATACAACTGGTTGAATAGTTAGAAATGGAAATGTTTTTGACAATTAAACTGTGTACTTATGCTAAACTGAACTGTTTGAAATAGAACAGATTATTTACATAAAAATGTATTTGGCATTAAATAACCTACAAAGGTTGATATGCCATAAAACCCAACAAACCAAACCAACCGTAATAAACAAAAATGAATACTTATTGGTTTCTTTGTTTAATGGCATATCAACCTTCGTGAGTTATTTGATGCCAAATTTATCTTTGTAGAAGAACAGTAGAGGCACTATTTAACCCATAGCTAGGGGACTAAGCGGGTTCATGCCTTTCTCCAGAGTCTGAGTCTGAAAGTGAACGTAATAGCGCGAGGAGAGTTCGAATTCGCTCACCTTGAAGTCACCGACGAGGACTCACCCCCCAAACACTTATTGATAATATCTTGCCAAAAGGACATATTTTGACAGAATTATATTAAAACGTACTGAAGAATGTCTCTTAGTGTCAGAATGTTATTGTAAAGAAAGAAGAAGGAGGCAGAGGCGGAGGCGGAGGCGGATAGTGGAGATGGTGGTGGAAGTTATGAGTAGAGTTGAACCTAAGAATTGTGTGCGCATCGTCGCTGTGTTCCCCATCTAAAGTACTACGGTGCAGAACAGGAAAAGACAAACCCACTGAGAGTGGCCGGCGAAACACAGGGCCTTTTGTGTGAAGTGCACAATTCTCACGTTCCCAGCTTAGACAGAGGCACACTCTCCGCATACCAACCGTCTCATATCCGCTTGCAATTCCATCAGCCAGTGCAGATCAGTGGCGATTTGCCGGCTAAAGGCTCCTGACTGGCCGGATTTGGTCATTGACACATAAGTATTTGTCGATAAAAGAAAACACGGACCAGGTCCCCATATTTCTGACATGAGACATCAGATATCTACACAGACATTTTTTTCTCTTTTTAATAGTTAAAAAAATATAAAATTTAATACCTTGATTGAAATGAAAGTTTAAAAAATAGTTTGAATTCAGAGTTTTATATCTCTAAGACTGGTTGTTTAGCAGAAGCTAAAGAACTAAATTTGCCCTACTATTTACCTATACTTATTGGGGAGGGAAACTGATGGATTCATTTTTTCCCCAATGGCATTAGCACGAAGAGAAAGGCATCTGGGTTCAATCCCAAGTCGCGTCATACCAAAAACTTTAAAAATGGTACTTGATAGCTCCTCGCTTAACATCAGCAATATAAGGTACGTATCAAGAGTAAAGTGGAGCAATCAAGGGAAAGGAGTAGCACCCTCCCCCTACACCCCGGTATAGTAGCTATTGATAAGGGAGCCTTCTGGTCACCCTCGACTACGGTCGCCAACTTTACTTACTTACTATCTCTCTCTGTCTCTGACTGTCTCTCTCTCTCTCTCTGTCTCAATATATATATATATATATATATTGTTGCATTTCTCTTCAATATAGATAGTGACTGATAGATAGATATTGATCATTATGATGGAAGAATTGCAAGTAAGAAATATTTCTTAATGTTGTTACAATAGAGTAGATATAAAGCCTATTAATAACATTATCAAAATATTAATAATTAAAATATTAATTATAATTAAAACTTATTAATAGGATAATCATGAACACTAATAGTTCGTTACTTTCCTTCTTCTGTTTTAAACAATCTTCAGACATTTTCACCAGAAATATATATATATATATATATATATATTCCCGTAAATATAGGGCTGGCGACAGCGACTGCTTGCTTGGCAACGAGGAAAATTTAGCTATAGCTTCTTGTAAAAGTAGGGATATGTTAAACCAAAGGTCGGAGGTTTTAAATAGTTGTAAACATTAAAGTGGGTGGCTACTCTATAATTAGAGATAGGTTTCCACGTATTTATACCTGAGGGTTTTTTTACTAATAAACTAGATATTAAAAGTAGGGTTTTTTGTTCATTTTATTAATTAATTAATTAATTAATTTTTTTGTAATGTAAATTTAAGCTGAGTAGGTTTTGGTGAATATAAAAATGGTGTTTTCTCCTTTGTCGTTGGTCGGTGCTAGACTCCCTGATGATCCGTTGAGGTGAAACCTTAGTAGGAGAATTCCGACTCGCGATTTAAGTTAATTTTGTAATTGGCTCCACTCGTGTTGAGCACTCTTGTAATTGTAGCATTGCGGCATTTTATGGTGGGTTTTATTTTTCTTTTGACCAACTGACTGCATATCTCTTGATTTTTTTCAACTGGTGTGACGAAGTTGGTCTTTTCTTTTTTTTGTCCTATGATTTTTTCTTTTTTTTCCCCCGGGCGGTGATTCGAGATATTTTTATCTCTTGTTCCTGGCGGTTTTTTTCCTTTTTTCCTGGTAACCGTGAATGCTGGTAGATAGTAGGTTAGTAAATATATATATAGATATATATATATAGTAAATGTTAATATCTCCTACAATGTTAATACAAACTAAATACATTTATCTAAAAAACGCGACAACTCAATCAAATAAAGAAAGTTACAACTCATTCAAACTTAAACCCGACAGCCACCAAAAACGACGACCCCTGAAGACGACTAAAGTATGATTGAAAGTGCTTGGGAAAAAATATGGGATAATTTTTAGGACAACTTGACCCTGAAATAAGGGTGGGGCAAGAAACACGAAAAAATACAATCAAAATCTATAAATAAAAATGTTCAACAAAACATGTCTTTGCAATAATTTGTTGTCAAACTATATATATATATATATATATATATATTACATGGTAGTGTCTGTGATTCTGGGTTTCATGCTTAACGCATTCATCAGACGGAATCTGAGTGCTTAACTCTGACTCTATTTGATGAATGCGTACTACATGAAACCCAGAGTCACAGACACTACCATGTAATATATATATATATATATATATATATATATATATATATAAAAGCTCTATCATTGATATTGACCACTATTTAATAATACAGCAAAGTTTGGTCGACTATTAACTCACCGAGCGAGCTAGTGATAGCTATAAACCATTAAAATTACTATGTATACATATATACATATATACATACATATATACGAGGATCATTAAATAAGTTTCAAGACTTTTTTCGTATGGGAACTTTTATTGATAGTACTCACATGAAACTCTAGTCTCCTTCGAAGAAATCTCCTCCGGCTGCAATGCACTTGTTCTTCCGTTCCAACAATTTCTGGAAGGACCTATGGAAGTCCTCTTGTGTGAGCGTGTCAATGACCTTCATCACAGCCTCTTTCAACTCCTCAATTGTCTCATAACGACAGCCTCTGAGCTTAGGGAATAAGCAAAAGTAACAGGGAGCAAGGTCTGGACAATAGGGAGGGTGAGGAACTGTCTTGATGCCCATCTTGGTCAAATAGTCTGTGACAAGGATGGAGTTGTAGACTGGTGTATTGTCCTGGTGGAAATGCCACTGACCCGATTTGAAGAGTGCTGGCCTCTTCCGACGGAATCTCTTCCTGAACTTCCTTAAAACCTTAAAACATAGTAACCCTAACCCTAACCCTTTGGCCTATCAACTCTGGTGTATTGACTTCCTTACTCCTCCCACACCTCTCATCATCCCCCACAGACTCCCTACCATCCTTGAATCTCTTATACCACTGAAAAACTGATGCTCGATTCATGCAAGATGGTCGAAAAGCAGTCTGAAGCATTCCATACGTTTCTGTGGCATTTTTTCCAAGTTTAAGACACAATTTTATTGCATATTGTTCTTCTAAAGTGTCCTCACGTCCAGATTGCATTTTTGAAATTCGCTAGCTGTAACAATCAGGCTTTAGTGCATTCCAGTTGCTGCTGTAGCTGTTCATTTAAACCTGGAATCATAAAAATTGGTCAGTCATCTCATTAGATGTAGAGCATTAAATATACTGAATTTACCAGAGTCTCCGACAAATTTAAATGCCTGTACAAAAAAAGTCTGGAAACTCATTGAATGCACCACGTGTATAGTAGTTATATATATATATATATATAGTTATATTGTTTAGCATATCATTTTTAGTAGTGAGTACTTCGCCCTCTATTGTCAGCACATTGTAGACCTTGCTGTGATGCTATATGTACTTACCCAACCTCTCCACCACGAGCAAGATGTAACATATGGCCAAATTTTAAGCTGGTTTGAATTCAGAGGTTTCCTTCTAGATTGGAGGAAGAAAAGAACCCAGTCTGCCTAGTACTATATATCGATAAAAAAAAAACAGTCAATTGACTACCAAAAGAATCAAATCTGCCTTACTATTTACCGATAAAGAACCTAGTATGTGCGATTAGTTAGCGATTGCTAGAGGGTTAAGAACAGATCAATTTACGGCATTAGCGTTAAGTAAAATGCAAACAGCCTAGTCTCGGTTTAGAACACGAGATTTTTCGACGGTCACTATTACGCTAAACATGACGTATACGGGGTGGAACGATGAAAATGTCCCAAAGAAAACAATACTACAGCTTTATTTTAAAACTTTTATTGAAAAAATCAATTCAGCTAACTTGATTATGTAATAGAGCTGACATCTATTCAATGTAGCCGCCTTCAGCCTCAATCACCGCTTCGATACGGATCCGGAACTGGGAGCATGCCTTTTGCACAAGCACCGGCGGGAGCTCGGCGAATACTCGGCGGATGGTGGCGATCAGGCTGGCTTTGGTGTTGTGGGAGGTCATGTTGGTGATGTTCTCGACATATGACCAAATGAAGTAGTCCAGCGGTTTCAGGTCGGGGGAGGAAGGGGCCAGTGAAAGAAGTGTACAAAGTAGTAGCACTCCTTCTGAAGCCAAGCCTGGGTTTCTTTGGACTTGTGGGCCGGCGCCAAGTCCTGCTGCCACACTCAGGGTCTGCCACCGGCCACCTGATTGCACCAGGGGATCACCACACTCTTCAACACATCCAGGTACACTTTGGTGTTGACTTTCAAGCCGACTTCGAAGATGTGAGGTGGTATGATGTGGCCCTCACTTGAAACCACACCAAAGACCATAACCGTTGCCAGAAACTTTGTTTTCATCACCCTGGGCACGTTGAACCGTCCGGATTTGTATTTTAAGGGTGCTGGCAATGGTCCTGTTGTCATAACTTGTATCGGTAGAGAGCATCAGTTGTACAGCGGCGCATCTCCGATCTCGCTCGTTGAACATTGTGTCACTTTCAGACATGATAGAAGGCTCCTATCGCTCTCGGGATTTGTACACAACTGGCTAACTAGTAGATGGTCTGCAAAAAAAAAAAAAAAAAAAAAAGAAAACCGGTTTTTATTAAACGGAAATGGAATCATGTCGTCTTTTCAAGGGCGACAATTTTATCGTTCCATCCTGTATGAGAGTATGGATTTACCAAACGCCTTCATCACGTCAAGATTTGAAATAAGGTTCTTTTTTTTTAGATTTTGAGGAGTCAAGCTAGGTTGAATTCATAGATTTCCTCCCCCTAGACTGATTGTTTTGCTAAGGTTGAGAACTCAGTTTAATGAGTTTGAAACTCACTGACTGCCCTTCTCTAAAGGAACTAATTATTTGTTAATCTCTATTTTGATATACCGTCATTTGTTAGCGTCGGTCACCATCATCATCAAGACTTGCCCCCATATATATATATATATATATATATAT
Organism: Sepioteuthis lessoniana; assembly: GCA_963585895.1. Lineage (NCBI taxonomy): Eukaryota > Metazoa > Mollusca > Cephalopoda > Myopsida > Loliginidae > Sepioteuthis > Sepioteuthis lessoniana. The sequence goes on from OY757928.1 coordinate 88,242,926, forward strand.
ATATCGGCCATCGCTCTTTGTAATTTCTATAGACAGCACTCAGTGTCCGCACAGAGTTAGTGAATGAATGTTTTTGCTGAACAGTCAACACTACAGTGTCGATGTGTCGGAGTCCATAGGAAAACATCACTTAGGAGTTCGTCTCTGTTTCTCCAGCAGTTGCCTGCATTTCTTGCTCACCTTTCTAGGATCGTTTGCAAGATAAAAAATAAATGGGTATACAGCTGCAGTTTTTTTTTATGATGCTGCATCTAGCATGTTTTGTAAACAGCATCCTTGTGAAGTTCCCATCTAGCTTTTTCAACATGTGTTTCGTAAAAGTCTAAGTAGTGCAACTATATATTAGTACTGATACGGCTGAAGTACAGTCACAATTCAAAAAAAGAGATAGGTATGTATTTATTTACTCAACCCCTCCACCATGAACATATGCAACTCGTCTTTTTTCTCTATTGCTATATATTGGTATATATATTGGTATATATATTGGTATATAGGAATATTAGTGGTATATATATATTAGTGGTATATATATATATATTGGTATATAGGAATATTAGTGGTATATATAGCAGTATCCACACGATCGCTGCTTGGAAGAAACTGCGTTTCATTTTATCGGTCAGTTCTAACGTTCTATGACCGATAGCCTATCTATTGATAGTTGATATATATATAGACTATCTATTGATAGTCTATCTATTGATAGTTGTCCATGCTTTTGCTAGTCGCGTGTCGATGTCTATCTTGGTTGATGACGCTAACTAAACGGATGGAGAAAAAGCTTGACGGCAACTACACAAGAATGCTGCGAGCAATATTGAACGAGTCCTGGAGGCAGCACCCCACAAAGCAGCAGCTATACGGCTACCTACCACCCATCACGAAAACTATCAAAGTTAGACGAACCAGAAATGCAGGACACTGCTGGAGAAGTAGGGACGAGTTCATAAGTGACGTACTCCTATGGACCCCTTCACATGACCGAGCAAAAGCAGGGCGACCGGATCGAACCTACATGCAGCAGCTCTGTGAGGATAAGGGGTGTAGCCCTGAGGACCTACCGGAAGCGATGAACGATAGAGATGATGATTGGTACATAGAATGGTTTCTTTGTTTAATGGCATATCAACTCTTTGTAGGTTATTTAACCCAGAGCTGGGAGGATAAGGTGGTTCATAAAACAAGTCTATTTGACCTAAGAGCTAATTCCGGTTGGTGTGGACTAAGGAGTACAAGCAATGAAAAGTACTCTACACTCTCAATAACTCTAAACAGGAGCCTCACCACTGGACACAGTTTAATGTCATACCCTGGACAACTATTTTGAGGGTGTTTACCCCGCTGCAATGGATACAGTCAGCGTATTCTAAGCCCCATCGACTCGGTAGTGAATCGTTTGAATCAATATCTTAAAATGTTTATATCAAACTGGCAAGATTGATCTAATATCAATAAATATCTTCATCGCACATTGAAGTGGTTGTTTTGAGCGATGGTTTAGTTTCGGTTTCAATGGTATATCAACCTTTGTAGGTTATTAGAAGAACAGTAGTGGTACTATTTAACCCATAGCTGGGAGGATAAGGGAGTTCATACCTTTCCCAAGGGTATTTGCCTGAATGTGAACGTAGAAGCGCGACTGGAGTACGAACTCGCGTACTACGATTCCGCAGTCCAGCGCTTTAACCATTACACCACGATGACACTCCTGGTATATAGAAGTATATATTGTTTATAGTAGATATTTGTATATCGTAGTGTACATTGGTATATAGTAGGATAGACTGTTCTCTCGCTCTGGTAAGGCAATAAGTCTAGTAGAAAGAAAACAGAATTTAAACCAGCAGCATTCCCCTTAAAAATTGACCTTGAGTCACACCCTGTTTGTGACAGAGGGGTAGGGTAAATATATATCTGATACCATAGAACTGTGAGCAAATTATTTTTTTATGTATAGTTACCTGAAGTTATAGATTTTTGCTGATGGTTATCATCATTGGTTATTTGAAACCATATAATTGCTTAAAGAAACTTTGCCCAGTAAGCTGGGGTGGGGGCTGTAGAATACACCCACTGCGCCTCTGCAGAGGGGTAAGACCCCCGCTCCCAACAAGTGTCCTGATATGACACTAAACAATCTGATGGCTGGGCTCCTGTGATGCTGGAGCTTTGGGGAATGCGGAGTACTCCTTCATTGACATCGCCCCCAGGTCCACTCTGATACGGAGAGGTAGCACTTGATATGGGTCCTATCTATGGGTTAAATAGAACTAAACCGTGCTTCGTTCATTATACTGATTTTTGCATTTAAACTGCGTATTTATGCTAAACTCAATTGTTTATAATAGAACTGTTTTGACATTTAAACTGCGTAGTTATGCTAAACTGAATTGCTCGAAATAGAACTGTTTTAACGTCTAAAATGTGTACTTATGCTGAACTGAATTATCTGAAATAAAACTGTTTGACATTTAACTCTGTGTATTGCCCAGTCGGCTGGGGCAGTAGAATACATTGACTGCACCTCTGCAGAGGGGTAAGACACTCCCAACGAGTGTCCTGGATATGACATTAAACAGTCGGATGGTGAGGTCCCAGTAATGCTGGGGCCTTGGGGAATAAAGAGCACTCCTTCATTGCCATTGCTCTCATGACCACTCTGGCCCGGCGTGGTAGCACCTGATAGGGCCCTATCTATGGGGTAAATAGAACTAACAGCATACTTATGCTAAACTGAATTGTTTGATTAAACTGAATAGATTGAAATAGAAATGTTTTGACTATTAAACCGTACTTACATTTAAACTGAGCGCTTATGCTAAACTGAATTATTTCAAATAGAACTGTTTTTTTTACATTGAAACTGTACTTACACTAAACTGAATTGTTTAACATTGAACTGTTTTGAATATTAACTATGGGTAGACAAAAATCTGTACTTATACTAAACTGAATTAGCTGAATTTGGACTGCTTGACTAAACTGAATAGCAAGAAATAGAAATGTTTTTTACAATTAAACTGTACTTACATTTAAACTGCGTGCTTATGCTAAACTGAATTGTTTGAAATTGAACAGTTTTTGACATTGAAAGTGTACTTATACTAAACTGAATTGTTATATATAACTGCTTGAATAGTTTAAAATGGAAATGTTTATGACCATTAAACTGTGTACTCATGCTAAACTGAATTGTTTTAAATAGAACTGATTATTTACATATAGATGGATTTGGCGTTAAATAACCCTCAAAGGTTGATATGCTATAAAACTCAATAAACCAACAAACCAACCAAAAGAAACCGATTTCAATTTAAGATTGCAAAGAGACTTGCATTATTTCTCATCCACACTCAAATATCAGTAAATAGTCGGGTAAAAGGATTTTCTAGCTTTCCTTTTACCCAACCCCACTGCACAAGCAAGATGCAGCATAAGGTCAATTTTTTGCGGTGCTGTGGCACAGTTAATTATTTTATTACCCGGTTTGGTTGGGCCGCGAGTTTTTCAGTTAGCTGTTAAGTTACCTAAAATCTTTGAACTGAAATGTGAGTCAAATTGGAAAGTTTAAGTGAGTACATAACGATCCACACAGGAAGGCCAAAATGTAAACAAAATGGATTCATATCTTTTCTATGACAGGTTTGATTGGAGAAATAAAAACAGTGAATTTGGGACACATGAGAGATAACACTATAATTTAACAAGATATTACCCCACCGATATCCTGAATTTGAATAAATAAAGATTAGCGAATTTTGAAAAAGTAGTCAGTTGGTCAGTCGGTCAGTTGTCAATTAGAAGTTTACATTCAGAGAGTTCGGTCGGGCTGGAGGGGGGTGAGTATCTCTTTGTGTCTGTTCATAGACACTTACAAATTTCCCTCTCTCTCTCTCTCTCTCTCTCTCTCTCTCTCTCTCTCTCTATCTATCTATCTATCTATCTATCGTGCTTCTTTATGCAGTCTGAAGATAGAACAGTAAATGATTGTTAATTGTTGAAGGACAGTTCTTCTTGCCAACACCCGGCCAACTTTGTTCCAACGGATCACCCCGACCATCAGAAGTTCCGGATGGATTGTGTCACTATCCCTCCGCTCGGGCAGGATATGACACAAGGTCATTTTTTTAAGCGGAGTTTAACAGGTTTGAATTCAGAGTTTTCCTTCTCCTAGACTAGTTGCCTCACCAAGGCTGAAGAACCCAGTCTGTCCTACTATTTACTCATAGCTGGAGGGAGAATAATTGGATTCATACCTTCCCCAAGGGTATTAGTGCTATGTGAAATGCAATCAGTCTCGTCCAGGATTTGAACTCGTGTCGCCGGATGGATTGTGTCATTCCTTTTCAGTGGATCTTTCAAACACAGCGTGAGCACAGACAAGATTGATAAACAAACTATCCGAAAATGCATTTGGCACCGTTACCAGGATTCGACCCTAAAAACCTCCAGTGCAGCCATAAATAGGATTCGACCCAGAAAACTCACGGCTAAGCAATGGTGCTACATTGGGTACCGTATAAACATATCAAGCACATTGTTTGGTACGAGTAACCGAACCAAGCTTAGTATAATAGCGTTTAAAAGGTTTGAATTCAGAGTTTTCCTTCTCCTAGACGAGTTGCCACACCAATGTTAAAGATCCCAGTCTGCCCAAGTATTAGCCACTGGAGAGAGAATAATTAGATTCATACCTTTCCCAAGGGTATTAGTGCTATGTGAAATGCAAACAGCCCCATCTAGGATTTGAAATCCGTTCATAGTATCCATTTCCAACGATGATAACCATAACACCGCGAGCACCTCCTTTGATAATGTATCCAATTTGGGATAAGGAAGACTCTAAATTCAAACTAGTTGTACTCCCCTTAAAAACTAACCTTGTGTCACATTCTACCGGTGACATACTATATAATACACCGACTGCATCTCTGCAAAGGGGTTAGACTCCCCTAACGAGTGTCCTGGATATTACACTAAACAATCTAATGGTGAGGCTCCTGTAATGCTGGAGCTTGGAGGAATGCGGAGAACTCCTTCATTGCCATTGTACCCAGATCCACTCTGGTCCGAAGTGGTAGCACCTGATAGGGTCATATCTATAGGTCAAATAGAACTAAAATGCGTACATATGTTTCATTGAATTATTTGAAATAGAGCTGTTTTTGTGTATAGAATGGACTTGGCATTAAATAACCTACAATGGTTGATATGGCATAAAACCAAACCAAACCAAACCAAACCATGACATACTCATTAAAGGCTAATTGCTATTTGGAGAGGTAATAAGTCTAAAGGTATATTTATTTTATCGCCATTCATATTTTCTTCTTTTTAGATTGCAATCATTTTTTTTTTAGTTGAGTAAATTTTGGCAAGAATATAACTGATACTGTTATAAAATAGCCGAGGGATTTCGGTTCATGCCTTTGAGTTTAGTTAGGCTGAGAACCTTTCGACTCAGCACATGGGTTAGTTAGGTACAACATTGAAGCAGGTGTTAACGTGGGTGCGCGCTGGAGGTGTCACTCAGATGTCATAATAGTCCGAAACGAACCGAGGTGACAGGGTGCGGGTGACGTCACGCGCCGGAAGCACGCGGAGGTTTGTTTGAGAATTTGAAGAGAGAAAGGGTCGGGTACTAGACGCCAAACAAGAAGGATCGATTTTGGAGCTCGCAGACGCGAGGCGAACGTGCGCCCTATGAGGGCCGCTCGAGTTGGGGGCCAAATGAATAAGACAGCATAGAAGATTGTGTCTCTCCTCCTTACGTCGAAACCTTTGACTCAAAGTTAATAAAAAGGTTTCGTACCTGAACAAGAAGTCGTTACGTGTTTTTCGAATTTCGAGATTCTTATGTTATGAGTTTTCTATATGTTCTTTATATGTTCTATCGTTATGAACATTTTATGTCCATTTCGCACATAGCGTTAATTGTGAATATGGTACAATACAATTGCTGACCCATATCGTGTCTCTAGGTCCTTTAATCTTGGTCAGGCAACCAATCTAAAAGAACTGAAACTCTAAATTCAAACTACTCGTACTCCACTTAAAAAATTGGTCTTGTGTCATACTCTACCCACAGCGGAGGGGTTAGGTACAATCATACCGATGTTATTTTCTGAATTGAGTCGAAGGACGACAATTAGATGACCTACTTACATAAGCGTATGGCAGCCGGTGAGGCTCAAACTCACCACAATGATAATGATTAATAAGTATTTCACTTTGTATAGTTAACCATCGCCGGGGGTGATCTCGTGGTGTAACGGTTAAAGCAATGGACTGCGGAATCGTAGTAAGTGAGTTCGTACTCCAGTCGCGCTATTACGTTCACTTTTAGGCAAATACCCTTGGGAAAGGTATGAACCCCCTTATCCTCCCAGCTATGGGTTAAATAGTACCACTACTGTTCTTCTAGAAGAATACGTTTGGCATTAAATAACCTACAAAGGTTGATATGCCATTGAAACCGAAACCATCGCTCAAAACAACCACTTCAATGTGCGATGAAGATATTTATTGATATTAGATCAATCTTGCCAGATTGATATAAACATTTTAAGATATTGATTCAAACGATTCACTACCGAGTCGATGGGGCTTAGAATACAATGATTATATCCCGATGGCACATTGGACACAGAAGACTTTAACACTCTATTTAACTCAAAGAAGGGAAATGGAAACCAGCTTTCAGAAGGTCTGGTTGGGAAGAAGGGATTATATCCCGATGGCACATTGGTCACACAAGACTTTGACACTCTATTTAACTCAAAGAAGGGAAATGGAAACCAGCTTTCAGAAGGTCTGGTTGGGAACAAGTGATTATATCCCGATGGCACATTGGTCACACAAGACTTTGACACTCTATTTAACTCAAAGAAGGGAAATGGAAACCAGCTTTCAGAAGGTCTGGTTGGGAACAAGTGATTATATCCCGATGGCACATTGGTCACACAAGACTTTGACACTCTATTTAACTCAAAGAAGGGAAATGGAAACCAGCTTTCAGAAGGTCTGGTTGGGAACAAGTGATTATATCCCGATGGCACATTGGTCACACAAGACTTTGACACTCTATTTAACTCAAAGAAGGGAAATGGAAACCAGCTTTCAGAATGTCTGGTTGGGAAGAAGGGATTATATCCCGATGGCACATTGGTCACACAAGACTTTGACACTCTATTTAACTCAAAGAAGGGAAATGGAAACCAGCTTTCAGAAGGTCTGGTTGGGAACAAGTGATTATATCCCGATGGCACATTGGTCACACAAGACTTTGACACTCTATTTAACTCAAAGAAGGGAAATGGAAACCAGCTTTCAGAAGGTCTGGTTGGGAACAAGTGATTATATCCCGATGGCACATTGGTCACACAAGACTTTAACACTCTATTTAACTCAAAGAAGGGAAATGGAAACCAGCTTTCAGAAGGTCTGGTTGGGAAGAAGGGATTATATCCCGATGGCACATTGGACACAGAAGACTTTAACACTCTATTTAACTCAAAGAAGGGAAATGGAAACCAGCTTTCAGAAGGTCTGGTTGGGAACAAGTGATTATATCCCGATGGCACATTGGACACAGAAGACTTTAACACTCTATTTAACTCAAAGAAGGGAAATGGAAACCAGCTTTCAGAAGGTCTGGTTGGGAAGAAGGGATTATATCCCGATGGCACATTGGATACACAAGAGTACACATTCCTTTAAACTCACACAAGATGAATGGAAACAAACTTTCAGAAGGTGTCGGAGGGAACAAGTGGCTGTATCTCGATGGCAATATTAGTCACACAAGATGAATGGAACAAGCTTTCAGAAAGTCTAGTGGGGAACAAGTAATTATATCTCGATGGAACATTGGACATACAAAGTTACGCACTCTTTTAAACTCAAACAAGAAGAATAGTAACAAGCTTTTAGAATGTCTAGATGGAAACACATGATTATATCCCGATGGCATACTGGACACACATGACCAACACACTTCTTTAAACTCACAGAAAAAGAATGTAAACCAGCTTTCAAGACCAGTAGATACAAAAAAGTGATTATATCCCGATAGCACATTGGTCATACAAGATTAACAAACTCCTTTAAACTCAAATAAAGAGAATCGAAAGGTTTTGAGGGGAACAAGGGATTATATCCTAATGGCTAATTGGTCACACAAGACTCAAACATTCCTTTAAGTTCAAACGAGAAGAATGGAAACCAGCTTTCAGAAAGTTTAGATGGGAACAAGTGATAATATCCGATGCCATATTAGTCACACAGTACTTACACACTCCTTTAAACTTACAGAAAAAGAATGGAAACCAGCATTCAGAAAGTCTAGATGGGAACAAGTTATCATATCCCGATGGCACATTGGTCACACAAGACTTACACACGCCTTTAAAATCAAACAACAAGAATGGAAACCAACAGTCTGAAAGGCTTGATGGAAACAAGTGATTATATCCTGATGGCACATTGGACACACAAGACTCACAAAATCTTTAAAACTCACACTAGAAGAATGAAAATCAGCTTTCAGAAAGTCTAGATGGGAACAAGTGATAATATCCTAATGGCACATTGATCACCCAAGACTTACACACTCCTTTAAACTCAAATAAAGAGAATCGAAAGGTTTTGATGGAAATAAGTAATTATATACCGATGGCACATTGGTCACACAAGACTCAAACACTCCTTTAAATTCAAACAAGAAGAATGGAAACCAGCTTTCAGAAAGTTTAGATGGGAACAAGTGATTATATCCCGATGGCACATTGGACACACTAGGTTTATACAGGCCTTTAAACTCAAACAAGTAAAACAACCACAGTGTATAGCATGTCAAACATCCTACACTGTTAAACATTTTCACGTAGAATGTAGACATTTACCACGCATTAAATTAACCCTTTTCAATGCAAACAATAATAAAAACTTTTTAATAATGTCTAAATCGATGACATTTTGTCCCTCTGAAGAGAAATAAAATCACACCAGCAACAAAAAACGTAAATATGTCGAATACCATACAAAATAGTTATTTAAAACTACCCCAGATGATTTTGAGACATCGGTACAACGAAATATTAAAAAAAAAAACACACAACCAAACAAATAAATGAAAGAAAAACCCTCATAAACAACAACAATAAAAAGAAAGTAAATATAAACATACAATGTACGCGATTCTCTAACCTTCAAGCATAAAATAACGGGTTGACGTGCTCTACAGGAGTGCTCTGCATAAAGGTCAGGTTCTCAAATGACCACTCGTCTCTCAAACTCCTTACGTGTCTCTTCAATTTTTGAGGCCCCGTATCACAACCGAAAAATTTTTTAAACGCAAACAATATGTGTGTTTGTTTGGGTTTATGGCATATCAACCTTTGTGGGTAACTTAATGCCAGATCCATTTTTATACAAATAGACAGTTCTATTTCAAACAGTTAGTTTAGAATAAGTACAGTCTAACCGTCAAAAAATTTCTATTTTAAGCCATTTAGTTTAGTCAAACAGTCCTATTTCAAACAATTCAATTTAGCGTGAGTACAGTTTCAATGTCAAAAACAGTTCTATTTAAAACAATTCATTTTAGCATACAAAAACAATTTCATTTCATACAATTCAGTTTAGCGAAAGGACACATTTTGAATGTCAAAACAGTTCTATTTCAAGCAATTCAGTTGAGTGTAAGTACACAGTTTAGTTCTGTTTGACTATGGGACCTTATCAAGTGTTACGACTCCAGGCCAGTGTGGATCTGGGAGCGATAACAATGAAGAGGTATTCAGGATTCCCCAAAGCTCCAGCATTACTGGAACCTCACCATCAGATTGTTTAGTGTCATATCCAAGACACTCGTTGGTGATAGTGGTCTTACCCCTCTGCAGAGATGCAGTCAGTGTATAAAATAACCCCCCCAGTCCTTTGGACAAGCAAACATTATGAATAACTTATTTAAAAATGTCAACACTATAAACATAAATACAAACACAAATACGATCAATAACATTTCAAGAAATAATAATAATAATAATAATAATAATAATAATAATAATAATAATAATAATAATAAGGCATTACATCCCAGAGACGACGATGACAGACTATATGTTTCAAGAAAAGAGGGAGGAAGAGGACTTGCCAGCATTGAAGACAGCATTGACGCATCGATACAACGACTCAAAGACAATATACAAAAACACGAAGGAGGACTCATTAGAGCCACCAGAAACAAAACTGAGAACACGATGAACAACAGAATGACAATAACTAGGAAACAAAAATGGGAAGGAAAACAACTTTATGGGCGCTTTAAACGACTAATAAACAATATCTCACACCGCAAAACTTGAACCTGGCTAAGAAAAGGAAACTTTAAGAGAGAAACAGAATCTCTTCTAATAGCAGCACAAGACAGCGCCCTAAGAACCAATTATATCAAAGCGAGAATAGATAAGACTCAACAAAATAGCAAATGCAGGCTATGTGGTGACAGAGATGAAACCATCAATCATATAATAAGCGAATGCTGCAAATTAGGACAGAGGGAGTATAAGGCGAGACACGACAGGGTCGGCAAGTCCTACAGTCCCTTAACTAATCCTTTAGTTACTGTACCAAAAGCACCAATCACAATTGGTACAATTGTCACTTTCATGTTCCGCAGCTTTTTCAATTCCTTAGCAAGTTCGAGGTACTTATCCTTCTTTTCACATTCTTTCAGTTTTATTCTGTGGTTAGCCGGGACAGCAAAGTCGACAATTTTGCAAGTTCTCTTCTTTTTGTTGATTATTATTAGGTCAGGTCTTCTGGCCGATTAAGGGATCTGTCTGTATGTCAAAGTCCCATAGGAGTTTATGTGTGTCATTTTCTAGGACAGGTTGTGCATATACCATTTGTTCGTTATTGTTAGAAAACAATCTCTGGAGATAATATAAAAAACGAAAACTATTAAGGTAGAACAACAGAAAAAATTAAATATCTAAGGTACGTGATTTTCAAGCCTTTAATCTTTAAATAACCCCCGATGAGTTGATATGCCGTTAGAATTACCTGTTTACAATTATTGTGATGACGCATATTTGTACCTTAAATAATTGGACACTATAACTGTTAAACTGACTTCGGCATGAAACAAAAGTTGTTCAAAAACCAACCAACCAACCAACCACTATTTGGAAGAAGTGATAATATTCCAGATTGAGATGAATATACTTTAAATAAGACTTTCGCACTAAAGAGATAACATTTCTCTTATAAATACATCTTATCTCTAAAGCCGTGGGCAAGCGAGCCGTGTTGATGGAATGTCACTAGTGTCGAGTGTAGTTTAACAATACACCCGAGCTTAGCAAAGACACGCACCTGTGGGCTGAGGAAGTAGGCTGTTTCCCCCTACCCTTCAGTGTTCGGTGTTGCCTTCAAGTTGAACTGACGACGTAATCGTCCACCCTTATTAAAAGCAATCTACCCGAATGTATAAAGTGGAAGGTCATCACGATCAGGTGGTGAGCAAGCACCTGAATATCCGGGTAGATGCCCGCGGTACGAGGTATTGGCGCGAGAATCTTCTTGTTTACTCTGATGTACCCGTATTGCCATATGATTCATTTCCTCTTGACGACGTCGACCTTTTCGTTTTTCCTTCTGGTAGGTCACTCCACCCCATCAGCCCAACGACCCTCTTTTATTCTCTCTCTCTCTCTCTCTCTCTCTCTCTCTCTCTTGTATACTTAAGATAAAAGTAATTCCGAAATGAAAAAAAAAACATACCTGATAGCGATTAAAATTACTTTCATTCTTTGTAAAACACGCACGCACACACACACACACACACACACACACACACACACACACACACACACACACACACATTTATTTAAGAAAAAAACATACCTGATAGCGATTAAAATGACTTTTATTCTCTTCACACACACACACACACACACACACATTAAAAGAATAAAAGTAATTCTAATCGCTATCAGATATTTATTTTTCATTTCGAAATTATATGTTTACACACACACATATATATATGTGTGTGAGTGTGTGTGTGTATAAGGTGTTTGTAAAAGTTCACGGCGCTCTCTTCTGGAAACTACAGACTGAGTACATAAATGTAAACCAGTTTTTCGCTGGAAATATTTGCACAGGACTAAAAGGCATAATGGCTAGAGCGTTCGCCAATAGTCCGGGAGACCGGGGTTCAGTCCCAGGTCGAGTCATACCAAAGACTCAAAAATGATACTTGATTCCTCCTCGCTTAACACTCAGCATTATAAGGTACGATCAAGGGTAAGTGGAGCAATCCAGGGAAAGCAGTAGCGCTCTTCCCTACACCTAGGTGTAGTAGCTATTGAAAAGGGAGCCTTCGGGTTACCCTCAACTATGGTTGGCCAACTTAATTATATATATATATATATATGTTAGTATGCCGTTATCCAAACTTTCCCCTACGAGTAGAATGCGAAGCATGGTAGATTTTTAAGCGGAATACTGGGTGTTTCAATTTAGAGTTTTCTTTCTCCTAAACTGGTTGCCTTAACAACACTGAAAAGCCTAGTCTATTCTACGATTTATATATAGCTCGACGTGGGAGGAGAAGAGATAGATTCACGCCTTTCCCAAAGGCATTATCGTGAAATAAAATGCCTTGTTCAGTATTCGGGTCGCTGAGTCCATTTCCTACGACGATAACCGTTACGCTATATGCGTTTCTTATACGAGGGTGCATTCGTGGTGTAATGGATGTTGTTAAAAGGAATGGACACGGCGATCCGAAATTCAAATCCTAGATGATGCAGTTTGCCTTTCAGATAGCGAGCGCTGATGTCCTTGGGAAAGGGATGAATTTAACTATTCTCTCTCCAGCTATGGGTAAATAGTAGGGCAGACTGTGCTTTTTAACCTTGGTGTGGCAACCAGTCTAAATAATAGAAAACTCTGAATTTAAATCTGTTAAACACTGCTAAAAAATTAACCTTGTGGCGCACCCAGCTCGTGTGTTTGTGAGGGGGGAGGTTAAATATATTTACGTGTCTTATATAATAAAATAATTCTGAAAAAAAATTGATTAAAGTTACTTTCATTACGGTATTTGCACACACACACACACGCACACACACACATACACACACACACACACATACACACCTATATATATATGTATGTATCCTGTCCAAATGTTCTCAACGAAAAACCGAGCAAGATGTGACACAAAGAAAACTTTAGGCTGATTTGAATTCAAAGTTTTGCTTTTTCTTTACTAGTTGATGTTACCAAAGCTGAAGAAACAAGGTTGTCCTACTATTTACTAGAAGCAGAAGAAGAAGAAGAAGAAGAAGAAGAAGAAGAAGAAGAAGAAGAAGAGATAGAATAATACTTTCCGAAGAGCATTAGCGCGAAATTAAACGCAACAACAGCATTGTCCACTTATTCAATTTCTTACAACGATAACCGTTCCACCAAGTGCGCCACGTATGTATGTATGTATGTATGTATGTATGTAAGTCAACTATTCTTAGCAGGACAGACTAATTTTTCTACTCTTGGTTGACAGGCAGTCTATGGTTTGGTTTGTTTGGTTTTATGGCATATCAACCTTTGTAGGTTATTTAACGCCAAATCCATTTTATGTAAATAATCTGTTCTATTTAAAACAATTCAGTTTAGGATTAGTACACAGTTTAATTGTCAAAAACATTTCCATTTCAAACTATTCAAGCAGTTATATATAACAATTTAGTTAAGTGTAAATACAGTTTTAATGTCGAAAAACAGTTCTATTTCAAACAATTCAGTTAAGCATAAGCACGCAGTTTAAATGTAATTACAGTTTAATTGTCAAAAACATTTCTATTTCAAGCTATTCAATGCCAAGTGTCTACGATAACATGTTTAGCTCAGTGCTAATTGATTGCGATAAAAAGGTGAGTTCAGTACCAGGTGTCTACGATAACAGAGATTCTATAAAGGTCAGTTGAAGACAGTTGGATAGAAAATAATTTTCTTTCACCGAATGGATATGCTATGCGACCAGTTTCTTTTAGTTAGCTTCTCTTTTAGCATAATTTTTTTTTTTAAATTAGAAAAAAAAAACTTTTTCCACAAAAACCTTTCTTCCTAACGATGACTTCTATTCGAAACTAGTTGATAACCATAAAAAAAATAAATAGCACAATAGAAATATTACTATATGTCTTATTTTTGTTTATCTTTCAGTTTAGCAGTTGTCTGTGGCCTACATTTAAAGACTTGAGCCCTTAGGTACCCCCAAAGGAAGTAATCACAAAACGATAGATCTCGTGAATGAACTGGCTTCGCGTAGTTAGATAAAGCGCTATTTTAAAAGAAAGTTCCGATCACAAACGCACAATGTTCACCACAAATGAAGTTAAAATTTGCTTCTCCAAGACATACCTGACGCCCAGCGCTGGATTTAGGTCTAAGATGTTCCTGGGCTAAAAGAAGTTTGGGTCCCTTCAGTGTGTTCAGTGAGAGGAACCTAAATACTCTATTTTTTTTCAAATTAGTTAAAAGGAACTCTATTAAATATAAATGATAAACAAATCTCAATTCTTGTGTCTTAAATTTTTTATAGATGCATCAGGAGTCAAGACTAGAGGGATACCCGAGGACCCTTTTAGTTTTGAGGCCCTTACGCTGTAGCCGATATATAAATGCAGCACATCTGGCAACCCATTACCACTATAAGCGTCTGCATGGTGGCAATTTTAAATCCAGATTATTCTGCTGGAGCCTGTAAAATGTACCGAAAGTGTAGAGGAAATATAACAACATATAAAAATAAAAATACTGGGTAAGAAATTCATCGTCTTCTGTTTCTTTATTTTAGGGATTTCCCACTCTTCTAATCCCGCTAATTTTAAATCATTAACATGTGACCTTTTAACCTTCCCACTTATTTGATCCCATATGAAAGTTACTGGGCCCATTTGATCTATTAATCCTGAATGTAAGTTTCATGTAACTGATCATTTGCTGAGATTCGTTAAACCATGCGTTACACACACACACACACACACACACACACACACACACACACACACACATATATATATATATATATATATATATAAGGTTTCTATAAATCTTTCCTGTTCGTAATTTTACCATTATTATTTTTTATTTCATTTAAAAGCTAAAAATGAAAAAAATACATGACGACTGCAAAAATCGTTAGTTGCAACAACAAATTCGAGACAGCCAAATAACACGTGGCTAAAATAAAGCAACCCTGGCTTGGAGTTTCACGCAATTGATCCACTTTTAGTTACCTATCTAATCTGTGGTAAGTACTGACTTGTTTGTGGTAGTGAGCAGTTCTTCTCTTTTTTCTTTGAGAAAGTTGTTGGTTGACTTCTTAGTGTGGTGCTTTCTGGCTGTCAGTTGCAGTATCCCTTGCAATAATTCCGACTACCTGAGTGTGGTGCCAACGATAGCATCCATTGGTCAAAGCTGCTGAGGAGATCCTGAAGGGAATCTTTTCCTATACACTGAGGCCAAGGTGTTTCACTCTTTCCCCATGTGTGAAGGTTTGTTGGGCTTGGTAAGGCGTCATAAACAGCTTAGAAGATTAAAAAATCATGTGGTCTAAATCAGTTCACTAAAAATGTGTTCTTTCAATTGGTATATGTTTACTAACTATCACCACCCTTCAGTGCTTGCCAGCATCTCTTCCCGAAGATACTGTCGATCTCTTCCTTTGTCCTTACTGATCTGGCAGCTTGGAAAATATGCCAGGACTCATCGCCTAAACGCCCCCATGTCAATAAAAACCTCCTTCTTTAACCGTAACTCTTGTAATTTTGTGGCCACACTCCAGCACGGAAATCAATGCCAGCTGCCACAACTTTGGGGTCCCTAAAGGCTCTTTACTGCGTTGCATCTTCATCAGATGAAACACACACACACACACACACATTGCCCAGTCAGCTGGGGCTGTAGAATACACTGACTGCACCTCTGCAGATGGGTAAGACCCCCCCTAACGAGTGTCCTGATATGACTCTAAACAATCTGATGGTGAGGTTCCAGCAGTGCTGGAGCTTTGGGGAATGCGGAGCACCCCTTCATTGCCATCGCTCCCAGGTCCACTCTGGCCAGGAGTGGTCGCACTTGATGGGGCCCTATCTATGGGTTAAATAGAACTAACAACATACTTATGCTAAACTGAATTGAGTAAACTGAATAGCTTGAAATAGAAACGTTTTTGACAATTAAACCGTACTTACACTTAAACTGCGTGCTTATGCTTAACTGAATTATTTCAAATTGAACTGTTTTTCAACATTAAAACTGTATTTACACTTAACTGAATTATTGCATATAACTGCTTGAATAGTTTGAAATGGAAATGTTTTTGACAATTAAACTGTGTACTTATGCTAAACTGAACTGTTTTCAATAGAACAGATTATTTACATAAAAATGGATTTGGCGTTAAATAACCTACAAAGGTTGATATGCCATAAAACCAAACCACACACACATATATAGTCATCCACAGACAGACTGTTTCGTTCTATCCTGACTCTTCAGTGTGGCTAGACACGCAAGACGCTCTAAGCCGGGATCGAAACCCGTCCAACTTTATGTTAGACTATGATTCAGACCACTCGTCCACCAAGCGGACCACGTTTGCTATGGGAATTTTAAGGTATTTTTATTTTTAGAAACAGCAGCAGCAGCAGCAGCAGCCGATGGTTAAAATTTTTCATACCCTATCGGCTACCAGAGTGCTCAATTCTTTCGAAGAGCTTTGCATTACGCTAGCGGCGGCCAGCATATATATGTGTGTACTTCACTGTAAAAAGGCGGGTTTTGTTTGACGATTGTATTTTTTCAACATACATGAAACTTTATGAAGCCGGAGGGAGTCCCAGTGGTGTACTGAGGCCTCGAAGTAAGCAAGTTCGAACTCAAGTCGCACTATAACGTACACTTTTGGACAACACTTGGGAAAGGTAGGAACCCACCTTATCCTCCTCCCAGCTATGGTTTAAACAGAGTTCTTCAACAAGGATGACTTTGGCATTAAATATCACACAAAGATTGATATGCCGTTAAAAATCACAAAAGAAGTAATGATGTTGCATAACCACATATAATACATATGCAACTAAACACATATACATGCAGAAACATACTCAACACACAATAAAAACGAGCGACACAGTTCTTTAGAAAAATATACCTCTCACTTTATTTGAAAGGTTTATGTGTGAGAGGGAGTTGGAGACCGAACAGAACTGCAACATATTGACCCCCACTCTATTAGCCATAACTGCGTTTCTTTCCCGTTCTCCTGGGCTGCTCAACCGGGGGCCTGGGGCCCATCCTCTCTGGGACATGTTCCTCAATCCAGCATCTTATCTCCAACTCATCTGATCTCCAACTCATCTGACTTCCTGTCTTCACCCGGGTTATATAATGATTTGACGTCCACTCATTCAACCTGTCCACGGTCAAGGTTATAATATCCTGATATTCCTCGACCGGATGCACCTGTTATTTACACAGGTGCATTTCCTATTTTGACAGCCCGGCTGGGTCGGAGGTCAATATGCAACAATGAAGCCGAAAGTAAGATAACAATTTATCAAAGATTTCATCTTGCTCTGCTAGCCAGAATTTGAGTACTTGATCGGAAAAAGTTTTTAAAACGCTTTGTTCATTTACACCCCCCCCACATATATATATATATATATATATATAGAGAGAGAGAGAGAGAGAGAGAACAAAGGAACAATTAGGTCCTAAATGCTGAGTTTTGAGGTTCAAAAATATATATATTACGATTACGTAAAGATAGCCGTAAAAATACATAAACCTAATCATCTTCAGCGCTATATTATATCACAAATACCCACACCGAGTTATAAAATCACAAAAACAATAAAACAACTTATTGCACCATACTTGCCTAGCATAACATAAAATATACACATGAATTAATTCAAGTTCTTCATACAATCAAACCTAATAATGGTATATTAGTCTCACTGGATGTAAAAAATCTATTCACTAATGTACCTGTTGATGAAACAGTTGCTATTATCATAAGTAATATATATAATAACTCATCTTTCCCTCCTCTTAAAATCAACCCTAATATACTTCGAAAACTACTCCTAACGTGCACTACTGAAGTTCCATTTCATGACCATCTTGTTAATATATATGGTTTATGGAGGTGCCCGTGGTGTAATCTCGGAGGAAATGGACACGAAAATGTAACAAGTCTTAAGTGATGTCAATTTGAATTATACAACGAGATTATAATGAAATGTCGAAATAACTTTCTACATTGTTCAAGTATAAACGACTTATTTTTAAACTGGTTGTTTATATCGATTAAGGAACCCTTTATATTGTTGAGAATTTGGATTCCTTCAATCGGTTCACGACTCTACTATGAGATTTAATTACTATAGACATATGCGATTAATTTTACTGAGATGGTCTGCATTATTTTCTGAAGGGATATCATTTTTGCCCTCATTTCTTTGTTACGAGGTAGCAATTGCATTGGCTTTCCCTTAATATCACCCCGGAAGTATTTATTCTCATCTAAGAAGAGTTTAGTAAATAATATTATTGCAGAAAAGAATAAAACAAAAAAGAAACAAAAACAAATGAAAAATAACAGCCGTGTATGCAAAAAAGCCTTAACCAGGCGATGATTCTGGGATCAGATATGATTTTCAGACTCTGCTTCAGAGAATATATATATATTTACCAACCCCTCCGCTCAGGGAGGATATGACACAAGGTCAATTTTTAAGCGGAGTTTAACAGGTTTGAATTCAGAGTTTTTCCTTCTCCTAGACTAGTTACCTCACCAAGGCTGAAGAACCTAGTCTGCCCTACTATTTACTCATAGCTGGAGGGAGAATAATTGGATTCATACCTTTCCCAAGGGTATTAGTGCTATGTGAAATGCAATCAGTCTCGTCCAGGATTTGAACTCGTGTCGCCGTGTCCATTTCCTATGACGATAACCATTACACCATTTTTAGATTTAATACAACTAATAAATATGAACATAGAAATACTCCACATAGTAACTATAGAGTGAGTAACACCAATAATAATAATAATAATAATTATAATTATAATAATAACAATAGAAATAATAATTATAAAAACAAAATAGATACCGAAAATTAATAGGGTTTACCACCCCCTTTCCGCAAACTATTCAATATTAATATAGGAAAATATTTCTTAAATCTAATCGATAAACATTTAAAGAAAAATAATCCTCAAATTAAAATCTTCAATAGAAACACCTTGAAAATCAGCTATTCCTGCACTAAGAAATATGTCAAAAATAATTTAAAACCATTGTAAAAAATTACTGACCAACTTAAACTGGAAAAATTAGGAAGCAAATAAATCCCGTTGTAACTGTAGAATTAAAAATGAATGCCGTATGGAAGGAAACTGTAACCTGGTGAATGTAGTTTACCAGGCCAATGTTTCCACTAAAGAAGGTAAATTTAATAATGAAGTTAATATTGGGATTTCTTCCCCAAATCGGAAGTTCCGATGTTATAACCATAGACAATATTTTAATAAGCTCTTACTTAGCAACCAAACTGTCTTAAGTAAATTCTACTGAAAACTTAAAGTTCAATTATAAATTGGAAAGTCTTGAAAAAGTCCTCTTCAAAAAGTAGTTTATTTGATAGATGAAATTTATGCCTAGAAAAAAAAAATAGTGTTTTAAAATAAAAAGATACAACCAATTTATTAAATGAAAGAAAAAACTTCATATTCAAATGAAAACATAGAAGTAAATTCGTAATATGATATTAAATAGTAATCTTTACCATTGAGCCACGTGAAACAAATATATAATCAATGTCTAAATTTCTGAGACGAAACTTGATGATTTTTATCATTAAGGATTTTCGGACTATTGTCTTCACACTGACTGCAGACGAGTAACAATACAGGAATACTTAACATTCGTACCCAGTTATGGCTAACAGAATCAGAACAAGCAACCCCAGTTGATTTAATAAAGGACGTAGTTCGAAGTTCCGTGAAGGTTCCCGAATTCGACAAACACCTGAAGAAGGCCGGGAGACATATCGGCCGAAACGTTGTGGAAATAACAATAAAGATGAAGACAATAGTCCGAAAAACCCTTAATGATTTAAAAACATAATTAATGGTACACGTTACTCCCCACTTTATTTTGTAGGATCTATTTGTAATTATGTATGATAATATGTTTAAACTAAAATTTCTTTTGAAAAAAATTGCATATAAAATATGCTACAACACAAAGAGTTTTAAAAGAATTCTTAGTTGAATTTAAAAAATATTTTTATTATCATATTTACCAACGCCTCCGCTTGGGCAGGATGTGACACAAGGTCAATTCTAAGCGGAGTTTAACAGGTTTGAATTCAGAGTTTTCCTTCTCCTAGACTAGTTGCCTCACCAAAGCTGAAGAACCTAGTCTGCCCTACTATTTACCCATAGCTGGAGGGAGAATTATTGGATTCATACCTTCCCCAAGGGTATTAGTGCTATGTGAAATGCAATTAGTCTCGTCTAGGATTTGAACTCGTGTCGCCGTGTCCAATTCCTAGGACGGTAACCATTACACCATGGGCACCTCCATATTACACCACGGGCACCTCCATAGAAAATAAAAATATTTTTATTATACCAAATTTATGCCCTCCACCTAATGATTCATATAGTATTGTAAATTAAATCTAAATTCAGCCCACCTTAGGAGAGTGGAGACCAGCATCGAGAAAATCAAGAAGAGAACAAGTTGTTATATCCCGATTGCGAATTGGTCATACAAGGCTTACTCACTCTTTCATTTTGAAACAGGAACCACAAACACAGTGTTTAACCTGCCAGACAACTTGAACGGTTAAACACGTTCTTATAGAATGCAGAACTTTCGTTGTTATCAGAAAGCGATTTTTCAAAGTGAATAGTTTAACCGATCTGTTCGAGAACGTCAAAATAGATGATATTCTGTCCTTCTTGAGAGAGACAGAGTTGTACCAAAAAATATGACAACTTAAAACTGGTTAATCTTGTGCAAACAAATGAAATCCTACGAATAGAAAATTTTACCTACCTTAATATTCGTTTTGAAATCTTTGGCTGAAGATGTATGTATATATAGACAGAATTTGGCGTTGAATGACCCACAAAGGTTGATATGCCATAAAACCAAAACAACCAACAACCAAATCAATATTAATGTTTACCCTAATACAATTTACATTTATATGTATATCTAGATTTAAGCCTAAAAAATATATTCCTAAATAAATCATTTTTTTTTAACTCTTGTTAAAATATAGATTAATAAGTAAAAAAGTAAAGTTGGCGACCATAGTCGAGGGTAACCCGAAGGCTCCCTTTTCGATAGCTACTACATCAATGTGTAGGGGAGGGCGCTACTCCTTCCCTGGATTGCTCTACTTTACCCTTGATCCGTACCTTATAATGCTGAGTGTTAAGCAAGGAGGCATCAAGTACCATTTTTTGTCTTTGGTATGACTCGACTTGGGATTGAACCCAGGTCTCCCGGGCCATTGGCGAACACTCTAAGCCCTAGGCCAATGTAGATTAATAATAGTTATAATAATCACAAATTTATATAAAAGGACCAATTTAGAATTATCAAATTATTAATAAGAAATTTACATTTCTATATTATTATTTTATGATTTAATAATTTCGCATAAATATTATACAACATTAAGAATTTTTGTTTAAAACTTTTTATTTAAATTTAATTATTTGTTCCATTCAAAATAGTATGGAAGTAAAATTTAAAATATGAAATACAAATAAAAACAAAAAACAAAAAAAAAAGCAAACGATATAACTATTGAAGATTCACCTCACTTAAATAATAAAGATTTAGTTAAATAAATATTATCATCCTAAATATATATTATTTGACTAATGGTTGTATGATATTCGTCGCTGCCTCTCACCAGACAGGACTTGACACAAGGTCAAAAGCCCAAAGGCCGTTTAAAGTGGGGATAAGGGGGAGGGGAAGGTCGAGAACGAGCCAAGACTCGAACACTGCTAGTCATTTACCCACTAAGTGCAATGTGGGTCGAATGAGTCAAGCAGTATCACGGACCTAAATCTAGATCCGGGCACGTATGCCAGAATATAGCTTGAACTAGACCGTAAGGTCTAGTGCTATACAAGGGGTGCATTGGAGTCAAAAGCAGCTCGCCCACCCGAATGTGGCACAACCAAAGTTGGGGGCCTTTCGGCCTCGAATCTGCTATTGATCGATACCCCATCCAACACAAATGCCAGACGGCCCAACGAAGGCCGGGGAACTACCAACTGATGCTTGTATTATCAACTGATAAAAACAAAGGATAAAAATTCAATATCATCTGATGACTTTCATAAATTTTAAATAGACTTGGATATCGGTAACCTTTTTTTTTAAATAAACAATTAAACTTTTGATAAAATTTAATTAAAATTAGAATTAACAAAATACTATTAGATTCTTAAAATATTTAAAAATAGGAAAATTTTGAATTTAGAAAAGTTCAAATTTAAAAAATTTTAAAAAATTTTTAATGAAAACTTTAAAGCCCAAAATTTGTCAATTAATAATATAAAAGAATAATACCGCAGCATAATCGGATATAAATAATTTAAACTTATTAAATTCAAATTTTTTGTCTTAAAAAAAAAAAGACATCGACACACGACTAACGAAAGCATGGATAGCTATCGATAGACTCTCGATCATATGGAAATCAGACCTGACCGATAGAATGAAACGTAGTTTCTTCCGGCCAGCTGTCATATCGATACTGCTATATGGATGCACTACTTGGATGCTAACTAAACGGCTGAAGAAGAAGCTAGACGGCAATTACACAAGAAAGTTGCGAGCAATATTGAACAAGTCCTGGCGACAACATCCCACAAGGCACCAACTATACGGCCACCTGCCTCCCATCACGAAGACTATACAAGTTAGACGAACCTGGCACGCAGGACACTGCTGGAGAAGCAAGGACGAACTCATCAGTGATGTACTGCTATGGCCCCCCGCATATGGCCAAGCAAAAGTAGGACGACCAGCTCGAACATACATACAGCGGCTATCTGAGGATACGGGATGTAGCCCTGAAGACCAGCCAGAAGCGATGAATGATAGAGAGAAGTGGCGAGAGAGGGTTAGGGATATCTGTACTAGCGGCACGACACGATGATGATGATGATTATTAAATTCAAATCAAAACACGACGAGAATTAAGGTAATACAGTTGGATTCTTAAACTAAATAGCAAAAAAAATCTTAATTTAAAAATTATTTTAAGAATTCAAATTTTAAAATGACTTAAAAAAATTATTATGCCGGAAATCTATTCATTAATAAGGAATAAAAAAGAATAATACCGAAGCATATAACCGGAAGTAACAGGCTAGAAAATTTTTTTAAGTATGATATATATATATATATATATACTCTATTTTTTCTATCTTTATTTTCTATTTTTTATACTTACATATTTAAATGACAATTCCTTAAATACTTTACCCAGGATGAAATGAATTCCCAGATGTTTAACTGCTAAAAAGTATTCCATTTTCAGTTTGAATCTCTATCTGATGAATCAGTTACTTTATGTAGCCGGTGAAATAGATTGACAATAAATAATATCTATTGATTTTTCTTGATATATATATATATATATATATATATATTCGTATTTCTCTCAACTTACAGTATTGAGCACTCTTACGTCTTAGCTTAATATTAGTATTCTATTGGTGTTTTTTCTTTTGGCTAGGCATTGCGATAATCGTTGATTATTTCCAAGCAGAAGGAATGATTTTAGTTTTTTCTTTTTTTTGGAACTTTTTACCGGATATCAGTTTGGGTAACATTTCTTTATTTACACAATGTATTATCTCCTTTTTTCACGCCTACAGAAATATAGAATAGGCATAAAACGAATAATAATAATTATTATTATTGGATATCACCCACCTTTTCCCACACAATGAACTAGTCCATCTGCCATATATAGCAGGGTAGACTAGAAGGTGAAGAACAACTTATAGGAATAGTATTAGAGCGTTGGAGACTGGAGATCGCACTAGATCACCTTACTTGCTACCGTAATAACGGAAGCCAATACTATCGTTGGACTATATCTTTATTCTGTATTCACTAATCCTATGTTCTTATCTTCTTATAGTCTCTCTATTGTATATACATTTTCCTGAGAACATATCTCTATTTTCTCTCATATCGTGGTTTGTCTTTTATTTAATATTACAAGCGTTCACTAACTCGAACGCAATAATAATAATAATAATAATAATAATATTAATAATAATAATATATATATTCCAAAAATTAATTTTCTCTCTTTGTCTTTCTTTCTCCCTTCGCTCTCTGTATATATGTACATGTATGTATAAGTTTTCTATATTCATAAAAAGTGCTCAATATCGGTAATAGAGCATATATATATATATATATATATATATATATATATATATATATATATATATATATATACATATATATATATATATATATATATATATATATAAAATTTGGTGTAACTTAGACTCAGAGTAAACGGTGCTTGGTGACCGCAAGTTTCTCGCCAATACAATTGTAAGGATTAAATCCCTTGCTTTGCAAAATATTACTTCTAATGGCCGCTAGGTGGGGGTGATCAAAGTAGCACTATAAAACGAGTGACGAAATCGAAATCCTCTCTCTCTCTCTCCCTCTCTCTCTCTCCCCCCTCTCTCTCTCTCTGTTCTGGTGTCAACAACAGAAGCGTGTGTGTCTTCTAACAGAGGGGGAGGCTTTTGCCCAACAAACCTCGTGTCATACCACGTACAGTAGCAGGCTTTGACGTAAGTCCTGATACAATAACTTTAATTCTATAAAGTACATTTCAACTACTAGATTTCTCTGAATAATGGACTCTTAGTATTTCATGTAATTGTTGTACCCTTTCTATTAAGTTTGCTCAGGTAATAAATGTTTTTTTGTTGATTCGTCGTGAATTGTTTCGTTTTGTTTGGCAAGAGGAAATGTTGAACTATAATTCATTTCCTCTGCTACACGGGTTCGTATTGTGTTCCTCATTCTCCTGTAATTGTAGTAGTAAGTTTTGGTACATCGATACGACAAATACATGACGTCGTCGATACCAATAACCACTCGATCCTATTCCACGCGAGTATCGAACCCACAAAACTTGATTCGATTATAGCCTTAGCAAGAAACTGGCAATCATTTTGTACGGTTGACTTTGTGTCCACGGTTGTTTAACTCAACACACACACACACACACACATATATATATGTATATATATATATATATATAGAGAAAGAGATGAGGAGGAAAGTACCAGAGTGAGAAAGAGTAGATGTGTGACTCATTATTTAGTTCTTACTTTATATAAACACAATACACAGACACACTTACGCATAGATTTATTTTTCTTCATTTCCACTTCTAAAAAGCTTTTTTTTTCTTTTTTTGAAACTTTTTGTTTCACATGCAAATTGGCAGAGAGTGGCTTATCTTTTCTGTTACCCGTCCGGCAAAACGCACACACAAAACACATGTGTACATACATGCATCTTCGATGTGACTCACACTAAAGCACTTGTAACTTATACTCCAGACCTTCCCTGGCACTCTCGAGCGCGCCAGTACACACACACACAAACACATACACTCACATATACACGTGCACGCGTACGCAATAGCATAAAAAGGCAGACACATGTATTTGTTTATTTAGAAGCCGAAGCAAATAAATTCATATCTTTATCGCTTATGTAGACACCCCCGCATCAATGAACACAGGCAACTATTGAGAGACGTGTTGTTTGTCACATAGAAATTTACATACATTTAAGATATTTATGGTTGGTTGGTTGGTTGGTAGTTGGTTGGTTGGTCGGTTTTGTAGCTTGTCAACAAGGGTTCACATGCTATAATTATGACATTAATAATTACATTAATTAGGAATTTAATTATGATATTAATTATAACATTGATTATGACATCAATAATAAAATTAATTGTATTAATTATGACATTGTGGCTAATTATAAAATCATTAATTATGATATTAATTAGGTCATTAATTAGGTCATTAATTAGGAGATTAAAGTGACGTTAATTTGGACATTTATAATGACATTAATTATTATATTAAAATTGAAATATGTCTCATTTCTTTCTTTTAAACAAGTAACTGTTCTTGATACAAATAACTTATTCACAATTATATGGGTCCGAGCAAATTGGCACAGAAGGAGTACAAAGCTAGACACGACTGGGTGGGCAAGGTGATCCACTGGGAAATGTGCAAGAAATTTAAATTTGACCATGCCAACAAATGGTATATGCACAACCCATCACCCCTACTAGAAAATAACACATAAACTCCTACGGGACTTTGACAAAAAAAAAACGGATCACCTAATCTCGGCCAGAAGACCAGACTTATAATAATCAACAAAAAAAAAAAAAAGAAAAGAAAAAGAAAACCTGCAAAATTGTCTACTTTGCTGTCCCGGCTGACCACAGAATAAAACTGAAAGAATGTGAAAAGAGAGATAAATACGAGGATCATTAAATAAGTTTCCAGACTTTTTTCGTATAGGCACTTTTACTGATAGTACTCACATGAAACTCTAGTCCCCTTCGAAGTAATCTCCTCCGGCTGCAATGCACTTGTACCGTTTCAACAACTTCTGGAAGTCCTCTTGTGTGAGCGTGTCAATGACCTTCGTTGCAGCCTCTTTCATCTCATCAATTGTCTCATAACGACAGTCTCTGAGCTTAAGGAATAACCAAACGTTACAGTGAGCAAGGTCTGGACTATAGGGAGGCTGAGGAACTGTCTTGACGCCCATCTTGGTCAAATAGTCTGTGACAAGGATGGAATTGTGGACTGGTGCATTGTCCTGGTGACCCGATTTGAACAGTGCTGACCTCTTTCGACGGAATCTCTTGCTGAACTCCCTTAAAACCTCAACATAGTATTCCTCGTTGGCTATCTGTCCAGTGGGAACCCAGTGCAGGTAGATCATGCCAGTGCTGTCAAAAATAAGAATCATCAAAAGTTTGTGGGTGGATTTGCTCTGTCTGGATTCTTGAGTCTGGGAAAGCTAGCATGCTTCCCCTGGGAACTGTCTTCTGGTCTCTGGGTCATAGCAGTAGACCCAGCTTTCATTGCATGGCATTTTTTCCAAGTTTAAAACAGAATTTTATTGCATATCGTTCTTCTAAAATGTCAAATTACATTTTTGAAATTCACCAGCTGTGACAATTAGGCTTTAGTAGGGTGTATTCCAATTCCTGCTGAAGCTGTTCATTTGAACCTGAAATCATAAAATTGGTCAGTCATCTCATAAGATGAATAGCAATAACATACTGAATTTTCAAGAGTCAATTTTGAATGCCTGTATAAAAAAAGTCTGGAAACCTATTGAAGGCACCACGTACTTCGACCTTGCTAGAGAATTGAAAAAAACTATGGAACATGCAGGTGAAAATTATACCAATTGTGATTCGTGCATTTGGTACGGTAACTAAAGGATTATTAAAGG
The DNA here is from genome assembly GCA_963585895.1 of Sepioteuthis lessoniana. Taxonomy (NCBI): domain Eukaryota; kingdom Metazoa; phylum Mollusca; class Cephalopoda; order Myopsida; family Loliginidae; genus Sepioteuthis; species Sepioteuthis lessoniana. Next base: position 88,270,602 of record OY757928.1, read on the forward strand.
CTCTGGAGGATTTGGAAGTTGGCGGCCGAGTGGAAACCATCCAAACAACAGTTATTGAAAACGGCCAGAATAGTAAGAAGAGTCCAAGAGACTTGAGGAGATTTGAGTGACAACTCAATCTCCAGTGAAAGACCCTCAACTTACGCTGATGTGAAAAACTCTAAAGAGTAAATAATAATAATAATAATAATAATAATAACACGGTAGACAACAGAATGACAATAACTAGGAAACAAAAATGGGAAGGAAAGCAACTTGATGGATGTTTTAAACGACTAATAAACAACATCTCACATGACAAAACCTGAATGTGGCTAAGAAAAGGAAACTTTAAGAGAGAAACTGAATCTCTCCTAATAGCAGCATAGAACAACGCCATAAGAATCAATCATATCAAAGCGAGAATAGATAAGACGCAACAAAATAGCAAATGTAGGCTAGGTGGTGACAGAGACGAAACGATCGATCACATAATAAGCGAATGCAGTAAATTAGCTCAGAAGGAGTATAAGACAAGACACGACTGCGTCGGCAAGGTAATCCACTGGGAAATGTGTAAGAAACTTAAATTTGACCACACCAACAAATGGTATATGCACAACCCAGCAGCTGTCCTAGAAAATAACACATATAAACTCCTATGGGACTTTGACATACACACGGATCCCCTAATCGGCCAAAAGACCAGGCCTAATAATAATCAACAAAAAAAAAAAATAAATAAAAGAAAAACAAAACTTGCAAAATTGTCGACTTTTCTGTCTCGGCTGACAACAGAATAAAACTGAAAGAATATGAAAAGAAAGATAAGTTCTTCGATCTTGCTAGAGAGTTGAAAAACTATGGAACAGGAAGGTGACAATTACACCAATTGTGATTGGTGCTTTTGGCACGGTAGCTAAAGTTGTGATTGGTGCATTCAGTACAGTAGCTAAAGGATTATTAAAGGGACTGGAGGACTTGGAAGTTGGCGGACGAGTGGAGACCATCCAAACGACAGCATTATTGAGAACGGCCAGAATACTGAGAAGAGCCCTGGAGACATGAGGAGACTTGTCACTCAAACTTTAGTGAGAGACCATCAGCTAACGCTGATAGGAAAAACTCCAATGAGTAAATAATAATAATATATATATGGATCACCTAATCTCAGCCAGAAGACCAGACCTTATAATAATCAACAACAACAACAAAAAAAAGAGAACTTGCAAAATTGTCGACTTTGCTGTCTCGGCTGACCATAGAATAAAACTGAAAGAATGTGAAAAGAAGGATAAGTACCTCGACCTTGCTAGGGAATTGAAAAACTATCGAACAGGAAGGTGACAATTATACCAATTGTAATTGGTACGTTTGAAACAGTAACTAAAGGATTACTAAAGGGACTGAAAGACTTGGAAATTAGAGGACGAGTGGAGATCATCCAAACTACTACATTATTGAGAACGGCCTGAATACTGAGAAGAATCCTGGAGACTTGAGGAGACTTGCAATCACTCAATCTCCAGGGAAAAACAATCAGCTAACACTGATGTGAAAAACTCTAAAGGGTAAAAAATAAAAAAAAATAAAAAAATAAAAAAATAAAAAAATAGTATAGTATCTCGTCCAGAAGACTATATCTAGTGTTAATTTACAAGAACTTGTTATGGCGTGAATTTTTCTGTTCAATCAAGCCAAAGAGTGGAAATAAGAGAAGGCGAAGTGATCAACAAATACTTGGACCTTATTAGAGAGGTAAAAATATCATGAAACATGAAAGTCGTAGTTGGAGCCCTTGGAACAATCTCCGAAAGCCAGAGAATAAAGAGTGGGGAAACTGGAGATCAGAGATCAGTCTTTGTTGAGATCAGACAAGAGTCCTGGAAACATAAGCATTTGTCACTCAAATTTCTGTGAAAAACCATCAGTTTGAACTGGAGTGAAAAAAAGATAAACAGTATTAAAACACAAATAGATAAGACGCAACAAAATAGCAAATGTTGGTAATGTGGAGATAGAGATGAAACGATTAATCACATAAGCGAATGCAGCAAATAAGTGCAAAAGACTAGACACAACAGGGCGGGGAATTGTGCAAGAAATTGAAATCTGACCAAACTAACAAATAGTATATGCACAACCCAGAATCTGTCCAGGAGAACGAGACAAAAAAATTCTCTGGGATTTTGAGATACAAACGGATCATCTAATCTCGGCCAGACGAAAAGACCTTGAGACAGTAAAAAAAAAAAAAAAAAAAAGAACAAAGAAAAAAAAATCTGTCGAATAATGGACTTTGACTGAGAGTAAAAATACAAGAAAGTGAAAAGAGAGATTATGACCTAAAACCTTGACTGGGAACTAAAAAAATCTGTGGAACATGAAGGTGATAGTCATATCAATTGCAATTGGTGGCTCGAAACAACCTCTAAAGGATTGGTGAAGGTACTTGAAGACTTAAAAAATCAGAGAAGTACAGACCATCCAAACTACGGCCAGAATACTGAGAAGAGTCCTGGAGACTTGGGGATAATTGCTATCACTAAAACTTCAGTGAAACACCATCAGCTAGCTTATGCTCAAGTGAAAAACTTTCAAGGAGTAACAATAATAATACTTGGACCTTGCCAAATAACCAAAAATAAACCCCAACAACAACCACTGCGGAACATGAGGGTGACAGTGATACTAATTGTAATTGGTGCACTTGGAATGGTCCCCAAACGTTTAGAAAAAAGACATGTGGAAGTAGAATTCAGAGGAAGAATCAAGACAATACAGAGCATTGCGTTGTTAGAATCGACCCAAATACACAAAAGAATCCCGGAAACCTGGAGAAATTTGCTGTTTCTCAGACTCAAGTGAAAAACCACACGTTAGAACAGGTGCAAAAAAAAAACTTGCAGGGAGTTCAACAATAATAATAATAATAATAAAACATGGACATGGCTAAGAAAAGGAAACTTTAAGAGAGAAACAGAATCTCTCCAAATAGCAGCACAAGACAGCGCCATAAGAACCAACTATATCAAAGCGAGAATAGATAATACTCAACAAAATAGCAAATGCAGGCTATGTGGTGACCGAGATGAAACCATCAATCATATAATAAGCGAATGCAGCATATTAGCACTGAGGGAGTACAAAGCTAGACACGACTGGGTCGGCAAGGTGATTCATTAGGAAATGTGTAAGAAATTTAAATTCGACCATACTAACAAAGGGTATATGCACAACCCAGCACCTGTCCGAGAAAATGCCACGCATAAACTCCTATGGGACTTTGACATACAAACGGATCACCTAATTTCGGCCAGAAGACCAGACTTAATAATAATCGACAAAAAAAAAAAAAAAAAAAAAAAAAAAAGAGAACTTGCAAAATAGTCGACTTTGCTGTCCCGGCTGACCACAGAATAAAACTGAAAGAATGTGAAAAGAAGGAAAAATACCTCGACCTTGCAAGGGAATTGAAGAAACTGTGGAACATGCTGGTGACAATTATACTAATTGTAATTGGTGCGTTTGGAACAGTAACTAAAGGGTTACTAAAGGGACTAGAGGACTTGGCGGACGAGTGGAGACCATCCAAATAACAGCATTGTTGAGAACGGCCAGAATACTAAGATGAGTCCTGGAGACTTGAGGTGACTTGCTGTCACTCTGACTCAAGTGAAAAACCATCGGCTAACGCTGATGCGAAAAGCTCTAATGAGTGAATAATAATAATAATAAACGAAATTTCACCCAAGAAAACTTGGAAGTGGTTAAAGAAAGGAAACCTTAAAAGAGAAACTGAAAATCTTCGAATAGAAGCACAAAACAACGCCATAAGGACCAACCCTATCAAAGCAAGAATAGATAAGACGCAACAAAACAGCATATATAGGTTATGTGGTGATAGAGGTGAAACCATCAATCACCTAATAAGCGAATGTAGCAAATCAGCACAGAAGGAGTATAAGACTAGACACGACTGGGTGGGCAAGGTGATCCACTGGCAGTTGTGCAAGAAATTTAAATTTGCTCATCCGAACAAATAGTATATACGCCCCTACCAAAAAAAAAATCTGTCTAGGAGATTGAGACGAACAAACCTCTCTGGAATTTTGAGATACGAACGGATAAGCTAATCTCGGCCAAACGACCAGACTTCATGATAGTCAACAAAAAAAGAAAAAAAAAAAACGAAAGAAAAGAGTACTTACCGAATTGTAGACTTTGCCGTTCCGGCTGACCACCGCTTAAAATTGAAAGAAAGAGAAAAGAAAGATAAGTACCTGGACTTTGCTAAGGAGCTGAAAAGACTATGGAACCGGAAAGTGACGGTGATACCATTTTTAGTTGGTGTTCTTGGTATACTCCCTGAAGGATTACTAAAGGGACTGGATGACTTGGAAATAAGAAGACGAGTAGAGACCATCAAAATTACAGCATTATTAGAGACCAGCCAGAAAACTGAGAAGAGTCCTGGAGACTTGAGGAGACTTATTGTCACTCAAATTCCAGTGAAAAATCATCAGCTAACGCTGGTGTGAAAAACTCAAAAGACTACAATAATTATAAAACTCGAAAAAATAAGCAAATTATAAAAAAATATCCACACGGACAACATCACCGAACTGAACAACCTAATTTATGCAAAAGCTAAAGTAGTCAGTGATAACTCGGAGAACAAGCGAAAGTACTTAGGAAGGAAAAATACACAGTGGAAGACTACAGTAGACGAGGCTGAAACTACAAATGAAATAAATAAATCAAAAGCTACTAAAGAAAGAAGGAACTCTTAGAAAATACCAGGATAGAATCAAGCAATATAAGCAAAACAAGACCTACTAAAATAACGCAAGAAAACTCAACCAGCATGTCGGTGAAGAAAGCTTAAAGACAGGTGAACTACTGGATACAAAAGATACAAAACATTTCTGGAGCAAGATATAGGAAAAGAAAGAACATAACAGAAAGGCCGAAAGGACAAATAACATGAAAAAGGATTGGAAGGACTTGAAGAAGGCCCAGAAGCGGACATACATTTGGAATCACAAAGAGATAAAACTCCAGAAATGATACAATTGAAAAACACCCGGCCATAATGGCATACATGGATTCTGGATTTTAAAAATTCATGTGATGGATTGTGTCAGCAACGGAGTAAATATTAACAAGAAGCAATAACCCTGAATGGATGATGAAGGGGAAAACTACCCTGATCCAGAAATACTCCCAAAAGGACCATTCCAAGCAGTTATAGACAAATAACGTATTTACCGACGACATGGAAAAATCCTAACTGCACAAATAAAAGAAGAAATAGATTACTCGCTTGAAATCTGTCTTGTATGGTACCGGAGATATATAACTACACCACTATAAACCAACGATCTAACTGAAGAGGTCAAACTGTGTGACAATCAAACATGCAGCCTCTATATTCGTTCAGTCATTATGTTTAGTCCTGTCACTTGATATCAAATTCTAGAGGAGTAGAGAGGGTTACACGATTTATAACAATTGTGTAGCATGGGATGCAGCATGGTGGATGTGAAACAAAGATCAATCCAAGAGTGGGCAAACGGCGCCCTTCAACTGATGCTGGGCAGAGGAACCTCATAGGTCGACGGTGAGGATTAAATAGTTCCCAAAGGAAACTACAGGTAATCATCTATAAGGGTGGCATTGACTGATGTTAACAAAAAAGCCACCGAAAGACTCCCATGACGAATTCAAACCGAATGAAAGTTATAGAAGGACTATTTGCAGTAGCCAGTAGCAGCAATGTCAACATAAAGACAAGCAGTAAAACAACAAAATATAGAAACAAAAAATGGAAAGAAAAACAATTTAATGGACACCTCAAACGAAAAACTGGGAAGATTGCACATGAGATGTCGTAGACATAGCTAAGAATGAGAATCCTTAAGAATCTTTTTCCTGACCAATAGGTTCCCGAGATTAATTTGCTTACCGACGTCCACCATCTTTATTTCAAGAACAAGTGGTATCACGGGCATTTTAAAAATACAGGAGTTTAAATCCTAAAAGATCAGCCAGAATGCTAAGGAGAGTCCTGGTGACTTGAGGAGACTTGCTCTCACTCCGAAACAACGAAAGGAAATTCTACCAACAAGTTGAGGGAGATGACACGAAAACATACAATAACCGGATGGAAGAGAAACCGAACAATTTTTTTAAAGAGATGCATAATCACCGTTGATATTTATAATCGCGATGATGCTACTTAACCACAAACTCAGAAAATGCATAAATAAGCAGTTTCGTTCGATTTGATTCATTGATAGGGCCTTATCAAGTGCTACCATTCCGAGTCAGAGTGGACCTGGGAGCAATGGTAATAAAGGGGTACTCTTCATTTCCCAAAACTCCATCATTACCCAAACCTCACCGTGAGATCGTTTAGTGTCATATCCAGGACACTCGTTGGACAGGGGGTCTTACCCCTCTGCAGAGATGCAGTCGGTGAATTCTACAGCCCCAACCGACTGTGCAATACACAGAGTTAAATTTAAAAACAGTTCTATTTCAAACAATTCAGCTTAGCATAAGTACGCAGTTTAAATGCAAAAACAGTCCCATCTCAACCAACACAGTTTAGTTCTATTTGACCCATAGATTGGACCCTATCAGGTGCTACCACTCCGGCCCTGACTAGACCTGGGAACGATGGCAATGAAATGGTATTCCACATTCCACAAAGCTCCAGCATTACTGGAACCGATTGTTTAGTGCCATATCAGGACACTCGTTGGACAGGGGGTCTTACCCCTCTGCAGAGGTGCAGTCGGTGCATTCTACAGCCCCCAGCCGACTGGGCAAAATGAAAAGTTCTGGAGACTGGAGTAGACTTGCGGGGATTCAAACTCCAGGTAAAACCATCAGCTAACGATGGCCTGAAAAACTCTCAAGAAATAACAATAATAATAATAATTTTTATCATAGAGAATATTGGGATTACTGTCTTCATTTTCATTGCTATACGTCCTTCGATGTTTCATGATAATACGTCCTTGGTGTTTCATATCAAACTGGGGAGTCCACACAGAACTAAGTAATAGAAATCCTCAAGCTTCATCTCAGGACTTTTGACTCTTGATAACAATTTGTTTGCCAAGTGATATTGTAATATAATGGCGGAGGGATTTGTTTTATATATCTTGCCTTTCGGTTTAGTTAGGCTGAGAACCTTTCGCTTAGCGCATGGCTTAGTTAGGTGCAACATTAACGCAGGTGTCCACGCGCGCGCGCGGAGAGGATGTGTCATTCAGAGATGTCAAAATAAAAATCCCAGATTGGATTTTGGGACCCGGGTATTTGGGTGACGTCACGCACCGGAAACGTGGGCTGAGATTTGAGAAAAAGCAGTTAGTTGAGTTCCCGTTTCGGAAGAAGAAGGTTGACTTGCAGAGCTGGGCCAGGCCAGACGACTTTGTGCGCTACGGGCGCCGCGCGTTGGTTGGGTTGAGGGCTGACGATGTAAAAGCAGTCAGCATAGAAAGATGGTGTCTCTCTCTCCTCATATCGAAAAACCTTTAAACTCAAAAAGGTGAATAAAAGTTTCGTACCTGAACTAATTTCGTGAATTTCATGTTTTTAGATTCCCTATGTCTATTTCACATAACTGTATATTATGGGTATGTAACAATATACAAATATTTTCAAGCAGATCTATTTGACCAATATATAGGAACCTATAAGTACTACCACTTTGGGTCTAGTGGACGTGGGAGTAATGGCAATGAAGCGGTGACTCTGCTCTCCCCCTATCTCCAGAACTGGAGCCTCCCCGTCAAAGGGAGGTATTATCCATACAGTTAGCATATTCTAAGTCCAGCCGACAGGGTCGGACCCAGCACAGTATCACAGGGAAATAATTGATAGTTATTTAGGAAAATCTTCTTCACGGAAAAAAAATCTTAACCTATTCAAAGAAATATCAATATCGACTGGTTTCACGATCATCTTCGTGTTGTATATTGACCTACGACCCGGCCTGGCTGTCAAAATAGGAAATGCACCAGTGTAAATAACAGGTGCAACCGGTCGAGGAATAGCAGAGTATAGCCTTGACCGTGGATGGGTTGAATGAGTGTAATTTGTGACGCCCACAAGAAGAAGGTGGACGTTGAACTATTATATAACTCAGTGCACAGGAAATTCAATCAGTTGGAGATAAGATGCGGTTGAGAAAGCCAACACCCAGCAGAGGGAGCCCTCAGGCCCCCGATTAATCTGTTGGGGATCAGACGAGTTGGAGATAAGATGCGGTTGAGAAAACCAGCACCAAGAGAGGCTGGGCCCCGAGGCCCCCGGTTGAGCAGTCCAGGAGAACGGGAAAGAAACGCAGTTATGGCCAATAGAGTGGGGGTCAATATGTTGCAGTTCTGTTCGGTCTCCAACTCCCTCTTACACACAACCCATTCAAATAAAGTGAGAGGTATATTTTTCTAAGAACTGTGTCGCTCGTCTTTATGTGTCGTTGTGTTCTGCATGCAGATGTATATGTGTTTGTATCGTTGGTCATGGTTGTGACTATACAACATTCACACAAAATAAATAAATATAATAAATATAATCAAGGAATTTGAAGAAAAATGTAAAATTGTATCCATTCTTTAATAATTCATCAAGAAAATACCCAAGATTTGCTTTGTGTCTGAGATGAATGGATCTTATACATAAATGTCAGTAATCAGTCTTACAGTCAGACCGTTTAATACATTCTTATCGGAAGTCAGTATTCCAATCAGATAATATTTTTGTATACACGTTACTCATTTACGTAGTGCATTCAATAAGTTTCCAGACTTTTTTATATAGGCATTTAAAATTGTCGTAGACTCTTGAAAATTCACAATGTTATTGCTATACATTTTATGAGATGACTGACCAATTTTTATGATTTCATGTTCAAATGAACAGCTACAGCAGTAATTGGAATACACCCTACTAAAGCCTGATTGTCACAGCTGGTGAATTTCAAAAATGCAATCTGGACGTGAGGATACTTTAGAAGAACGATATGCAATAAAATTATGTTTTGAACTTGGAAAAAATACTACAGAAACGTATGGAATGCTTCAGACTGCTTTTCGACCATCTTGCATGAAACGAGCATCAGTTTTTGAATGGTATAAGAGATTCAAGGAAGGCAGAGAGTCTGTGAGGGATTATGAGAGGTGTGAGAGGAGTAAGGTAGTCAATACACCAGAGTTGATAGGCCAAAGGGTTAGGGTTAAGGTTACTATATTGAGGTTTTAAGGGAGTTCAGCAAGAGATTCCGTCGAAAGAGGCCAGCACTCTTCAAACTGGCTCAGTGGCATTTCCACCAGGATAATGCACCAGTCCACAACTCCATCCTTGTCACAGACTATTTGATCAAGATGGGCATCAAGACAGTCCCTCATCGTCCATATTGTCCAGACCTTACCCCCTGTGACTTTTGGTTATTCCCTAAGCTCATAGGTTGTCGTTATGAGACAATTGAGGCGATGAAAGAGGCTATGACGACATGAGGGAGATTTCCCGAATGGTCATAGTAAACAGTTGGAGAATTTAAAATCATTATATCGTAAAAGAATTCTTAAAGAAATATTAGATCACGAATCCTTCAAAGCGTATCTCTCAGCCAACAGGAGAAAGACAAGCTGTATTTAATAACCGGTTTTGTATTATTCCAATCTTTATTCCGGAGGAGAACGATGAATTATGTTCAGGTATACCTGTATGTCGTTTTGAGTTAAGTTGTTCTCGATTATACATCGTTTGTAGAAAAAAACAAACAAATAAAAAACAAAAAAAAAAACATAAGGAAAAATCAAAATCCAGTATGAGTCATTTTATTCGATTTTATTATAAAAGTCGTAATATGACTTGAAAAAGGTTAAAAGCACACAAAATCAAATTAATGAACAATAAATGAGAATATTTACCCAACCCCTCCGCTCGGGCAGGATATGACACAAGGTCAATTTTTAAGCAGAGTTTAACAGGTTTGAATTCAGAGTTTTCCTTCTCCTAGACTAGTTGCCTCACCAAGGCTGAAGAACCTAGTTTGCTCTACTATTTACCTATAGCTGGAGGGAGAATA
>OY757928.1:88280888-88435888 GCA_963585895.1 Sepioteuthis lessoniana
CTCATATGTGTGTATGTGTGTGCTCTAATATATATTTACTTTTTATGCCTATATTATTTTAATTTGTTATCATAATTTTAAAGATAGAATATTAGTACAAGTAGTAATTAAAAATAGGATTGAAATCTATTGAAAATCAATCTAATCAGATATTTTTTTATAGAATTGTGCAAGCCGCCGTTTCATGTTTACGACAATTATTCAAATGGATGTTTTTGGTTTCTTTGTTCAATCCTATTTACCAACCCCTCCGCTCGGGCAGGATATGACACAAGGTCAATTTTGAAGCAGGAGTTTAACAGGTTTCAATTCAGAGTTTTCCTTCTCCTAGACTAGTTGCCTCACCAAGGCTGAAGTACCTAGTTTGCTCTACTATTTACCTATAGCTGGAGGGAGAATAACTGAATTCATACCTTTCCCAAGGGTATTAGTGCTATGTTAAATGCAATCAGTCTCGTTCAGGATTTGAACTCGTGTCGCCGTATCCATTTCCTACGACGATAACCATTACACCACGGGCACCTCCAAGAAGAATAAAAGTATATAAGCTCATATCAAAATATGTACATTTGTAGTAGATGTTAATGTAATCAGGAGGGCAGATGATATTACCATTTTAGCATAAATGGTAATTGACGTAGTATCGTTTTGTTGCCTCTTGTTATTCTTATAGAAAGGAAACAAATAATGAACGCGTAGATACTGATGGCTTTCAATCTAGTAGTTTAATGACTGCTTGAGAGGAAGTTTTCCTTATGCCGTGAGCTGAAGAGAATGGAAACACTTGTAAATGGTTATGTGGGAGTTTAGTGCTTAGCCAGAGGCATCAGGTCCATTTGGTTTAGGAGGGAGAAATATTTGACCAGGAAATGGTCTCCTAAGGTATGCAGAGGAACAAATGTTGAAGTGTGTTCTCTCGAGATGGATAGTCCCTGTCTGCTGTTGGAGTCGTCCCGAGTTAGAGAGAGAAATCTTATTTCTCGCGTCGGCTGGTCTTACCTAGCTGCCAGCTAAGAGGAATGAAAAAAGAAAAGAGAGGTCACACGTGCTTAGCGCTGCCTTTTATGGTGCCCAGTGAGGTGTGCCCAGGAAGAATGGCATGGGTCGTTCTAATTGGATGAAATGTACAATTTCAAAATTCCAGCGGCAAAACAATCCCCGCACTAAATAATGGTTTGCAATTTTTTCCGCTACAATTCCATCTACATCCGCGATGTAAATAAACACATTGAATGTTCATATTGGTAAGTAAGATTGATTAATGTTGGCGACCGCAGTCGAGGGCGACCAGAAGGCTCCCTTTTCAATAGCTACTACACTGAGGTGTTGGGGAGGGCACCATTACTTTCCCTGGATTGCTTCACTTTACCCTCGATACGTATCTTATATTGTTGAGTGTTAAGCAAGGAGGTATCAAGTAACATTTTTAAAGTCTTTGGTATGACGCGACTTAGGATTGAACCCAGGTCTCCCGGACCATTGGCGAACACTTTAACATAAATTAGTTTATTTTCTACAATCACAAAATAATTTTAATAACTATATTTGTTATCTAACCTTACAAAATCATTTTATTTCATAATGTCTTAGAGCAAACCAAATTCACAAATAAAGAGTTTGCAATGTACTGTAAAGATCGCCAAATTGTAAACATCTACATTTACAAGTATGTATGTACATGTATTCGTAAATTTAGATTACTTTTTTGTCTGTACTTACTAAAAAAATAAGATTTATTTGTTTGTAAGCTTAAAATAGATTCTTATTGGCCATATATTATTAAAAATGCATTTATAAATAAAATATAGGTTTTGTTTGGTTTGGTGGGTTTTATGGCATATCAACCCTTGTAGGTTATTTAACGCCAAATCCATTTTTATGTAAACAATCTGTTCTATTTAAAACAATTCACTTTAGCTTAAGTACACAGTTTAATTGTCAAAAACATTTCCATTTCAAACTATTCAAGCAGTTACATGTAACAATTCAGTTAAGTGTAAATACAGTTTTAATGTCGAAAAACAGTTCTATTTCAAACAATTCAGTTAAGCATAAGCACGCAGTTTAAATGTAAGTACAGTTTAATTGTCAAAAACATTTCTATTTCAAGCTATTCAGTTTACTCAATTCATTTTAGCATAAGTATGCTGTTAATTCCATTTAACCCATAGATAGGTCCCTATCAGGTGCTACCACTTGGGGACAGAATGGACCTGGGAGCGATGGCAATGAAGGGGTACTCCGCATTCCCCAAAGCTCCAGCACTGCTGGAACCTCACCATCAGATTGATTAGTGTCATATCAGGACGCTCGTAGGGGAGGGTTTTACCCCTCTGCAGAGAAGCAGTCGGTGTATACTACAGCCTTCCCAGCCGACTGGGCAAATAAAATACAGAACTGGAAATGGTTATTTGTGGTTTAGCAAAGTGATAAGTAAAATTAGAGACAAGTAAATTCAACTTGACTCATTTTTCGACTTAAGTTACATAGCCATACATGAATATGTGAAATCGACATATTCATACCGGTACGCAAAACGTTCATAATGTCCAAAATGCACATATATGTATAACATAGGAATCCCGAAACACAAAAAACTTTACGACTTCTTAGTTCAGGTACGAAACTTTTTATTACCTTTGAGTTTAAAAGGTTTTTCGACATAAGGAGAGAGGCACAATCTTTCTATGCTGGCTTTTCTGTCTGACCCCCCCCCATCCATCACGTGCGCACCCGCCACAAAGCCACTGGCCTGGCTTCGGCGAGCAAGCAAAAGTCAACCTTCTTCTTCCGAGCCAGGAACTCAACTAACTGACTTTTTTCAAAATCCCCCAAATCCTCCGCGCGCGCTTCCGGTGCGTGACGTCATTCACATCCCCTGGTCTAATTCCTATCTGAGATTTTTATTTTGACATATCTGAATGACACATCCTACCCGCACGCGCGTGAACACCTGCTCTCATGTTGCACCTAACTAACCCATGCACTGAGCCGACAGGTTGTCAGCCTAACTGAACCCAAAGGTAAGATATATAAAACGAAATCCTTCGGCCATTATATTACATTAAGTCTCCTTTTCTGGAATTAATCAAGGTGAGGTAAACCCGTATATAGGAAATCAACTGATTTCTATACTAAAAAAAATTACTCATTTTTGTGCAAAAATTTACCTCCCGAAGCTGTCATTTTGGTATTTATATATTTGTATTTATCGACCAATCGGCGCTTCAGCGTAAGTTTTAAAATTTCCAGACGCTTCGCTGACGATAATATTTGACTTGCTGCGAAAATTTCTGTTACAAGACGAGATCTTGCCTTGATTTGAAAAAACAAAAAGAAAAGAAGAAAAGAAAAAAGAACGGAAGTTACCACTTCGAGTTCTCAACTCAAAATGAAAAAGTTAGTCGCTCACGCATCGGCTCCGCGCAGAACTTCCGTTTGCGATAAATTAACAAAAAAAAAAAAATACATTAATAAATATCCAATCGGAACGCTTCCCGCGGGGCACAAAAATTGCCGTTTCTGAGCCTACGAAAAATATATAAATAGACGGACCAGATAATTATCAGTTAGACTTGTTCCTTCACACGACTCGTGTTAAAGATTCTTCGCCACCGTCCGGCGCCTGTCATCCGATACATCAAACGATCGCCGCCGCTAGGAACGCTGCCCTTGTTTCCAAGAAAACCATCCCTTCACCACGAGACAAGTACAATACATGAACTTTGTAACTACTACCACTGAATTCATTCTTTAACTGTGAACATATTTCTCCATTCTACTCTCTGTACTTAATCTATTTATAAAAATGTTCTATAACATCATTACTGTGTTATTGTGAGTACCTATACGTTCTTTGTTTTGCAACCATACGCATTTCTCGCCCACAACATTCATATTATAGATATCAACAACTCAGAATATAACATTTCGAAGGATCATATATAAAGAATCTTTTCCTTCATATATTGTTAAAAAATAGATTTTTTAGCCCATAAGAATCATCGATAACTTATAAGTCTTTTTTAAAATCTAATTTCGAACCAACCTCGATCGTATAAATAAGCGATGAAGTAAGTAATTCCTCAGTAGGTATTGGAATTATTTCATCTCTACACAAGCTTACGGTTAGCTGCCGGGGTGGGAGTTGGAGTAAGATTGATGCCAACTGGGTCATTTGGGTGAGGGGGTCTGATGTTGAAAGACCCGAACCCCCACATGAACCCAAAGGAAACATCACTGACGACCCATCCCGATGCATCAACTAAGATGTATGGTGTAAATAAACGGTATATTTCTTTTAAGTGAAAATCTAGATTCTTTCTTTTTCGAGAATGCACTTAATTTCAACATTGCTTAACTTTCTTAAAATTGAACGAATACATTTGTTTGTATTTTTATTGCTTTGAAAATATTCGTAAGACAATGCAATCTATACCTACAGATAAAAATTTAAAAAAAATTCTGCCGCAGCCGCAAATAGTTTTAACGTATAAATACATTTTTCTCTTTCACAGAGTGACATATTCACACAAAGAATTTTGACACACACAAAATATAGTTCTTTTGATAAGGTTAAGAAAAATTACTATATTTCATAGCAAGAATCTTCTCAATCTCTCTGAACAATATTCACGCATTGCTAACAAAAAAAGATTTTGTTAGTTTCACAGAATATAAAGAAATAAAATCTATAAATTTGTCCACTATATATATATATATATATATATGCGAGAGTAAGGCGATTAATAGATAAAGTGAATTTTGCCTAAGGACTTGCTAATAGTAAGCATTGTTTATATTTACATCTTCTTCAAGGAAATCCATTTTGATAATCGTTTTATGTCCCAGAAGACTGTCATTTTCACATGTATTGACTGCTACACCCGGAACATATTCTTTGCCGTAGAGTCAGTGTGCTTCCAACTCCATGGACAGTCTTTTCGACTTATGCTTATAGTTACACAGCCACGTTTAGTCCATTTATAAATAATGCTAATTCTTTGGTGAATTTCAAAAGGTTTGTACTTCTCAGCTAACAAAAATTTGGTGACAAAACTCTTTTCTAGCCTGGAGCACTGCTTGATTTATTGCCATTATGAATAGTCTCAAAACAAATATTTTTGCGTGCTTGAAATAAAACCTATTCCTAACAATGCAGAACGTACATTTTCGGAAAAAAATCTCAAAGAAATTATTTTATTTTAAAAAAAACAAACCCAGTTATTTATTGAATGATTCTCGTATACATATATATATATATATATATATATATATATATATATATATATATATGTGTGTGTGTGTGTGTGTGTGTGTGTGTGTGTGTGCGAATATATATATATATATATATATATATATATATATATATATGTTCTTTATTAGACCAATGTATATGCTACGCCAGCAGTACATTTTTACATTGATTTTCATATAGCATATAGCTTCCTTTAATGGGTTATTTAATGAGAAAACCATGTTTTAGAAGGCCAGCAGTGATACTATTTAACTTATACTGGAGTGATAAGGGGGTTCGTACCTTTCCCAAGGGTATTAGTTCATTAGAGAATGTAATAACGCAACTGGCACTCAAGCCATTACACCAAGAGATATCCCCTATAAATATATACAAAATAAAAGTAAAGTTGTCTCCCTTTAGTCGAGGGTGACCCAAAGGCCCCCTTTTTAATAGCTACTACATCGGGGAGTAGACGATACTCCTTTCCCTGGATTGCTCCACTTTACCCTTGATACGTACCTTGAAGTGCTATTAAGTAAGGCGGCAGCTAGTGCCATTTTTTGAGTCTTTGGTATGATTGACCTGGGATTAAACTCTGTTTTCCTAGGCCATTGGTGAACACTTTACCCACTAGCCGTTGAGTAATGGTTGTCATCGTTGACACGAGTTCAAATCCTACACGAGGCTATTTGCAGTTTACATCGCTCTAACACCCTTGAGAAAGGTTTGAATGCAATTTTACTCCCGCCAGCCAAGGGAAAATAGTAGTGTTGACTGGGCTCTTTAACCTTGGTCTGGGAGAAGGAAAAACTCTGAATTCAAACCTGTTAAACTCCGCTTAAAAATAGACCCTGCGTCACATCCAGATTGTGCGGGGGTCGGTGTCGATAAATCAATACATTGGAAAAACTGAATGCCTATTTTAATTTAGACTAAATAACAGCAGATACAGAATTAGATATACGGCTTAGAACAAACTAATACATGTAAAACAACATTTCAGCTCAGTCTCAATTTTAGTTCCTTACTTGACAAGTTCTTTTCTTCATGTTTAGTAAAATGATATATATTAAATGTATTACAATTGTAATTTCATGTAACACGAATAATAATTGTTATAAAAAGACTATTTAGGGTTGAATGTGGCTTTTTTGAAGGTGCATTGAAGTATTAACGATTACACGTACGCGTCTGTGTGTGTGTGTGTGTGTGCGTGAGTGTGTGTGTGTGCTTTCTGTCACTGTTAGACACTAGTATTTTACCTGGAAAGATGTGGGTGGGATATGCACTTGAGGTGACGTCGTCTTTTTAGAGCAAGGGAGGGGTCCACCGTAGCCAATGATGACAGGTGTTTTATTACGATATTCAATACTTTTTCACGCGCCGCTCGAAGGTGCTATTATATAAAATCCCCCACCCATGTCAACAGAGAGGACTGTCTTACATGGTCAATGAACTAATAATTCATATTCGAAGAAAATTTTATTTTCTGATACCTTCTTTTAATATTGCTGATGATACACAGTAAAAGACGCTGGAAAAGAGAGTAGAAGACCTGTCGATTTCTAATATTGCCTTTTTTTTTCTTTCCAAATGTCTTACGTTTTAACAAAATGCATGGATGATATTAAGATACGAAAAATAAAAGAAACCTTATAAAAAATATAAGAATCTACCGTCAAGATATGAAAAAAAAAGAAACCTTATAAAAAATATAAGAATCTACAGCGATGATATGAAAAAGAAACCTTATAAAAAATATAAGAATCTACAGCGAAGATATGAAAAAGAAACCTTATAAAAAATATAAGAATCTACAGCGAAGGTATGAAAAAGAAACCTTATAAAAAATATAAAAATCTATCGTCAAGATATGAAAAAGAAAAGAACCCTTATAAAAATATAAGAATCTATAGCGAAGATATAAAAAAGAAAAGTAACCTTATAAAAAATACAAGAATCTACAGCGAAGATATGAAAAAGAAACCTTATAAAAAATATAAGAATCTTCTGCGAAGATATGAAAAAGAAACCTTATAAAAAATATAAGAATCTTCCGTCAAGATATGAAAAAGAAAAGAACCCTTATAAAAATATAAGAATCTATAGCGAAGATATAAAAAAGAAAAGTAACCTTATAAAAAATACAAGAATCTACAGCGAAGATATGAAAAAGAAACCTTATAAAAAATATAAGAATCTTCTGCGAAGATATGAAAAAGAAACCTTATAAAAAATATAAGAATCTTCCGTCAAGATATGAAAAAGAAAAGAACCCTTATAAAAATATAAGAATCTATAGCGAAGATATGAAAAAGAAACCTTATAAAAAATATAAGAATCTGCAGCGAGGATATGAAAAAGAAACCTTATAAAAAATATAAGAATCTATCGTCAAGATAAGAAAATGATCGTTTTTTATCCACTGTAATGTAATTTCGGGTGCTGATAATACTAAGTAAACAATTATAACTTCAATTGATCATTCTTAATTTAGCAATTTAAAGTTATATGGTATCAAGTATTCTTATCAAATATTAACAATTTTCGATTTGATATATTTGACCCATAGCTGGAACACTACGAGTCAGTATGGACTTAAGAGTACAGACAAAGAAAAGGTACTTCACACTTCCGAGATTTTTAGAACTAGAGCCTCATCATCAGATGGTCCAGTCTGCTGGGGCTGCAGAATATACCAACTGCATCTCTGCAGAAGGGTAGAATTCCTCCAATGAGTGTCCTAGATATTACACAAAAAAAATCTGATAATGAGACTTTAGCTATGCTGGAGCTTTCAAGACTGTGGAGTACCCCTTTATTGCCATCGCTCCCAGGCCCACTCAGACCCGGAGTGGTAGCACTTGATAGGGTCCAATCTATGGGTCAAATAGAACTGTTTGACATTTAAACTATGTACTTAAGCTGAAACTGAATTGTTAGAAATTGAACTGTTGTTATATTAATTGTGTTTAAACAAAAACCTGTACTTATGCTAAACTGAATTGTTTGAAACAGAGAACTATTTGATCATTTACCAGTGTGTAAACAAATGAGTGGTGTTTGATTGAATTGTTATCAATACGTAGCAGTACTTGAAAACATTTAACTGTGCGCAAACAAATGATTAATTGTAAATATTCATATTAGATAGAAATAAGTGAAACCATTGCACTGCGTGCAAAAAAAAAAAAAAAAAAAATCAGTTCCGAATCGTTTAGAAATGTTATCCAGAAATCATATATTTTATACGTATAAAAAGGATTTGGTATTAAATAACCTACAATGGTTGATATGCCGTAAAACTAAACCAAACCACCACCAACAACAACACATCATCAGATACAGTTTAGTGTCATATCAATGACACTCTTTTTTACGGGTGAGGGTGAGGGAGGGGAATTTTTACCTCTCTGCAGAGCATACAATCAGTTTATATAAGCCTCACCAACGGGGCGTTATTACAAATGGTTTCGTTTTATAATATACATTTTAGCCACCACAAAAGCCTGAAGAAGAGCTTAATTGCCGAAACTTCTCGATGAACAACAGTTGATAACTCACGGATCAGACTGACCTGATTAATTAAAAGTCAAGTTGGCGACCATCGTCGTCCCTTTTCGATAGCTACTACACCAAGGTGTTGGGGAGGGCGCTACTTCGTTCCCTGGATTGCTCCACTTTACTCTTGATCCTTACCTTATAATGCTGAGTGTTAAGTAAAGTAGCAGCAAGTATCTTTGGTATGACTTGACCTGGGATTGAACCCAGGTCTATCGAGCCCTTGGTGAACACTCTAACCATCATGCCAATCTAAATTTCTAAGATGAAGCTGGATAATTTTTATCGCTTAGAATGACCTCATGTTTATTGTCATACTCACAACATTTCGGCCGAGATGTTCTTCGGCCTTCTTCAAGTATATCATGTTGAACTCGGGAGCCGACAGAAAACCTGAAATTGAACCCTTTACTTAATCCCCGGGGGCAGACTGTTTCAATTCTGATAATTACGACCGGATACAAAATCCCAGGTCGAGTCATACCAAAGACTCAAAAAATGGTACTTGATGCCTCCTTGCTTAACACTCAGCATTATAAGGTACGGATCAAGGGTAAAGTGGAGCAATCCAGGGAAAGGAGTAGCGCCCTCCCCTACACCTTGGTGTAGTAAGCTATCGAAAAGGGAGCCTTCGGGTCACCCTCGATTATGGTCGCCTACTACTACAAATGTTAACCATTAGTAAATAGTCCTTGTTATTCTTACCCGTAGTTGAGATTGAACCTGCAACCTCCAGATAATTTCACCCAGAAGCACTGGTGGTTGGAAAGTGCTTTGGAGTGAAATCACCGCAAAGATGCCGGTTCAATCCCAGTTCGAAACCTATCCAGGAGTATTTTTCTTTTTACGGGGATGAGTTAAAGTTTTGGTTTTGCAATATTACAAACTATCAGAGTAAAGATTATCTTATAATGACTCGACCTAGGATTGAACGCAGGTCTCCCGGGTCATTGGCGGATACTCTAACCATTATGCCAATCTAAATATCTGTAGTGAAGGGTGATAATTTTTATCACATAGAATATGTTTTTGTCTACTTGTATCTCCTTCTTGTATCATTAATTTGATACAACTTGTTATTCACTCGTTGCTGATTTGTTTATTCTTTATTTTCATTTATAACTTAAATACATTATTAATCACAGGGCAGAACGATAAAATTGTCGTCATAAAGGACACAACGTTACAGCTTTATTTTAGAACTTTTATTGAAAAAATCACTTCAGCTAACTTGATTATGTAGTAGAGCTGACATCTACAGGGTGGAACGATAAAATTGTCGTCCTAAAGAAAACAACACTACAGCTTTATTTTAAAACTTTTATTGAAAAAATCAATTCAGCTAACTTGATTATGTAGTAGAGCTGACATCTATTCAATGTAGCCGCCTTCAGCCTCAATCACCACCTCGGTACTGATCTGGAACTGGGAGTATGCCTTTTTCACAAGGGTCGGTAGGAGCTCGGCGAATACTCGGCGGATGGCGGCGTTCAGGCTGGCTTTGGTGTTGTGGGAGGTCATGTTGGTGATGTTCTAGACGTATGACCAAACGAAGTAGTCCAGCGGGTTCATGTCGGAGGAGGAGGGGGCAGTAAGAGAAGGGTACAGAGTCGAAGCACTCCTTCTGAAGCCAAGCTTGGGTCTCTTTGGACTTGTGGGCCGGCGCCGAGTCCTGCTGCCAAAGCCAGGGTCTGCCACCGGCCACCTGATTGCACCAGGGGATCACCATACTCTTCAGCACATGCAGGTACACTTTGGTGTTGACTTTCAAGCCGACTTCGAAGATGTGAGGTGGCATGATGTGGCCCTCACTTGAAACCACACCAAAAGACCATAACCGCAGCCGGAAACTGTGTTTTCATCACCCTGGGCACGTTGAACCGTCTGGATTTGCATTTTGAGGGTGCTGGCAATGGTCCTGTTGTCATAACTTGGATCGGTAGAGAGCATGAGTTGTACAGCGGCGCATCTCCGATCTCGCTCGTTGAACATTGTGTCACTTTCAGACATGATAGAAGGCTCCTATCGCTCTTGGGATTTGTACACAACTGGCCAACTAGTAGATGGTCTGCAACAAAAAAAAAAAAAAAAAAAAAAAAAAAAGAAAACCGGTTTTCATTAAACGGAAATGGAATCATGTCGTCTTTTCTAGGGCGACAATTTTATCGTTCCACCTTGTATTCATTCTTTATTTTACACCTCTGATAATGAGAGGTAAAAAGATTGCAATTGTGGGGAAAAAAAGACTGAATACAAGGACAGTGGCAAAAGAAATCAGTGATGTGGAAAACTCTGGAAGTGTCAACGAACGTCTTGCACAAAACTAGTTTAGATGTTTCTAGGAAGGTGACACAGGCCTCAAAGACAAACTTAGGTCAGAGAGACCTTCTTTAGTGGAAGTTGTGCCCTTTTCTTGAAATGCTTATACAACAACTAAGCAAAAGCACTTGTAGATTTTTGGCAGTATTTGGTCCTTCATAAAGCATTATAAATCGACTCCTCGGTATTGTGAACAGACGCTGAA
This sequence comes from Sepioteuthis lessoniana, assembly GCA_963585895.1. NCBI lineage: Eukaryota > Metazoa > Mollusca > Cephalopoda > Myopsida > Loliginidae > Sepioteuthis > Sepioteuthis lessoniana. The sequence continues at coordinate 88,292,213 of OY757928.1, forward strand.
ATATTTGAAATATGATAAAACTTTTGAGTGAGTCTTGTATCTTGATTATCAGACTTCTGTTGTTTCACGCTTCCGTTCAAATTCCTCGACGATAATGAATTGTTGGAATTCTACCAAACAACTTTTGGGAAAATCATTTCATTCGTTTCATGTCAATAACCGAAATTCTTAGTCCTTTAATCTTGTCAGGACAGGACAAGACAGACCCATCCCTAAACTGGTAAATAAACAAACATCAGCCGATCTCATTCAATCGCGATGAGTTATTTAACTCTTTTCAAGATACGCGTGCAACACTTAATCACGCTATTTCAAAGCAAACAAAAAGATTTGAAAAGAATTCAACCAACACAAAAGAAAACGATAGCAAAATCAATAGAAATAAAAATTCCAACGACATTTTTTCGCGGTCATTGAGCCCTAGAAGTTTGTCTTCTCGTGTCACAGCAACCACACGAATCCCTCCTTCCACAAAAAACTAAAAAACAAAAAACAAAAACAGACAAACCCAAAAATAAATCCCCCCCCCCAAATAACCCGAACAAACCCAAAGAAAAAAACAACAAAAGCCTAAACAGACGACATTTATCGTTTATAAAAAGAAAAAAGATGTAATCAATTTATTAACTTGAAAAGAATAAGTTGATGCTTGATGATAACAACCAATTAACAACTCATTAATGAAACCTTTCGTTAATTTGAATTTGTAGTGGTAACATGTATATTGTATTTATGCTTCCCCACAATTTCATGTTGATGTTTGTTATGTTGTTTAGTTTTGAATTAAGGTTGTAAAACGGCGCGGACAAAAAGAACATTTAAAACAAGGCGACGAGCAAAAACAAATTTATATTCTACAAGAATAAAACTTACATTGATACATAAAAAATATTGCTAATTCTACTAACAAAATGATAGTGTGTGTATATGTGTGAGTGTGGGTGTGTGTGTCTAACACAACTAAGCTACAAAAGGATTACATTTTTAAAATGTCCTTCATTTTATGATTAGAAACAGACAGTTTCTCTGAGACTAGAAAAAGTTTCATAGTCATTGTATATTTTGAATGTCTGCGAGGCCCATCCATGTTGTTGCTTTTCACTCCTGTTGATTCACACTGGAGAGAGTGTGTTGCCGCTGCGAAGAATTTGTGTAGAAAAGAAAGGGTGTTTGAAAACGACGTATTTACAGAAAATACACGTCTTGTAGGTGGCTCCAAACGCAGGACCAACATTTACGCGCGGACGTAGTTCTAAGCAGGTCACGTGGTTCTCCTGGCCAATGGGTTCCCGAGACTGAATATGTGAGCGTCCGCCATCTTTGTGGGAACAAGTGGCATACCGCCCAAATTAAATTATAGGAGTGTAAAGTCCTATAAATTACATTCCTTCAATGCTAATCTTTTAAATTCAAATTACTATATATACATGTGTAATATTCGAATTTCGAAGACCCCATTTTTAGGTAAAAATATACCGTTGAAATATATATGAGCAATTAGTTTCCAGACTTTTTTCGTATGGGCACTTTTATTGATAGTACACACATGAAACTCTAGTCCCCTTCAAAGTAATCTCCTCCGGCTGCAATGCACTTGTTTTGCCGTTCCAACAACTTCTGCAAGGCCCCATGGAAGTCCTCTTGTGTGAGCGTGTCAGTGACCTTCGTCACAGCCTCTTTCATTGCCTCAATTGTCTCATAACGACAGCCTCTGAGCTTAGGGAATAAGCAAAAGTCACAGGGACTAAGGTCTGGACGCTAGGGAGGCTGAGGAACTGTCTTGATGCCCATCTTGGTCAAATAGTCTGTGACAAGGATGGAGTTGTAGACTGGTGCATTGTCCTGGTGGAAATGCCACTGACCCGATTTGAAAAGTGCTGGCCTCTTCCGACGAAATCTCTTCCTGAACCCTCTTAAAACCTCAACATAATTACCTTAACCCTTTTGCCAATCAATTGTGGTGTATTGACTTCCTTACTCCTCCCACACCTCTCATCATCCCTCACAGACTCCCTGGCTTCCTTGAATCTCTTATGCCACTCAAAAACTGATGCTCGATTCATGCAAGATGCTCTAATAGCAGTCTGAAGCATTCCATACGTTTCTGTGGCATTTTTTCCAATTTTAAAACAGAATTTTATTGCATATCGTTCTTCTAAAGTGTCCTCACGTCCATATTGCACTTTTGAAATTCACCAACTGTGACAATCAGGCTTTTGTTGGGTGTATTCCAATTGCTGCTGTAGCTGTTCATTTGAAGCTAAAATCATAAAAATTTGTCAGCCATACTGAATTTTCACGAGTCTACGACAATTTTAAAGCCCATACGAAAAAAGTCTGGAAACTTATCGTATGCACCTCGTACAAGTGATTCGTTAGAATCGTTCATTGAATGAAAGAGGAATACCAGATATATTCATGTATGAGTCAAACATTGATTTGGGGTGAGAGCAAAAATAAAATAAGGTGGAAATTTAAACATAATAAAAAGGACTATTTGCAGCATTCAGCTCTTAGGTCGAAAGTAAACATAATAGCCTTATTAGAGTTCGAAATCATTTACTTGACTGTCACAGTCCAGAACGTTAACCACTATACCAGAGTGACTCCTCGCGGTCTGCTTCAAAAATTAATTCCATGAAATATTGATTTTGTAAGGTTGAAAATCATTTTGTAAGGTTGAAATTCAAACAAAATAGGGAAAATGATAAGCAACACTTGGCATAAAAAAGTTTATTCAATTAAAAAAAGTTGATGTATATCGACTTATATATGAGTATATACGTTATATGAGTTATAAACATAGCTGACAACTTCGTGAGTTAGAGAGAGAACCACTCCTCATTCTCAGAGCAATCAATGTATTTAGGAAAAAGTCAGACCTTTGCTACCGGGTAAAGTCCTATTCACAGTATTTCTTGGCCTCTTAAAATCGATTGACATTTGGAAATCGTTTTTAATTCACTTAAAGTATTTGAGTCGTGAATTTTAGGAAGCGTCAAGAAATAGGAAGTATGAAAGCAAATGGTTTCATGTGAAAACAAAAGTTGCTTTCGAAGCACAGACAATGGAAAGTTAAAAGAGGTCTGTCTGAAAAGTAGGGGGACTAGGTGTGCTGTGTGAGCTAAGTGCGAAAGAGGGATAAGTAGATTGTATTACTCTGTAACATATCTTGGGAGTATATAACTGTAATCTTAGTTTTCGGCAACCATTGCATTGTTTTATACACGTGCTTTTGTTTAAACCTTTTTTTTCTCAAGTCGTTCAGTTGTAAGCACAGAAGAAAAAATAAACCTGAAATATTTGTAATTGTCTTTATTGGTAACCTTTTGAGATGAGTCTTCTTAATCTGAGAATTAATTTATTTTTTATTTATTGCGGACTTTTTGTCTTCATCTTGGTATTTTTTGTTTTGTTTTGTTGTTTCTTCTCACTACGTTTCGGCTAAATTTCACCTCTGACCTTCTTCAGGGGATTAACCGCGACCTCGGATAGGAATGCTGAGTCTTGTAACTGTATCCCCAGTAATTACTGCCTTCCATAGTTGTTGTCTATCGCACCACGTTTTTGACCAAGTAAACCTCTGGCCGGCATGGGTAGGAATTGAAACCGCTATCTTCTGACAATGCTCACATGGAACCGTAGAGATTCAACGCCTCTATCCGCTGCGCGATAAAGGTTGGATTTTTTGGTCTTATAACTCCAATTGTTTGTTCTCCTTATCTGGTCTTCCATAGTCGGGTCCGTACCGAATTTGAAATTGTCTTTATTGGGAATGCTTTTGAGATGAGGCTTCTTAATCTGAGAATTAATTTATTTTTTATTTATTGCGAAGTTTTGTCCTTATCTTGGTAGTTTTTTTTTTTTTGGCGGGGGGACAAAAAATCCGCAATAAATAAAAAATAAATTCTCTGAAATATTTGGTCCGGTTGGAGAAAACACCGTCACAAACACTTGGAATGCTTCAGCAAATGCACGGAGATAACACCATATCACGCACACGTGTTTTTGAGAGGCACAAGCAGCTCAAAGAAGGGGTCGCTAGAAAGTGAAAGATGACCCCTTAAGAAGGAGGCCTTCAACAGGTAGGAATGAGGTCATTGTCAAAAAGGTAAGGCAAGGGCTGTGTGGCGATCGTCGGTTGACTGTTCGAATGACCGAAAGTCAGCAGGATCTGAAAAAGGATATTGTTTGGAAGATTATTACCGAAGATTTGTACATGCCTGAGAAGTAACGGGAATCTTGCTATACTGGAACAGCCCCCGAGTGACATCTTTTTGCCAAGCACAAAGGGATCATCAAGGCGTTTTGAAGGTGTAGAGACCACCAAGTAGGCCATACCGACGGAGCTGAGGGGCATCCCAGAAGAATCATTCCAGCAGTGCTTTGGAATGTGACAGAAAAGGATAGCAAATTGAAATTTTCTTCGGCATTTTTTATGGGTCACTATCTAGCACTGAACATTTCATACAGGGTGGAACGATAAAATTCTCGCCCAAGAAAAGACGACATGATTCCATTTCCGTTTAATGAAAGCCGGTTTTCTTTTTTTGTTGCAGACCATCTACTAGTTGGCCAGTTGTGTACAAATCCCAAGAGCGATAGGAGCCTTATATCATGTCTGAAAGTGACACAATGTTCAACGAGCGAGATCGGAGATGCGCCGCTGTACAACTCATGCTCTCTACCGATACAAGTTATGACAACAGGACCATTGCCCGCACCCTCAAAATGCAAATCCGAACGGTTTGACGCTGGCATTAATAACCTTCGAAAGTTGATATGCAATTAAACAAAGAAACGAAAGCGAACAAAACTTCGTTGAGCGGAACATTAATCGTCGTTGGAAGTGGAAATGTTGACCCTAGTTCAAATTTTGAACAATGCTGTTTTCTTTTCACTTCGAGTAAATACCTCTGAGAAAGGCATGAATCCATCTTTTATCCACCCTAGCAATGAGTGAATAGTGGGGCAAATTGGGTTCTTTAGCCTTGGTAAGGCAACCAGTCTTAGTTAAGAAAAACCGTGAATTCAAACCAGCTTTACTCCACTAAGAAATTGACATTGTGTTACATTCTCCTCGTAACGGAGAAGTCAAGTAAGTACATATATACGGATGTACTTAGACGAGTATCTTCATCTTGATTGTTATAGACAGAAACAATATAAAGCCACGAGTTCGAGCTTACCGGTGTATAATACTTGATCCTATTTACCAACCCCTCCGCTCGGGCAGGATATGACACAAGGTCAGTTTTTAAGCGGAGTTTAACAGGTTTGAATTCAGAGTTTTCCTTCTCCTAGACTAGTTGCCTCACCAAGGCTGAAGAACCTAGTCTGTCCTACTATTTACCCATAGCTGGAGGGAGAATAATTGGATTCATACCTGTCCCAAGGGTATTAGTGCAATGTGAAATGCAATCGATCTCGTCCAGGATTTGAACTCGTGTCGCCGTGTCCATTTCCTACGACGATAACCATTATACCACGGTGTATAATACTTGATATTCTCCAATTATCTTTAAAATGTATGCACGCCAGATAATTTGGGAGTCAGCAATAATGCACTTGTTGATCTGTGATAGAATTTCCAACTGAATTTATAATGAAGAACTACTTGAGATCTCAAGTAGTTCTTAGTCACATCCATCAATTATCGATGGGTTCTTCAAATTTATTAGAAGATAAGATAAAGTCCATATACATGTGTTTGTACTAAAAGATCTTATATTGTATAGCCGTGATACAACTATTCGTATACATATACATGCGGTAACATAATCAACAATAATGACGAACGAACACACTTCTGTAGAAAAATATACCTCTCACACTTTATTCGAAAGGGTTGCGAAAGGGTTGTGTGTGAGAGGTGAGTTGGAGATTGAACAGACTGCAACATATTGACCCCAAGTTCCTCCGACTATAGCAGCACTTCTTTCTCATTCTGCTGGGCTGCTCAACCGGGGGTCCTGAGGGTCCAAGCCCTCTACTGGGAGCTGGTTCTCACTGCCCCAAACTGCAACTCGAACTCCAACTTACTGACTCCAACTAACCGACCTGTCTGTGGCACCGGGTTATATAATTGTTTGACATCCACCTGCTTCCCGTGGGCGTCGCAATTGCACCGATTTCAACCCGTCCACAGGTCAAGGTGATATCTTCGATATCTTCGACCGGATGCACTTGTTCCTTGATTGATGGCTGGGTCGAAGGTCAATATGTTACACTTACCCAATTCTCTTGCTGTCAGTTTGTATTTCACTGCTTATCTATCTATCTATCGATGAATGATAGTCTTATGTCGAGAATAAAACTCTAACATGAGAAGAGCCAACGAGTAATCTTTGTTGGCTGAGACAGTTGGGTATTTCCCCTAAATGTCGAACATCGGTGTTTGAACTTAGTTAAAAAAGCAGGTTTCAAATTATGATTTTCAAAGCCGACAGACTTTTCTTGCTTAAAAAATTGGTGCAACACAATCTTCGTTATTTAAATAGCCATGCACAATACTAAACACACGGGAGTAGTTTTTGTGCACACAGTTCAAGTCTTTGTAGTTTTAAAAAGTTCTTAAAAGTGTAGATATGCTAAAAAAGAAAGTGTGTGTGTATGTATGTGTGTACGTATATGTGTGTATGTATGACTCTTTTAAAATGCCCCGTTTATTTTTACATTCCAGTTCTTACTGTACGGCCAATGGCGTACGTCGATTTGAATTCATTGAATTTCATTTGTTCCTTAATTTGACCGGTCATCCTGCCACAGTTAGAGATGCCTGAGTGGTAGAACAAAAACTGTTACATTTTCAAATATTTAAACATTCTGTTTAAGGTGAAAAAAATTTCACCTTTGACCCCGTTATCAAATGGATTGTGGACCAGAATTAAGGTGACATTCCTTAAGCAAGTTTTACTGGCCCGCTGATTGGTTGCATTTCTCAACATCCGTCTCGTTTTGGTCTCGTTTCTAACAAAGCGACGACAGGAAAACTTGATTAACATTTTTCTTTTGTCAATATTCACTTTTAAAAAATTCTTTTCTTTTGTGACTTTCAAGTTTATTATTACTCATTAGAGTTTTTCACTGGAGATTCAGTGACAGCAAGTCTCCTCAAGTCTCCAGGACTCTTCTCAGTATTCTGGCCGTTTTCAATAATGCTGTTGTTTGGATGGTCTCCACTCAGCCGCCAACTTCCAAATCTTCCAGAGCCTTTAATAATTCTTTAGTTACCGTGCCAAAAGCACCAATCACAATTGGTATTATTATCATTATTTGCTCCTTCTCGAGTTTTTCACATCAGTGTTAGCTGATGGTTTCTCTCTGGAGTTTGAGTGGCAGCAAGTCTCCTCAAGTCTCAAGGACTCTTCTCAGTATCCTGGCCGCTCTCAGCAATGCTGTAATTTAGGAGGTCTCCACTCGTCCACGTATTTCCAAGTCCTTCAGTCCCTGTACCAATAATTTGGTGGCTGTACCGAGTGCACCAATTACAACTGATATCATCGCCATTTTCATGTTCCACGGTTTTTTCAGTTCTCTAGCAAAATCCTGGTACTTATTCTTTTTTTCGCTTTCTTTCAATTTTACTCCGTGGTCAGCCGGGACAGCAAATCGGCAAGTTCTTTTTTTTGTCGATTATTTCTAGGTCTGTTCGTCAGGCCGAGATGAGGTGATCTGTTTGTATCTCAAAATCCTAGAGGAGTTTGCGCATCTCATTCTCCAGGACGGATTCTGGGTTGTGCTTATACCATTTGTTGGACAAATTATCATTATTATTATTTACTCATTAGAGCTTTTCACATCAGCGTTAGCTGATGGTTTTTCACTGGAGTCTGAGTGACAGCAAGTCTCCTGAAGTCTCCAGGACTCGTCACAGGATTCTGGCCGTTCTTAGCAATGCTGTCATTTGGAGAGTCTCTACCCGTCCGCCAACTTCCAATTCCTCCAGGCCTTTTAATAATCCTTTAGTTATTATGCCAAAAGCACCAATCACAATTGGCACAATCGTTACTTCCATGTTCCACAGCTTTTTCAATTCTCTAGCAAGGTCGAGGTACTAATCCTTCTTTTCACATTCCTTCAGTTTTATTTTGTGATCCGCTGGGACAGGAAAGTCGACAATTTTGCAAATTCTCTTTTTTTGTTGTTGATTATTATGAGGTCTGGTATTCTGGCCGGGATTAGGTGATCCGTTTGTATGTTAAAGTCCCATAGGGGTTTATGCGTGTCATTTTCTAGGACAGGTGCTGGGTTGTGCATACATTATTATTATTTTCTTTCAATGGAATTTGGGTAAATTGAGATTAATTCACAGATTTGAATATTTAATAGAAATGGATGCACGCTGAGCGTAACGGCCATGATCGTAGGAATATGGAAACGGTGACCTGAGTTTAAATCCGGGACGATGCAGTTTGCTGTTCATCTGACCAAAGACAAAGCATAAATCCTGTTCTGCCTCCCAACTATGGATAAAGAATTCGGCAGACTGGGTTCTTTGGATTGGGTTAAGCAACCAATCTAGGAGAAAGGAGGCTTTGAATTCTGACCAGTTTAATTTCACGTAAAAATTGGCCTTGTGTCACATCCTCCCAGTGATGGAAAGATTGAGTAAATACATCCAGTTTTAATCCTTAAAGAGAAAAAAGTTATAAACCACCTGTTTATTCATTTGGTTTTTATTTTTTGTTTAATGGCATATTAACCTTCATGAGTCATCTAATACCAAAGCTATCCGTGTAGGAAAACAGCATTGATATTACTTAAACTATAGCTGGGTCACCTAGTCTGCTGGGTCACCTAGTCTGCTGGGGTAAGATTCCCTCGTCCTCGTGGTGTAATGGTTAAAGCGCTGGACTGCGAAATCGAAGTAAGCAAGTTCGTGCGCGCTATTACATTCTCTTTCGGACAAATACCTTTAGGAAAAGCATGAATCCTCTTATACTCCCAGCTATGGGTTAAATAGCATCATTGTTGCTCTTCTAGAAGGATGGCTTTGGCATTAAATCACACACGAAGGTTGATATGCCATTAAAACAAAGAAACCAAACCAAATGATGGTCCAAGATATGACACTAAACCATCTGTTGGTGAGGCTTCACTCCTGGTGCTTTCGGAAATGTGGAGTACCGCTTATTGCCATTATTCCCAGGTCCACTCATAATTGGAGTGGTAGTATCTGTTAGGGTACCATCAAAGGGTCAAACACTTATACTTAGACATTTTCTATACTTGAAACCATTTGACTGTGTGCAAACAAATGACAGTTAAATTGAATTCTTAATGTTACATATCAATACTTGGAACCATTTAACTCTATACGAACGAATGAAGAATGTTGAAAAAAATTATTTGTATCAAATAGGAATATTTGAAACTATTTTACTATATGCAAATAAATGAACTGTGTCTTGTTTAAAAATTATCTACAAACCATTCATTTATAAATTACGAGGATCATTGAATAAGTTTCCAGACTTTTTTCGTATGGGTACTTTTATTGATAGCACATACATGAAATTCTAGTCCCTTTCGAAGTAATCTCCTCCGGCTGCAATGCACTTGAGGTACGGTTCCAACAACTTCTGCAAGGCCCCATGGGAGTCCTCTTGTGTGAGCGTGTCAATGACCTTCGTCACAGCCTCTTTCATCTCAATTGTCTCATAATGACAGCCTCGCAGACTCCCTGCCTCCTTGAATCTCTTATGCCACTCAAAAACTCATGCTCGATTCATGCAAGATGCTCCAAAAGCAGTCTGAAGCATTCCATACGTTTCTGTGGCATTTTTTCCAAGTTTAAAACATAATTTTATTGCATATCGTTCTTCTAAAGTGTCAGATTGCATTTTTGAAATTCAGCAGCTGTGACAATCAGGCTTTAGTAGGGTATATTTCAATTCCTGCTGTAGCTGTTGATTTGAAGCTGAAATCATAAAAATTGGTCAGTCATCTCATAAGATATATTGCAATAACATACTAAATTTTCAAGAGTCTACAACAATTTTAAACTCCTGTACAAAAAAAGTGTGGAAATTTATTGAATATATATTTGATCCAAAAGGTGGTCCAAAAATAGTTGGACAGTTGATGAAATAGGATTTTCGTTTATATTATAAATATCATATTATTAATCGTTTATATTATTACAATGGTATTCATTATAACTTAATATTATTGTACACAATAAAATCTACTTGTCAACGTAATAATTGTATTTGTAAATATAATTGTATATGCAATCTCCAAATAAATGTTATGATTTACTGTCCACCGACTTTTGGACCAACCTGTATATATGTAAACAGGTTTTGGCATAAAGTTTCCTGCAGGAGTTGATATACCATAAAACACAACCAACCAACCAACCAACCATAGCAAGGGGGATAAGGAGGTTCAATACTTTTTCCAAAGGTATTAGTCCGAAAGATGAATGTAATAACGCGACTGGAATTCGAACTCGCTAACAAGGAGACCGCAGTTTAGAACTTTTAGCCATAACGTCAGGTGGGACTCTTGCTATTTATTTGTGCGACCGTATTTGAACCCGAAATGAAATTCATAATTGTTATTTTGTTATAAATTGACTTAATATACGATTCTACATTTGCTTATTCTATTTGTATTTTTAAAAATTTTAATTAAATTTAAAAAAATGATAAATATAGACATTTATATATTTCTGTGCTCAAACAAAAGCGCAAAAATTATTTATAAAATTGCCAGGAGATTAATTGGATTGTTTTAAATGATTCCATTTGAGAAGATTTTAAAAATTTCTATTTTTATTTTATTTACTGCTAAATAAAAAAACAAAAAACCCAAAGAAGTGAACATTTTCTTAATGTGCTAAATCTATTATTTTTGTCAGAAGTAAGTAAAGTAAAGTTGGTGACCATAGTTGAGGGTAACCCGAAGGCTCCTTTTCGATAGCTACTACACCAAGGTGTAGGGGAGGGCGCTAGTAGCTATTAATTCATATCTTCTTTCTTTTGACACAATAGAACTCGTAGTATACCATGTAAAGATCGAACTCACTACAACGTCATTTAAAATCAGCAAGACAATTTGTTTGCTTCGGTTTCAGTTTCTTTGTTTAATGGCTTATCAACTTTTGTGGGTTATTTTATGCCAAAGCCATCCTTATCGACGAACATTAGGGATACTATTTAACCAATAATGATTGAAAGAAAGAAATTTTTTAGTATTTTTTCTTCATTAAATTCTTGAGAAATACTAGTTTTCAGAATGCAACCCGCACTTCAACTCTTTTCACTTGTTTTGTAGGGGTTTGAGATCTGGAATCTGGAATCATTGCAAGTATTCTTAAATTCACTTACCTTGGAAGCAACGTCGATTCAACCGAAAAGGACATCGACACAAGGTTAAGGAAAGCATGGACAGCTATCAATAGGCTATCGATTATATGGAAATCAGACCTAACCGATAAAATGAAACGCAGTTTCTTCCAGGCAGCGGTCACACCGATACTGCTATACGGGTGCACATGGACGCTAACTAAACGGCTGGAGAAGAAGCTAGACGGCAATTACACAAGAATGCTGCGTGCAATCTTGAACAAGTCCTGGCGACAACACCCCACAAGACACTAACTGTACGGCCATCTGCCTCCTATCACGAAAACTATTCAAGTTAGAAGAACCAGACATGCAGGACACTGCTGGAGAAGCAGGGACGAACTCATAAGAGATGTACTCTTATGGACCCCCACACATGGCCGAGCAAAAGCAGGACGACCAGCACGAACATACATTCAGCAGCTGTGTGAGGATACGGGATGCTGTCCTGAGGACCTGCCTAGGGCGATGAACGATAGGGAGGAGTGGCGAGAGAGGGTCAGGGATATCCGTGCTACCAGCGCGACATGATGATGATGATGATGATTCTTATCCAATGATAATAATTTTAAACATTTATTTGACTTATAAATGGAACTCTAACAGCTTTAACTACCCCCGATCAGAATGGACCAAGGAGCAATGGTAAAGAAGAGGTTCTATACACTTTCCAGATCCCCAGAACAAGAGCTTCACCATCAGATGCAGTTTAACGTCATACTGTAACGTAATGGCCGAGGGATTTCGGTTGAAGCCTTTGAGTTTAGTTAGGCTGAGAACCTTTCGGCTCAGCACATGGGTTAGTTAGGTGCAACGTTGAGGCAGGCGTTAACGCGGGCGCGCGTGGGCGGATGGGGGTGTCACTCAGATGTCACAATAGTCCGAGACGAAACGGGTGACAGAGTGCGAGGGATGTCACCCACCGGAAGCGCGCAGAGGTTTGTGGAGAATTGAAAAAAAGTTAGGGAGTTGAGTACTAGACACCAAACGAGGAGGATCGACTTTTGGAGCTCGCAGACGCGAGGCGAACTTGCGCCCTATGGGGGCCGCTCGAGATGGGGGCCAAATGAAACAGACGGCATAGCGAAATTGTGTCTCTACTCCTTATCTCGAAACCTTTAACTCAAAGTTAATAAAAAAAGGTTTCGTACCTGAACAAGAAGTCGTTACGTGTTTTCGAATTTCGAGATTTTTATGTTCTTTATGTTCTATCGTTCTGAACATTATATGTCTATTTCGCATATGGCATTAATTGTGAATATGGTACGATACCAAGACACTCCTTTTTGACGGGTATTATCCCTCAGTTGGAGGTGCTTCTGGTGTAATGGTTATCGTCGTAGGAAATGGACACGGCGACTCGAGTTCAAATCCTGGACGAGATTGATTGCATTTCACATAGCACTAATACCCTTGGGAAAGGTATGAATCCAATTATTCTCCCTCCAGCTATGGGTAAATAGTAGGACAGACTGGGTTCTTCAGCCTTGGTGAGGCAACTAGTCTAGGAGAAGGAAAACTCTGAATTCAAACCTGTTAAACTTCGCTTAAAAATTGACCTTGTGCCATATCCTGTCCGAGCGGAGGGGTTGGTAAATAGGATTATCCCTCAGTTGGCCTATTTACCAACCCCTCCGCTCGGGCAGGATATGACACAAGGTCAATTTTTAAGCGGAGATATAGTCAGTATATTCCAAGCCCCACTGGATCGAGTAGCGGCTTATCTTGGCAATGAATTTATCGACATGTACCGAGTAAAAAGCTGTAGTAATACCATGAGTAGCCAAAAGAATTGAGTCCAAAAAAGAAATCTTGGAATAATGGTTAGATTTGGTTATATGGTTTAATGGCATATCAAACGTTGATGGTAATTCAAAACCAAATCCTGTTTATACATATAAAATTTTGAAGTGATTAGTTTGTAGGTAACTTTATTTTTAAACGAGTTAGAACTTATTTGTTTGCACACAGTTGAATAGTTTAAAGTATTGCTATATAATGTTTGAACACATTTAAATGACTTCACGTAGTGCTAACAATAATAATTCTATTTAATATTAATGATTTATTTGCACACAGTTAAATGGTGTTAAATGGTGTTGCTATTTAACACTAATAATTCTATTAAATTTTGATGGTTTGTTTGCACACAGTTAAATGGTTTCAAGTGTTGCTATTTAACACAAATAATTCTATTAAGTATTGATGGTTTGTTTGCACACAGTTAAATGGTTTCAAGTATTGTAAGTTAGTAAAGTTAGCGACTGTAGTCGAAGGTGATCCGAAGGCTCCCTTTTCAATAGCTACTACACCGAGGTGTAGGGGAGGGTGCTACTCCTTTCCCTGGATTGCTCCACTTTACCCTTGATACGTACCTTATAATACTGAGTGTTAAGTATCAAGGTATCAAGTACCATTTTTTAAAATAGTCTTTTGGATGATTCGACCTGGGATTGAACCCCGGTCTCCCAGATCATTAGCGAACACTCTACCCACTCGGCCAATGAGCCAGTTTTTTCAAGTATAGTAAATGATTAAATAGTTTTATTTGACCCATAAAGGGGATCCCAACAAGTACTACCACTCCGGGTCAAAGTGGACCTGGAAGTAATAGAAATTAGGGGTATTCCACATTCTCCACAGCTTCAGAACTGGAATCTCACTATCAGATAGTTTAGTGTCATATCCAGGACACTCGTTTAGGAGTAGTCTTACCCCTCTTCAGAGGTGCAGTCGGTGTACTCAACATCCCCAGCTAACAGGGCGAAGAATGATAATAACTCAAATATGCTCAGTAACGGCGCACCGATGAGGTGTAATGGTTAACAATTTAGATCATTACTGAGCCGGGAATTCGATCCTCATTGGACGCTCAATTACATGTGACCTTGTGCTCAGCTTTTTAAATACTCATTCTGTAATAACACTGTGATTTCGTAAATTAGCAGACCGTAGTCGAGGGCTCCCTTTTGTCAATAACTACTACACTTTACGACACTTTACCTTGATACGTACCTTATAATGTTGAATGTTAAGTAAGGAGGTATCAAGTACAATTTTTAGAGACTTTAGTATGACTAGATCTGAAATTGAACCCCGGTCTCCAGCGCCATTGCCGAACACTCTACCCAGTAGATAGGAATATATTAAGCGTATATCAGTAGAAAATCACATCGGTTATAAATAGTTATTTAAAAGCTTAGCTTAGTCGTGGTGCAAGGTCAGAAGTATGGGACACCCAGTGAGAATAGCAGTTACTAACAATAGACTGTTAATCTAGCTTGTTAATGATTATATCATACCGGTTACAAGTATGTATATTTGGGAACATTAAAACAGACTGATTTTTTAAAAGAATCTTTTAATACAGTGTGCGGCAGAAATACCCGCCACAAGTGGTAGTAAACTTAGGCAATCTTTTATCATTTTTTTTTTTTTTCAAATATGATCATGGCTCTGATCGATGCTGTTGAAATGTTTTTTTTTAGACAGGTGAATCTGCAATTGCTAAACAGAGAGCTTTTTGCGCTCATTTTATGTCACGTAGGAATAATGTTGTTCCGAATAGAATTTGCAATCTATAGCAATATCCATTTTCTATCCAGACCAGCATCATTTAGATGTAATGTGAAATGAGCACAAAAAGCAAACGCACGGTGTTTTACGTAAAACGAACTGGAAATAAGAAATCTCTTCATTGCTTTTACGCTGTTCCCATTAAAAAATCAATGAAAGAAAATTTGTTTATATGATGTAAAGATTTTTTTTGATCTATAAAGAAGCTTGTTTAATGAAAAAAATTGCAAAATTACCAAAGATTTGAATTTAAGAAATGTCACTTTTAATCAAGATAATGCCATCTACTCATTAAATAGCAGGCCTTTGAAATTAGTAAAGGAGTTCATATACGTCGGTAGCAGTATCTTATCTACTGAAAGAGATCTCAACATACGCATAGGTAAGACGTGGACTGATATTGGCAAGTTAATGAACATATGGACATCTGATTACTTTGATAAAATAAAACGGGATTTCTTCCAAGATCTCGTCGTGTCAGTACTACTGTATGGTTGAAGAATTTCGTCACTAACGAGAAAAAAAGCGAGATGAAAACATCTTAAGGATGCTGCATGCTGTTTTCCACAAATCCTAGAAGCAGCAACCCCACAAAACTGTTGTTGTACGCTCACTTACCGCCAAGTAAGAAGAGCAAAACATGCTAAGTACAGTTGGAGAAGTAAGGACCAACTCATAAGTGATGTTCTGCTATGTGTAATATAATGGCCGAGGGATTTCGTTTTATGCCTTTGGGTTTAGTTAGGCTGAGAACCTTTCGGCTCAGTGCATGGGTTACTTTGGTGCAATGTTAACGTAGGTGTTCACACGCGCGGGCGGAGCGGACGTGTCACTCAGAGATGTCACAATAGTCCAGATGGGAAATGGGGCTAGAGAGTGCTGGTGACGTCACGCAACGGAAGCGTGCAGAGGATTTGGGGGATTTTGAAAAAGTCAGTTAGTTGAGTTGAGAACTAGACACCGAACGAGAAGGGTCGACTTTCGGGGCTCGCAGAGGCCAGACGAATTTGCGTGCTACGGGCGCCGCAGGAGATGTGGAGGGGGGGGGCAGATGGAAAAGCCAGAATAGAAAGAATGTGTATCTCTCTCCTTATGTCGAAGAACCTTTAAACTCAAAGGTAATAAAAAGTTTCGTACCTGAACTAAGAAGTCGTAAGTGTTTTTTCCGTGTTTCGGGATCCCTATGTTCTATGTATATATGTTATGAACATTCTATGTACATTTCACACATATCCGTATCATAGGTGTGGTACACATGGACTTGTAAACATAATAACACCAATATTAGTATAAATAGAATTAACTATAAAATACTAAATTAAATATTCAAAGACTTTCTCTTGCTAGTTTGGCAGAGGTTGTTGGAGGTCCAGAATCAAAGGACAATATATTTGTTCCGACCCGCCCGATAAATCTTTAAGTGGCCACAAATATTTTCGCTTCGTCGGCCATTTGCCCAAAAATGGGAATTTCAATAAAAATTACAGCCTTGTCTTCACAATTTCACCCTGTTTGACAAAAGCCAGTTTACGTCAAGTTCAAAGAGAAATGACGGTAGTGCACATCCATCGTTCCCACCTGGATGGATTCCATTGCGCAAATTTGAAGATTTTCCACTTGGAAAATTTGTATGACCCATATAAGCTTTGTTATCCATCTCCAACAGACGTGAAATCTCCGCCCATTTATCTCAAGTTGTATTCACATCTACCAAACTTTGTTTTTATCTCTGTCTGTTCATATCTATCTCCCTATCAATTTATCTATCTCATTGTGTTTCTATCTCAGTTTGCCCATATATATATATATATATATATATATTTCTCCCTGAAAATACAACAATATTAGAACATCGAAATAACTAACAAAAACTACAGATTCTCGAAGCACTACATATTAGAAACATGTAACCCAAACTTAACGGGATTAATTTTCAAACCAGTACTAATGTACTTAAATGTTTTTAGCTACTGACACTATTTATAAAACAATTTTAAAAGTAAACGCTACACACTGCAACGGCCCAGATGCTCTTCTTCTTACAAAGTAGTAATGTACATGCAAAAGTTACATCACTTTTGTAATAGATCCTCCCCTGATGATGGCCCAAAGTCGGGCAGAAAGTACTTGGGAAATAAACAATTATGGAAAATATATCAATCAATTCCCGCCGAATACTATAAAATCAATACGGTAATATGAAAGGATCAACAAGAAAATATGTTGACAGAAAACGTCTATTATATTCAAAGAAATTTGTATATATATATGTGTGTGTGTGTGTGTGTGTGTTGAAATGATAGATTGTTGTGAATCTGAAAGTATGATAGAAATATGTGGAAAGTTTGGATAAATCAAACACTTAACTCAAATTTAGATGTGTGATATTTCGTTCGGCTTTACTTCATCTCGAACTTTTTTAGACCTGAAGAAGTTCGAGACGAAATAAAGAAAATTAGAAACAGCAATTGATAAATGAATTAATCAAAAGATCAATATCTAAAAAAGAAAACGGCGTATATATGAAGACCATGTGCCAATGAAGGAATTTTAAAAAAGCATGATTTATTGAGCTAAGAACGAAAAAAAAATGTTTGGTTTGGTTTGGGTTTATGGCATATCGACCATTGTTGGTTATTCAATGCCAAATCCTGTTTTTTCACCAATGGTCCGGAAGACATGGGTTCAATCTCAGGTCAAATTATACCAAAGACTTTAAAAATGGTACTTGATACCTCCTTGCTTAACACTCAGTAGTAATTTACTAAGCTTTTCACTTAGATGTGGCACAAGGCCATATAAATGGGGCACCCAATGCTTGCTTAACACTCAGTATTATAAGGTACGTATCAAGGGTAAAGTGGAGCAATCCAGGGAAAGGAGTTGCGCCCTCCCCTACACCTCGGTGTTGTAGCTATTGAAAAGGGAGCCTTCTGGTCGCCCTCGACTAAAGTCGCCAACTTTACTTTTTACTAAAATATATATGATTTGTAAATACATTTTGTAAATACGCAGTAAAATGATCAAACAGTTTTATTTGAAACAATTCAATTTAGCATAAGTCAACAAAATTATAAGATTCCAAGTATTACTGTGTATAACTTAGAATTCAGTTAAAATTTCAAATTTACATGATGTAATTAGTATTCGAAGATCTATTTTGAAAAACAGAACGTATTTTCTTCAAAATGCTCCATTTCAAAAGTAATTAACCATCTATCTATCTATCTATCTATGTTCGTATCTATATTATTTTGTTCATATCTACCAATTTTAAATATTTCATAACACATCCATACCTCTTTATCAATGTCAGTTTGCCTCTTTCAATATGTCTCAGTCTGATCTATCTATCTATTTATCTATCTTCGTAATTTTATATAAACGAGAAACAATAAATAAGAGATTTTCAGCGCAAATCTGACGAGACAAATAGTTAACGCTGGGATTCCATGAGACAGTGTTGTGGTTTGAAATGATAGTAGATTAAACAAGTTTTCATTTTATAGTTATAATGAACACAAATAAACTTCTTAGAATTTTTTAAATTAAAGTTGTGATTAATTTCGGAAGTATGTGTGACCAAACCGTTATTTATGATTTTTTTTTGTTTTTTTAACCCCTAAAGTGTTCATAAATTCATTTTCTAAAACCTTGAGAAGATTTTGCAACATATTTTATATTACAACCCAGACTTGGAATTTCGTAAACTCCTGCTTAGTATTTGATGCATTAAATATAGAGAGATTGTGGTGGGTCCAAGTAGAGAAAGGTTAGGTTTATAAGTTGTTTTTTTCGCAGGAATCTGAGCGACATCAAGTTGTTAAATAATCAAACGGTTCTGTTTCAAAGAATTCAATTTAGCATAAGTCATTTGTTTTGTACACAGTTTAAATGTCAAACAGTTCTATTTGACCCATAGATAGGACTCTATCAGGTGCTACCACTCCGGGACAGAGTGGATCTGGGAGTGATGGCAATGAAGGGTTAGTCCACATTCTCAAAAGCTTCAGCATTACTGTAGTCCCACTATCAAATTGTTTAGTGTCATATCCAGAACACTCGTTGGGCAGAGGGATCTTACCCCTTTGCAGAGATGCAGTGAGTGTATTCTACTGTCCCAGCCGACTGGGCGGAGAAAATGAATGTAGGAAGGAGATAATATCTCTCTCAAAGTTTAAAAAAAAGATAGATTCAACGCTGTTTTATTTTTGGGAAGACATTTTGTTTATTAAGGATGATTTAAAATTTGCACAAAATATTCTTTGTGCAAAGCTTGGTTCGTAACAAAGTTTTGGTGAACAGTTCTTGTCTTGAAAACACCCGGAAATATCTTTAGAATTTAAGAAGTGTTCTTTTTCTGCAGATGTTGCAGGTCTTTTTAAAGAAAAACTTCGCGAAATTATCTTCAGGCGAAGGTTGATTTCTTCTATTGCAGCCAAAAAGTGTTTCTTTTAGAAAAGAGGGATCATTTAAAATTATTTGAACTGGAGAGATAAAATTTAAGGAGAATTTTGTTTGTTTTCCTAACTTATTAAGAAGACGTGGCTTCAAAGAAATAGTTATCCTTTTAGCTGAGGACACCTCAATGGCATAGGTTTCCTCTTGAGGGTAGGAAAATGACCGCGGTTGATCTGCTGTACTGTGATCTAATACTCAGCGAGTTGGAACTCCAGTCGCTCTATTACTAATACCATTGGAAAAGGTAGGAACTCCCTCATACCCACTCCAGCTTTTGGGTTGAATGGTATCATTACTGTCCTTTTACGGGGATGATTTAACAAAGAAAACATATCAATTTAAATTTCAGCATGTTTTGAAAATTGTTAATTGTTGTTTATTTACCAATTATCTGATTATTAAAATATTGTGTTAATCAAAAAATTACAACGATTACACAATTTTGGGGGCCAAGAAACAAAACAGATTTTTTAAAAATTTGATAGGGCTAATTCCGGAAATGATATAAGTTTTTCATGGTTAGCTACCGTTTTTGTTGTACTGTAAAAAAAAAAGATCGATTTACGATCTTGGCTGATCGCAAAATTTAATCAATAAACCATTACACCTCGAGAACCCCCTACCTATAATTTGGAAATTTTCAGGTAGGACGAGCAATTTAAAATAGAATCATTCAGTGATTCTATTTTAAATTGCTCGTCCTACCTGAAAATTTCCAAATTATAGGTAGGGGGTTCTCGAGGTGTAATGGTTAAAGCGATGGGCCGCGGAATCGTAGTAAGCGAGTTCGAACTCCAGTCGTGCTATTACGTTCATTTTCGGGCAAATACCCTCGGGAAAGGTACGAACCCCCTTATCCTCCCAGCTATGGGTTAAATAGTACCACTACTGTTTTTCTTGGAGAATAGCTTTGGCATTAAATAACCTACAAACGTTGATATGCCATTAAACAAAGAAACCAAACCAACTTATCGTCTAAGTTCAAATTAACTGATAAACTTTATCAGTAATACACTTGTAATATAACGGACGAGCGCTGTCGTTGAGAACGCACGAACTGTCGTCAATCAGTGAAAATGACACGAACCTTGCGCGTGCGGGCAGAATGACCTACAGGGTTCAAACGTGATTTTAATATAATCGCACATGAATTGTCACGTGTTTCACGATAGTTTTCACTAGTGTCACCGAACATTCGGGAACCTTCGATTTGTTCCAAAATATCTCTATATAAGAAATCAAGTAGGGAGATTTTGACAGTTGAAGGCAGGGTCCTAAACAGGTGCGACAGAAGTTCAGGAGACCCCAACCTGTCATATAACCAGCCTGTCACAATACGATTGACAGGAGCGTGTCAACATGCCGGCTACCACGACATCCGCCGTCGCCACCAAGGAGAAGAGGGAGGAAGAACGCATGAAACGAACTTTTCTAGCTGCAAACCGTTGTAACCCAAGTAAATAAAAAAAAAAAACGACTACTATTTTTCTTTCTTCAATTTCGAGTTTGAGTGTTTCTTTTTCTGTGGACTTCTTTCTTTCAAACACAACACACTTTAGTAAACCTGATAATCCAGGTGACATGAAAACGTAAAATTTTGTTTGATATTCAGACATTTTTCCCATCACTTTTGTGCCATCTCCATTGAAGTTTAGTTTTCACAGTCGGGAAGAAACTTCAACGAAAGACATCCAGAGTGAATGCATCTTATCCATTATACACGATGAATATCATGAAAATAGTTTCACCATTACATCTGCCCTCCCCGCCAAAAAAATAATTTTCCCTCCCTTGCATATCAAACTGGGATTAATGAAACGGTATGTAACATCAGTCGACAAAGAAAAATCTTTTGAGTAGATATGGGAATTGTTTCCAAGATTTAACACCGAAAAACTCAAAGCTCAAAACAGGAAGCTCGTTAAAGATGATGAATTTTTGAATTTAATAAATGACTTGCAATTACGCACTTGGACATCGTTTATTGACGGGGTGAAAATTTCTTTTTTGCAGTCGCCAGGCTAAAAACACCGAGTGAGTGGAAAAGCTGTTGAAAATAGATTTCACAAGGGAGTAAATAAGGCGGAAACCAGGTAGAGAAACGAGGTAGAAAAGTCTACACCATAGCCTAAACACTAATGTATTAAACTCCATCTGAAGAAGGTCATAACGACCGGAAATAAATTTATAATGGAAACACTGAATCAAAGTTTGTTTTTTTTTGTCAAATTTATAAAAAAATGCTTTCGCTCTGCATGTGAGTTTCGATATATTTTTAATCCGAAATTAATTCTATTGAAATATAATTACGGAATGATTTTTTTATATTAATCATTTTTCGTAAATTATATTTTAGAATTCGGTTTGGTTGGGCTTTGAACTATTCGGCTCCAAGTGCAGGTGCACACACATTGAGTACAGTTCACGCTCGTGAATCACAAATGTCATTATAAAAACCCCAGATAGGAAATGAGACTGGGTTGGGATGACGTCATGCCCGGAAGCGATGAGTTGAGAATTTGGTGATTTCAAAAAAGACGTTAGATGAGATCCGACTCTGGACCGGGCCAGTCCAGCTGGGGGCTACGGGATGCGCAGCGCGTTTGTTGGGTCAGATAGTACAGTCAGCATAGTAAAAATTGTGTCTCTCTTTCCTCGTGTCGAAAAACTAAAGTCAAGAAGTTAATAAACGTTTCGTACCTGAACAACGGAGAGTCGTCAGTGATTCGTATTTCCCTGCACCAGTATATTTTACACTATATCCAATAGCTGTCGTCTTTGAGCACTCAACGGAGATTCCATTTCACCTTGGATTATTACAAAATAAGTCTAAACTCTATACTATTTTCCTCGGATTATACAAACTTATATATATATATATATATATGTTATTGGGGATCAATTAGCCTATGGCCTTAGACTGTCGTTAAATTTCCTAAAAATTATTATTTAAAAATGTTCTATGTTTATTTTGCTGAGTCAATGTTGTGGTATATGAGAAGTTTTGTCGTGTGTTATTTTAAAAAAAAATTCATTCGGTGTTTAATAGCCACAGTCGAGATAAAATGTTTCCCTTCCATTTCATGCTAATTTTTCTGGTTTTACACTTAAATCTCTGCTCCCTTTTCTTCGCCCTAAAACTGTGAAATGTTGCATTCTATTGTTTAACAGCTTGATTGCCAACAATTGATACAATCAGGCAATCAAAATTACAGATTGGATATAAAAAATAAAATTACATTTTCTTACAGGCAATAGTGAGGTAGCAATAAGGATTCTCTGGCTGGAATTTAGGCCGCTTCAGAAGATTTAATTCGAAGTAGTGGCCTAAATATGGCCACACGAGTTCTAATATTCTCTTTAACTCTTTTTAAGGAGAGTATTGTTTGAGACTGAAATTTGTTGGAACAATTCAATAAAGAAAGTTTTTATTCTCTATAAGTTCTTCGTATACGTAGCCTTGAGACAGTTTCGGACACAAACACCTTTGCAATTACCTGTACGTTTTTGCAACAGGTATTTATGTATTCATCTAACCTCTTCACCATGTGCAGAATATAACACAAAGTCAATTTTTAAGGGGAGCAAAACTGGTTTGAATTCAGAGTTTTTCTTCTTCTAGAATGGTCGCTTAACCAAAGCTGAAGGATCCAGTCTGCACTACTCTTAGCAGGGGTGGGGGAGTATAATAGCAGGGGTGGGGGAGTATAATAGATAGATTCATGACTTTCTCAAGAACATAAGTGCGAAATGAAACGAAGACAGCATTATCCAGGTTTTTAACTCGGGTCACCCATTCTATTTTTGACGACAGTGAGATTTATACTAAACTTAAGCTGCGTGCGAGTATTTATCTACCCAACCCCTTCACTGCGAAGATGTGATGCAAAATGAATTTTTAAATGGAGTAAACCTGTTTGAATTCAGAGTTTATATTTCCCCAAGACTGGCTGCCTCACCAAGGCTAAAACCCCTAATCTGCCCTCTTATTTACCTATAGTTGTAAGGAGACTAGATGAATTCACGCCTTTCCTAAGGGCAATAAATCAAAGTGAAATGCAAATAGCCTCGTCCTGGATTTGAACACGGACTGACATTTATGTAGATGTTATTTTGGCTTCTTCGTGTACTCGATGAGACCCATTTCCTGTTTATTTCTCTCAACACGCTTCACCAGCGATATCACATGCAAGAAAAAATAAATGATTTTATATTCGAAACAATTAAGTTGTGAAATCCTCTGACGTGTGTGTGTGTGTCTGTGTGTGGGTCTATATGGTGAACGTCTACCGTTCGAGTCAACCAAGCGTATTGACGAATTGCAGTATTTTTTGCAGGTCGAACTTTAGCGCATATAAAAAATTAAAAAAAGATAAGAAAGAAAAAAAAAAGCACTCTTGTCTAAAAGTGACACACTGTATTTTCATGGGTGCAGAGTGTACTAAGTGTTCCATCTCTCCATCTCTCTCTCTCTCTCTCGCTCTCTCTCTTGTCCTATCTCTTCCTTTTTGTCGAAACCAATCCTTTCAGTCAATGATTATAAAAAAAACTCTCTCGCTATCTCTCACTCTTTTCCCTTCGTCCTTTCTTATATATATATATATATATATATGTGTGGAGGTGTGACGCGAGTTCATAGACTTTCGATATTGTGTAAGCATTCAACACAATTAATGAAAATAACAATAAAAGACTTGTACTGAGAAAATGATATTATTATTATTATTATTTACCTCCACTTGAAACCCGTCAGGTTGTTATTCTACTCAATGACTTAAGATTGGAATCTGAATTTCTAATCGGCCGATCACTTTTTAAGCAATTTGAGAAACGGTCATTTAGTCTATTGAATAAGATTTCTTGGTAGGTGATTTTCAAATAATAATTGAGGGTGCGCATGCGCGCGTACGCGCAAACACACACACACACACACACACACTGTTGGTGCTTGAAATATATTCGGCAAAATCCTTATGAGACAATGGAAACGCACTTAACGTAAACGTAATCGTCTCACAAAATGGAATATGACGAGGTTATTTGTAAATAATTTTCTTTCATCGATTTTTGAAAGTCAAAAGTTATATGGCATCGATATATTTAAATTTTCAAAATAAAATTCTCAAATTTCATTTTAGAATTTTCATTGTATCAATAATTGAAGAGAGAGAAAGAGAGAGAGAGAGAGAGAGAGAGAGAGAGAGAGAGAGTGGGGTGGGGTGGGGTGAATCATTTTTTACTATTTATTCATTTGTTTTTCTCTTTTGCAAACGTTTTATTATTTGTAGGCGCGCTTAGAATCGGAGATCCGAGTTCAAATACTGGATGAGTCTGTTTGCATTTCAATTTACGCTAATCCCCTTGCGAAAGGCATGAATCCATCGTATCAACCCACACAACAGCTATTGGTAAATAGTAGGATAGACTGGGTTCTTGAGACTTGGTTTGGTCACCAGTCTAGGAGAAGGAAAACTCTTAATTTAAGCCAGCTTTTCTCTGCTAAAAATTTGACCTTGTGCCACATCTTTCCCTAGCCGAAGAGATAAGTAAATGCAAGCTAATCCTCCAGCTATGAGTAAATAGTAGGGCAGACTGTGCTCTTTAAACTTGGTATGGCAACCAGTCTACAGGAAGGAATACTATCCCTAATTCGAACCATCGGCACTCCGATTAAAAATTGACCATATGCCACATCCGGTCCGCGGTGAAGGGGTTGAGTAATTTCCGAAAAAATGGATTTAAAAAATTGTCTTTAATTGGATCATTTTGAGATGAGGCTTCTTAATCTGAGAATGAATTTTTATTTATTGCGGATTTTTTGTCTTCATCTTCGGGGCCCGTGGCGTAGCGGATAGAGGCGTTGAGTCTGTACGGTTCCAGGTGAGCATTTTCAGAAGATAGCGGTTTCAAATCCTACCCAAGCCGGCCAGAGGTTTACTTGGTCAAAAACGTGGTGCGATAGACAACAACTATGGAAGGCGGTAATTACTGGGGATACGGTTACAAGACTCATCATTCCTATCCGAGGTCGCGGTAAAATCACCTGAAGAAGGCCAGAGGTGAAATTTGGCCGAAACGTAGTGAATGAAGAAAGAACACAACAAAACTACCAAGATGAGGACAAAAAATCCACAATAAATAAAAATTAATTCTCAAAAAAATTAATGTTAAAATACAAACCTTACACATTCATAAAACCTGGAAGTATGTGTTACATTAATCTTCCAAATGGAAAGTCCTCCTTGCTTCGAAAATTAGTATTCGAAATCATGGCTTTTATTGGTATCTAAACACTGAACACTTGTATCAATGAGAAACAGTTTCTCTCCCCCTTTCTCACTATATATATATATATATATATATATATATATATTGCAATTTGTTCATATGACTTTCAATCTTGTCTGTCTATCTCTCAATATATATATATATATATATATATATAGTCATCCACAGACAGACTGTTTCGTTGTATCACAACTTTTCAGTGTGGCTAAACACGCGAGATTCTTGAAGCTAGGATCGAAACCCGGCTGACTCATACACTAGTTCAAGATTCTACCACGAGGAAACTAGCTTAAGTGAAGGAATTTTAAACGCTTATGTATCACATTTGTTTTTGTTTACAGATATCCGCCTAACGGTTACAGAGAGTTCAATTCATTTGAAGAGCCTTGCCTTATGCGAGTGGCAACCATTACTTCCTTCGTTATAGGAGCATATATATATATATATATATATATATATATATATATTGTCATCCACAGACAGACTGTTTCGTTGTATCACAACTCTTCAGTGTCGCTAGATATGTAGGACGCTTGAAGCTGGGATCGAAACCGGCACAAATTTACGTTAGACTTAGTATCAGACCGCTCAGCCAACAAGCGTACCTCGTTGGCAAAGGAATTATAAGGTATTATGTAGCAACAGCGTTCGTTTGTTTACATTTTATACCTTACCGGAAATCAGAGTGCTCAATTCGTTCGAAGAGCTTCGCATTATACGAGTGGCAGCCGAATATTCCTTCACCAGAGTGCTCAACCCCCATGGGGGAGTGTATATATTGACCATATTTCTTTTTTTTTTTTTCATCATACAACGTGTGAAAGCACGTGCTATACTCTGTCCTCATCAGCCGCCAACCAGGGTGATAACACAGTTTCGGTAGTTCAAGGCGCTACTGCCACTCCTGGCGCTACCAAGCAGCTTTTGCCACTGGACAGGGTATTTAACAGAAATATATATCTATATATACGCCAGATCAACTAAAAGCAGACATTACATTGGACGTTCGTTCATCTTCATTTTAGTGCAGTTTATATATATATATATATAATCAATCCATTCATATCTATTTATATTCGAGGGTCGGCTGAAAGTTCATAGGCTGATCAAGATACTTTTATTGAATGTAAACAAGCAAGGTTTATTTTTCAACATGCACACGGCTTCAATTAGTGTTGCTGTGCTTGGTCAAAAATGTCATCAATAGCCGATATAACGTCATCATATGAACTTTTCAGCTCCTGAATTTTTTTTTTTTCCCATCCACATAGATAACTACATAAATATATAGATGTTTGGTGGTTCAAGAATATTCGACAAATATTTCCGAATCAATGAATCAAAAAATAATATTAATTGTTTGAGTACAAACTTTATAAATCAATTGAAATTCACGTGTTAAATATGGTAGATAGATATGAACAGAATGATATGTGAATAAACAAATCGTTAAATTTCTTTAAAAAATTTAGCAATGAAACTGTTATCTCTCTAGGATTTCGTTAATTTCACGAAAGTTTCATCTACTAAAATATACAATCGTCAAATGAAACACGTGGGTATATACACGCTCCCCCATGGGGGTTAGCACTCTTACTTGGTCAAAAACGTGCTGGAACCTCACTATCAGATTATTCACTACTTCGACTAGAGTTTCATGTGTGTACTATCAATAAAAATGCCCATTCGAAAAAAGTCTGGAAACTTATTTAATGATCCTCGTATATATATATATATATATATATATATATATATATATATATATTCCTATGTATGCATAGTTGGCCAGCAGTCTTTCATTTAAGAATGTTTGTTTAAATAATAAAGCTACATTTTGTCTATATAATTTTAAGACCCTTTCAAGTTTCCTGATTGGAATTGGTGGATAAATTTACCCAAATTGTCCTGTGGGCTTTCGGACCCTTCATAGGCCACCATCAAGGGTTGCTTGCATGTGTAAAGAGTTTTTTAAAGAGTTTTTTTTATGACATTACAAAATTACGTAAACGTAGAGGTGGATTAAACTGAGATACTGATGACATCGAACGAATTATAAAACAGAATGCTCTCAACGGAAATAGAATATCATCAAGAGAAATAGAAAATGTAAAAAAAGACTAAAGGCAAAACGTTATCGCTATTTTCAGAATTAATTCTATTGATTCTATGTTTTTTTGTTTTTATATGTTGGGCTTCTAGGATTTTAGTCGTAGCTTATTAATTTCGTGCGCTATTATAGTTGTGTTTTCTACAAGATTTTTTCGAAATTAGGAATTTGGAATTGTGGGTTTTAAAATGTAAAGCTATGGCGCTAAAATGTGCATTTATTATTCAATCAAACATGCTTGAATTCACACACACACACACACACACACACACACACACACACACACACACACACACACATGTATATATATATATATATATATATATATATATCTTTGTGTCTGTGTGTATATATATTGCGTACAAAGCTGGAAATAATTGAGTAACACCGATCTACAAGTTAATAAATTTTATTTCTTTAAATTGGATGAAAACCCCGTAAAAAACAGAAGTTGCAAAGTCTTTTCTCGTTAGAAAAGATTATATATGAGAGACTAAGTGAAGATTTGTATAGCCATATTCATAACATTGATTTACGAACTTCTTTATAAATATATATATCTCTCACACTTTATTATCGAAAGGGTTAATGTTTCTGTGGTGTGTGAGAGATGGGTGGAGACAGGGACAGACTGCTATATTGACCCAACTTCTTCTCCTGACTATAGCACGCTGTGTTATCTTCAAGAACCCACTTAGCACTTCTTCCGCATCTTGGCTGGGGTTGCTCCACCGGGGGTCGCTGCGGGCCACAGCCCTCACGGGGCGTTCTCAGTCTGCAAGCTGGTTCTCACTCTGGCCTACCTGTCACCAACTACCTCAACTGCCGCCGGCACCGGCCTATATTCTTTCAATTAACGTCCACTTGCTTCTGCTTCTTCTTCCGCTTATCTACACGGGTGCATCTGTTGACGGCTCGGTCAAGGGTCAAAATATAACAATGAGAGAAATTGAAGATTCATATATGAAATGAAGCAGTCTTGTTCAGTCTTAATCTAATGGATATATTTTGTGTGTGTAAAAGATCTGTATGTGATCGCGTCCCAGTGTATGGGAGAAAATATATCTATATGTTAAACAAATGAAATTTTCATCAGCAAGCGAAGAGGTTGTAACGACAGTACTAATGTTTATGTAAACAATAAGATATTCGTTCCGTTTAAGATGATTAAGCGATCTTAAAAGTAAATGTATTCTTGAAGGAAAAGAATATGAAATTTTCCTTCAATATCAATAAACTAAAAATTTTTGTATAGGTTACTGAATAAATCCGCGAAGCCTCCAGCTGGTCTTTTATTTCAATCGTTATTTATAAGATTGAGGTAGGGTCGAAATTAAATAGCAAAAATTGCAAAAATTGATGATTTATTTATAATTCTAATTGGTTAAAAATGCCTTTTTTTTTAACAATCTGGAAAGGAAAAGATTTCTTGGATTATTTTTGGTTTTGATCCTTGAAAAATTGTCTCCTGCAGGTCTCAAAGAAATTTTTAAACTTGCGCGTTAACGTTGATTCGTAAATAAAAGTAAAAAATACACATTACAGCTTCCCAAACTTATTTTTTTACAGAAAAATTAACACTTTTCTTTTGTATGGAAATCAGATGATTTACCATATATACATATATATATATATAAGTGTGTGTGTCCTCTGGACTACATCCTGTATCCATACAGACCTGTTGTTGATAAGTTTTAACCGGACGTCCAACACCTGCACGTCCATATGACGGAGACCACAGGAGAACGTCACTTATGAGCTTGCCTTTACTTCTCCAGTAGTGTCCTGGTGTCTTGTTCGTCTGATTTAAATGGTTTTAGAGATGGGAGGGAGGTGGCCGTACAACTGCTGTTTTGTGGGATGTTGCTTCCACGATTTTTTCAAAATGGTTTATAGCATTCTCGTGCAATTGTCGCCCATCCATGCACTAAGTCAGCGTCTATGGGGTGCATCCATATAGTAATATGGACATGACCACCGTTTTGAAAAAATTGCCTTTTATTTTATCGGAGAGGTCTGACTTCCATATGACTGATAGCCATTCGATAGCTGACCATGACTTTGCTTGTCACGTACTGATGTCATTTTCTGTAGATGAGACGCTGCTTCCGAGGTAGGTGAATTTGTCCACTAGTTTCAAGGAGCCACCTGTTAGGGTGGAGATGTCTCTTGTTTCTTTTTGATTAAAGAAATTGTACTCAGTTTTGTCAGCATTGGCGTGGAGGCCTATACCACCTGCTGCCTTCTCCAGACTATGCAGCTGGGATTCGGCCTGGGCGGATGTATCACCCAGTAGTGCTATGTCTTCAGCGTTAGTCTGTGTCCGTAATAGTTTGTGCGGGGTATCGTCTGTTTCTTGCCTTTTCCAGTGTACGCCATTTCTTTCATTTAATCTATCGACGTTCGTAGCACGTAGTCTAGGCAGATTATAAACATATATAGGGCTAAAGTATCCCCTTGCAGAACATCAGCGACAATGTTAAAGAAGTCTGTGTATCCATCTGGTGAGCGAAGTTTTACTTTTGTGTTTTTATCGAGCATCATTATAGCTGTGACAGTTACTTTGGGGAGACCATAGGCTAGAAGTATTTGCTCCATCTTCTCTCTGTGCATGGATCCAAATATCTGGGAGAAGTCTACAAATATGAGTGTCTCCTCAAGGTTTTCTGCACGAACTCCAAGAATTCGTCGGATTGTTAGAATTTGTGATGTTGTGGATCGATTTCTCCGAAAACCATTTCGATTCTTGCTAAGAACTTTCTCAAAAGCAGGTTCGATGCGGTTGAGTAGCAGAGCCTTGTAAATCTTTGCCGCTATGGAAATATGGGTTATACCACGGTAATTCTTGACAATTCGGAAGTCACCTTATTTGGGGAAAGCATGGGTGCAGCCTTTTGTTCATCTGTCTATTGTGTTCTCGTTATATACGGTGCTGCAGTATCGGAGCAGTATGTCGTCGAATTTCTTTGTCTTCCATACTTCTAGTGGTATTTCATCAAGACGGGCAGCTTTCCCGTTTTAAGTTTTTGATAATACTACGTCGAGTTCTTGCGTAAACTGTCTTTGTTTGATATTTAGTTGATTATTAATGAGATTCGTGATAGGTACATTCGTAACTTTTGGGGATATTCAAAGGAAATTCTTGAAATGTTCTTTCTACAAGTGTATTCGTCCGTCTTGAATTATATATATATATATATATATACGAGGATCATTAAATAAGTTTTCGGACTTTTTTCGTATGGGCACTTTTATTGATAGTACACACATGAAACTCTAGTCCCCTTCGAAGTAATCTCCTCCGGTTGCAATGCCCTGGCTGTACCGTTCCAACAACTTCTGGAAGGCCCCATGGAAGTCCTCTTGTGTGAGCGTGTCAATGACCTTCCTCACAGCCTCTTTCAACTCCTCAATTGTCTCATAACGACAGCCTGTGAGCTTAGGGAATAGCCAAAAGTCACAGGGAGCAAGGTCTGGACGATAGGGAGGGTGAGGAACTGTTTTGATGCCCATCTTGGTCAAATAGTCTGTGACAAGGATGGAGTTGTGGACTGGTGTATTGTCCTGGTGGAAATGCCACTGACTCGATTTGAAGAGTGCTGGCCTCTTCCGACAGAATCACTTCCTGAACTTCTTTAAAACCTCAACATAGTAACCCTAATCCTAACCCTTTGGCCAATCAACTCTGGTGTATTGACTTCCTTACTCCTCCCACACCTCTCATCATCCCTCACAGACTCCCTGCCTTCATTGAATCTCTTATGCCACTCAAAAACTGATGCTCGATTCATGCAAGATGCTCCAAAAGCAGTCTGAGGCATTCCATACGTTTCTGTGGCATTATTTCCAAGTTTAAAACAGAATTTTATTACACATCGTTCTTCTGAGTGTCCTCACGTCCAGATTGCATTTTTGAAATTCACCAGCTGTGAGAATCAGAATGTAGGGTGTATTCCAATTGCTGATATAGCTGTTGATTTGAACCTGAAATCATAAAAATTGGTCAGTCATCTCATGTATAGCAATAACATACTGAGTTTTCAAGTGTCTACGACAATTTTAAATGCCAGCACAAAATAAGTCTGGAAACTTATTGAAGGCATCACGTATATATATATATATATATATATACTCATGGTGTAATGTAATTATTATTGTCGTAGTAAATAGACACTGCAATTCGAATTCAAATGTTGGATGCATTTTGTTCGCATTTGGCATCGTGCTAATGTTCTTGGGAAAGGTATACCTCTAACTATTGTCCCTCGAGCTATAGGTAAATAGCCGGGCAGACTAGGGTCTTTAGCATTGGGTGGCAACTGGTCAATGAGAAAGTAAACTCTGAATCCAAACTTGTTAAACTCTGCTAAAAAATTGACCTTGTGTCACAGGCTGCTCGTATGGAGGGGTTGGATAAATACACATCTAAGGTAGGTTTGGCTTCTTTGTTAAATGGCAAATCAACATTCGTGGGTTGTTTAGTGCCGAAGACACCCTTGTAGAAGAACAGAAGTGCTGGAGGGATAAGAGAGTTCGTACTATTTCCAAGGGTGATTCATCCCAAAGTAAATATTGTAGTGTGACTTGAGATAGAATTCGCTGATTTCGATGTTGCAGTCAAGTAAGCTAGCCTCTGCGCCACGGAGATTCCCCTACCTCCTATATAAAGCTGAAGCGAAAATTGTAATAAGACAATTCGAAATGATATTCTTTTATAATAACTTGTTTTAAAAATTATTTTCAACTAGTTTCGACCTTACGTCATCATCGTAAGAAAAGTGTTGAAGACATTTTTATTTAATTTATATGCCGTAAAATAATCGAGGAAAATTTAACAACAAAACATGCTTTATTTATGCACTAAATGAAGATTTTTTTAATGTATCAAAATGTTTTTGCACTTTCAGTTTCATTAGAACTTCTTAGTGTAAACAGATGACGTTTGAGGCAACGCTTGGATGACACTCCCTGAAAAAAATGAATGTTTTTGTCAAGGAGAATGATTCAATCCAGTCGTAACTGTTAAATTAAGCATTTAACATAGGCATTTGTTTGTTTGTGTGGCACATTATCTCATCTCCCCTAAAAATGTTTTGAGGATGGGTTAGTTTGCTGAGAAAGCCATTTTGGGACAGGCTTGCAAGAAGCTGTACCTATTTCTCTTCTTTGTGCTTCTAAAATCGTTGTCATGATGGCTCATGCGGTTTTTTCCCCAATCCTTTATATAATAAAGAATTTTGCATCTCTGCTGAAGTCGCGGTTTGTTGCACAGAAATGTTTTTAGCCCAGTCAGCTGAGGCTGTAGAATACACCAACTGCACCTCTGCAAAGGGGTAAGACCCCTCTGCCCAATGAGTGTCCTAGATATGACACTAAACAATCTGATGGTGAGGTTCCAGTAATGCTGGAGTTTGGGGAATGCAGAGTATCCCTTCATTACCATCGCTCCCAGGTCCGCTCTGTCCCAGAGTGGTAGCAACTGACAGGGTCCTATCGATAGGTTAAAGAGAACTGTTTGACATTCAAACTAAGTGAAAACAAATGACTTATGCTCAATTGAATTGCTTGAAATAGAACTGTTTTAGATTAAACTGTGTGTAAACAAACGACTGAATTTTAATTAAATTGGTTGTGATAGCTAGCGATACCCAGAACCATTTAACTTTAACTTATGCTAAATTGAATTGTTATAAATTGAACTGTTTGATCCCTTAACTGTGTGTATCCAAAAATGTATTTACAAATCATATACTTAATATACATGTAAAAACGGGATTTGACATTAAATAACCCACAATGGTTAATATGCCATCAAACCAAACCAAACAATATGGTTTGATTTCTTAATAGCAGATCAATCTTCATGGATAACTTGATACCGAATCATATATGTATATATTGTCATCTACAGACTGACTGTTTCGTTGTATCACAACTCTTCAGTGTGGCTAGATACGTAGAACGCTTGAAGCTGGGATCGAAACTCGTCCAACTTTACGTTAGACTTAGTATCATACCGCACAGCCAACAAGCGTACCACGTCAGCTAGGGAATTAAAAGGTATTAAGTAGTAGCATTCGTTTGTTTACATTTTATAACTTACAGGATATCAGAGTGCTCAATTCGTTCGAAGAGCTTTGCATTATGCGAGTGGCAGCCGTAAATTCCTTCGCCAAAGTGCTCAACCCCCATGGGAGAGCGTGTATATATATATATATATATATTTGTAAACGAATAATTTTTCGGTAACATTTTAAACAAGACAGAGCGAATTTGTTTGCAGAGAGTAAAATAGTTTGAACTATTCCTATCTAACACAAATAATTCTATTTTGTATTAATCATTTGTTTGCATAGACTTGAATTGTTTTAAATCGTGCTATGACTCGACCTGGGATTGAACCCCAGTCTCCCGGGACATTAGCGAACACTCTAACCATTATGCTAATGTACGGTTGTCTCCAAAATTGTGAGAAAATATTTTTCCTATCTTGATCGAGGATTAATAGTTGTTAGTGTTCGCCAATGGTCCGGGAGACCTGGGTTCAATCCCAGGTCGCGTAATACCAAAGACTTTAAAAATGGTACTTGATACCTCCTTGCTTAACACTTAGCAATATAAGGTACGTATCGAGGGTAAAGTGGAGCAATCTAGGGAAAGGAGTAGCGCCCTCCCCTATACCTCGGTGTTGTAGCTATTGAAAAGGGAGCCTTCTGGTCGTCCTCGACTACAACATAGAATCTTATTTTTAAATTTGAAGCAAAAAGAACACATCATTAGTAGTAAAGTTATCAGCAGTTACATGGATCCCGTGCATATTGAGACACTCAGTAAAAAAGTTATTGCCCAGTCAGCTGGGGCTGTAGAATACACTGACTGCACCTCTGAGTGTCCTGGATATGACACTAAACAATCTGATGGTGAGGTTCCAGCAGTGCTGGAGCTTTGGAGAATACGGAGTACCCCTTCATTGCCATTGCTCCCAGGTCCACTCTGGCCCGGAGTGGTAGCACCTGATAGGGTCCTATCTATGGGTTAAATAGAATTAACAGCATACTTATGCTAAAATGAATTGTTTGAGTAAAACTGAATAGTTTGAAATAGAAATGTTTTTGACAATTAAACCGTATTTACATTTAAACTATGTGCTTATTCTAAACTGAATTATTTGAAATAGAACTGTTTTTCGACATTAAAACTGTATTTACACTTAACCGAATTGTTACATACAACTGCTTGAATAGTTAGAAATGGAAATGTTTTTGACAATTAAACTGTGTACTTATGCTAAACTGAATTGTTTTAAATAGAACAGATTATTTACATAAAAATGGATTTGGCGTTAAATAACCTACAAAGGTTGATATGCCATAAAACCCAACAAACCAAACCAAACCAACCTAAAAGAGTTACTAGAATATTGAGACACTCAGTGAAAGAGTTATTAGCATATTGAGACACTCAGTAAAATTCAATACTCATGTTGCCTATCAAATTCTGTCAACGAGTTCGTAAAGTTTGTTTCTTTACATGTATATCGGAAGAGAATGTCATCGATATATCTAACGTTTTACGCTAGATATATCACAGAAGCAGCCATTGTTAATTTTGGGATATATGTCACTTCAAAATTTATGCTGGCATATGAAGAGGCTGTAATAGTATCCATAGTGCAACCTTTTATTTATTTTTTTAAATCCATCTCTCGCTAAAGTTTTTGTTCCTCGGTAGCAATATCTCATCAACTGAAAGCGATGTCAACATACGCATAAACAAAGCGTAGGTTGCAATTGTCAGGTTATCGATCGTATGGAAATCTAATCCATCTGATAAAATAAAACAAGAATTCTTCTGAGCCGTAGCCGTGACAATACTACTGTATGGTTGCACCACTTGGTTTCTAAAGAAACGCAGCGAAAAAAAAAACTGAATAGGAACTTAACAAGGATGCAGTGAGCTGTTTTCAACAAATCCCATCAGTAGCACCGATCAAAACAGCTGCTGTTTGGCCACTTACCTCCCATCACGCAAATCACCCAAGTCAGACGAGGAAGATAGGTTGGGTATTGCTGGTGCGGCAAAGACGAACTCATAGACTATGCAAGAATAGTAGGGCAGATTGGGCTCTCAAACTTTTGTATGACAAACGGTATAAGGGAAAGAAAACCAGCTGTACTTCGCTGAAAAATAAACCTTGTGTCCTTCTTGTAGCAAGCGAGTTGAGTAAATACTAAGACACTCACACACATTCCCCCCGACACACGCACACACATACACACACGCAATCACTCACACAGTGATACATCATCATCATGTCGTGCCGCCAGCACGGATAACGCTGACCCTCTCTCGCCACTTTTCCCCATCGTTCATCACCTCTGGCTGGTCTTCAGGGCTACATCCCGTATCCTCTCATAGTTGCTGTATGTATGTTCGAGCTGGTCGTCCTACTTTTGCTCAGCGATGTGTGGGGGTCCATAGGAGTACATCACTGATGAGCTTGTCTTTGGTTCTCCAGCAGTGTCCTGCATGTCTGGTTCGTCTAACTTGGATAATTTTCTTGATGGGTGGCAGGTGGCCGTATAGTTGGTGCCTTGTGGGGTGTTGCTGCCAGGACTTGTTCAATATTGCACGCAACATTCTTGTGTAATTGCCGTCTAGCTTTTTCTCCAGCCGTTTTGTTAGCGTCCAAATAGTGCATCCATACAGTAGTATCGACACGACCGCGCGCTGGAAGAAACTGCGTTTCATTTTATCGGTCAGGTTTGATTTCCATATGATCGATAGCCTATCGATAGCTGTCCATCGAGCGAGGAACTACTGCTGCTCATCTATAAGAGTGGCTTCTATAGATGAGAATAAAAACAGCCATCGAAAGATAACCGTGACACACAGAGATACACTCGCACAAAATACTCACACGTAAGTATACGAAAACCCATGCTCACAAATAACCGCGCAAATACCCACGCACATAAACAGTTATGCAAATACTCACACACAGACACATATAAGCACACACACACACACACACACGCACACACACACACACACACTCTCTCTCTCTCTCTCTCTCTCTCTCTCTCTCTCTCTCTCTCCCTCTCTCTGTCAACACTTCAGAATTGGAGCTTCTTTGCTGAATACGTCAAGAATGCCTTGTATCATTGATTAGATCTGTTTTGGGGGATTTTACAGTTGCGCATCATCATCATCATCAATAACAACATCACTTACATAATTCTTAAACAACATTGAAAAGAGATTCCAGTGTTCTTTTGTTTTGGTCGAAACGGACGAACAAGTCTCTTTTGTATATTTGGTCAAATGTTCAATGGATCCGGTATTAACGACCAGCTAAACTGTCTCTCTGTTTAGATTCGGCTCCACAGAATGTCAAAACTTTATCTTTTAAGGAAATGACAATGGAAAAAAAAAAAGGTTAAAAAAGTTCGAACATTCAGCGAACACATCATCTGGAAATCTATTGGACATCCTATGAGATAGATCAAGTGATAGATATGTAAAAACTGAGACAAACAGATAGATAGATAGATTGATAGATATCAACAGACTGCAATAGATAGAT
Organism: Sepioteuthis lessoniana; assembly: GCA_963585895.1. NCBI lineage: Eukaryota > Metazoa > Mollusca > Cephalopoda > Myopsida > Loliginidae > Sepioteuthis > Sepioteuthis lessoniana. The sequence goes on from OY757928.1 coordinate 88,329,585, forward strand.
ATATATGAATAGAACGGGATAGATAGATAGGTAGATAGATAGATGAATGGATTAAGATAGATAGATAGATAGATAGAGAGAGAGAGAGAGAGAGATAGAGAGATAGAGATAGAGAGAGATTTTAACAGACAGCAATAGATATATATATATATATATATATATAGATAGAACGAGATAGATAGATTGATAGATAGATAAATATCAACATATTGCAATAGATAGATATATATGTATAGAACGAGATAGATAGATAGATAGATGGTATCATTTTTTATGCAAGAAATTATAGGGTTTATATAATTATTATTTTTACTCCTTTTCGACTTTTTAAAACCGAAGTTAGCCAACGGTTTCGCACAGGAGTTTGAATGACATCAAGTCCCCTCAAGTATCCAGTTGCCCAGTCGGCTGGGACTGTAGAATACACCAACTGCTTCTCTGCAGAGGTGTAAGACACCCACTTCCAATGAGTGTCCTGCATATGACACTAAACAATTTAATGATGAGGTTCCAGTGATGCTGGGACTTTGGGGAATGTGGAGCACACCTTCATTGCCATCACTCCCAGGTCCACTCTGGCCTGGAATGGTAGCACTTGATAGGGCCCTATCTATGGGTTAAATAGAACTCACTGCATACTTATGCTAAACTGAATTGTTTGATTAAATTGAATAGCTTGAAATAGAAATGTTTTTGACAAACCGTAGATACATTTAAACTGCATGCTTATGCTAAACTGAAACCGTATTTGCTTCTAAACTGCGTACTTATGCAAAACTGAATGATTTGAAATGAAACTGTTTTTGACATTGAAACTGTACTTACACTAAACTGAATTGTTTAACATAGAACTGTTTTGACATGTAACTGTGTGTAAACAAAATCTGTACTTATAATAAACTGAATTAGCTGAATTAGAATTGCTTGACTAAACTGAATAGCTTGAAATAGAAATGTTTTTTACAATTAAACTGTACTTACTTTTAAACTGTACTTACATTTAAACTGTGTGCTTATGCTAAACTGAATTGTTTGAAATTGAACTACTTTTTGACATTGAAACTGTACTTACACTAAAATGAATTGTTATATATAACTGTTTGAATAAACTGAATAGTTTGAAATAGAAATGTTTTTGACAATTAAACTGTGTACTCATGCCAAACTGAATTATTTTAAATAGAACTGATCATTTACATAAAAATGGATTTGGCGTTAAATAACATACAAAGGTTGATATGCCATAAAACCTAACCAACTAACCGTCAGGTCTCTAGGACTCTTCTCAGTATTCTAACTTATGGTGTCGTCCTTATTTTTGATACACAATGGACTCTTCCAAAAAAAGATATAACATTTGATTGAAATCCACTTAGGGAGTTGGCAGCAAAGCTTCTCTGGCGACCTTGTATTACTTATTTTACTGTAATAACCTTTATTCTTCTCTCTGAACACGTGTTTGTCTTATTTACTTTATGCCCTTTACCGAGGACATAACATGAACTGATCTTAACAGTACTATAATCCGAAGATTCTCAATTCTTCCATGAATTTCTAGTTTCCCCAGTCTCTTTTCTTGGTTTTGGTGATTGTCCCGTGTGCTCTGACTATGATTGGTATTACTATCACCTTCCAGTTCTACAACTTTTTATAACACTCTGGAAAGGTTCAGATATTTCTGAAGTTTTTCGCTTTCATTTATTTTAACTCAGTGATCAAATGGAACAGAAAAGTTCATTAGCTGACATGTTCGCTGATTATTGGAGTGACACAGACAAAACGAGTTTTCATTGCCCAGTCGGCTAAGTCTCTTCAGAGAGGTAAGACTCCCCCAAAGAGTGTCCTGGATATGACATTAAACAATCTCCACTAATGCTGATGATTTGGGGAATGTGGAGTACCCCTTCATTGCTGTCACTCTGGCCCAGCGTGGTGGCACCTGATTTAGTCCTATCTATTGGTCAAATAAAATTGTTTGTCTTTTAAACTGTATACTTATGCTAAACTGAATTGTTTGAAATAGAACTGTTTTTACATTTAACTGTGTGTAATTAAATGACTGATGTTTAATTGAATTGTTAGTGATAGATAACAATATTCACAATTAGTTAACTTTGTTGACATGCTAATCTGAAGGGTTTGAAATAGAACTGTTTGTTCGTTTAACTATGTGTAAACAAAACACTGTGTAATAATGCTGAACCGAATTGTTTGAAATTAAGTGAAACCATTTAACTGTTTTAAAAAAAATGAGCTTGTTTAAAAATTTGATTTAAAATGTGTTTAGAAATCATATATTTGATATATGTATAAAAAAAGATTTAGCATGAAATAACCCATAAGAGTTGACATACCTTCAAATCAAACCAAACCAAAGTGATGAAATGATATTTCTAAAGATTCAGATGAATCAAAATCAACAAGTCACACTGTAACTTTCTCCAAGAAAAGAAAAGTTAGTTTCTTTATGTCAGAAATTTTGAAAGGTCAAATGAAGATTCATTGATTTTAACGGCATGTCAAAACGTCTAAGATTATTTTATGCCAAGAGGTTTTGGAATCATGTTATTTGTATGTTTATTGTACGTTTATAATCGGGGGTGTAATTGTCAAAGCGATGAACTGCGGAATCGTAGTAAGCGAGTTCGTACTCCAGTCGCGCTATTAGGTTCACTTTCGGGCAAATACCCTTAGGAAAGGTGTGAACCCCCTTATCCTCCCAGCTATGGGTTAAATAGTACCACTACTGTTCTTCTTGGAGAATAGCTTTGGCATTAAATAACCAACAAAGGTTGATATTCCATTAAACAAGGAAACGTTTATAATCATATTTTTTGTGGTGTTGTTTCTTTTTTTCTTTTTTTTTTCTTCATTTGCCTATCGGATCCGAACAATTTTTAAGCAGATCTATATGACCCATAAATGGGACCGAAACAAGTTTAACCACTCCTGGTTTGGGTAATGGCAATGAAAAGGTGATTTTAAATTCTTCAGATCTATAGAATTGTAAACTCGACATCAGATGCATACCCAGGACAACTTACTTTTTTCTTTTTGTGTGTGGGGGGTGCAGGGAGGTCTTATTTCTATGCTGGGGGCAGGGGATGTTGTCAGCTTATACTAAACCACACCAACAGGGCTAAAATTGTGAAAAGTTTCCCGTGACGAATTTTCAACTCATTTAAATTGAACATACATCTAAAAACAACACATACATACTCAAACAGTATATATATATATATATATATATATATATATATATATATATATATATATATATATATATATATAATTTGCAATGTATCAAATTAATAAATTTATATATTAATCATCATATATGAAGCACTCCTGGAGATTTATATGAATCCTCTAATATATTCGTAAATAGAATCATTCCCAATTCATCTTCTTTGGATATATATATATATATATATATATATATATATGTGTGTGTGTGTGTGTGTGTGTGTGTGTGTGTGTGTGTGTGTGTGTGTGTGATTTGTCAGCGAATACTTTGCTGGTCACTTTATCTGTAAAGGATTTTTTCGGGCTCATTATTTGCAGTGCTTTCAAGTATTGCTATTCAACACTAATAATTCTATTTAATATTAATAGTTTGTATGTACATAATTAAATGTTTACAAATATTGCTATTTAACATTAATAAGTCTATTTATCTAGTATTCCAAATATAAATAATTTTCATACACCTTTATCGCTTCAAACAACGAATAATGATAATCCTGTGTAAATAATTGAACAGCTCTATTTGACCCAGAGATGAAACCCTAACAAATTCTTCCAATCCGTGTCAGAGTAGACCTGGGAGTAATGGCAATGAAGGGACACTCTATGTCCCTCAAAGATCCAGGACTGGAATCTTACTATCAGATGCAATTTAGTGTCATATCTAGGACATTCGTTAGCCGGTGGGGGGGGGTCTTACTCCTCTCCAGAAATGCAACCGGCGTATTCTACAGCCTTAGGCAATAGGGCTTCAAACCAATCGTAGTCCACTTAAAAACTGACCTTGTGTCGCGTCCTGCTTGTAGTGGAGGGTTCGGGTAAATACACACACACACACACACACACACACACACACACACACACACACACACACAGAGCCATACTCATATAAAAATATTCACACACACAAGCACTCTAACATACTTACGATCTCATGCATAAATTCTACTACATATACAAATACTCACGCTGACATAAAAATACTCACAAATACTCGCACTTAAACACATATATGTACAAGTACTCACATAAAGACACATGTCCATACGATACAAACACACATTCAAGCCACAACCACGTACTCTGTGAAAATTAATAGATTAAGTTTAATTTAAAAAATGAATTAAATCATCATCATCACCATCATTATCATCAAGGCATGCTGACAAATCAGATTCCTTAACTCTCTCTCACCATCCGTCCCTACAGACCATCACCCTTGGTAAGTCCTTTAGACGGCACCAAGTTTCCGTACAGAGCTGATGAATGTAAGTTTTTGTTAGTCAGAAAATATACGAGCTTGAGTAAAAAAAAAATAATGCCTTTTTCTTTAGTACAGGAATAATTACAGACACAGGAACATGTATCATACATAAAAAATAAGCTGGTCCTCTGTGGATCCCATCCCCACTTCTCAACAGAGTCCCCGTTTTTCGAAATAGCGATGTTCCACATCTGAATGAGAGCATATATCTCTGCCTCGTAAAATTCTGTTGACAGTTCTCTAAGCCATTTCATCACTGTAGTTTTCACTTCCTCGTCACTGAAATAATGTTTGCCTTTTAAACCCTCTGTTATGGGACCGAAGAGATGATAGTCCGAAGGCGCTAAATCTGGTGAGTATGGAGGATGCGATAAAGTTGTCTACCTGAATGTGGCGATTGTCTCACTTATTGTGATACTTGTGTATGGTCGAGCAGAAAGAGGACGTTATCGATTGGCAAGATTTAGCGCCTTTAGACTCTCATCTCTTCGACCACATGACAAAGGGTTCACGTGGCAAACATTATGCCAGCGACTAGGATATAAAAACTGCAGTGATGAAGTGGCTCAAAGAACTATCAACAGAATTTTACGAGGCAGGGATATAAGCTCTCATTTGAATGTGGAACATTGCTATTCTGTAAAACGGTGACTCCGTTGAGAAATAAGGATGTGATCTAGGGAGGACCAATTTTATTTTGGTGTATGGTATATGTTCCTGTGTCGGTAATTATTCCTGCACTAAAGAAAAAGACATCGCTTTTTGATTTACCCTTGCAGATGTGTCCATCGGAAAACGTTGCTAAGCAGTTCGTCCTTACATCTCAAGCAGTGCTCAGCGTATGTTGTTAGTCTTAATTAGATGGGAGGTATGTGGCCATACAGCTACTGTTTTGTAAGGTGGTACTTTCAGGATTTGCTGAAAACAGTTCGCCACGTCCTTGTGTAGTTTCCACTTAGGTTCCTATTAAACTATTAAAGTCCAAAAAATACGAAAATAAAAAATAAATCAAACTATAAAACACGAAAATGAAATAAAACAAAATATATCCCACAAATGTGCATTTTAACTTTCAGTAATCAAAAGGAGAATTCTTTCACTTCTGGTGCCTGGCCAGCTCACTGCACAGCTGTGCATTTTGCAGACGCCCCGAAAAGAGCTTTCGATATTATATAATTTTCATAATATCATTTCTTGGATTAAATAAAAGAAACTGATAACACACACAGATACAGAGACAGACACACTGACAAACATACACATATACTCAGACACACGCAGATATACGTTGCCCAGTCGGCTGGGGCTGTAGAATACACTGACTGCATCTCTGCAGAGGGGTAAGACACTCCTCCCAAACGAGTGTCCTAGATATGACACTAAACAATCTGATGGTGAGGTTCCAGCAGTGGTGGAGCTTTGGGGAATGCGGAGTACCCCTTCATTGCCATCGCTCCCAGGTCCACTCTGGCCCGGAGTGGTAGCACTTGATAGGGCTCTATCTATGGGTTAAATAGAACTAACAGCATACTTATGCTAAAATGAATTGAGTAAACTGAATAGCTTGAAATAGAAACGTTTTTGACAATTAAACCGTACTTACACTTAAACTGCGTGATTATGCTTAACTGAATTATTTCAAATAGAACTGTTTTTCGACATTAAAACTATATTTACACTAAACTGAATTATTACATATAACTGCTTAAATAGTTTGAAATGGAAATGTTTTTGACAATTAAACTGTATACTTATGCTAAACTGAACTGTTTTCATTAGAATAGATTATTTACATAAAAATGGATTTGGCGTTGAATAACCTACAAAGGTTGATATGCCATAAAACCAAACAAACCAACCAGCAGATATACGGGCATACACAAAATCACACACACACTAACAGACAACCACATACAGACACACGCAAAAGGACATGCACGCACGCACGCAAACACAGAGGGATACATACACCAAAACAGACACACAGACAGACAGACACACAGACAGACACAAAAACTCATACATCAGGACACACATACAGACACATAGATTCATATACATAGATAAACACATTTAAACAGAGAAGGACACACAAGGATACACACAGACTCACAGACAAGCATAAACACATATGCAAACATACAGGCCGATACACCGATACAGACGCAAACAAAACCCCTCACACAAGGACATAGAGTCATACACATACGTACACACACACACACACATACTCGCGAACGCGTGCGGGGGGTATCTGTGTGGTGTAATGGTTAAAGCGATGAACGGCGGAATCGTAGTGAGCGAGTTCGTACTCCAGTAGTGCTATTACGTTCACTTTGGGACAAATACCCTTGGGAAAGGTATGAACCCCCTTATCCTCCCAGCTATGGGTTAAATAGTACCACTAATGATCTTCTAGGAGAATGGCTTTGGCATTAAATAACCTACAAAGGTTGATATGCCATTAAACAAAGAAACCAAACCAAACACACACACACACACACACAAACATACCCCCCCTCTAAACTGATGATATAGTCAAGTGGACTTGAGATTGGTTTTGGATTGAATTCTTTATTGATTAAGCAGAAAATCGATTATTTGATCGCAGAGTCACCACACATTGATAAAAACAAGAAATCAGTCAATTACAAACGACTTAATCAATTGATGCATATGATTGAGTATTGAACTAATACCTTTTTTTGTCAGCGAGAATTAAATTGTATTTAAATCAACCAAATAATGACTTAGCTTTTTTTTCAACTGAATATTTTGTTTTGTTTGTCAATGCATTCAGTGTAAAATTGGAATTATACATTGAATAATAAAATAAAATGACTGCGCAAAAAATGAGCTGTCATTTTATCTTCATTTGTGGTGAGAACACTATTATCCCGACACATTTTCTTTTTTTACTGAAAGAAGAAAAAAACATTCTCTGGTAAACCTCTTTTCGTGTCGAAATGGATAGGTGTGTCCTTGTCAATTTTTCACCCTTGTGCATCTTTGACGTTCGTCCAACTGTTCTTCCTTTGCGACCTTCCTCAACATAGAATAGACTTATTTGTCTATTTTACGGTGTCTTCCTCGGAAGACACCTTTACTTTGCAGCGTCATTCACTTGTATGCGATACAAGGGACGACGGTAATTCCCAGCTGATGTACAATTGTCATTTGTTGACATACGACAACAGCAAACAAGAAGAGGGGTGGATGTGGAAGGGTGTTGTTACAAAAGGAAAGAAAACACTTTGACAATTTAACCCAGGCACTGCCGAAAATGCTAGTCGTCTTCTTTGTTTTGTTTTTCGCATATAAGAAAAAAAGGCATAAAAAGACTGGCATAAAGAAACGAGAATAAAGAAAGTTAAGCAGTGATGAGACTGTTCAGTATTTAGATGGGTGACCACTTGTTACGTATTTACCCAACTCCTCTCCCACTACCGGAAGGACGTCACACAAGGTCAATTTTTTAGCAGGATTTGATTTTAGTTGTCCTTCTCCTAGACTGGTTGCCTAACCAAGGCTTCAGAATTCGATTTGCTCATAGATAATGGAAAAACAGATGGATTCATGCCTTTCCCAAGTGAAATGCAAACAATATCGTCCAGGATTTGAACACAGGTCACCGATTCCATGCTAGAGGACGATATTTGTTTCGCTAAGAGCTCCGCCTTTGTAACAGCAGGTGTTGAAAATATTTGAATCCTAATTGCCAGACAAAGCAAAGCTTTGTCATCATTATCATCATGTCGTGCCGCCAGCACGGATATCCCTGACCTTCTCTCGCCACTTCTCCCTATTATTCATCGCCTCTGGCAGGTCTTCAGGGTTACATCCTGTATCCTCACATAGCTGCTGTATGTAGGTTCGAGTTGGTCGTCCTGCTTTTACTTGACCATATGTGGGGGTCCATAGGAGTACATCCCTTATGAGCTCGTCCTTGCTTCTCCAGCAGTGTCCTGCGTGTCTGGTTCGTCTAATTTGTATAGTTTTGGTGATGGGAGGCAAGTGGCCGTATAGTTGGTGTCTTGTGGAGTGCTGTCGCCTGGACTTGTTCAATATTGCTCGCAACATTCTTGTGTAATTGCCGTCTAGTTTCTTCTCCAGCCGTTTAGTTAGCGTCCATGTAGTGCATCCTTATAGCAGTATCGACACAACCGCTGCCTGGAAGAAACTGCGTTTCATTTTATCGGTCAGGTCCGATTTCCATATGATCGAGAGCTTATCGATAGCTGTCCATGCTTTCGTTAGTCGTGTGTCAATGTCTTTTTCGGTTGATGAGACGCTACTTCCTAGGTAGGTGAAAGCTATGTAAATAACACAATAAAACTAGATTCCTTCAGTTAAGCAATGATGAGGCTTTTCAGTGCTAAGATGGGTGTCCACTTTGTAACAGCATGGGTTGTAAACAAATCCGGATTTTTTTTGTACGTGCTATTCAATTCTCCTTTCATGGTGTTTTTCTAGGCTGACATCTTCCTATAATGCTGTTGATGGAATTATCTTTGAAGAATAAAACAAGTTTGAATTCTTGAACAATGATTTAATTTCGAGATCCTTGGATTCATAGTTTGAAGAATTCATCTTAATGTTTAGATTCATTTTCCAGTTCGGAATCAAATAGTGTAGCAATCCAATCGGGAATATTATCTTTTCCAAGTCTTCTTCGTCAAATTCCTCGAAGTGCTTTGTGTAGATATCCAATTATTCATTATAAATAATTTGGTTTCCATTTTCTTATTTTTGTAAACTGGAAAAGAACTTGAAAATACTTCGAAATTATGGCGATTTAAAATGGCTTATTTTATTTTTGAAGCACTACAAAATTGTCTTTGGAGCGTTAAACTTTTAATATAGGAATACAAAACAGAAATATAGCCATTATTCTTTTTCAAATCCTCAATTAAATTGGATTTCAAGCGAATAGATTAGCAGGATCTTCTAGTTGACATATAATGCAGATAGTTTTAAAAGATTTAAAACACTTGCATAAACCGTTGAGTCAAATAAGTGTAACTGACAGGTAATGACCCCGAGATCGTTTGCGAGCTTGGTTGTGACTGGTGACAAATTTTAAAAGCTTCGAAATTAGATTGAAACTTTACTTTAGTCAACAGAAAAACTGCCGAGAGCGTGGTTGTCTAATTTCTATTACTGACTCCACGGCCTTACGAACTTGGGGATACGTGTATAAAAAGTCAAGATTATATAGTAATAAAGATAATTGTATGAAAGAAAAATCCTCTTTGTTTTTCATCCCACAAGTAAGAACATGAAATAGAGTGACGTCACAACTTGATAATGAGAGAAAGTGACGACATGAGAAGATTACAAACGGTCGCAAGAACAAGATGGCAACGAGAGAAATGACAGCTGGCCGACAGAATAACACAAAGAGAAGAGCTGGATGATCGAAGACAAGAAGAGACGATATAACTAAAAGAAAGACAATAGCTGAGTCTGACACATCTTGATCCTATTCACCAAGTTCGATTTTTTTAAGCGGAGTTTAACAGGTTTGAATTCAGAGTTTTCCTTCTCCTAGACTAGTTGCCTCGTCAAGGCTGAAGAACCTAGTCTGTCCTACTATTTACCCATTGCTGGAGCGAGAATAATTGGATTCATACCTTTCCCAAGGGTATTAGTGTTATGTGAAATGCAATCAGCCTCGTCCAGGATTTGAACTCGTGTCGCCGTGTCTAACACATCTTGATAGCCATTTTACTTCAGTACATAAAACATTGGTTTACAATATTTTTTCTTCATAACTTCCTAAACAGTCATGAATTAGGTGGGTATCATACAATAACTGATGTTTATACAACAGCATTGCTTCTAACAAAGCCTTCATCAGATGATGACTCTGGGTGCAAGCATGGTTTCGGGGCCGAAGCATCATTACCACAAGCCCAGAGCGCTCCAGCAGTGTCTCACGACACCACCAGACTTTGTCAGATTGTTGTCGCTCTATGGGATTGCCAGATCCACGCTGATGCAGTTAGAGCCTTATCTTGGATCTTTTCAATGTATTTCCTCTTGTCTGATGGAGGAAGTCCGAGATTAGTCAAGAAAACGGGGGTTGAGTTGGCAATAAAACCTCTGCCTCCGACTTCGATAGGAAATACATTTGTTATCCAACCATTTCTGACACATTGTTCTCGCAGATCTTCATATTGGCCCAGCGGTTAGAGTGTTCGCCAATGGCCCGGGAGACCTGGGTTCAATCCCAGGTCGAGTCATACCAAAGACTTTAAAAATGGAACTTGATACCACCTTGCTTAACACTCAGCATTATAAGGGACGGTTCAAGGGTAAAGTGGAGCAATCCAGGGAATGGAGTAGCGCCCTCCCCTACACCTTGGTGTAGTAGCTATCGAAAAGGGAGCCTTCGGGTCACCCTCGACTATGGTCGCTAACTTTACTTTTACTTACGCTGATGTGCCCAGTCGAAATTTTCTTCAAAAGGGACCGTTAAATCAATAACAAAAACTTTTTTTGCTTTAACGGACCAAATGACAATATCTGGACGCTTTGTCATTAACGCTATTTCAGTTGAAAATATGAAGTTATGTTTTAAATCGGTTGCAACATGCCAGTCCTTGCAGCACTCAAGCAATGATGGTTTACGCATATTTTCACGTGCAGTTTTCGAAATATTTCCTTCTTTCACGAACTGAATTGCTCTGTTGTTGATAATATTTACAGCTTTATTGGCAGTCTCACAACATGTTTTCGAGGCCTCAGAAAAAATCTCCAGGACTTCTTTATGTCTCCAAGTACAGCTTCTTAGAGCGTACTCACATCCAATGAGAATATGTTTGAGGCTCGCAGTTTTCCCACATGCTATGCTAGGATGTGTTTTAATTCTATTTAGCTATCTGATATATAATTCTATATAATTCTAATTAGCACTTTATAGGTATTTCTATTATAATGAGAATTTTGATAATTTAACAATGGCTTTCAGTGAAAACATAAACTTGACAAAATAATCATTCATTGACAAATTGGACAGGAAATTTGTCAATAAGCTTTTGTTTTCTTTTTTGTGTGTAATACAATGATTTTTTTCAATCTCTGTAATATATAGTGACTAGTGTATATATCAGGAACCTTCTTGCTTAAGAAAGATTGAAGGTGCCCTATCATTGGCTATCGCCAATATTGTTTCGTGAAATGTTTTGCTTATTTCAATATTCCCTTGAACATTCAAAAATCCTTATCTTTTGGGATCACATTTAAGATAACTTGCGAGCAAAAACAAATAATTTGGTTTGGGGTTTTACAAAAATAAAACAAGAATTTTTTTATTTGGTTTGGTTTGGTTTGGTTTGGTTTTATGGCATATCAACCATTGTGGGTTATTTAATGCCAAACCCTGTTTATGCATATAGATATAGGTATATGATTTGTTACTGAATAGTGTGTAGATAACATTATTTTAAAACGAGCCAGGGTTCATTTGTTTGCACACAGTTAAATAGTTTAAAGTTTACAATACTAATAATTCTAGTTAAGATCATTCATTAAATGGTTCTATGTGATCCATAAATGGCACCTAACAGGTATTACCACTCCAGGTCAGGGTGGAACCGGGAGAAATAGCAATGAAGGGATACACCACATTCCCCAGAACTCCTGGAGTGGAACCTCATCAACAGATTATTTAGTTTCATCTTCTTTTATTTTCACAGAATTTTATGTCCCATTCTTAAGGACGTATTCTGGCTTGTATTAATACCATTGGGTATAATGGTCAAATTTTGATTTCTTGCACAATTCTCACAGGATCACCTTTCCCACCCAGTCAGGCCAAGTCTATTACTTCTTTTGTGCTAGTTTGCTACATTCGTTTATTATGTAATTAAGCGTTTCATGTCTTTCTCCGGATTGTGAATTTTCGTTTTTACACAATTGCTCTCGACCCAGTCGGCTAGGGCTGTAGAATACGCCGATTGCAGAGGAGTAAGACCTCCCTCCAATGAGTATTCTGGGTATGACTCGAAACCTACTGATGAAGATGTCCCAGTCCTGTAGCTTCGGGAAATGTGGAGTATTCTTTTATTGTTGCAGTCTTCAGATAAGACCGGTGGAAGAACAACCCCAACAACGGGTGATAGGTGAACGCTATTTTATTAGCAGAAAAGGGAAGTCATACAAAAGAAGTACTAACCGTTCACGGCTTGCAGTCTATCTGTCAAATATCTCGTAAGAAACGAGAAGTTGTCTTCCCCAACGAGCTTGGTCGGAGAATATGTTTAGACTGGACGAGTCCATCTTTGTGGTATGGTATGATATGTCCCCATAAATTTATTATCTTAAGAATGAAAATGGGTGTTACAATTCAATTAAACACCACTCATTCTGTTTAGAATTAGTACGTAGTTTAAATATAAAACAGTTCTATTTCTAACAATTCTGTTTAGCAGTAGTACGTAGTTTAAATGTCAGTTCTAGGACCCTATCAGGTGTTACTACTCCGGGTCAGAGTGGACCTGGAAGTGATGGCAATGAAGGGGTACACTGAATTCCTCATTACTGGAACCTAACCATCAGGTTGTTTAGCATCATATCCAGGATACTCGTTGGGGGAGTCTTAGATGCAGAGATATAGTCGATGTATTTTCTGTCTGGGGCCCCTAAGAAATGGAATTGGTGATTTGAGTTCAAATCATTGTTGAAGCAGTAATGTTGCATAGTCGTAATACATATACAACCATACACATATACATGCGGAAACAAAATCAACAATAATGACGAACGAACACACTTCTTCAGAAAAATATACCTCTCACACTTTATTCGAAAGGGTTGCGAAAAGGTTATGTGTAAGAGGTGAGTTGAAGACTGAACAGACTGCAACATATTGACCCCCCCCCCAAGTTCCTCTGTCTTTTGTAGCACTTCTTTTCTCATTCTGCTGGGCTGCTCAACCGGGGGCCCTGGCCTCTGCTGGGTCTTGGTTCTCACTGCCTCGAACTGCAACAAACTGGCTCCAACTAACTGAACCTGTCTGTGGCACCGGGTTATATAATTGTTTGGCGTCCACCTGCTTCTTGTGGGCATCGCATCTGCACCCAATTCAACCCGTCAACAGTCAAGGTTATACCCTGATATCTTCGACCGGATGCACCTGTTATTTACACAGGTGCATTTCTTATTTGACAGCTCGGCCGAGGGTCAACATGTTACAGTAAGTGTTTCACTTCGAACTAATGCCCAAAGGATAGGCGTAAATCCATCTGTTCTCTCAGCATAAGTTATCGACTTATAGTTGTTTGTTGGCTCCCTTTTCAATAGCTACTACACCGAGGTGTAGGGAAGGGCGCTACTCCTTTCCCGGGATTACTCCACTTTACCCCTGATACGTACCTTGTATTGCTGAGTGTTAAGCAAGGAGGTATCAAGTACCATTTTAAAAGTCTTCGGTATGACTCGACCGAGGATTGAACCCAGATCTCCCGGACCATGGGCGAACACTCTACCCACAAGCCAATGAGCCGGTTTTAAAATCGACTAATAGTACAGTAACCAATTCAGGAGAAGGAAAACAACTCAGTTTAAAAACTGACATTGTGTCGCGTTCGGCTCGTGATGAGGAGGTCGGGTAAACACACACACACTCACACACAAATGGAATCAGAAATATATATATATATATATATATATATATATATATATATATATATATATATATATTCTTATATGACAATCCCCACCACAATATACACAAATACTTAGAATACGTGTGCCAGACTGAGCAAAGATTCGGCATTGTGTCAGCTACCTAGCTTTCGTGCCTGGTAGTTGTATTTGCCTTTTAAACTTAGCCTTAGAGGACCGTCCTCCCAGGCTTTACCTGTTTTGCTGGGTTGGGTTTATTGCTCAGCGTCTTAGGTGTCCCAAAAGGATAATGCCGATGAGGATAAAATATTTTTGGACCTCGATTCGTGCGCGGCCCCCACAATAAAACTCTGCATTCTGGCTTGTTGAGAATTCAGTTAAATACTAAGCTTAGTAAATAAAACAATATACCCTGACCACTGAATTTAAGCAATAATGGGCCTGTTTAGTACTTAGATGGGTGACCGCTTATTATTTGCAGATACTGTTAAAAATTTGTGTGTTCGACTAAGCAAAGCTTAGTTGAACACTTAATAGACCCTGATCACTGAATTTAAGAAGAGAAAAAACAGAAAAAGAGAGAAAACAAGAGAGAATGACTCGTATATGCGTAAAACATTGTTTGTGGCTTGCGTACAAACGTACCGATGCCTTGACATTTCTCTTCGCGCTATTGCGTGGGTGGACACGGTGTGTGTGTGTGTGTGTGCGAGTATATGGAGGTGTGGGCCAGACGCAGCGTGCAATGGACGTGTACGTTTGTGCCTTTGAAATATAAGCGAAGGAAAAAAATGCTAGGGTTGTGAGATATGGAGTTGTTTGTGCGTGTACAAAAAAGCGTTTGTCTCCTAACGTTGTTGATAGTTGAGACGCAGATATTTCTCACGAATAAAATCAAAAAAGGGAGTGGAAATGGAAGAAGAAAAACAAGAAAAAGAGATAATAAGCAGGGAAGAGAGAGAGAGAGAGAGAGAGAGAGAGAGAGAGAGAGAGAGAGAGAGTAAATGTACAGATGAGTGAGAGGGAGAGACAGGAGAAAAATAATAAAAAAAACAACAAAAACAAAGCAGTTGTGTTAGCTACTGGATTGTTTAAGAGATGGCGTTTTTTCTCTTTTTCTTTTCTTTTCCGGTGGATAAGCAAAACCGTAAAAGCATTTTTAATCTCATTCACTTTCAAAGTAAAAAAAAAAAAAAAAAAAGAATAAATAATGTCCCATTTTGTTAGTTGTTTATTTCACATTTCGTTCATGAGAATTTGTTTCTGTATTACAAGACTGAAATCGAAATAAAACAGTTGACATCACTGATTACAATTAAATCGTGATATTCAAGTTTATCTCAGTTTGGCACAAGGCTACAGTAATTGAGCACCTAATGAGTATTAACCTCAACAGCAATAACTACTCAAAAAACCTTGCGACCAATTGCACTGCGGCATATGCCCTTCTGCTCTGAAACGATTCCAGGATCCTCCGAGGTCAGGGACAATGAGGACTTCTTTGCGGTGATAATCTCATTTATCACGATAATACTCAAATGTATATTTATATTTTTTGAAACTAAACAGGTGCGAGAGAGTGTCATTTATTTGGTATTAACGTACATTTAGGCGGAAGTGCCCGTGGAGTAATGGTTATCGTCATTGTAAATGGACACGGCGACACGAGTTCAAAACCTGGACAAGACTGATTGCATTTCACATAGCACTAATACCCTTGGGAAAGGTATGAATCCAATTATTCTCCCTCCAGCTATGGGTAAATAGTAGGACAGACTGGGATCTTCAGCCTTGGTGAAGCAACTAATCTAGGAGAAGGAAAGCTCAAATAATCAATAAAAATAATAATACCATACAAACAAATGGTATATGCACAACCTAGCACCTGTCCTAGAAAATAACACACAAAAACACCTATGGGACTTTTACATCTCAGCCAGAAGACCAAAAAAGAGAACTTGCAAAATTGTCGACTTTGCTGTCTCGGTTGACCACAGGATGAAACTGAAAGAATGTGAAAAGAAGGATAAGTACCTCGACCTTGCTAGAGAATTGAAAAAACTATGGAACATGAAGGTGACAATTATACCAATTGTAATTGGTGCGTTTGGAACAGTAACTAAAGGATTACTAAAGGGACTGGAGGACTTGGAAGTTGGCAGGCGGGTGGAGACCATCCAAACTACTACATTATTGAGAACGGCCAGAATACTGAGAAGAGTCCTGGAGACTTGAAGAGACTTGCTGTCACCCAAACTCCAGTGAAAGACCATCAGATGTCGCTGATGTGAAAAACTCTACTGAGTAAATAATAATCCTTTATAAACATTTATAGCTTCAAGTAAGTTATTCTTTGCGCAAAGATTCAAGTGTTCCATCAAATATTATTACATTTCAAACGTATTTATCTAACTCACAGGTAGGACCTAATTAGTGCTACGAGTGTGGGTCACAGTGGACCTATAAGGAATCTTTCGCCTTGTCAAATGCCTTAATAAAAGCTGGTATACACCAGTCCTAGTTTTATATCAGTGTCTTTTTTCGAGATGACTCATTTACTAAAATCTTGGTATCTATCATAGCATTAGTTTGGGAGATGGCCTTTGACCCGACAAGATATTTCATCCGACATTTGGCTGGTCTTATTTTTCATTCTATGTAGTGTCTATCCTCCCTACTGATCAGTCTAATGGAAAAAGCATTTTTGTCAATGATCACTCGACCGTGTAGCAAATATTACTGGGTTATATGGTACCAATAGAACCCATTGAGTGACCTGATTATATATATATATATATATATATATATATATATATATATGATAGAAATAAGTGGCAAAATGGATTAATAAAAACCATTACAACGGGTTAGTGGTAATATTTCGTTCTTTATGAACAGAGAAACTTCTTCCGACTAAACAATTCATGCGTCTCTCTATATTTTAGAAAATGACGAAATAGATAAACTAATGGAGAATCTACTCTCTCTCTCTCTCTCTATATATATATATATATATATATATGAAAGTAAATAAATGATTGAAATCCGACAATATGTAGAAAAATTGATAACAAAGTAATCTAAGTGGAAGGAGAGATTTATTGAGACGTCGACACTATCACGTTTCGGTTCTACATGGATGTTTAAAAATGCAATGGATTTTGCATTTTTAAACATCCATCGTTGACTTAACATCACTAATATCACCCCTCACGGTCCTGATGATGGTTCAGTAAAACCGAAACGTGATAGTGTCGACTTCTTAATAAATCTCTTCTTCCACTTACATTACCTTGTTATCAATTTTTCTACATATATATATATATATATATATATATATATATATATATCGATAGATAGATAACGTAGACGCAGAATCAACAGTTCTCGTGACTATCAGTTTCTTGCCTATGTGATCATTAGACCACAGAATTGTTTGGGATATACACAGCTTTTGGTTTGATGATCGCATCGTTAACCGTGTGTCTGTGCTATCTTAACTCAAATACATATGCTTTATTAACGATATAATGAATAGTACTTAGTACTATTCATTCATAAATATACCAAGGTATATATATATATATATATATAAGGTGTTGTCGGAATACAAAAATATAATATCAAAATTATTATTTTTATTAGAAACATACTCCCCACTGATCCTAATTAAAAAAAAAAACTTATTATATATTATAATAAGTTGAAAACCTCCAACTTAGTCATTAAAAATAATTCCTCTCTCTCGATTAGAGTTTTGCAAAAAACCAACGTTATATATCAATTTAAATGTCCTTTAGGAAATTGTATCTCTGATAATAATAATATATATGTTGGTTTAACCTTAACTACCCTATCGAGGAGACTTATAATGCACCTTTCTGATACAAGTTCAATAGCTCAGCTTTAAAAAAAACATTCATGCCCAACAACAAAATTACAGAAAATTCTTACCGAAAACACAATATTAGAACATCAAAATAATAAGCAAAAACTATCGATTATCGAGGCACTACATATTAGGAACATACAACCCAAACTTAATAGAATTAATTTTGAAACCAGTGCTAATGTACTTAAATGTCTTTAGCTACTAACGCTATTTATAGAAACAAATTCGAAAAGTAAACCCAACACACTGCAACGGTACAGACGCTCTTTTTACAAAGTAGTAATATACATACAAAAGTTACATCACTTTTGTAATACATACACCCCTGATGATGGCGCAAAGTCGGGCAGAAAGTACTTGGGAAATAAATAATTATGGAAGGTTTATCAACCAATTCCCGCTGATTATTATAAAATAAATACGGCAATACGAAAGGATCAACAAAAATAAAATGTACACAAAAAATGTCTATTATGTTCAATGAAATATATATATATATATATATATATATATATATAGGCAGCATTTTCTTTTTTAAACACATTTGATTATATAGAACAGACACTCCCTGTCAGCTTATCTTCGATCTATTCAAGTCATGCTAAGACTATAATAAGTCATTTGATTTTTTGTTGGGATGAATTCGGTAAGGATCTGTATTTTCCCCCAAGAACTTTCGGACCTAACTAGAGCCATCTTCAAGGGAATGAATAATGAAATGGCAAGCAGAACAACGTGTCATATACAGTTTTATAAAGAGAAGGAAGAAGAACAGATTAAAGGGAAATTTACGGAAGAAAAGAATTTTACAAGAGGTTAGAGGAAGAATTGCTAGAAAAGTGTTAAAGGCATTTTAGAATGTGGCTGCCATATTCGAAGTTTATCTTGTATAAGGAAGGTTTGTATATATTGTTCCATCTCTCTACACTTCAAAACACTGTCATGTCCCTTCTCCAAGTACAGGAAAATTCCAACAGAAAAATCCTCCAAATTACTCTAAGAAAAAACAAACACAAACCCCAAATTCTTTAAACTTTAAATATAATGATCAACAAACCTTTTGAAAAATGCGGCACTTTCCTTAATTCATTCCATCTCGAAATCAAAAGATTCATATGAAGGCTTAAATGGATCAAAGACAAAATAGGGAGACAAAGAATCTGTCCTATTTAATCCCCCACACATACACCCCCTCACCCCCCACACACATACATATATATATATATATATATATATATATATATAGACATGGTGATACGAATTCAAATCCTGGACGAATCTGTTGGCATTTCACATAGCGTTAATACCCCCGGGGAAAGTATGAATTCTGAATTCAAATCTGTTAAAACTCTGCTTTAAAATGGCCTTGTGTCGCATCCTGTTCGTGCAGAGGGATAGATAAATATATACATATATATTTCTATAGAGAATACATGGTTCACGTACCTGTAATTACTTAAGACAGACGTGTGTGTTTGGGCTTTTCCGTTACTCATAAGTGATATCTAGAAATATAGGAAGTGAATTTGTATACTCATAATAAGATTGACTTTGAAGCTGACATCATTTATTTCCACACGACTAAGTTTATTATTATTATTATTCAATCTCTCTCTCTCTCTCTCTCTCCCTCTCTCTCTCTCTCTCTCTCTCTCTCTCTCTCTTACACACACGCACATACACTAATATATATACAAACAGCGATCTACTCCTGAACATATGCAGATATACACATTTTTTCTTTTATATCTCCATTTCCGTTTTTCTTTCTTTCTTTCTTTCTTTCTTTCTTTCTTTCTTTCTTTCTTTCTTTCTTTCTTTCTTTTAATATTTGTTTTTCTTGTTCTTTTTTCTCTTTCTATTACCTCTTCTTTTTTTTCTTCTCTTTTTTCTTTAGTTTTTCTTTTTTTTTCTTCGTTTTCTATTTTCTTTTACGTTTCCTCTTTTTCTATCTTTATCTTCACTTTTTCTTTTGTTTTCTTTCTTTTCGTTTTCCTTTCTATATTTATTCCAATTTTTTTTTTCTTCTATTTCTTTTACTTTTTCTTTTTCTTTCCTCTTCTCTTTTTCTTTACTTCCTTTAACATTTCTCCTTTTTTTCCTCTTTTTCTTTTACCTTCTTTTTATTCTCTTTCTTCTTCTTATCTTTTTCTTTTCTCTTTCTTTTACCTTCCCATTTTTTCTTTTCTCTTTTTTTTTACTTTTTCTCTCTTTTCTTATCTTTTTTTTTTACTTTTCTTCTCTTTCTTTTAAATTTCCTTTTCCTTTAATATTTTTTTTCTTCCTCTTCATCCCCCCCCATTTTCATTTAATTTCATTTCAAACAAAGGTTTCTGAATTTTTAAGCCAGCGTTTACACTTATATTAAAGTTCAGAAAAAGTTCTTATCATGTCTTGTCTCAGACTTAGTTTAACCTGCATACGATTAAACTTAATTTTTTCTTATTCACAGAAGACCTGGCATTCTTAAATTACAAAGATTTTCTTTTAACAGATTGTCTTGTTTGATTTCTGGTTTTATCTTTCTCATCTGCCAACCTCCATTTCCCTTTGAATTCCACCGATACAAGAAAAATTGGTTCATTAGACTAACATAAAATGTCAGATGAAACTTTTCCCGCGTGACAAAAGCGACCATTTTGGTTCTGATGGTTACATTTCATTCAAAGTTAAGAGAAAAAGGTAGAATTACATCGGCCCAAACAGGAAAGAATTTCTAAAAATAGAAACTTATCAGCGTTTTTATTTTCAGTTTTGTTTTATTTTAAGTTTTATTTTTAGTTTTCAGAATAAAAGTTTGTCCACTCTGTATAACAACAAAAGGAAGAAAAAAAAAATCATATCGTATATTTCACGGGTAGGAAAATGAATTGTTTGCAAAGTATCAAAGCTTTCAACCAGGCAAACAAGTTTTATGTTTCATGCCTTTTCAAAAAAAGTTGCTGTTGAATCAAAACGTGTCGTTTAAAAAAGAACAAAAAGAAAAGGAAAAAAAACAAAAAAAAAAAACAAAACAAAAACAAACGAAAACAAAAACAAAAAACAAACAACAAACAAAAAAAAAAACAAGCCTATTTTTCTTAGCAGACTGTAAAATCAGTTGTGTTCATTAACAAAAAAATAAAAAAAATAGATAATAAATAGATGAAATATGAAAAATAGAATAAAAATTAAGAATTAAAAAAAAAAATAAAGTGGTCTTGTTGTCTCGTAGACTTCGCTGTTCCAGAAGATCATAGAGGGAAAAGGAAAGAAAGCAAAAAGATAGACAAATATCTGGATCTTGTCGGAGAGCTGAAAAAATCGTAGAACATGAAAGTGACGATGATACCAAATGTAGTTAATGATTTAAGAATGGTCCCCAAATGCCTAGAATATAGACTTTGGGAACTAGAACCCCCCCCCAAAAAAAAACAAAACCGAATTTAGACCATCTAGACCACAGCAGTGTTAAGATCAGCAAAAATATTTAGAAGGAGTTAAATAATAATAATAATAATAATAATAATAATGCTGATGATGATAATAAAGACCCGACAAAACAGCTAATGTAGGTTATGTGGCGACAGAGACGAAACGATCAAACACATAATAAGCGAATGCTGCAAATTAGCTCAGAGGGAGTATAAGGCGAGACACGACAGGTTGAGGAATGATCCCTTGGGAATTGTGCAAGAAATTGATATTTGACCATACGAACAAATGCTATGTGCACAACCCAGAATCTGTCCTGGAGAATGATACAAACTGCTTTGGAATTTTGAGATATAAACAGATCGCCTAGTCTCGGCCAGACGACCAGACCTTGTCATAATCAACAACAAAAAAAGTGAACTTGCCGAATTATGGACTTTGTTGTCCCGACTGACCACAGAGTAAAATTGAAAGAAAGGAAAAAGAAGGATAAATACCTCGACCTTGCTAGAGAACTGAAAAAACTATGGGACATTAAGGTGACAATTATACCAATTATAAGTTGTAGTCTTGATACAGTCACTAAAAGATTGGTACAGGGACAGAAGGACTTAAAAATAAGAGGACGAGTGGAGACCATCTAAACTATAGCATTGTTGAGATCGGCCAGAATACTGAGGAGAGTCCTGGAGACTTGAGGAGACTTGCTGTCACACAAACTCCAGAGGAAAACATCAGCTAACGTTGGTGTGAATAACGCTCAAAGGAGTAAAATAATAATAATGATAATAATAATAATTATTATTATTATAATTGATTCACTGAGAACTGTGCAAGAGACTAAAGTTTGGCCCAGCTAACAAATGGTATATGAACAAACCAGACTCTGTCATAAAAGATAAGAAACATAGAATTCTCTGTGACTTTCAGATACAATCTGATCGCCAAATGATCCCCAGCTTTGATGGTTTCTCTTATTTAATGGCATATCAACCTTAGTAGGTTATTTAATGCCAAAGCTATTGTCCTAGAAGAACAGTAGTGGTACAATTTGACCCATAACTGGGAGGATAAGAGGGTTCATGCCTTTCCTAAGGGTATTTGCCCGAAAGTGAATGTAATAGCGCGACTGGAGCACGAACTCGCTTACTACGATTCCGCAGTCCATCGCTTTAACCAATTACACCACAAGGACACCCCATCCCCAGCTTTGAGTTAAATGGTACCAATACAGTTCTTTGACAAGAATAGCTTTGCCATTAGTTTGGTTTAGTTGTGTTTTATGGCATATCAACTCTTTTGGGTTATTTAAAGCCACATTCTTTTTATACAGATATATTATAAATATGTTTTGTAAGCGAATAGTTTGTAGGTAACATTTCTAAACGAAACAGGTCTCATTTGTTTGCACACAGTTAAATGGTTACAAGTATAACAATTTATTGTTTGCACACAGTTAAATGGTTTCGAGTATAGTAAATGAATGAATAGTTCTATTTGACCCACCGATAAAACCCTACCAGGTACTACCAATCAAAGTCAGAGTGTACCTAGGAGTAATTGCTATTAAAATGTATTCAACATTACCAAAAGCTTCAGGAAAGTTTGATATTATAATTAGAACATTTATTGAGGGTCTTACCGTTCTACAGGAAGGTAGTCAGCATATTCTATAGCCCTAACCAATAGGGCTGACTCTGATATTTAATAACCGACGAAGGTTAATATGTCATTAAACAAAGCAACCAAACCACCGATGTGAGTGCGATGTGAAATACAGTCAACTTCGTCCCGGATTTGATCTCAGGTGTCCGGGTTTATTTCCAATGTTGATATCTTCATTGATAGTTTTTATGTCTTTTAACTAGAATATCATCATCATCATCATCATCATCATCATGTCTGATATCCCTGACCCTCGCTCGCCGCTTCACCCCATCATTCATCGCCTCTGGCAGGTCTTCAGGGCTACATCCCGTATCCTCACATAGCTGCTGTATGTATGTTCGAGCTGGTCGTCCTGCTTTTGACCGGCCATATGCTGGGGTCCATAGGAGTACATCACTTATGAGCTTGACCTTGCTTCTCCACCAGTGTCCTGCGTGTCTGGTTCGTCTAACTTGGATAGTTTTCGTGATGGGAGGCAGGTGTCCGTATAGTTGGTGCCTTGAGGGGTGTTGCTGCCAGGATTTGTTCAATATTGCTCGCAACATTCTTGTGTAATTGCCGTCTAGCTTTTTCTCCAGCCGTTTAGTTAGCGTCCAAGTAGTGCATCCATATAGCAGTATCGACACGACCGCTGCCTATGTTCTTGAATTTGTTGACTGTTTAAAATCTTAGATTTTGTGGTAAACATAATGAGTGGTATGCAGCCTTTACAACATAAAAAGGTTTTCCCCTTCTGCATCAAATGTTTATTCAGCATCTTGGTCAAGGGTCTACAATTTTTTTTCAGCTAGCAGGCTAACTCAGGAGGGTCCAGGGCTGCAGTTTTAAAAGGACAGGAAAAAAAAACTAAATTTTTAAGGTAACAATCATAATTTATTAATGAGACATGCTGTTTGCAATAGATAAAAAATTTAAAAAATTGTAATATCAGGATTAAAGGGAAAAGTTGCTTGAAGGAACACATCAGACAAGTGGTGATTTGACATTTGTGAACATGTACCATATTCAAAATTAACGCTATGTGCGAAATGGACATATAATGTTCATTACTATAGAATACAGAAAGAACATAGGAATCTCGGAATTCGAAAACACGTAACGACTTCTTGTTCAGGTACGAAACCTTTTTATTAACTTTGAGTTAAAGGTTTCGACGTAAGGAGGAGAGATACAATCTTCTATGCTGTCTTATTCAGTTGGTCCCCAACTCGAGCGCCCCCCCACCCACATAGGGCGCAAATTCGCCTCACGTCTGCGAGCTCCAAAAATCGATCCTTCTCGTTTGGCGTCGACTACACGACTCTTTCTCTCTTCAAATTCTCACACAACCTTCGCGCGCTTCCGGTGCGTGACGTCACCCGCACCCTGTCACCCAGTATCGTCTCCGACTATTATGACATCTGAGTGACACCTCCATCCGCCCGCGCGCACCCGCGTTAACAACCTGCTTCAATGTTACACCCAACCAACCCATGTGCTGAGCCGAAAGGTTCTCAGCCTAACTAAACTCAAAGGCATGAAACGAAATCCCTCGGCTATTTTATAACAAACACAGCATTGGCATGCTTCATTATATTCACAGTGGTATTTCATGCTAAACCTGGGTGTGGGTGATAAGGTTAGAGAATCTTCCAGATCGAAGTACATGGTTCTTATAAAAATTGAGGATGTCGACTTTAAATCTGAAAACTGAAGATCCCGACTTTCATCCTCATTTGTTAAGGTACTTCTTCACCGTCAACATCAAAAGGCAAAAAGAAAATTTTGAAAGCTGAATCAAAAGCCACACGGACGGGCCTCAAGGGCTGCAGGGATAGACCTTGGAGGCTGCATAAACCCGCGGACCGCCGGTTGAGGATCACTGATTTAAATTATAGCAACACAAACCAATATATTTTTGGGAAGTAAATTAGTAATTCACTATTTCTGCGTTTCTCATCAACAACTAATAATGGCATTATTATCTTTTTTGTATAGGGATAATAGCTGACCTGCTGAACTCTGACCTCGAAGTAAGCGAGTTCAAACTCCAATCATATTCTTGCGTTTGCTTTCCAATCAACATCTTACAAAAAAATATGAACCCCCTTAATTCCCTGCTGTTCTTCTACAATCAGGATTTGGCATCAAATAAGGCACGAACGTTGATATGCCATTAAAAAAAGAAACTAAATTAAACTCATCAAAAACCAGATAAAACACCGAAAATTACGTGGTGCATTCAATAAGTTTCCAGACTTTTTGTACGGGCATTTAAAATTGTCGTAGACTCTTGAGAATTACCTGTTATTGCTATACATCTTATCAGATGGCAGACCAATTTTAATGATTTCAGGTTCAAATAAACAGCTACAGCAGCAATTGGAATACACCCTACTAAAGCCTGATTGTCACAGCTGCTGAATTTCAAAAATGCAATCTGGACGTGAGGACACTTTAGAAGAATGATATGCAATAAAATTCTGTTTTAAACTTGAAAAAAAATGTCACAGAAACGTATGGAATACTTCAGAGTGCTTATGGAGCATCTTGCGTGAATCGAGCACGAGTTTTTGAGTGGCATAAGAGATTCAAGGAAGGCAGGGAGTCTGTGAGGGATGATGAGAGGTAGGGAAGAGTAATGAAGTCAATACACCAGAGTTGATTGGCCAAAGGGTTACGGTGAGGGTCAGGGTTATTATATTGAGGTTTTAAGTGAGTTCAGGAAGAGATTCCGTTGCAAAAGGCCAATACACTTCAAATAAGGTCAGTGGCATTTCTAGCAGGACAATACACCAGTCTACAGTTCCATCTTTGTCACAGATTATTTGACCAACATGGGCATCAAGACAGTTACTCAGCCTCTCTATAGTCCAGACCTTGCTCCTTGTGACTTTTGATTATTTCCTAAGCTCAGAGGCTGTCGTTATGAGACAATTGAGGAGATGAAAGAGGCTGTGACGAAGGTTATTGACACTCTCACACAAGAGGACTTCCGTGGGGCCTTCCAGAAGCTGCTGGAACAGTACAACAAGTTTATTGCAGCCGGAGGAGATTCCTTCGAAGAGGACTAGAGTTTCATGTGTGTACTATCAATAAAAGTGCCCATACGAAAAAAGTCTGGAAACTTATTTAATGATCCTCGCACGATTCATTTTTTTTTTACTCGTACTCTCGTCTTAATTTCAATTGCTTTTTCGACTCTGACTAAACCAGTAGTTTTCCCCCCTTTTTGGAGACGGGATCCCTTTTCTATTTCCGGGTCTATCTCGTGGATCTACACTGTTATGGTACCCAACCTGCGGTCGATAATGAACTCTTCCATGACTATTAATACCAGGCTCCGTACTTATTCCCGACGAACACTTGGCAGTCGGACGGACTTCTAACACTTTGTACATATGTTGTATTATACTTCGTTAATATACTTTGTTCCATGCAAACCCGAGTTGTGTTATTCTTCCGGACCCTTTCCTGGTCCACAACATACACATAAAAAAAAACAACTTGTGGAACCCTATAGAAATAGAAATGAAATTTGTACAGAATATTTAATTTGCACTGATGACATTTTGTGGGAGGGATGTGCTTACCTTGCAATGCACAAATTGCAAATTCTTGGTGATATTTTCGACAAAAACACAACAAATCTGAATCAGTATTTGCTCATCATATTGGTACTATTTACCAACCCCTCCGCTCGGGCAGGATATGACACAAGGTCAATTTTTAAGCGGAGTTTAACAGGTTTGAATTCAGAGTTTTCCTTCTCCTAGACTAGTTGCCTCAACAAGGCTGAAGAACCTAGTCCGTCCTACTATTTACCCATAGCTGGAGGGAGAATAAGGGGGTTCATACCTTTCCCAAGGGTATTTGCCCGAAAGTGAACATAATAGCGCGACTGGAGTACGAACTCGCGTACTACGATTCCGCAGTTCATCGCTTTAACCATTACACCACGAGGACACCCCGCTCATCATATTGGTAAGTGCTGTTTCGCCCAAATATGCTATTCCAAAGATTGCAACATTTTGACCGCCTTTTGGTCTGTTTAATGGATACTCAGAAGCCATCATCATCATCATCATCATGTCGTGCCGCCAGGACGGATATCCCTGACCCTCTCTCACCACTCCTCCCTATTGTTCATCACTTCTGGCAGGTCCTCAGGGCTACATCCCATATCCTCACAGAACTGCTGTATGTAGGTTTTGCTTGGCCATGTGAGGGGGTCCATTGGAGTACATCACTTGTGAGTTCGTCCCCGCTTCTCCAGCAGTGTCCTGCATGTCTGGTTCGTCTAACTTTGATAGTTTTCGTGATGGGAGGTAGGTGGCCGTACAGCTGCTGCTTTGTGGGGTGTTGCCTCCAGGACTTGTTCAAAATTGCTCGCAGCATTCTTGTGTAGTTGCCGTCAAGCTTTTTCTCCATCCGTTTAGTCAATGCTGTGCAATGCATCCATATAGCAGTATCGACACGACCGCTGCTTGGAAGAAACTGCGTTTCATTTTATCAGTCAGGTCTGACCGATAGCCTATCGTTAGCTGTCCATGCTTTTGCTAGTCGCGTGTCGATGTCATTTTCGGTTGATGAGACACTGCTTCCTAGGTAGGTAAACTTGTCAACTGGTTTCAGAGAGCTGTCGCCTTGTGGGGATATGTTTTGATTTAAGCACATGTATTCCGTTTTTTGTGAATTGACATGGAGGCCAGGCCAAAATTTTGGGAATGGTTGCTGTTTAAACTGAATTTTCAAACGTCTGCACTATTAATAGTCTGGTGGATATAGTCCACAATGGGTGTCATAACCGTAAGCAATTCTTGATAAAGCAAATTTGGTATGGCTAGAAAGCTTATCCTATATACATTTGTAATATTATGGACGGGCGTCGTCATTAAATTGCGGCGGTCTCAAGGTTAAAGAACATTCGAGCACATCAGCTGTCATCAGTCATTGGGTACAAAGGTCTGACGATCAAAAATGTCACGAACCTCGCTCGTGCAGGCCGAGTGACCAGTAGAGTTCAGGCGTGATTTTAATATAATCATGCGTGAATTTCACGTGTTGCACAACTGTTCTACTGGTGAGCATCGAACCTTCAAGAACCTTCGAATTGATTCCATCAAATCGCTATATAAGAAAATCAAGTAGCGAGATTTTGGCAGTTCAAGACAGGTTTTCAAACAGGTTTCAACAGAGGCGCACGCTGCACGAAGCATATCATTTAGAGCCCAGCCTGTCATAGCAATCCGACTGATATGATAAACATCAACACGCCTACGATTTAAAACGCCGCTGCCATCGCAAAGAAGAGGAAGGTGAACCTTTCCATGTTCGCTAGCTGAAGTGCGCGGTGGGAAAGAGAGATCAAGAAAGAAGACGTTTGATAGCGACAAAAGAGAGAAGGCGAGGAAGAACGCTATTGAACGATTTTTTTAACAACAGTCCGCTGTAATTCCCGAAAATAAAACGACTACTATTTTCTTCCTTGAGATTCAAGTTTCGAGTGGTTCTTTTCTGCGAATTAATTTCTTTTTGTCAGACACAACGTTTTAATTTTTTTTTTTTCTGGTCCTATACTACACTTTCACGTATAGAATTCCACTTGCATGAGTCTTTAGTAAGAATTTTTCACATCTCATAGACTAAGGGGAGGTATTCATCGGAATTTTCCGGAAAATGCGCTAAAGTTATATATATATATATATATATATATATATATATATGTATTCAACAGAAACTACCATAACTTAAGTTTTATGGCCATGCACTTAATACTAATATGATGCATACGTATTAAAGAAAGCAAACTGTTTACAATATTAACAAATTTTGCTGATGTCATCATTTTTAACCACGAGTAAATTCCTTTCTTTATCAATTTGTCAGATCAAAGAATTTTATCGAAAATGTTAAGCATATCTTTTAGCCAATAGTAAATTGAATATTTGTTGGTTGGATAAGTTTTTCAAAAGTTATTGGCAGAATTAGGAAACCTGCGTATTTCTCTCAACCCACACATTTGCAAGTTCTAATATTTCCAGGAAAATTACGGGAGAAAATTTGTTTTCTTAAAATTAATCAGATTTTAGCAGCTTAATAGGTAAGAGAAAGACAGAGAAGTGGGTTTCCTGACTCAAGAAATTGCAAAGAATGTGAAACAAAAGTGAAAGTGAAAGTGAAAGTGAAAGAGTACTTTGAAAAAAGTCTAATCAAATAAATCAAAGACGTTCCTCGAAAAGTCGTCGTCCTCATTTTTATGTCGGGATCATCACATATTTCCCAGTGTCTAAGATAGAATTGTTACAAGATTTCCGACGACATGTTTTACAAGCTTGCGTATAAGATAATCCATGATATTCATAATCTTTCTCCTCACAGATTTTTTTAATAACTTTCAATTGCTGCGAATGAATTGTATAAGCCAATCAGGCATCCATAGTTGAGCTATTTTGACAGGGACCAAAACTTTCTAAACAAGATTCGAAAACCATTTTGTTCCACCAAGAACATCTAGTTGCAATTTTTTGTTCATGAACATGCAAGGAATGGTAAAATGTTGCACTCTGTTCATGGAAGATTATCAGGCTGCAGTTGAGAGTATTTTGATATAATCGATTTAAATTGTGAAATAGCGCTTCTCCATCTCCAACACACACTTCATTTTTATTGGTGATTATGTTGGTTCGCTTATTCAGAAGGTACTGGCACAGTTTAGTCTTCCGTGGCTTTCGCATGAGACCATCTTTGAACAGCACGGTTATATCAGGCATAAGTTTCTATGCGAAATAATCTTGAATGTAGTCATCTAATTGTGTCAACACAATCAGCCTCAAGTACAAGACTGTGGGATCGATGTTAATCTTCTTTCCTTGGATGTTCACACCAGGAAAGGGATCATCCTGGCCGTTTCCCTTTTTTACGGCTTTTTCAACTCATATTCCATCAAGAGATGCTTGAATTTTTCACCTTCCTTGCCCCCATCGGGCAAATACCATCACACACACACACAGACACACACACACAATTACATATATATATATATATATATATATATATATATATATATATATATATATATATAGAAAAAGGTAAAACGGAAGAAAGATATGTTTGATGGCAGTACCGCCTTGAACTACCGAAACTGTGTTATCACCCTGGTTGGCGGCTGATGAGGCTAGGGTATCGCACGTGCTTTCACACGTTGTGTGATTAAAAAAAAGAATATATATATATATATATATATATATATATATATAGAAAGAGGTAAAACGGAAGAAAGATATGTTTGGTGGTTCATTTATTGCGCCGACACGTTTTGACTTCAATGTTTTGTCTGAATACAAAAATATTTTATCAAAATTATTTTTGTGTGAGAAATAATTATAACAGATGAATTTTTTGATACAGTTAGAAATCTTCATCCACTTTTCACACATACACACACACACACACACACACACACACACACATATATATATATATATAATGAACAATAATCCGACGGTAGCTTCACTGGGATCATAGTGCAGTAACTGTTTCCTCCACTAGAAACAAACTGCCATTCCGGTTATAGTTAACGGAATCAGGCGGCACCCGTGGATTCAATAAAGGACGTGTTTCTAAGTTCCGTGTAGGTTCCCGAGTTCGACAAGAAACAGCTAAAGAAGGCTGGAGGACATATCAGCTAAAACTTTGAGAATATAACTATAAAGATGAAGACAATAGTCTGAAAACCCTGAATGATGCCGATTTTATAGCTTAAAAACGAATACTATCTACATATAACAAATGAAATTAATAAAGAAAATAATAATTACGATCAAAAAAACAAAAATAGAAAAAGGAAAATTATATGGTTTAACCCCCCTTTTTGTAAACTAGCAAATATAGATGTAGGTAAATATTTTTTGAGACTGATAGATAAACATTTTAAACAAGATAATATATTACATAAAATATTTAATAGGAAAACCTTGAAAATAAGTTATTCTTGCACAAAAAATATTTCTCAAATAATAGTCATAATAATGAATTAATTAATAAATTTCGTAACCGAGTAAATAATAATAATATTAATAGTAAAAAAATAGAATGTAATTGTAAATCTCGAAGTGATTGTCCAACGAATGGTTTGTGTAATTTAGATAACGTAGTATATCAAGCTATTATTTATCCAAAAGAGGACATAAATGATAAGAAATATTATATTGGCATTTCATCTACTAATTTTAAAATTAGGTATGGAAATCATAAATTTTCCTTCTCCCATGAGCATCAAAAAAATCAAACTGCTCTATCTAAACATTATTGGGGATTAAAAGATAAAGGGTTAACCCCTGAAATACAATGGTCCATATTGAAAAGATCTAGTACCCCAAAATCTTTCGATAGTAGGTGCAACCTGTGTCTTGAAGAAAAAAATCCACGTTTTGCTTTTTCCTGAGCCAAAAAAAATTATTAAATAAGAGAAATGAACTAATAGCTAGGTGTAGACATAGGGCTAAATTTAAACTATAAATAATTAAACAAATTTTTCGATAAAAACATAGAGCAAGTTTTTGAGAATAAATAGAATAAATTGTTAGATAGAAAATTGTGAAAAAGAATATAATACATACGTACTACGCATAAAAAGTGGAACGAATTAATGCTTTCTAAATAATTTTGAAATGTTAAAATCAATAGGCTATCGACCATATGGAAATCAGACCTAACCGATAAAATGAAACGCAGTTTCTTCCAGGCAGCGGTCACATCGATACTGCTATATGGATGCACTACATGGACGCTAACAAAACGGCTGGAGAAGAAACTAGATGGCAATTACACAAGAATGCTGCGTGCAATCCTCAACAAGTCCTGGCAGCAACACCCCACAAGACACCAACTGTACGGCCACCTGCCCCCTATCACGAAATCTATTCAAGTTAGGCGAACCAGACATGCAGGACATTGCTGGAGAAGCAGAGATGAACTCATAAGAGATGTACTCTTATGGATCCCCACACACGGCCGCGCAAAAGCAGGACGACCAGCACGAACGTACATTCAGCAGCTATGTGAGGATACAGGTTGTTGTCCTGAAAACCTACCTAGGGCGATGAACGATAGGGAGGAGTGGCGAGAGAGGGTCAGGGATATCCGTGCTGCCAGCACGATATGATGATGATGATGATATCTAATACTGTATCTTTACGTGAAGTTTTTATTTAAAGTTTAAATCTTAGTCAATAAAAAATCTGTAAGTTAGGTCTAAATATAAATATAAATTTTTAAAAAATTCATTAATTAAAGGAAAGGTTTTTTTTAAAAAAAATATTTACTACATTGCTAACCAAAAGTTGAATTTAAAACGGAAGTGGGCTTAGTGAAGAGGTAACTCCTCACCCCTCTTCGACTCCCTCCCACTATCCCCTCCCACTACCATGTGTCTATTCTAAATTTTTTATCCAAAAGATCTGAAGAAGTCCTGTTACTTTTTTCGTGTTTTTGGAAATTTCAAAAATGCGTAACAGGATTGAAATAAATTTATAATCCTATGTGACCGGTTTCGTTGTTTTTCTTAAAGAATATATATATATATATATATATATATATATATATATATATATATATATATTGTGTGTGTGTGTTTGTGTGTGTGTGTGTGTACAAAACTACTTCTCACGCCTTTAAATCACTGTATTTTCGACCTCTTTTGACTCAAGAATGACTAAGGATTTTAATATGTTTTTCGCTCTCTTGCACTCAAACATAAATACACACACACACACACACACAGAGAGAGAGAGAGAGAGAGAGAGAGAGAGAGAGAGAGAGAGAGAGAGAGAGTGAGAGAGGGAGACAGAGAGACAGAGAGATGAAAATATATGTTTAAGAAATTTTAAAAAATCCAATTAAATCAGTCCCTTGATTTATTTACGTTTTCTGTTACGAATTGCTTGAAATGATTTAGAATAATTATTCTTTCTTTTTTTACTTAATTCTCTTGAAGGAGTTGACGATTGTTTCTTGTCTATTTCCATACCGCCATTTTATCAGGCATTTTGTCTTCTATTGCATTTAATCAATTCGCTATTTTCTCCACTAATCTGTCAATAATATTGTCTCCTACGCTGTCTACTTGTTAATCCTTTAATCAGTCTACCATTTTATCCTTTGATTTTTTAAAATCATTTTCTTCTCTTATCTCTTTACCATTTTGACTTCTAACTTGTGTAATATTTTGTCAGATTCTATCTATCTATCTATCTATCTATCTATCTATCTATCTATCTATTTCAATCTGTTCTGATCTATCTATCTATCTATCTATCTATCTCATTCAGTTCTTATCTATCTATCTATCTA
The DNA here is from genome assembly GCA_963585895.1 of Sepioteuthis lessoniana. Lineage (NCBI taxonomy): Eukaryota > Metazoa > Mollusca > Cephalopoda > Myopsida > Loliginidae > Sepioteuthis > Sepioteuthis lessoniana. Next base: position 88,363,031 of record OY757928.1, read on the forward strand.
TCTATCTATCTATCTATCTATCTATCTATCTATTTCAATCTGTACTGATCTATCTATCTATCTATCTATCTATCTATCTATCTATCTATCTATCTATCTCAGTCTGTTCATATCTATCTATCTATCTATCTATCTATCTATCTATCTACGCATATGCACTGACTCGGACACATCCCCACATACGCATACATATTTTATAAGTTTCATACCTATGAAATTTACATCATATACGTTTGCCGTCTCAGATAATTTTAACTAATATTTGACAGATTATTAAATGCTAGATCAGCATTCAACACACACACACACACACACACACACACACACACATTGACATATCTATATTGAAAAATCATTAATGAAAGCCAGAATATTCCACTGACACAAATAAACAGTGGAAACATATTCATATCTGTCTTTACGTTTTGTTTTGGCTTGAGTACAATTGCGAACTTGTGCATTCAATAAGTTTCCAGAGTTTTTTGTGCAGGTATTTAGAATTGTCGTACACTCTTGAAAATTCCCTATGTTATTGCTATATATCTTATAAGATGATGGACCAATTTTTATGATTTCAGCTTCAAATGAACAGAGACTCTTGAATATTCAGTATGTTATTGCCATACATCTTATGAGATGACTGACCAATTTTTATGATTTCAGCTTCAAATGAACAGAGACTCTTGAATATTCAGTATGTTATTGCCATACATCTTATGAGATGACTGACCAATTTTTATGATTTCAGCTTCAAATGAACAGCTACAGCAGGAATTGAAATACACCCTACTAAAGCCTGATTGTCACAGCTGGTGAATTTCAAAAATGCAATCTAGATACGAGAACACTTTAGAAGAACGATATGCAATAAAATTCTGTTTTAAACTTGGAAAAAATGCCACAGAAACGTATGGAATGCTTCAGACTGCTTTTCGACCATCTTGCATGAATCGAGCATCAGTTTTTGAGTGGCATAAGAGATTCAAGGAAGGTAGGGAGTCTGTGAGGGATGATGAGAGGTGTGGGAGGAGTAAAGAAGTCAATAGACCAGAGATGGGTTCCCACTGGACAGACAGTCAACAAGGATTACTATGTTGAGGTTTTAAGGGAGTTCAGGAAGAGATTCCTAGGGAAGAGGCCAGCACTCTTCAAATCGGGTCAGTGGCATTTCCACCAGGACAATGCACCAGTCCACAATTCCATCTTTGTCACAGACTATTTGAACAAGATGGGCATCAAGACAGTTGCTCACCCTACCTATAGTCCAGACGTTGGCCCCTGTGACTTTTGCTTATTCCCTAAGCCCACAGAAAACCATTATGAGACAATTGAGGAGATGAGCGAGGCTGTGATGAAGGTCATTGACACGCTCACACAAGAGGACTTCCATAGGTCCTTCCAGAAGTTGTTGGAACGGTACAACAAGTGCATTGCAGCCGGTTGAGACTACTTCGAAGAGGACTAGAGTTTCATGTGTGTACTATCAATAAAAGGTGCCCATACGAAAAATGTCTGGAAACTTATTGAAGGCACTTCGTCGCCCTCAATGTACTCCAGCCAACATTTTTCTTAATGGCAGGAAACAAATATATTCTCAACCTGTAATTGGCCTTTAAAACTCTGTGATACCAATATATCCTCACAACTTAACGTCAATCCTTAGTGTCGCTGTCAGTTTGTTTGTTATAACGGAATCGCAATTGGATGACATTTTACAATGAAGAAAACTTTCCTTCTTAGAAAAATGATATTAGCTTTCGATCAAATGATATTGTGTAAAACTGCGATCCTTGAAAAACCATTGCTAAATCAGTAATCATTGAAAGACGATCTTTAGCAATATACTAAAAAAAGAAACTTGTTGGGCTTTGACAAAGGTTTAAGGATGTTTAATGACAGTTTCAAGCCAATGTAATCATCAGACCACATTATACATATTCTATCACTGTTAATCAGCACCATATATATATTTATAAATATATATTATCCAACTAATCCTGGGGGTGGGATGCGACAGAAGGTCAAGAACTACTGTTTCAGAATCAGATTTATCCATCTCCTAAACAGGGTGCTGTACCAAGGATAAAGGGCCTAGTCATCCCCAAAAACACATTGCTTGGGGAAAAGAGACGGAACCATGCTTTTTCCAAGGTCATTAATGTAAAGTGAATATATATATATATATATATATATATATATATATATATATATCAATAAAGTCAACTTATAACAAGGTTTCAATTCTAAATCCTTCGCAGTAAATTATATATATATATATATATATATATATATATATATATTTATATATATATATATATATTATCCAACCAATCTACGACAGAAGGTCAAGTACTACTGTTTTGGGTTTGGTTTGGTTTGGTTTTATGGCATATCAACCTTTGTAGGTTATTTAACGCCAAATCCATTTATATGTAAATAATCAGTTCTATTTAAAACAATTCAGTTTAGCATGAGTACACAGTTTGTCAAAAACTTTTCTATTTCAAACTATTCAGTTTATTCAAACAGTTATATAACAATTTAGTTTACTGTAAGTACAGTTTCAATGTCAAAAACAGTTCAATTTCAAATAATTCAGTTTAGAACAAGCACGCAGTTTAAATATAAGTACAGTTTAATTGTGAAAAACATTTCTATTTCGAGCTATTCAGTTTAGTCAATCAGTTCTAATTCAGTTAATTCAGTTTAGTATAAGTACAGATTTTTTTTACAAACAGTTAAATGTCAAAACAGTTCTATGTTACAAAATTCAGTTTAGTGTAAATACAGTTTCCATGTTAAAAACATTTCTATTTCAAGCTATTCAGTTTAATCAAACAATTCACTTTAGCATAAGTATGCCGTTAGTTCTATTTAACCCATAGATAGGGCCCTATCAGGTGCTACCACGCGAGAGTGGACCTGGGAGCAATGGCAATGAAGGGGTTCTCCGTATTCCTCAAGGCCCCAGCATTACTGGGACCTCACCATCAGACTGCTTAGTGTCATATCCAGGACACTCATTTGGAGGGGGGTCTTACCCCTCTGCAGAGGTGCAGTCAGTGTATTCTATATCCCTAGCCGACGGGGCAATACAAAGAGTTAAATGTCAGACAGTTTTATTTCAGATAATTCAGCTCAGCATATGAACACATTTTAAAGATTAAAACAGTTCTATTTCGAGCAATTCAGTTTAGTACGCAGTTTAAATGTCAAAACAGTTCTAGCTTAAACAATTCAATTTAGCATAAATACACAGCTTAAATGTATAAAAACAGTAAACGGCAACCACCGTTTAGTTCTATTTAACCCATAGATAGGACCTTTATCAGGTGCTACCACTCCAGGCCAGAGTGGATCTTGGAGCGATGGCAATGAAGAGGTACTTCGCATTCCCCAATGCTCCAGCATTGCTAGAACCTCACTTTCAGACTGTTTAGTGTCATATTCAGGACACTCGTTGTGGTGGAGGGTGGTGGGGTCTTACCCTTCTGTGGAGGTGCAGTCGGTGTATTCTACAGCCCCAGCCGACAGGGTAAACTACTGTTTTAGAATCAGATTGTGTGTGTCTGATTTAATATAAGTAAAGTAAAGTTGGCGACCATAGTCGAGGGTGACCCGAAGGCTCCCTTTTCGATAGCTTACTACACCAAGGTGTAGGGGAGGGCGCTACTCCTTTCCCTGGATTGGTCCACTTTACCCTTGATCCGTACCTTATAATGCTGAGTGTTAAGCAAGGAGGCATCAAGTACCATTTTTTGAGTCTGTGGTATGACTCGACCTGGGATTGAACCCAGGTCTCCCGGGCCATTGGCGAACACTCTAACCGCTAGGCCAATGTCCGGTAATATTGTCCGGTTTAATATATATATATATAATGTCCGGTTTAATATATATATATATATATATATATATATATATATATATATATATATATATATTTGTAAGTCTGTAGTAATTTGATATATCAATGTTGTAACCTAATAAAAAGGTTACTGGATGAGAAATAACCAAAATGGAGGTTGGAAATGAAAAGGAAATCTTTATAACATTAATAAAATGCAATACGCGCCAACGGCGTGAAATAAGTAAACCACTACTAGTGATGTACTACTTAATTAGCATATTAACCCTTTCTCACAATAGTGTCTATCGTGTTAATGAGGATTGAGGCATAACCATTAATGTTCATAAGTATATACCAATGAAATTACCCCTCATGCATAAAAAAAGATATATAATTTTTTCTCATGTCATTTTTCTCCTTCGTTGTATATATATATATATCATTAAACATAATAGACATTTTCTGTCTACAAATTTCCTTCTGGAACCGTTCGTTTTCCCGTATTGCTTTTTAAAAATATTGAAAACATTGATTCACAGAAACATACTCCCACCGAACCTAATAAAAAGATAAAACTTATATATTATAATAAGTTTAAAACCTCCAGCTTAGTCATTAGAAATAATTCCTCTCCCTCGATTGGAGTTTTGCAAAAAACCAACGTTATATATAAATTTAAATGTCCTTTAGGAGATCGTATCTCGGATAATAATAATATATATGTTGGTTTAACCTCAACCACCCTGTCGAGGAGACTTACAATGCACCTTTCTGATACAAGTTCAATAGCTCAGCATTTAAAAAAAACATTCATGCCCAACAACACAATTGCGGAAAATTCTCACCGACAACACAACAATATTAGAACATCAAAATAATAAACAAAAACTACAGATTCTCGAAGCACTACATATTAGAAACATGCAACCAACACTTAACAGAATTGATTTTCAAACCAGTGCTAATGTACTTAAATGTCTTTAGCTACTGGCACTATTTATATAAACCCATTTAAAAGCAAACGCTATAATCTTCAACGGTAAAGACGCTCTTACATAGTAGTAATAAGCAAAAACCAAAGTTACATCACTTTTGGAATAGATCCTCCCCTGGTGATGGCCCAAAGTCGGGCAGAAAGTACTAGGGATATATACAACTGTGGACAATACATAAATCAATTCCCGCCGAATACGATAAAAGCAATACGGGAATACGAACGGATCCAGAAGAAAATATGTTGACAGAAAATGTCTATTATGTTTTATGAAATTTGTATTAACAAAGAAATGCTGCCAATATCTATCTATCTATCTATCTATCTATCTATCTATCTCTATATATATATATATATATAGATAGATAGATAGATAGTCTGAATGACTTGCTGGAAGCGATGGATTATAAGGACGAAAAACGAGAGAGAGTCAAGGAAATCTGTGCCAGCAGCGTGACATGACGATGATGATGATATATATATACATTTGTTTAAACAACGGATGAGGAAAAACGATATATATATATCTATATATATGAGATGTTGGGAGGTGAGTGTGTGAATTTTCATATAACGGACGAAAACAAAAATACAATACAAACGGAAATAAAACTTTGTTTAAATATTTTTGCCAATCTAACCACAAATATATTTCCAAGTACAAATGATTTCAAAATAAATTATTCAGTGGGTTATTTCGGAACGCCGAGCAAAGAGAATGTCCTCTAATGCGAATATCTGACATCCAACCGTGTCAGAATCTGGCACAAGGCTTATTTATGGTGTGGGAGCGCACTAATCGAGACTCATCCACGAGAAGTTCAAAAATACTTGACCCCGTCGTAATTCCCCTAATGGGGCCCCTCACGCACCAAGCCATAAACTAGTCCTGCAAGTAGGCAAAGACTCTGCGTAAGACAGTCTCCTGAGGCCAAGTTGTCATAGTTTGAAAATAACTGCTCGGCACGAATACCATACTATAAAATCGAGATGATTTTAATTTTTAAACAATCTGCCATGGATTTAAGAATAATCTGATTTCTAATAGACGTTTACAAGTTTTTTTGTTATAGTAAGTCAAGTAGTTATTATTGGTCTAGTGGGTAGATTGTTCGCCAGGAGACAAGGGTTCAATCCCAAGTCGAGTCATACCAATAACTTTAAAAATGGTACTTGATACCTCCTTGCTTAACACTCAGCATTATAAGGTGTGTATCAAGTGTAAAGCCGAGCAATCCAGGGAAAAGAGTAGCACCCTCCCCTACACCTCGGTGTAGTAGCTATTGAAAAGGGGGCCTTCAAGTCGTCCTCGACTACGGTCGCCAACAACTTTTACATAGATGTATATATACAATTTGCCGATGAAAACGGTTGTTATTTGAATGAACATAAAATTCAATATTTCCTAAGAGCTATAATTATTTAAATTTTAAATGATTTTTTTTTTTATCTAATTAAATTTTCACATGACTCTGATCTTCGTTCGACATCTCGGAAAACGACCCTTTGATTGTAGGCAGAGGGTTCAGATATTATTCTCTCTTCCCTACTGAATTTCCTGACGGAAGAACAAAGAAGCAGAAAAGTCTCACTGGGTTAATTATATGTGTGTGTGTGCGCACGTGCGTGTGTATATATTGATATGGATAATGCAGTTTGCTATATTCATAAATAAAGAGTGCTCAATATCAGTGATAGAGCCTCTATATCTAAGTTAAGTTGGCGTAGACATAAAGTTTACGGAGCTTGGTGTTTGTGAGCTTCTCGCCTTTGTGATCTTCGGACTGACGATCGCAGAGGCGCGAAACTGACAGTTACCCAGCTCCGTTGACTCTAAGTTATATATATATATATATATATATATAACACATTTTTAAATTTTGTGAACAAAATAAGCTCGAGAAGCTGTAATTTTATATACATGTCTTTCCATTTATGGAACAATAAATGCTTACCCGCTTCAATCAAAATTGACTCTGAGATTCTTTGCTGACAATATTTGACTTGCCGCAAAAAAATTGAAGGATCATAACCCAAAATAATTTAACAAATCTTTTCCCTCCAAGAAAGCTAAAAATACAATTTTTTTTTAGCCAATTAAAATCCTAGATCAACTTTTTTTAAGGTTCCCGAGTTCGACAAACACCTGAAGAAGGCCGGTGAGCATATCGGCCGAAACGTTGTGGAAATAACAATAAAGATGAAGACAATAGTCCGAAAACTCTTAATGATAAAAATCAACTTGTTTTTTAATCTAATTTTGAACCTACCAAAATTGTAAAAACAAACGAAGAAATTTTTTTTCTGTAATTATGGGATTATTAGTTTAGCAACTAATTGAAGGAATGGAAATTATTCCATTGCCAACTCAATCTTTCTCTGCCTCACCGACACAAAAGCGTAGAATATATAGTCGGCATATTCTCGGCCTCACCAAGACAAAGGCGTAGAATTGCTGTAAATAAGTTAACAAAATGAAAAAAAAATATTTATTAAGAATTTATATCTAAGTCGTTGTTTGGTTGGTTTCTTTGTTTAAGGGCATATCAACCTTTTGGGTTATTCAATGTCAAATCCATCCTTGTAGAAAGACAGTAATGGTATTATTTAAACCATAGCAAGGGAGAGTATTTATAACTTTCCTAAGGGCATTAATCCAAAAGTAAGTGTAATAGCGCGACTGGAGTTCGAATTCGCTTACCAAAGTGTCACAGACTAGCAGGTCAGCCACTGTACCAGAAGGAATCCCCTTAGAGTTGTTTATAATCATCAAATAACAAATAATTTGATGAATCGTAAGTTATTTCGATGAAAATTATTTACTAAAGCTATAGTTGTTTTTTTTAATTATCATAAGCAACATGAAACCATATTAGATAGAAATAATTACTTGAAACCATATAATTGTTTGTATTAGAATAGAATACTTGAAACCATACAACTATGCGTAAATTATTTGTACTTGATAGGAATACTTGAAACCATATAGTTGTTGTTGTTGGCGACCGTAGTCGCCGGCGACCCGAAGGCTCCTTTTCAATAGCTATTACACCAAGGTGTAGGGGAGTGCGCTACTCCTTTCCCTGGATTGCTCCACTTTACCCTTGATATGTACCTTATAATGCTGAGTTAAGCAAAGAGGTATCAAGTACCATTTTTAAAGTCTTTGGTATGAACTGACCTGGGATTGAACCCCGGTGTCCCGGACCATTGGTTAACACTCTATCTACTAGGCCAATGAGCCGGTATAAGTCAGAATACTTGGAACCATACACCAGTGTGTAAATTATTAGTATTAGATAGGAATACTTGCTATCATATAACTGTGTGGAAAAAATCTAAAGAAACAATAGGAATACTTGATACCATATGACGGGGCGGGGAGTTTTCGGAGCTGTCGTGCTGGGCTGTTAAAACGTAAGCGGGTTCGAACTCCAGTCGAACAATTACGTTCCATTTCAGACGAATCCCAGTTGGAATGAAATGAAACCCCTTATTCCTCCAGCTATGGGTTAAATAGCACCACTATCATTCTTCTACAGAGATGGCATTGGCATTAAATAGCCCACGAAGGTTGATATGTCATTAAATAAAGAAGCCAAACTGAAACGAAACCATATAACTGTAAACTATTTTAGAATATTTCATTACAATAATTACTTGGAGCTAGAGGTTTTTTTCCTTGACCGGCGCCAGTAGGTATCGTCCGTGATGTTTTAATCTTCTGGATCATTGGGGAGTTTTGGGTCTTGCAACATCATACTCCCCTCACCAGAATGACCTCCTCAGAGAGTCACCTACCCTATAAGACGCTAAACAAACTTATGGCTTGGACGGCACGAAATAAATAATCCCTCATACCAGGCCGAGCATTCGATTGGCTGAATTATTGATTACTTAAAATTATATCTGGGGGAAGGAGTATTGCCCTCCTCTACACCTCGGTGTAGTTTCTATTGAAAAGGGAGCCTTCGGGTCGCCCTCAACAACGTTCGCCAACTACAAAATTATATAGCTCTGTTTGAATTAGGTTTGGTTGGCTTTGTTTCTTTATTAAATGGCAAATCAATCTTCGTGGGTAATGTAATAACAAAACCATCTATGGAAAAGCAGTAATACTATATAACCCATAGCTAGGGGGAGAAGGGTTCATGCCTTTCCTAAGGGTATTAGTCTGAAAGTGAACGTAATTGCGTAACTGGAGTTCGAACTCGCTTATTCAAGTCCGCAGTCTCGAACTTTAGCCATAACAAAACGGAGACTCCCCCCTCAATGCAAATTATTTGTATTAGATAGGAATACTTGATATCATAGAACTGTGTGCAAATTATTTGTATTAGATAAGAATACTTGAAACCATTAAACTGTGTGCAAATTATTTGTATTAGATAGGAATACTTTATATCATAGAACTGTGTCCAAATTATTTGTATTAGATAAGAATACTTGAAACCATTAAACTGTGTGCAAATTATTTGTATTAGATAAGAATACTTTATATCATAGAACTGTGTCCAAATTATTTGTATTAGATAGGAATACTTGATATCATAGAACACCTGAAGAAGGCCAGAGGACATATCGGAGTACACGTATGTATATTGATAGAATATTTAGTTTTCAACTCGAAATATTATCGACGGGGAAAATTTTCATTTTGGTGTAGGACATTTTTAAAATGAAAATATTCCTGTTTTATGATTCAAACAAATTATCATTTTAGTTTGAAACTTAAAATCTCCTCAAAAGTGTTCTTTCCTTTATGTTGGGTTGAGTTTTAATAATAGATAATTGTTTATTTTTGGAAGTTATTTTGAACTGATAAAGTAGATAGAAATTTCCCATCTTTTGACGATAACAAAAGCACTTCATGTTTATTTCCCTTGAATTCCAACCCTAACATCTTGTTCCACAAAAATGTTCTCATCTTGTGGGAAAACTTGCACGAGAGAGAGAGAGAGAGAGAGAGAGAGAGATTGTCCGAATGAATTTCCCGGTCAGTAACCAGGCTCTGAACTACGGACAGCTGTGGAAAAAATGAAGGAATGCCTGACATGACACTAAAAATAGACAAGCGTACATTTTTTTGGGAAATCTCGACAGGAGAGTCCACTTTGATTATTAATACAGAAAAAAGGACGTAAGTAAATATCGTCACTTTCACTGACATCCGGATATTTGCAATTAAGTTGATGAAAAAAAAAGATGAAAGATAGCGTTTGATGACGTATGAAGAAAAGGCAGAGGAAGAGGAGACTAGCAGAGAAAGAAGAGAGAAAAACTGAAAATGATGATTAATGAAAGAGAAATGGAAGAAAAAAACAGACGACCAAGTAGAAATTCAAAGAGAGAAAGAAAGAAAGAAAGAAAGAGAGAAAAGGAGAGAGAAGAGGAAGAAGAGAAAAATGTAGGTCTTGTGTCAAACGGGAATAAACGGTGTGTCCATCTGTCGAGTGGACGCAGGTTTCCTGGACTGAGGCGTGAGAACTGAATCTGTGGTTTCTACAAATCTGCTTGTCTCTTCGAGTGAAGGCCCTGCGAATTATTTGGCCTCGGTTCATTCCAGTGAATCCGATGCTTTTCCCTTTTTCATTGCCCCCCACACACACACACACCTCTCTCTCTCTCTCTCTCTCTCTCTCTCTCTGTGCGGTCAGACCGTGGGCTGAAACACTTAAAACATAGGCTCGTGTGAAAAAGACAAAAAGTGCACAAGGAATTTGAATGCTGACCGGGTCACGTGGTATAGCGAGTCAAAAATCATGACATGGAGTGTATATGGGGGAGGGGGTTAATTATGGAAAAAATAAAAATGAATTATTGCAAATATTTAATTTCAGACGACGAATAAAAAAGAGAAATAAATGTTCTTAAAAATATAATAAAATCTGATGGAATATAAAGTGAAATCAGACGCAGTTTAGTTTCATACCAAGAATTCCCCCTTTTTGTGTGTGTGTGTGTGGGGGGGTAACTGGCATGAACAGGGAATACAGACAGAGTGTGTGTGGGGGGTAACTGGTATGAACAGGGAATACAGACAGCAACACGTATATATATATATATATATAAATGGACGTCTATTAAAGTGCAATAGCTGGCAGACTTGTTTCTTAGACCAATTCCTTATTGAAATTAATTTGATCCTCACTGGGTGTCATAGTATCGTGACTTTTGTCCAGATCAAGTTGAGTTTAATAAACAAATATGCAACCGTAAAAAATGTCTCCAAAACACTCAGGAAATATTTAGCCACACTGATGTGTTGTGATACAGCGAAGGAATTAAAGGCTGCCACCCGCGTACTGCAAAACTCTTTTACCGAATTGAGCACTCCAGTATCCGATAGCGTAAAATGTAAACAAACAATAGTTGATGGAAAATGCGTTATATTCCTGAGCTGACGTATGTCGTCGAATTGGTTGAGCGGTAAGTTATCGACCTAACGTAAATTTAGGCAGTTTTCGATCATAGCTTGAAACGTCAAACGTATCTAGCCACAATGAACAGTTGTGATATAACGAAACAGTTTGTCTGTGGATGGCAATATATATATATATATATATATTCTTGGCGTGGCAACTGGTCTTGGAGGAAAATTATATATATATACACATGTACGTATATATTTTGGCAACACCTTCGCCACAGGCCGGATGTGACATAAGGTCAATTTCTAAGCTGAGTTAAGCTGGGTCGAATTCAGAGTTTTCCTTTTCCTAAACTGGTTGCACAACCAGGGCGAAAGAACCCAGATAAACCTACTGAGGGAGAGCAGATAAATCCACTGTTTTACCAAAGACACTAGTTCGAAGTCAAACGCAAACAGCTTCTATCCAGAATTTGAATTCAGATCGCTGTTTCCATTTTCAATGGCGATAACCGTTATTCAGCCACGATATATATATATATATATATATATGTGTGTGTGTGTGTGTGTAGTTGGGCAGCAGTCCTTCATTTAAGCGGGTTCGATTAAATGATAAAGACATATGTTGTCTATATCATTTTATTAGGATCCTTTCAAGTTTCCTGACAAGTGCTTTGGTTTTAGGTTGGAGTTAGTTGATAAATTTACTGAAACTGTTCTGAGCGCTTTCGTATCTAAATAAAATTATACAGACTACGTGAATAATAAGCTAGTCTCGTAGGGTTCGATCCTCGCGAGAAATCATCTTTTAAGGTAAGTCTGTAAAAGCATTACTTAGCCAAAGAAATTCGATTGATAGGAATGTTGGATAATTTCATCTTATCTATCCGCTCTATTTAATGTAGAAAGATTCGTGAGACACTTTTTACGCATATACTTACAACAATAATCGAAACTTATCAACTATTTTTTTAAAAAGCGAACAGCAAAGATCGGATGACAGGTTGATATTAAATGGGAAACGCTTTATTCAAAGTCATGCGCATGCGTGATGAATATAAAGAACACAGAGTTTAATGTCGTGACAAATGATTTGGTCTGTATTCAGTTGATATTAATAGATGAGCTGAAATAAGAGTGTTAATCTAGGATCAAGGATATTGTTAGCGTTCAAATGTTTGGAAGAAGCCGAAGCTAAGAAATTACAAAGTAGAAATAAAAAAAAAATATAATAAGATCATGAAAGAATTATCTTCTACATTCATTTAAAGGGACATGTTGAGATCAAGGTGGATAAAAACTGGATCGCAAGAAACTGCCACTGAAGTCGTCCAAAGATCCGATAATGAGATGATAACAAATTCTAACGAACATGGAGAAAAAAGAACAAAAGACTATGGCATCTTCCATCAAAAGTGATAGGATAGCAACAAGGCCTAAGGAGGAGGAGGAGGAGGAAGAAGAAGAAGAAGAAGAAGAAGAAGAAGAAGAAGAAGAAGAAGTGATGCCAAATGAATACTTAAATAAAGATATAGAAATCAAAATTGAGAACGAAGCCATTTAATAAAACCGAGTGTTTTATCTTCTCAGCGACCTTATCGTCTCATTGGGTGCCCCATTCATATGGCCTTGTGTCACATCTATGCAAAAAAAAAGGCTAAGTAAATTACTACTCAGCAACCTCATCGAAAAAATAAGAGATCGAGGGTCGAATCAAACTGGTACCGCAGACCTTCAATCGAACTAGATCGATATTCAAGTTCAATATCGCAATGATTCAGAGAAAAAAGCATATCGTAAACACATACGCTAGCAAATAGTCACTTACGGTTCAAATAGTCACATACGGTTCATGTGGAAACTTAGAAAGCAACGCTCAGTTACAAACTAGGAACCATACCACAAACCAAAATAATTGTTCCATTAAACTTCATTTGGCAGAACAAGAAAAACAGATTTGTGTCTGCGATATTCTCTAAATAATTAGATAAACTGAAATGTCCGGTAGGACAGATAGCGTAACGGTTATAGGCGTTGGTTCCCTAAGTTTCTAAGAAGACAATCATCTGGCGGTTGCAGGTTCAATCCTGACTGCAGGCGAATAACAATACAGGGATACTTAACGCTTGTACCCGGTTATGGCTAACGGAATCAGAACAGGCGACCCTTGTGTATTCAATAAAGGACGTAGTTCGAAGTTCCGTATAGGTTCCCCAGTTCGACAAACACCTGAAGAAGGCCGGTGGACATATCGGCCGAAACATTGTGGAAATAACAATAACGAAAACCCTTAATGATAAAAGTAAACTGAAATGATCTGGTAATATGGTGAGGTTAATTAATTTGACCAATAGAAACAAGCTGGAGCTATCAAAAGACTCGATATTGAGATGAGTTTGATAAATTCAAACCAAGATAACAGAAAAAGAGCAGAACGATAGAAAGTTGGCTCAGCCAAAGACGAAAAGTGAAGACTCGACCGAAGGCTGAAAAAAAATGTGATCGAGCGTTACCCTGAGGAATATAACAATTAAAAAAAACTAATTGGAAATACTTTTCATCAATTGAGGCTTTCAGTTTTTCTATTCGGAGCAGTACTGGTTCGTATCAATCCTTTCGTTCCTCTAAAAGAATATCTATTTACTCTACTCTACCACCACGAGCAGGTTATTTTTTAAGTCGGTTTGAATTCAAAGTTTTTTCTTCTAGACCGGTTGCCATGCTAAGTCTAAAGTGCCCAGGTTTCAGTTTATCCACAGCTGGAAGGAGAAGAGAATGTTTGGCTGAATTTCATGGCATATCAGCTGTTGTAAGTTATTTAATGCCAAATCCTATTTCTTTCTCTCTCTCTCTCTCTCTCTCTCTCTATATATATATATATATTAGATAAATATGATTTGTAAATATATTTTCTTAATAACATTTAAACAGCCTGAGCTCATTTTTCTTTGCAAACAGATAAATGGTTTCCATATTTCTATTTACAACCAATCATTTGTTAGCACACAACTAAATGGCTTCAAGTATTGTTATGTAACAGTCACAATTCAATATCAATTATTTGTTTGCACACAGTTTGAAAGTAATTTCATTTTTAAACTGAGTTAAAACTAATTTGTTTGCTATTGTTTTTACACAGTTAAATGGTTTCAAACAACTTTTTATATTTAATAATCATCATCATCATGTCATGCCACCAGCATGGATACCCTTGACCCTCTCTCGCCACTTCTCCTTATCGTTCATCGCCTCTGGACGGTCTTCAGGGCTACATTCTGTATCCTCACAGAACTGCTGTATGTATATTCAAACTGGTCGTCCTGCTTTTGCTCGGCCATATGTGGGGGTCCATAGGAGTACATCACCTATGAACTCGTCCCTGCTTCTTCAGCAGTGTCCTGCATGTCTGGTTCGTCTAACTTTGATAGTTTTCGCGATGGGAGGTAGGTGGCCGTATAATTGGTGCCTTGTGGGGTGTTGCCTCCAGGACTTATTCAATATTGCTCGCAACATTAATTCAGTAATAATCTTATATTTGCATACAATTATATGGTTTCAAGTATTCCTGTCTTATACTAATAATTTGCATACAATTACATGGTTTCAAGTATTCCATGCTATCATGTAGTTTTAAAGAATGAATGGTAATCATTTGTAAATAACTTATGTTTCAAGTTACGATTACTAATGGTAATAATTTATTTAGAATTATATGGTTTCATAAATTGAATTACTATGACCAGAAAATCCGGCAAACACTGTGTGCGACATACAAAACCACTGGACAGTTGTTTCGACCTTATTAGGTCTCATCAGCAATGTATACCGTGATATGCTCCACTGGAGATTGAACCAGCGACCACAGAATACAAAGCCGAAACACTAGCATTGAGGTACTGGTCCACACCGCACACAAGCAATGCCAAACTAACTAGTACATTGATGACTTGCCAAACTAACTATGTACATTGATGCCAAACTAACTATGTATATTGATGACTTCAATTATTATTTAATAATAATCATTTGTTATATGGACAGTTATATGGTTGACCTAATTGGCCTAGTGGTTAGAGTGTTTGCCAATGGCCCGGGAGACCTGGGTTCAATCCCAGGTCGCGTCATACCTTGTGGTGTAATGGTTAAAGCAATGGACTGCGGAATCGTAGTACGTGAGTTCGTACTCCAGTCGCGCTATTACGTTCACTTTCGGGCAAATAACCTTGGGAAAGGTATGAACCCCCTTATCCTCCCAGCTATGGGTTAAATAGTACCACTACTGTTCTTCTTGGAGAATAGCATTGGGATTAAATAACCTACAAAGGTTGATATGCCATTAAACAAAGAAACCAAACCAAACCAATAATTTGCCAGCGATTATATAGCTTCAAGTAACTAATAATGATCATATGTAAATAAACCAATATATATAAATGTACCCTAGCCAGATACGGATACGAAATGGACATTGAATGTTCATATATGTATACATAGAACATAGGAATCACGAAAAACACTTACGACTTCTTAGTTCAGGTACGAAACTTTTTTATTACCTTTGAGTTTAAAGGTTCTTCGACATAAAGAGAGCGATATAAATTCTTTCTATTCTGGCTTTTTCATCTGCCCCTCCCCCCATTTCGTGCAACACCTGCCCAAGGCCTCCGCGAGCAAGCGAAAGTCAACCGTCTTCTCCCGAGGCAGGACTCAAACCAGCTAACTGACTTTTTCAAAATCCCCAAAATCCTCCGCGCGCGCGTTTCCGGTGCATGACGTCATTCACATCCACTGATCAACCTTTCTATCGGATTTTTATTTTGACATCTATGAACGACACATCCTCCCCACGCGCGCGTTAACACCTGCACTCAAGTTTGCACCTAACTAACCCATGTGCTGAGCCGAAAGGTTCTCAGCCTAACTAAACCCAAAAGCGTAAAACGAAATCCCTCGGCCATTATATTACATAAATTAACATTTTGTATTTCTTGATAGTATTCTATTTCTGTTGATAATGTTCTGTTTTTTAAATTCATCAGCATCTCAGTTTTATCCAACTCAGCATTTACGTAATTTTGTTATGTTATAAAAACCTAAAAAAAAAACCCCAAACAAACTCTTTCAAATAACTTTTTTAAAAACTCTTTAAAAAAATTCCTTATACATGTAAGCAACCCCTGATGATGGATTATGAAAGGTTCGAAAGCGCTCGGGACAATTTTGGTAAATACATCCACCGATTCCAACCTGTAACCAAGACGATTATCAGGAAACTTGAAAGGATCTTAATAAAATAATATCGACAAAATGTGTCTTTATTATTTAATCAACCATGCTTAAATGAAAGACTGTTGCCCAATCTAACACACACAGACACACAGACACACACACACACACACACACACACACACATATATATATATATATATATATATATATATATCTGGTCCAAACAATATAAGAAAAATAGAATGATCTTTCAATTTTAGAATAAAGAAGAATAAAGAATTATTGAAGCATGATAAATTACTCCCTGTTGAATAACATTTTCGTCTAACATTGCGTCTTTAACAGAGACGCTATGTTCACAACAATGAAGACAATTAAAACAAATATATATCAAATTACGTTACATCAATACTAGAAAGTCATGTTGATAAAAGATATTATTTTTAGAAATACTAGCCACAAAAAGAACTTAACGAATTAAACCATCCAAAACATCACATTTTTATTCCCAAATACCAATGTGGACATGGCTGCGGAAAGGAAACCTCAAGAGAGAAAATGAATCTCTTCTAATAGCAACACAAAACAACGCCATAAGGACCAATTATGTTAAAATGACAATCGATTATACACAAAAGAAAAGCAAGTGTACGTTATATGGAGAAAAAGATGAAACGGTTAATTACGCTAAAAGCAGATGCAACAAACAAGCACAATAGGAGTACAAAAGTAGGCATGATTGGGTGGAAAGGTTATCATTGGGAATTATGCAAGAGACTGAAACTTGACCATACTGAAAAAAATGGTTAATGCACAAACCAGATAATCAGACGCATAATGGTGGTGCCCGTAGTGTAATGATTATCGTCGTAGGATATGGACACGGCGACACGAGTTCAAATCCTGGACCTGACTGATTGCATTTCACATAGCACTAATACCCTTGGGAAAGGTATGAATCCAAATATTCTCCCTCCAGCTATGGGTAAATAGTAGGGCAGACTAGGTTCTTCAGCCTTGGTGAGGCAACTAGTCTAGGAGAAGGAAAACTCTGAATTCAAACCTGTGAAACTCCGCTTAAAAATTTACCTTGTGTCATATCCTGCTTGGGCGGAGAGGTTGGTAAATATGATCAGTGCATAAAAGTCTCTGGGATTTTGAGATACAAACTGATCACCTAATCCCAGCCAGACGACCAGACCTAGTGTTACTTAACAAGATAAAAAGAAAAAAAATTGCCGTTTTGTTGATTTTTACGTCCCAGCGGAGCATACTAAAAGTAAAAAAAAATTGATGTAGTAGCTTTTGAAAAGGGAGCCTTTGGGGTCACCCTCGACTAAGGTCACCAACTTTACTTTTATTTATTAAATACAAAGATCTTGCCTAAGAGCTGAAAATAATTTTGGAACATGAAGGTCAAGATAATAACAACTGTAGTTGGTTGTGCTCGAAACAGTCCGCAGGAGCCTGGAGAAAGGACTGGAGGAATTGGGAATCAGTGGGAGAATCGAAACCATCCAAACTATTGTTAAAATCGACCAGAATACTGAAAAGAGTCCTGGAGACCTGATTGGTTTGGTTTGGTTTGGTTTGGTTTTATGGCATATCAACAACTGTAGCTTATTTAATGCCAAATCCATTTTTATACATATAAACAGTTCTATTTCAAACAACTCAGTTCAGCATGAGTACACAGTTCAACTATCAAAAACAGATCTATTTCAAACTATTCAGTTTAGTCAACAAAGTTTAATGGTTCCAAGTATTGCTATGTATTACTAACAATTCAATTAAACATCAGAAATTTATTTACCCACAGTTAAATGCAAAACAGCTCTATTTTAAACAATTCAGCTTAGCATAAGTACACAGTTTTGTTCTATTTGACCCATAGATAGGATCCTATCAGGTGCTACCACTCCGAGTCTGAGTAGACTAGAGAGCGATGGCAATAAAGGAGTACCCCTCATTCTTCAAAGCTGTAGCATTACTGGAGTTTCGCCATAAGATTGGTTTTTGCTATAAACAGGACACTCGTTGTGGGAGTCTTACCACTCCTAGGAGAAGCAGTCGGTGTATTTTGTAGCCCTAACGGACTGGGCCACCGGAGACCTAAGGAAACTTGCTGTTGCTCAGACTCAAATGAAAAACAGTTAATACTGGTATAAACAACTCGTAAGGATGGAAATAATAGCACAAAATAAGGTCATAAGAATCAATCATGTTAAATCAAAATTAGATAATAGACTGAAGAATATCATGTGTAAGTTATGTGGTGATACAGTTGAAACGTTTAATCTTATACAAAAACAGTTGAAGACTAGGCTTGACTGAGTGGGAAAAGTGATCCACTGGGAATCGTGCAAGAGATTAAAATTTGAATATACTGACAGTGTATATGTCCAATCAAGAATCTATCCAAGAAAAATTAGACGCAAAAAATTATCTAGGAATTGTAAATACAAATTGATCATCAAATCTCGACCAGAACTAGTTTTATTCTAGAAGAAAAAAATTAGTGGATTTTGCCTATTCCACAGACACAGGCTCAAGTACTTGGATCTTACCACCTGAAAAAGAATTGTGGAATATGAAGACGTTGGTGATACCAATTGTTGTTGACGCACTTGGAACGGTTTCAAATGGTCTGGAAGAATTGGAAATCAGAGGGAGGATGGAGACTATACAGCCTACAGAATTGTTAAGTTGGGATATAATACTCAGGAGAATCCTAAAGACCTGATGTCACTTGATTTCAGTGAATTACCACCTGTTAAAACTGGTGGGAAAAACTCACATGGTGAAAAAAGATAATTTTTTTTCATTAAATTTTATAAATTTATATTTCTACTAAACAGGTTAAAAAATTAGAATTAAAATTACGTGGTGCATTCAATAGGTTTCCACACTTTTTTGGTACAGGCATTTAGAATTATCGTAGACTCTTGCAAATTCCCTATGTTATTGCTATACATCTTATGAGATCACTGACCAATTTTTATGATTTCAGATTCAAATGAACAGCTACAGCAGCAATTGGAGTACACCCTACTAAAGCCTGATTATCACAGCTGGTGAATTTCAAAAATGCAATCTGGACGTCAGGACACTTTAGAAAAACGATATGCAATAAAATTGTGTTTTAAACTTGGAAATAATGCTGCCACAGAAACGTATGGAATGCTTCAGACTGCTTTCCGACCATCTTGCATGAATCGAGCATCAGTTTTTGAGCGGCATAAGAGATTCAAGGAAGGCACGGAGTCTGTGAGGGATGATGGGAGGTGTGGGAGGAGTAAGGAAGTCAATACACCAGAGTTGATTGGACAAAGAGTTACGGTTAGGGTTACTATATTGAGGTTTTATGGGAGTTCAGCAAGAGATTCCGAGGGAAGAGGCCTGCACTCTTCAAATCGGGTCAGTGGCATTTCCACCAGCACAATACACCAGTCCACGACTCCATCCTTGTCACAGACTATTTGACCAAGATGGGCTTCAAGACAGTTCCTTACCCTCCCTATAGTCCAGACCTTGCTTCCTGTGACTTTTCTTATTCCAGAACCTTAGAGGCTGTCGTTATGAGACAATTGAGGATTTGAGCGAGGCTGTGACGATGGTCATTGACACGCTCACACAAGAGGACGTCCATGAGATCTTCCAGAAGTTGTTGGAACGGAACAACAAGTGCATTGCAGCTGGAGGAGATTACTTCGTAGGGGACTAGAGTTTCATGTGTGTTCTATCAATAAAAGTACCGATACGAAAAAAGTCCGGAAACTTATGTAGTGATCCTCGTATTTCCAAATTTGATATCTTAAAACATTTCAGTAAAAACCTCTTAAAATTCTTCATACTCATTTTTTCAATCAAATAAAGTCCTATATTATTCAGTATCAAATAAAAAGTCTAGTTATTAGTTGTATGTACGCACAAGATTAAATGCGTGGTAAGTGTTTAAATTTATTGTGCTTAGAAATGGCTTTTTAAGGCTTTAAAAAAAGTTTTTATTTTGTAACATCTGTGGTACATCAAGCATGGATTTAAAGGAGAAAGAAAGATCTGATATGTTTCATATGATTTTAAGTGGAAATTATCAGAAAGAAAGGATTAAAATAAATTTAAAAAAGTATCAAAAAGGTATATATAAATCTTTTTAATGTGTAAATCGCTCATTCTAGCGATCGTAAGGCTAACAGCTTCGCAATGGAAAGGCGTTCAAATAAATTCCGGTGATGGCTTAACACAAAAACCGTTCAGGATTATTTATCATTAATATTTACATACAGTGAGAAGCCAATTTTTTGCTCACGCACCCACACACGCACCCCACACACACGCTAACACACACACACACGCTAACGCACACACACACTACGGTTTCACTCACTTTAAGACTTTGTACAAATGGTTTTGTTTGATTTCTCTGTTTGATGGCATATCAACCTTTATGGGTTATTTGATACCAAAACAATCCTTATTGAAGAACAGCAGTGATACTATTAACTCATGCCTGGGACGTGCAGATGATGAAATTTAGTTATGTCTAAAGATTGTTATCCGGTAATTAACCTCCTATTTTAAAAACTGATTTAAAATTTTAAAAATTTACACAACAAACCAATTGTAAGATTGAAATAGACAAAAACATTTTAGAAGTCAATGAAGGGAACTTTTTATTTTTTTCAGATTTGAGATTTTCTCCTCAGATTTTAATCTATGTGTGGTGAGTGTGTGTGTAGATAGATAGATAGATAGATGAACAGGCCGGTATTAAAAAATTATTGATATTTGTTTATTTACCAATAGTAGTGTCGATTTTTTGTTTATACACACGCATTTCTCTCTCTCTCTCTCTCTCTCTCTATATATATATATATATATATATATATATATATATATATATAAGCGTCTATATTTTGTGAATAAAAATAACGTCTTCATCTCAAATGTAACGGAAAGACGTCAGATATACGTTAACATTCACCCCCAACATCGACGAAGAACAAGAGAATGTTTATCTGCACCGATTCACATTAACCATTCACGATAAAAATATTTTCATATTCCGAGCCAATACTTTAAGGGATATGGGAATACCCTCCAAAGATACAAAAAAATGCGGTAATAGTAAGAGCAGTGGTGGCAGTTTTTCGGGGAGGGGAGAGTCGGAGGAAGTTCGGACATTGTTCTTCTGCATTTCGTCGACTTCGGATAATGTTGTTTTTTTTTTCTTTATTAATCAGGAAATTCTCGGGTCAAGCGAACAGGCACGTACAAGATGAGGTGTGTCATCATCCAGACGACACAGAAGTTTGACTACACTGAATATTGAATCAGCTTCTAAGTACACACACACACACATAACTTTTAACCGGTATGAATCCAACTATTTTCCCTCCAAAATAGTAGGGCAAACTGAGCTCTTTAACCTTGGTATGGCAACCAGTCTAAGAAAAGGAAAACTCTAAATTCAGACCTGTTAAACTTCGCTTAAAAACTGACCTTGTGTCGCATCCTACTCATGAGGAGGGGTTGGGCTAATTCATATATACCATCACATACATACATACATATATACTGAATGTAAAAATAAGTTATTGAGGCGCGTATATCACGTACCCACCGCTGTGGTTGGTAGTATTGTGGTAGTTGGTGCGCTAACCCGTTGTGCATTGCTTCACTCCGTGTGTGATCTGAAAGCCGCACACATAAACATGCAACGTTCATGAACATGTTGGGTATACATACATATATATATATATATACGAGGATCATTAAGATTCCAGTCTTTTTTCGTATGGGCACTTTTATTGATAATACACACATGAAACTCAAGTCCCCTTCGAAGTAATCTCCTCCAGCTGCAATGCACTTGTTGTACCGTTCCAACAACTTCTGGAAGGCCCCATGAAAGTCCTCTTGTGTGAGCGTGTCAATGACCTTCGTCACAGCCTCACTCATCTCCTCAATTGTCTCATAACGACAGCCAGTGAGCTTAGGGAATAAGCAAGTCACAGGGAGCAAGGTCTGGACTATAGGGAGGGCGAGGAACTGTATTTGAAGAGTGCTGGTCTCTTCCCTAGGAATCTCTTGCTGAACTCCCTTAAAACCTCAACATAGTAACCCTAACCCTAACCCTTTGGCCAATCAACTCTGGTCTATTGACTTCTTTCTCCTTCCACACCTCTCATCGTCCCTCACAGACTCCCTGCCTTCCTTGAATCTCTTATGCCACTCAAAAACTGATGCTCGATTCCTGCAAGATGGTTCAAAAGCAGTCTGAAGCATTCCATGCGTTTCTGTGGCAGCATTATTTCCAAGTTTAAAACACAATTTTATTGCATATCGTTTTTCTAAAGTGTCCTGACGTCCAGATTGCATTTTTGAAATTCACCAGCTGTGAGAATCAGGCTTAGTAGGGTGTATTCCAATTGCTGCTGTTGCTGTTCATTCGAACCTGAAATCATAAAAATTCGTCAGTCATCTCATAAGATGTATGGTAATAACATACTGAATTTTCAAGAGTCAACGACAATTTTAAATGCATGTACAAAAAAAGTTAGGAAACTTATTGAAGGACCCACGTATATATATATATATATATATATATATAATGCATATATGTGTGTGTGTGTGTGTGTGTGTGTGTGTGTGTGTGTATTGTTCCCTTCAGACAAACTGCTTCGTTGTATCACAACTTTTCAATGTGGCTAGACATGTGAGATGCTTCAAGGAGGGATCAAAACCCGGCTGAATTTCAATCAGTCGGATATCTTAGCCCAGAGCTATCGTCCATTAAATGTTTAAATAATTATATTATATAACCGTATAGCTATTCTTAAAATTCTTGTCTCATGATTTTGAACCTCACTGAGCGCTTCGATTTCTTTGTTTCAGGCTTCAATAAGCTTGTTTAAATATTTACACCGGGTCTTTTGATTAGAAAAATTATCATTTGATAAAATTAAAATTTCAATTAATCAAAACTTACGAAAACAACAGCGTTCTATTTTTGCCTCGAGATATCAGATAATATTAGATTCATTCAATTTTAACTTCATTAATAGAAAGCACAAAAAAAGAGTCTTGAATGTAACCCTTTAAGAGGGGTAAGACTTCCCACCATCCAATAAAAGGGGATAGTCTGGGTACGACACAAAACATCATCTGATTGTCAGGCTCCAGTTCGGGAGATCTGGGTTATGTGAAATAATCCTTCATTGCTATTACTTCCAGGTCCACCCCGACCCGGAGTGTTAGTATCTGTTAGGTCTTACCTATTAGTCAAGTAGATCTGAAAATTATTTGAATTTAATAGAAATACCTGATGACATATGCAGTAAATTATTTGTATTAACAATAGTTAATAAAGCTATGATCGTTCAATAGTTAGTTGAAACCATATAACTATGAGCAAAAAAAATTCACAATAATCAAATAGAAATGATTGATTGAAAGTATGAAATCAATGTCAGATAAAACTACTTGATGCTATATAATTATGTGTAAATTATTTCTATTAGATAAGAACACTTGATACCATACAACTGTGTAGAAATTATTTGTATTAGATAGGAATACTTGAAAGCATAAAACTGTGTTCAAATTATTTGTATTAGATATGAATACTTGAAACCATACAACAGTGTGTAAATTATTTGTATTAGATAGGAATACTTGAAACCATACAACTGTGTGTAAATTATTTGTATTTGATAAGAATACTTGAAACCATACAACTGTGTGCAAATTATTTGTATTAGATAAGACTACTTGAAACCATATAATTGTATGCAAATTATTTGTATTAGATAAGACTACTTGAAACTATACAATTGTGTGCAAATTATTTGTATTAGATAAGAATACTTGAAACCATATAATTGTATGCAAATTATTTGTATTTGATAAGATTACTTGAAACCATAGAACTGTGTGCAAATCATTTGTATTATATAAGAATACTTCATATCATATAACCGGTCGTAAAACCTCTTAAGAAACAATTACATGAAGAATATGTACAATGAATATGATCCCTCAACTTATTGGCAAAAAAGAATTCGACAGGACAGTTTACAGCCCCTCCCCCATCCCCCAAAAGAAACAACTTTTAAGAAACAACTGCACAATGTAAATATGAACGCGATTCCCTAACCCAAGGTATAAAATAACCCTAGACAGGTTGACATGTTCAAATTAATGAATCAGTTGATTAAAAAAAAAAAATCTGATGAATAGGGAGGTTGTTCGAGTAGGACGATTTTTCTTTCGATCAGAAACTGCCGGACGCTCAGAGCGTCGTGAGCGGGCGAATTGTCGTGGTGAAGCAACCACAATTTGTCCTGCTACAACTGTCGTTTATTTTCGTGCACATTCCACAGAATCTCTTTGTGGACTTGCTGATTGATATTATCTGGCTCTGTGAAAAGAATTCGCCGTGAACAATGCCTCGGACATCAATGAGCATAATTAGCAGGGCTTTTGACTTTGATTGTCTTGCTTTCTTCACCCTTGGCGTTGTTGGAGACTGTTCTGGCTTTTTTCCTTTAGGTCCCACTGTCTCATCACCAGTAATGATTCAACGAAGTAAGTCTAGTTCAGTATGAAGACGCTTGATAATGTTCTGACACATCTTAGCACCATTTTTGCGCAGACTTTCCGCATATCCAAATCTTGGCACTATTTTTGCGCAGACTTTCTGCATACCCAAATCTTCGGTGATAATCTTCGAAACAATATTCTTTTTCATATTCTGATTTGTTATCATTCGAACAGTCAACCGAACATCGCCGCGCATCACCTGCCTTACTCGCTCGACATTGACCTCAGTCCTGCTTGTTGAAGGCCTCCCGCTTCTGGAATCATCTTTAACCTCCTTGTGATAATATTTGAACATCTTGTACCACTCAAAAAATACGTTTGTACGTTATGGTATTATTTTCATACACTTGCTGAAGCATTTCAAGTGCTTGTGACGGAGTTTTTCCCAACTCTACCAAAAAATTCTGGTTTATTCGTTGTTGGGTGTTCATCGTTCGTTCCTAATTGCTCATAGTTGAACGATCTGAAAAGGAGATGTTAACAAAAACTTTAGAAAAAATGCAATGGTTGCAGAAATCTAAGATTACAGTCATATACTCCCATGATATCATGTTAAACATAACACTATGCAATTATCCCTCTTTCGTCTTTAGCTCACAGTGAACATCCAGTCCCATTATTTTTCAGATAGACTTCGTATATACAAATATTTTGATTCTGTGCCAATGTGTGCATTTTTACGTATGGGAACAGCTTTCTCTCTATACGCATATATGTGCTTATGAATAGTTATATGAATCTGTAAATGTGTATATGTGTGTGTGTGTGTGTGTGTGTGTGTGTACGCGAGTCCATAAATATATACGATTATGTTGTTCGTTCAAAACATTGTTCGAAAACATTTTTTGAGAAAAAAATAAAATAAATAAATAAAATAAAAAATTAAATTATGTGTGGTATTTGATCTGAGGTAAAAAGAAATTCTGCTGACCCAGGAATTCCATGGTGGTTTTGTGGGGGGAAATAAAATGTTTATCATTGCTGATGCATCACATTAAAAAAATTTTTTGAAATATTTCAAATATTTTTCAAAAGAGAATCTGACATCTCAGCGAGCACATCGACATCCTGGGCTTTCAGTTTTTTAAAGGTGCGTCGAATCGTCGTAGGAAATAGATTCAGTGGTACAAGTTCAATTCCTGGACAATGGTGTTTGAATTTTACTCAGCGCTAATGCCCTGAGGAAAAGGCATGAACTCATTCTTGTCCCTACACCTAACTATGAGTAAATTGGGCAGATTGGGCTCTTTATCCTTTGAGCAGAAACTGGTCGAGGAGAACAAATCTGAATTTAAACCAGCTATTCTATAAGACTGACCGTGTTGGCCGAGGAGTTGAGTAGCCTGGGCACTTTAGGATTGTTGCTGCAACCGAACCGATTCAAACCGGCTAAGATTTGACTACTTGGCTAAGGTTTTCAATTAATCGATATAATTTTCTTCAGTCATGTTTTTCGTCAATGCACTTAGGACTGAATATTGTGAATCAGAATTCAGCTAATAACCTACATCGTCGGGGGGGGGCTAGAATATACTGACAGTATCCCCTGTGGAGATGTAAGACCACCCCCACCATTAAAATCCTAGGTTTGACACTAAACAGCATCTGGTGATAAGGCTCCAGTCTTGGAGATCTGGGAATTGGCGGGTACCCCTTCATTGCCATTACCCCCTGGTCCACTCTGATCCGAAGTTGTACCAGGTCAAATAGTTCTGTTTAAAAAAAAATATTTGTATTCGTGGGCAGAAAAAAAGAGGCGGGGTAATGTAGACATGAACCAGATTCCCTTATTTCTGCGCATTAAATAAACCTAGACGAAATGAAATGCCGTTAAAATCAATCACTCAAACAAATAAACAGAAGATCAAAGAAATAATCGCGTCCAGTCAGACCACGGCACTGCAAAAATCCGCTAGGATATTGAGAAGTGTCCAGGAGATCTGAGAATTCTTGCTATCACTCAGATTCCCGGGAAAATTTACCGTTTGAGCTGGTACGAAAAGTCTGCAAGCAGTAAAGCGATAAGTGAGACCAGTACCAAGACATTGCCGAAGGACAAAGAAAACTGTGGGTCATGAGGTTAACGGTGATACCAAATGTAACTGGTGCACTTGGAATGGTACCCAAAAGCTTAGAAAAGGGGACTAGTTGGAAATTGGAGGACGAACCGAGACCATCCAAACTACAGCATTGTTGAGATCGGCCAGAATACTGAGAAGAGTCCAAGACGCTCGAGGAAATAATGATAATAATAATAGTAAAATAATAATAATAATAATAATAATAATAATAATAATAATAAAGCGAGGATAAATAAGACGCAACAAAACAGTAAATGTAGGCTATACGGTGACAGAGACGAAACGATCAATCACATAATAAGCGAATGCAGCAAATTAGCACAGAGGGAGTATAAGGCGAGACATGACTGGGTAGGCAAGGTGGTCCACTGAGAAATGTGCAGGAAATTTCAATTCGACCATACAAACAAAAGGTATATGCACAACCCAGCACCTGTCCTAGAAAATGACTCGCATAAACTCCTATCGGACTTTAACATACAAACGGATCACCTAATCCCGGTCAGAAGACCAGACCTCATAATAACCAACAAAAAAAAAAAAGAAAATTTGTAAAATTGTCGACTTTGCTGTCCCGGCGGATCACAAAATAAATCTGAAGGAAAGTGAAAAGAAAGATAAGTACCTCGACCTTGCTAGAGAATTGAAAAAGCTGTGGAACATGAAAGTAACGATTGTGCCAATTGTGATTGGTGCGTTAGGCACAATAACTAAAGGATTATTAAAAGGCCTGGATGACTTGGAAGTTGGCGGACGGGTAGAGACTATTCAAACGACAGCATTGCTAAGAACGGCCAGAATCCTGAGACGAGTCCTAGAGACTTGAGGAGACTTGCTGTCACTCAAACTCCAGTGTAAAACCATCAGCTAACGCTGATGTGAAAAACTCCAGTGGGTAATAATAATAATGATAACCCAGAATCCGCACAGGAGAATGAAACGCTGTAACTTCTTTGGGATTTTGAGCTACGACCATACCTAGGGACAGTCAACAACAAAAAAAAAAGAAAAAGAGAACCTGTCTAAAAGTGGACTTTGCCGTCGCAGCGGACCACAGAATTAAACTAAAAGGTGAAAAGAGGAATAAATATCAAGCCCTTGTTTGAGAATAGAAGAAACAATGAAACTCAAAGGCGACGGTGATACCAGTTGTAATTGGTGCACTTGGAACGATTCCCATAGGGTTGGTAAAGTGACTAGAAGACTTAGAAATCAGAGGACAAGTAGAGAGAGAGAGTAGAGAGACAACGGCATTTCTAAGAACGGACAGAGTACTGGGAAGAGTCCTGGAGACGTGAAGAAACTTGCTGTCATTCAAACTCCACGGAAAACCATCAGCTAACTCTGGTGCGAAAACTCTCAGAGGAATAATAATAATAATAATAATAATAATAATAATAATAAGGATCTCGGCCAGAAGACAAGACAACAACAACAACAAAAAAAAAAAAAAGAGAACTTGCAAAATTGTAGACATTGCTGCATAAGGCTGACCACAGAATAAAACTGAAAGAAAGTGAAAAGAAGGATAAGTACCAACACCTTATTAAGGAATTAAAAAAAAAAACTATGGAACATGGAGGTGACAATTATATCAATTGTGATTAGTGCTTTTGGCACGGTAACTAAAGGACTATTAAAGGGACTGGAGGACTTGGAAGTTGGAGGACGAGTGGAGACCATCCAAACTACTGCATTTTTGAGAACGGCCAGAATACTAAGAAAAGTCCTGGAGACTTGAGCAGACTTGCTGTCACTCAACTCCAGTGAAAGACCATCAGCTAATACTGATATCAAAAATTCTAAAGGAGTAAATAATAATAATAATGATTACTATCATTCAGAACTTGCCTATGCAGCGGATTATCTCTCTCAAGATCACTGGTATTGGCCAAGGAAGGTCAAGGCTGACACATCCTGACTTTAGTGTCTTCGTGGAGTTTAACCAAAAGAATCTGTAGACCACTAATCTCATGACGAGGTATGACTGCCTTAGGTTTTAAATTCAAAGTTTTCCTTCTCTTATATTAGTTGCGAAGAAACTATATGTGCATATATATTTAACTTTTTTAGGGCGAGGGGTATCAAATTTTTATTAACGTGAGAAGGTTCAGTCAAGCACGAAACAATCAGTAACTCAGAAAGCAAAATGTTGAATGTACGTGGTGCCTTCAATATTTTTCCAGACTTTTTTGTACAGGTATTTAGAATTGTCCTAGACTCTTGAAAATTCAGTATGTTATTGCTATACATCTTAAGAGATGACTGACCAATTTTTATGATTTCAGGTTCAAATCAACAGCTACAGCAGCAATTGGAATACACCCAACTAAAGCCTGATTGTCACAGCTGGTGAATTTCAAAAATGCAATCTGACACTTTAGAAGAACGATATAATTCTGTTTTAAACTTGGAAAAAATGCTACAGAAACGTATGAAATGCTTCAGACTGCTTTTCGACCATCTTGCAGGAATCGAGCATCGGTTTTTTGAGTGGCATAAGAGATTCAAGGCACGGAGTCTGTGAGGGATGATGAGAGGTGTAGGAGGAGTAAGGAAGTCAATACACCAGAGTTGATTGGCCAAAGGGTTAGGGTTAGGGTTACTATGTAGATGTTTTAAGGGAGTTCAGCAAGAGATTCCTTGGGAAGAGGGCAGCTCTCTTCAAATCGGGTCAGTGGCATTTCTACCAGGACAATACACCAGTCTACAACTCCATCCTTGTCACAGACTTTTTGGCCAAGATGGGCATCAAGACAGTTCCTCAGCCTCCCTAGAGTCCAGACCTTGCTCCTTGTGACTTTTGGTTATTCCCTAAGCTCACAGGCTGTCGTTATGAGACAATTGAGGAGATGAGCGAGGCTGTGACGAAGGTCATTGACAAACTCACACAAGAGGACTTCCATGGGGCCTTTCAGAAGTTGTTGGAACGGTACAACAAGCGCATTGCAGCCGGAGGAGATTACTTCGTAGGGGACTAGAGTTTCATGTGTGTACTATCAATAGAAGTGTCCATACGAAAAAAGTCTGGAAACTTATTTAATGATCCTCGTAAAATTTCAGGGTCTCTAAGAAAACGGCTTTCTTCGATATTTCCGGTCTTCCTTGATCGTCTTTAGATAAAATCAATCATTTTTCTTGATCTCTTTCATCCTTTTTCTTTTTTTTTCTTTTTTCCTTTATCTTTTGTACATGATGTACATTTTGACTTTTCGTATAAAAGAAGACAAAATCAAATGACAATAAGATGGGCGAGTTATGAAATGAATAAATAAAAAACACTTCAGAGCATTAAATTTATCGTCATGATTTGATGTCATAACATAATGATGAGCCCACACACACACACACACACACACACATATATATATATATATATATATAATACGCTATCACTGGGTGTATTCTCGATTACTCAATTACACTGTGAACATTAATGTCTTTTTCATTCACTAGAGCATGACTATTGAATTGTTGAGTCATTTTTTCTATCTATCTATCTATCTATCTATCTATCTATCTATCTATCTATCTCGGTCTGTTCATATTTATCTATCAATCTTTGTCTGTTCATATCTATCTATCTATCTATCTATCTATCTATCTATCTATCTATCTATCTATCTATCTAAGCACAGCCTGTTCCCATCTTTCTGTCTCTCTCAGTCTCTTCATATCTATCTATCTATCTATCTATCTATCTCGGTCTGTTCATATCTATCTATCTATCTATCTATCTATCTATCTATCTATCTATCTCGGTCTGTTCATATCTATCTATCTCGGTCTGTTCATATTTATCTATCAATCTTTGTCTGTTCATATCTATCTATCTATCTATCTATCTATCTATCTATCTATCTATCTCATTCTGTTTGTATCTATCAGTCCCATTTATTTATCTCCCTTTTTCTCTCTTTGCAATATATATATATATATATATATATATATATATATATATATATATATATATATATATACATTCTGTTCATATCTATCTATCTATCTATCTATCCAAGACTCATAAAAGGTTATGGTTTTGACGATACTTCTTCTTCATAGGTTAATTCACTCTTCTCCAATGATGTAAAAAAAATAATTTTTAAATATTAAATTAAAAATATAGGAAGTATAAAATGATTATATATAGATATACATATAGATATATAAATATCTAAATTTGTGTGTGTATGTGTGTGTGTGTCTAATACAAGTTGGTCTCGTTACAGGGTAAGTGGAAATTCTGTTGTTATGGTAACATGATAAATAATATGAAAGAAAGAAAGAAAGAAAGAAAGAAAGAAAGAAAGATTATCAAGCAGAAATGAGTCAGGAAAATAAATAAATAAAGAAAGAAAGAAAGAAAGAAAAAGAAAAAAAGAAAGAACGAAAGATAATCAAGCAGAAATGAGTCAGGAAAAGAAAGAAAGAAAAAAAGAAAGAACAAAAGATTATCAAGCAGAAATGAGTCAGGAAAAGAAAGAAAGAAAGAAAGAACGAAAGATAATCAAGCAGAAATGAGTCAGGAAAAGAAAGAAAGAAAGAAAGAAAGAACGAAAGAACGAAAGAAAGAAAGAAATGAGTCTGGAAAAGAAAGAAAGAAAGAATCAGAAAAAGAAACGTTAAGCAAAGAGTAAATAAAAAGCATCGGAAGACGGAAACGAAAAAGAAATATATTTGAAGGAAAGAGAAATTGAGAAAAAGAGGAAGAAAATAAAGTGATGAAGAGAAAGAAAGAAAAAAAGACAGAAATATAAAAAGTTTTAGTGAGAGGAGAATAAAGAAGTTAGATTCTTTGGTTTGGTTTGTTTAATTTCAACCAACCTGGCCAAAACCATCGTCGAAGAAACACAACTCATAAACGAAATGGGCTCATAGATTTCCGAGGGAATTAGTCTGAAAATGTTTGTAATAGAACGACAAGTGATCGAACTCGCTTACCACGATGTCTTAGTCTGGCACGTTACCCGCAATTCCACGGAGGACTTCTACGGTGAAAAAAGAGTTTGAAAGTATAAAACAGATCAATTCAGTGCCTATCCCTCCGTCAATACTCTCGGAATTCATTATGAGTACTACTCCATCCAGGAGAATGAATGGCATAAAATTCTTTGGGATTTTTAGACCTTGCTTCCAATCAGAACCCCAGACTAAGTGACAATTAAAATTTAAAAAAACCCAGAAAACCTGCCGTCTTGTGTATTTTGCCGTCTCGTTGGACCACAGAGTGAAAATCAAAGAAAACGAAAAGAGAGACAATTATTTGGACTAAAAATGTTATGGAATATGAGAATAAAGGTAATACCAATTGTAATTGGAGCACTTGGAACGGTCTACAGGAGTTTGGAAAAGGGAGCTGGAAGAATTGGATATTGGAGGACGAACTGAGACCATCTACACTACAGCAGTATAGTCAAAATACTAAGAAGAGTCCAGGAGACGCGCTGTCACTATTACTCCAGCAAAATTCTATCAGCTAATACTGGTGTGGAAATCTGGCAATAAATAAAAATAGTAAAAAAAACCAAAAAAAAAAAACCCGTGGAACACAGTGATACCAATTAAAGTGGGTGCATTCGGATTGGTTTCTAAATGACTAGAAAAGGAGATTGAAACAGTTGGAAATCCGAGGAAAAATCGAGAATATCCTGACTACACTATTATTGAGATCAGCAAGAATACTGGGAAGAGTCCTGGAGACCTGAAGAAACTTGTTCTCACTCAAACTCTGGTGAAAGATAATTAGCCAACGCTGGTCTGAAGAACTCACAATGTGTGACGATGATACCAATTGTAATTGGTGCTCTGGCTACAGACATCAGAAGATTGGTACAAGGACAGGAGGACTTAAAATAACAGGCTGAGTGGAAACCATCTAAACTATGGCATTGCTAAGATCGGCCTGAATACTGAGAAGAGTCATGAAGACATGAGGAGACTTGCTGTCACTCAAACTTCAGTGAAAAACCATCGGCTAACCCTGGTGGGAAAAACTCTGAAAGGAGTTTAATAATAATAATGATAATAATACCATCTCACACGAGAAAGCTTGGACCTGGCTAAGAAAAGGTAACCTTAAAAGAGAAACGGAATCTCTCCTAATAGCAGCACAGGACAACGCCATGAGAACCAATCATATCAAAGCGAGAATACACAAGACTCAACAAAATAGCAAATGTAGGCTATGCGGTGACAGAGACGAAACGATCAATCACATAATAACCGAATGTTGCAAATTAGCACAGAGGGAGTATAAGACGAGACACGAATGGGTCGGCAAGGTGATCCACAGGGAAATGTGCAAGAAATTAAAATTTGACACTACTAACAAATGGTATATGCACAACCCAGCACGTGTCCTAGAAAACGACACACATAAACTCCTATGGGACTTTGACATACAAACGGATCACCTAATCCCGGCCAGAATACCACACCTCATAATAATCAACAAAAAAAGGATATCTGCAAAATTGTCGACTTGCGCTGTCTCGGCTGACCACAGAATAAAACTGAAAGAATCTGAAAAGAAAGATAAGTACCTCGACCTTGCTAGAGAATTGAAAAAGCTGTGGAACATGAAAGTGACGATTGTACCAATTGTGATTGGTGCTTTTGGTACAATAACTAAAGGATTATTAAAAGGCCTGGTGGACTTGGAAGTTGGCGGACGGGTAGAGACTATCCAAACGACAGCATTATTGAGAACGGCCAGAATACTGAGAAGAATCCTGGAGACTTGAGGAGACTTGCTGTCACTCAAATTCCAGTGAAAAACCATCAGCTAATACTGATGAGAAAAACTCTAAAAGTGTAAATAATAATAATAATAATAATAATAATAATAATAAATAGCCTTTATATAAGTGGGTGAAATAAGGTTTAGAGTAAATTTCTGGGAAAAAAAAAAAGATTTTGATACGCCCTAATAAGAAGAATATGAATTAGTGGAATCATAAATAATCTTTTTTGTGAAGATGAAATAAATTTTAGTGTAGCGGTTTGTAAAAAAACAAAAAATAACTTTGATACACCCAAATAATAATAATAGAAATAATAATAAAAATCAACACTTAGAGAGATAAACAGACTTTAAATAAGTAGAAGAAAAAAACTTTATATAAAAAAAAACAAAATTCGTTTAAATTCACCTTAATAGGCATGAATGGATAGGAACGGGAATCCACTTGGAACTGAACAAGAAAAAGAAATTTCACTCTACTAATAAATGGTATATGTACACATCAGAATATGTCCTTGAAAAGGAAACGTATAAAATCATCGGGTAATTTGAGATCCACACAGATCCCCCAACCCAGACCAGAAGACTAGATCTAGTGTTTATCAACAAGGAAAGAAAATTGTCATCATGTGAATTTTGCTGTGCAAACAGAACACACACTAAAAGTGACGGAAGACGAAAACCTTTCACAAATACCTAGACACTACTGGAGAACGAAAAAAAAAACAAACTCTGGAAAATGAATGGCACAGTGATAGCAATCGTAGTTAAAGCTCTTGGAACAAATTCCCGAGAAACATGAAAAGAAACTTGAACTGGAGATTAGAGGAAAAATTAAAATCTAGAAGAGTCTTGGAGACCTGAAGAAACTTGATGTCACAGACAAAAAACAAATGTTAGAACTAGTGTAAAAAGCTGACTTTGTGCCAGAAAATAAAAATTTGATCATACGACCAAATAGTAAAAGCACAACCAAGCGTGTCTAGGAGAATAAGATGCCAACACTTCTCTGGGATTTTGAGATACTAACAGATAACCGTATCTCGGCCTGACGACCAAATCCGGTGATATAGTCTACAAAAAAAAAAGAAAAAAAGAAAAAGAGAACCTGCCGAATAATGAACTTTGCCGTCTCGGCGGACCACAGAGTAGGATTAAAAGAAAGAGAAAAAAGAGATAAATAATTAGATTTAAAAAATAACTATGGAACATGAAAGTGACGGTGATACCAGTTGTATTTGGTGCACTCAGAACAATCCCAAAAGAATCGGTAATGGGACGGGAAGACTTGAAAATAAAAGGAGAAGTGAAGACTCTCCGGACTATAGCATAATTAAGGTCGGCTATAATACTGAGAAGAGTCCTGGAGATTTGAGATTTGCTTTTATTCACACTCCAATGAATAACCATCAGCTAACCCTGGTGGGAAAAACTTTCCAAGGAGTAATATGATAATAATAATAATAATAATAATAATAATAATAATAATAATAATAATAATGATTAAAAACATCAGAAACGATACGGACAACACGATAGACGAAAGAATGACAACAACTAGGAAACAAAAATGGGAGGGAAAACAACTCTATGGCCGCTTTAAACGTCTAATAAACAACATCTCGCACCAGAAAACCTGGACCTGGCTAAGAAAAGGAAACCATAAGAGAGAAACGAATCCCTCCTAATAGCAGCACAGGACAACGCTCTAAGAACCAATCATATCAAAGCGAGAATAGATAAGACGCAACAAAACAGTAAATGTAGGCTATGCGGTGACAGAGACGAAACGATCAATCACCTTATAAGCGAATGTAACAAATTAGCATTGAAGGAGTATAAGACGAGACACGACTCGGTCGGCAAGGTGATCCACTGGGAAATGTGCAGGAAATTTCAATTCGACCATACAAACAAATGGTATATATACAACCCGGCACCTGTCCTAGAAAATGACTCGCATAAACTCCTATCGGACTTTAACATACAAACGGATCACCTAATCCCTGCCAGAAGACCAGACCTCATAATAATCAACAACAAAAAAGAGAATCGGCAAAATTGTCGACTTTGCTGTCCCGGCGGACCACAGAATAAATCTGAAGTACCTCGACCTTGCTAGAGAATTGAAAAAGCTGTGGAACATGAAAGTAACGATTGTGCCAATTGTGATTGGTGCGTTAGGCACAATAACTAAAGGATTATTAAAAAGCCTGGAGGACTTGGAAGTTGGCGGACAGGTAGAGACTATCCAAACGACAGCATTGCTAAGAACGGCCAGAATACTGAGAAGAGTCCTGGAGACTTGAGGAGACTTGCTGTCACTCAATCTCCAGTAAAAAAACCATCTGCTAACACTGATGTAAAAAAACTCTAAAAGAATGATAATAATAATTTGGAATGGTCCCTAAGGGCTTGGAAAAAGACTAGCAACCTGAAGAGATTTGCAGATTTTCAGACTTCAGTGAAAGCCCATCAGCTGACGTTGATGCCAAAAACTGTCAAGGAATTTGTAAAATTGTCAACTTTGCTGTCCCGGCTGACCACAGAATAAAAGTGAAAGAATGTGAAAAGAAGAATAAGTACCTTGACCTTGCAAGAGAATTGAAAAATCTATGCTGATGCGAAAGACTCTAATGATAATAATATTAATACGAAACCATCAATCACATAATAAGCGAATGTAGCAAATTAGCACAGAAAGAGTATAAGACTAGACACGATTGGGTGGGCAAGGTGATCAACTGGGAATTTTGCAAGAAATTGAAATTTGACCATACAAACAAATGGTATATGCATCACACAATATCTGTCCTGGAGAATGACACACACAAAGAAGGATAAATACCTTGAGCTTGCTTGGGAATTGAAAAAAACTGTGGAATATAAAAATGATATTTATACCAATTGTAATTGGTACTCTTGGTACTGTCACCAAAAGATTAATAAAGAGACTGAAGGACTTGGGAATAAGACGAATGGAGACCATCTAAACTACAGCATTATTGAGATCGGCCAGAATACTGAGAAGAGTCCTGGAGACTTGAAGAGACTTGCTGTCACTCAAACTACAGTTGAAAACCATCAGTTAACGTTAATGTGAAAAACTCTCAAGGAATAATAATAATAATAATAATAATAATTATTATTATTAGCTGTCTCGGCAGATCAAAGACCAAAGGGAACCCGCCGAATTGTGGACTTAACTATCCCGGCGAACCACAGAGAGAAAATCAAAGAAAACGAAAAGAGAGACAAGTACTTAAAACTCGCCAGAAAACTAAAAAAGTTAAGGAGCACGAAAGTTACAGTGATACCAATTGTGATTGGAGCACTTGGAACGGTCACCAAGAGCTAGAAGAGTTGAAAATCAGAAGACGGACCGAGATCATTCAAACTGCAGTATTACTAAGAATGGCTTGAATACTTAGAAGAGTCCTAGAGACCTGAGGAGACTTGCTGTCACTCATACTCCTGTGAAAGACCATCACCTAACTCTGGTGTGTAAACCTTTTACGAGTCAAAGATAGCCTTTAAATAAGTGGATGAACTAACCTTCAGAGTAAAGGTCTGTTAAACTAAACAAAAAATAATTTTGTTACGCCCTACTAGAAAGGATGATAGTGATAATAATGGAGTGATGTTCGTCTCTGAAATAGGATCAACACCAACGTCAACAAGTGCCAAGGTGACTCCAGTGATGTAGACAGGCAGCACATATGAAATAATCATAACTAAACAGCTAACAAACACTCCCACACCGTCTTCACCCCCAACCCACTCCCTCGGTCTCCTCTCCCCCACACATACCGATTTCTAAGCATTTCGCCACCCCCTCCGTTCTTTTTCTTCCCACTCACTCCCACACCCCTTTTTTCTTCACTTTTCGACGGATGTGAAATTTGTTCTCACTTACGGGCGCCGCCAGAAATCTCCCTCTCTCCGCCACTTGCACCGAATGTTTGTGACCTTGTGAGCACTGACTTTTCTGGAGGGCAAGAAGGACTCTTATATTTACCCTTAGTCCCCATCCCCTTTACCGTCATCTATAAACATCTACTCCCTCCCACAAACCTATATCGAAATCTTCGTATCTGCCATCCATATTGGGATACGCGTTTTTAGTAAAAATATTTTTCATCAACTAGAGTTTTTCGTGTTTTTTTTTAACGCACAACACTATATCCAGCTTCGGGGATTCCAGTTTCCCCATCTTCGTCAGAATTTTTTAAATTTATGCAAGAATAGACAATTCAGAAAAATGTTAATCTATACAAGGAATGAAATAAAATTATAAAGAAATAACAGTTTTGTTTGTTACGCCAAAATCTGACTACATTGAGAAACGCAGGGAAACTTATGTTCATGTCTTTTTATCTATAACAAATGACAAAAAACCTGATTTGTCATTAACTACATAAATGAGACCTTCCTTCAAATCACACACACACACACACACACACACACACACACACACACACACACACATATATATATATATATATATATATATATATATATATATATATATATATATATTAAAATTAGTTCGGTATATTTATAAATAAAGAATATTCATGGTTGAGAGTATATATATCTAAACATAAAATCAACGGTTCTTGGTGAAGGTCAGGTGTCACCAATGCAATTATCAGATTAAATGTATTGGATTGTCCACAGGATATATATATATATATATATATATATATATATATATATATCCTGTGGACGGTGTAGACAATGTTAAGATCGTAAAAGTTGGCGATGGTTGAAGTTAACAAAACAACCGCTTTCGAGTTGTGAGAAACGGAATCATTTATTTTAAAGTATTGAGTGTTCACGAATGGCACGGGATACTGGGGTTCAATCCTTGGTTGAGTCATACCAAAGACTTAAAAATAGTACTTGATGCTATCTTGCTTAAAAACCCAGCGTAATAAGGTGCAGATTAAGGGTAGCGCCCTCTCCAACACCCAGGTGTAATAGCTATTGAAAAGGGGGGCTTTGGGTCGCCCTCGACTACGCTCGCCAACTTAACTTACTATATATATATATATATATATATATAAATATATTGGTCGGTCTCCCTTTTTCACTCTCTCTCTCTCTCTCTCTATATATATATATATAGTCATCCACGGACAGACTGTTTCGTTGTATCACAACTCTTCACTTTGGCTAGACACGTAGGACGCTTGAAGCTGGGATCGAAGCCCGCCTAACTTTTCATTAGACTTAGTATCAGACCACTCAGCCAATAAACGTACCACGTCAGCTAGGGAATTATAAAGTATTAAGTAGTAGCGTTCGTTTGTTTACATTTTATCCCTTACCGGATACCAGAGTGCTCAATTCGTTCGAAGAGAAAAAGAGAGAGAGAGAGAGAGAGAGAGAGAGAGAGAGAGAGAGAGAGAGAATTGTTGATTCATATTTTTTCGAAGGGTATTAGCTCTATGAGATATGCAAACAGCCGTGTCCAGGTTTTGAACTCGGATCGTTGTGCCTATTTTGACGAAAGTTATTACATCACAAGCGCCTTCTATAGAATATATATATATATATATATATATAAAGTAAATGTTTGCCCCATTTTCATTAACTACTACACCCAGGTGTAGGAGAGGGTGCTACTTTTTTCCTTTGGCTGGCTCAACTTTACCCTTGATCCATACCTTATAATGCTAGGTGTTAAGCAAGGCGGTATCAAGTACCATTTTTCGAGTCTTTGTTATGACTCGATCTAGTAGGTAGAGTTTTCATCTATGGTCCGGGACACCGAATTTCAATCCCAGGTCGAGTCATACCAAAAACTCAAAAAATAGTACTTGATGTCGCCTTGCTTAACATTCAGCATTATAAGGTACGGATCAAGGGTAAAGTGGATCAATCCAGAGAAAGGTGTAGGGTCTTCCCTTACCCCTCGGGTCGCTCTCGACTACAATCGGCACTTTTTACTTTTAAGATTGTTCAAGACAGAGTCAAAAAGAAGTATAATTTCAACAGACTTACAAACAGAAGTTAGATTTTCAGGTTAGTCAAGAATTTAGAGGCTCATTGAACTTGTGAAGAACATAGGGCAACGGGTCCTTCACCACCTGAGCTTCCGATCATCCGAGAGGGGGTGTGCATACATTATCAACAATCGCACACCGCATTCAACAATTCCTTCAACTGAACGGCGGACATCAGGAACATGTAATGTAGGGCTTCCCTTGTAATTTTTGTTTCATGCTTGAGACTAAATGGTTACAGAATTTAAAATGTTATTCGTTTATCTTTTAATAAATCTTTCCATTGGTTTGGTTTCTTTGCTTAATGGCATATCAAACTTGGTTCCAGGGAAAAGAGTATCACCCTTCCCTACACCTCGGGTTAGAAGTTAATAAAAAGGGAGCCTTCGAGTCGCCTCAACTACGGTCGGCCAACTTACAAATATATATACGAGGATCATTAAATAAGTTTCCAGACATTTTCGTAAGGGCACTTTTATTGACAGTACACACATGAAACTCTAGTCCCCTTCGAAGTAATCTCCTCCAGCTGCAATGCACGTTGTACCGTTCCAACAAATTCTGAAAGGCCCCATGGATGTCCTCTTGTGTGAGCGTGTCAATGACCTTCGTCACAGCCTCTTTCAATTGTCTCATAACGACAGACTCACAGACTCCCTGCCTTCCTTGAATCTCTTATGCCACTAAAAAACTGATGCCCAATTCATGCAAGTTGCTCCAAAAGCGGTCTGAAGTATTCCATACGTTTCTGTGGCATTTTTTCCAAGTTTAAAATAGAATTTTATTGCATATCGTTCATCAAAAGCGTCCTGACGTCCAGATTGCATTTTTGAAATTCATCAGCTGTGACAATCAGGCTTTAGTAGGGTGTATTCTAATTGCTGCTGTAGCTGTTGATTTGAACCTGAAATCATAAAAATTGGTCAGTCATGTAATAAGATGTATAGCAATAAGAGTCAACAACAATTTTAAATGCCTGTACCAAAAAAAAAGTCTGGAAACCTATTGAAGGCACCACGTATATATATATATATATATATATATAGAGAGAGAGAGAGAGAGCAGAATAATTTAGATGAATAGATAAATATACTGAGAGAGAGAGAGAGAGAGAGAGAAGTGGATTTGTTTTGTTTGGTTTGTATAGTTTCTTTGTTTAATGGAATATCAACCTTCGTGGGTTATTAAATGCCAAAGCCATCCTTTTTGAAGAACAGGAGCGATACTCGTTAACAAATGGCTGGGCAATGAGTAAAAGATACTTCATATCCTTACCAAGGTTCGAAATCGTTTCCTACGATGTTGCAATCCAACACGTTAGCCGCAACACCACTGGACCCCCACTTCTGGTTAGTTGATAGATATTGACAGAATTATATTTATATATTGACAAAAGTACACGTATATACTGAGTAAGTGGTCAAGATTTGAATCACGGCTGGTTATTTTGACAGTAAAACGTTTCCAAAGATGGTGATGGTAATTTGGTAATATTTCCGTCTGAATCTTTTTATATTAAAACAATTGGATGTAAAGTCCTGAAATAGACAAGAATTTGTGTTTGTAAAAAATTATAGTTTGTAGACACGATAAGCAATGTCTCTTTTGGTTTGGTTTGGTTTGTTGAGTTTTATGGCATATCAACCTTTGTAGGTTATTTAACGCCAAATCCATTCTTATGCAAATAATCAATTCTATTTAAAACATTTCAGTTTAGCATAAGTACACAGTTTAATGGTCCAAAACATTTCTATTTCAAACTATTCAAGTAGTTATATATAACAATTCAGTTTAGTGTAAGTACAGTTTCAGTGTCAAAAACAGTTCATTTTCAAACTATTCAGTTTAGCATAAGTACACAGTTTAAATGTAAGTACAGTTTAATTGAGAAAAACATTTCTATTTCTAGCTATTCAGTTTAGTCAAGCAGTTCTAATTCAGCTAATTCAGTTTAGTATGAGTACAGATTTTGTTTACACACAGTTAAATGTTAAAATAGTTCAATGTTAAACAATTCAGTTTAGAGTAAATACAGTTTCAATGTCAAAAAACAGTTCTATTTGAAATAATTCAGTTTATATGTAATTACGTTTTAATTGTCAAAAGCATTTCTATTTCAATCTATTCAGTTTAATCAAACAATTCAGTTTAGCATATGTATGCCGTTAGTTCTATTTAACCCATAGATAGGCCCCTATCAGGTGCTACTACGCGGGGCCAGAGTGGACCGGGGAGCAATGGCAATGAAGGGGTGCTCCGTATTCCCCAAGGCACTACCATTACTGAGACCTCACCATCAGACTATATAGTGTCATATCCAGGACACTCGTTGGGGGTGGGGGAGTCTTACCCCTCTGCAGAGGTGCAGTCAGTCTATTCTATAGCCCCCCCCCACAAATGTCTATTTTGCAATCGTCCTCGTATATTACAACTGCTTTTGTATCAATTAAAAACTTCCAATGAACAGTTTATTATTTTTATGATCAATTATATTTTTTATTATACAAATTGTTTATTTGAAGCCATAACTGTTTACAAAGGTTTACTTCATCATCATCATCAAAACGTATCAACAGCTCGGATTCCTTTAACACCCTCACTCTCTCACTTTTCGTCCCTATCAGCTGTCGCTCTAAGAAGATCCTCTAGACGGCAACCAGTGTTCGTACAGAGCTGATGAATGTAGGTTTTTATTGGTCAGACAACACTGGTGTGTCCAGGTGTAGGAGTTCACAGGAGAACGAAACTTATGAGTACTCAGCATGTCTTTTACGTCTTACTTGGTCGGATTATGAGATGGGAGGTAAGTGGCTGTACAGCTGCTGTTTTGTGGGATGCTGCTTCCTGGATTTGTTCAAAACGGCACGCAGCAATCCTTGTGTAGTCCCCATCTAGCTTTTTCTCCAAGCATTTCTTTAGAGTCCGAGTAGTGCAACCACACAGTAGTACTGACACGGCCACAGCTTGAAAGAAATCCCGTTTTATTTTATCAGAGATCAGATTTCCATCTGATCAACAACCTGTCAATAGCCGTCCATGCTTTATCTATGTGTATATTGGCATTGCTTTCAGTAGATGAGATATTGCAACCGAGGTCTACAAATTTCAGCGGCTTGCCATTTAATGAGGTTAGAGCACCGTCTTTATTTAAACACATAATTGCAAGAAACTGGAGGTGCCCGTGGTGTAATGGTTATCGTCGTAGGAAATGGACACGGCAACACCCTCCGGCTATGGGTAAATAGTAGGACAGATAGGGTACTTCAGCCTTGGTGAGGCAACTAGTCTATGAGAAGGAAAACTCTGAATTCAAACCTGGTAAACTCTGCTTAGAAATTGACCGTGTGTCATATCCTGCCCGAGCGGAGGGGTTGGGTAAATAGGATAGTTGCCAGAAATACTCGAAACCACATAAATACAAATTAATGTTGATTGTCATTTTATAGGAATAAAAAGTTAAGTTGGCGACCTTTAGTCGAGGGCGACCAGAAGGCTCCCTTTTCAATAGCTACTACACCGAGGCGTAGCGGAGAGTGCTACTCCTTTCCCTGGATTGCTCCAATTTACCTTTGATACGTACCTTATATTGCTGAGTGTTAAGCAAGGAGGAATCAAGTACCATTTTTAAAGTCTTTGGTATGACGCTACCTGGGATTGAACCCAGGTCTCCTGGACCATTGGCGAAGTTATTTAAAACAATATAATTGTGAATAAATTATTGGTATTTGGTGGGAATACTTGTTATAGAAGTTATATGTTTATGAGTAAATAATAAAATTATCACATGAAGTTGATACTATTTACCAACCCCTCCGCTCGGGCAGGATATGACACAAGGTCAATTTTTAAGCGGAGTTTAACAGGTTTGAATTCAGGGTTTTCCTTCTCCTAAACTAGTTGCCTAACCAAGGCTGAAGAACCTAGTCTGTCCTACTATTTACCCATAGCTGGAGGGAGAATAATTGGATTCATACCTTTCCCAAGGGTATTAGTGCTATGTGAAATGCAATCAGTCTCGTCCAGGATTTGAACTCGTGTCGCCGTGTCCATTTCCTACGACGATAACGACTACACCACGGGCACCTCCGCTAAACATGAAGTTGATATTCTATGAAAGATTCGCCTTTAGTTTTGTAAAAATAATTTAAAGTAAAAGCACTTAAGAGATTTATGGTTTTAAACATTTTTGTTTTTGTCTGAATAGTTTGTCTTAACCAAGCAATATAATGCTACATAAGTATTTTACATCTCCAGCTTGAAGAGTTACTAATAAATCTAATTTGTGATGTTTTATTAAATGTTAATAATTATTTCAGAAAAACGAAATTTTTTTTCCTCCTAGATTTAAATTCTGTCGAATTATTTACGTCTTACATTAAGAATATGATTTCCATTTGGATTATTATTTTTGAAAGTTCGGTGAGAAGTTCTCAACTCCTTATGAGGAACGAAAATCTTTACGTTAAAACCTTACCCTACTCCATTAAGTTGGCTTACTAAATTCGGCAACTCTACAGTCAACTGTGTGCTCATCAATGAAAAGCAGATAAAAAAAAGTCTTCCTAAAAAATTATATATATATATATATATATATATATATAGAGAGAGAGAGAGAGAAACAGAAGCACGCAGAGACTCTAAAGGACTATAACAGCCTTATCGGTCA
Source organism: Sepioteuthis lessoniana (assembly GCA_963585895.1). NCBI lineage: Eukaryota > Metazoa > Mollusca > Cephalopoda > Myopsida > Loliginidae > Sepioteuthis > Sepioteuthis lessoniana. Next base: position 88,407,575 of record OY757928.1, read on the forward strand.
GAAAATATTATTAGTTTTTATTTAGTGTCATAAGTGACGAAAAAGACATGAACACTAATTTCCTTGAGTTTTTTCTGTCATTTTCATATACTCTACTCATGAGTATCTCACAAGTGAATTGTACCAAAGGACCAACGTTTTGTGCTGTAAAGAAAGAAGTCTGCAGAAAAAGAAATACCCAAACTCGAAGGTAAGGGAAGAAAATATAGCAGTCGTTTTATTATTCAGCTATGATTGCTGCAACACGAAAAGTTCATTTTAGTTGCGTCCTTCTCCCTTCTTCTTGGTGGTGACGGAGTGTGAGTGAGAGCTGGCTGTTTGACACACGCCTGACAGATAGGTCGTAGCAGACTGGGTTAGGACGGGTCGGGGCCTCGAAACCTTTAACGTACCCGTTTTGACAACTGCCTTCAACTCTGCCAAAATCTCGTTTCTTGTTTTCTTATATAGAAATTTTGGAGAACAAATCGAAGATCCTCGAATGTTCGATGTCACCAGTGAAACACGTGATAATACATCTGTGATTATTTTAAAATCACGTCTAACTTTGCAGGTCTTTCTGCGTGCACGCGCTAGTCTCGTGACTCTTCACTGATTGACGACAGCGCCCGTCCGTAATATTACAGAATGAAACAAGAAAAATGATTGTCAATTACATATTAAAAAAAAAACAAAAAAAAACTTTTCGATGATTGACATAATGACATTCACTAAGTTACTGTCATTCAAACAACTGGGAAAATATTTCGATGTCAATTGAAATCATAGTTACAATTTAATATGATTTGCTCATTGACATCACACAGGAAAAAAAAAATTAATAACGGTAATTTTAAGTTATAAATAAATAATTAACAAGGAAATGGTCTCCTAAACGAAGCAGAGGGACAAATGTCGAAATGTGCTCTCTCGTGATAAAAAATCCCTCTGTCTGCTGTTGGGATCATCCCGGGATAGAGAGAGAAATGTTATCTCTCGTGTCGGCTGGTCTTACCTTACTGCCAACAAGGAGGAAAGGGAAAGAGAGGGCGAGCCATGTTAGCCCTGCTTTTTATGGTGCCCGGGTGGGGGAATGTTCGAGTGGAATAGCATCGGTCATTCTCATTGGATGAAATGCATAATTTAAAACTTAAACGGCCAAAGCTATTCCCGCACTAAATAATAATTTGAAATTCTTTCTGCTACATGTGTTTAAGCGATCCTCTCTTTTCACACGGTGGACATTGTGGAGTCTCAGCCTTTCCCCAGGTGTGAAGATTTGCTAGTCTCCCTATTGCATCATAAACAGCCTGGATGAGGAATCTGATGTGGACGAAGTTTGAACCACAAATGTCCAACCTGCTAACTTTCGTTTTAAAAATACCATTTCATTGAATCTGTTAAGGAGGAAAGGTACAGAGAGAGCGAGCATGGTTAGCGCTGCCTTTTATGGTGCCCGGGTACACCTCCCCGGGCAGAATAGCATCGGCCATTCTCATTGGATGAAATATATAATTTCAAAACTCCAACGGCAAAAAAAAAATTCCCGCACTAAATAATGGTTTGAAATTCTTTCTGCTACAAAGTAAGCACAAAGCGTACTCTATTTATTTACCTGTCTGTCTCAGTCTGTTTATATATATATATATATATATATTATATTATATTATATTATATATTTCATCATATCAATAGATTCTATAGTTATATTTAATTACATCTGACGAGCCCATCGAACGGGCGAAATAAATTTATAATGGAATATACTTATTGATTTTCTTGTTTCTCAGTGATATATATATATATATATATATATATATATATATATATTCTTTTACAGACAGACTGTTTCGTTGTATCACAACTATTCAGTGTAGCTAGACACGCAAGGTTCTCGAAGCGGGGATCGAAACCTGGCTAACATTACGCCAACCGGATACCAGCTTCGAGAATCTCGCGTGTCTAGTCACACTGAAGAGTTGTGATACAACGAAACAGTGTCTGTGTGGATGACTATATATATATATATATATTTGTATATATATATATATATATATGTTCATATCTATCTATCTATCTATCTATCTATCTGTTCATTGTTTATATATATATATATGTGTGTGTGTGTGTGTGTGTAAGATGAGTTGGGTGGGGTAGTAGAATATGTTGACTCTCCATAACTATGCTGGATATGACTCTAAACCACCAGTTGATGAAACTCCAGGGTTAGGACTTAGGGGGAATATAGAATACCCCTTCATTGCTATTATTCAAAGGTTCACTCTAACCCGTAGAGGTAGTACTTGTCTGGGTCAGATAGTCATTTACTATATTTGAAACCATTTACATACATTCAAATAAATTATTAATACTAAAGAGAATTATTAGTATTTGATAGCCATACTTGAAACCATTTAACTGTGTGCAAACAAAAGATTTTATCATTAAATTCTGTAGGAATCCTTGATAAACAGAATTACTGATATTTAATAGCAATACTTGAAACCATTTAATTGTGTGAAAATATAACTATTAACGTTAGATGGCGATACTTGAAACTAACGACATGCAAACTAATGATTAATATTTAAGAGAATTATTTGTATTATGCAGCAATAATTGAAATCATAACACGTTTAAAAACATTACCTACAAACTATTCATTGACAAATTACCCCCACATCCACACGCACAAACATAGACATGCGCACAACCCCCCCCCCCATATATATATATATCTTTTCATTAGTGAGGGATGTCCGTGAGGTGAAATGGTTAAAGCAATGGGCTGCGGAATCGTTGTAAGCGAGTTCGTACTCCAGTCGCGCTATTACGTTCACTTTCGGGCAAATACCCTTGGGAAAGGTATGAACCCTCTTATCCTCCCAGCTATGGGTTAAATAGTACCACTACTGTTCTTCTAGAATAGCTTTGGCATTAAATAACCAACAATGGTTGATATGCCATTAAACAAAGAAACCAAACCAAGCTTTCATTAGCGATCTATCCATTTCTCTTTCTTTTACTCTCTCTCAGTATATATATATATATATATGATGCTCCCCCAGGGGTGGTTGAGCACTTTGGCAAAGGAATTAACGGTTGCTACTCGCGTAATGCAAACCCAGCCTAACGAACTGAGCACTTCGGTATCCGATAGCGTAAAATATAAACGAACGAAAGTTAATACATATACGCTAAATTCGCGGGCCGGTGGTGTGTCGGTTGCTGTCTGAGAGGTATGTTATCGGTTTGACGTAAAGTGAGGTAGGTTTCGATTCCAGCTTGAAGCGTCTCGTGTGTTTGGCCACACTGGAGAGTTGTGATATAAAAATGTCTGTCTGTGGATGATAATATATGTTTATATGTGTGTGAGTGTGAAAAAATAAGCGGAATGGATAAACTAAAGCACAGACAACGGATTCGATTGATATTTCGTCTTTATTCCATGAAAAACTTCATCAGAATGAGGGCTATATCAAAAGCGTTTAGTATACAAGAAAATAGATAAAAGAGAGGGAACCAACATTCTGATGAAGTCATTTATGCAATAAAGACGGAATGTCAATTGAATCCGTTGTCTGCATTTGAGTTTATCCACTTTCCCACTTATTTTTTCACATCTTGTCGGATTTTTCCAATCTACCATTTTCTCCATATATATATATATATATATATATATATGTTACATAGCCATACATGCATATGTGAAATGTACATAGAATGTTCATAACTCATATATAGATCACATAAATATCCCGAAACACGAAAAACACAACTTTTTAGTTCAGGTACGAAACTTTTTATTACCTTTGAGTTTAAAGGTTTTTCGACATAAGGAAGAGAGAGGCACAATCTTTCTATGACGACTTTTCCATCTGCCCACCCCCACCACCACCACCACGCGCGGCACCCGACGCAAGGCCTCGGTGAGCTGAGAAAGTCAACCGTCTTCCTCGGACGCTAATATTCAACTTCGCTGACTTTTCTCAAATCCCCAAAATCCTCCGCGCACGCTTCCGGTACATGACGTCATTCACATCCCCCTGGTCCTATTTTCTACCTGGGATTTTTATTTTGACATCTCTGAACGACACATTCTCCCAGTACGCGCGTAAACACCTGCACTCATGTTGCATCTAACTAACCCATGCGCTAAGCGAAAGGTTCTCAGCCTAACTAAACTGAAAGGCTAGATATATAAAAGGAAATCCCTCGGCCATTATATTACACACACATATATATATATATATATATAGGATCTACATTTAATAAATAAGGCTAATCTTTTTTTAATACAGCGAATAATTCTTTTCAATTTTTTTTCATAAATGCAAACCTTGCATTATGAGAAATTTGTTTACGGCAAAAATTATTTTAATCTTGAAAAATATTTGATTTGAAACAATTCAAAATGGTGGTATATTGAACAGAGTGCTCCAGGTTTAAACAGAGTTCTGTCAGCAATTCTTTGGTGGCTGATAAATACAAACAATCTGAAATTTACAGAATCTGTGATATGTACGGAGAAGCATGTTTCAGTAAAATAAATTAAAAAAAAAGAAGGTTAAACATGGATTTCCAACCAAGATCCTGAGTCGAAAACATAATTCAAGGAGGGAAAGTATGTTTTAGTAAAAAAGAAAAAAAAAGTTTATTAATCGGTTAAACATGGGTTTGTCACTACGATCATGAGTCGAAAACACACTTCATAAAGTGGAAACATGCTGACTCTCCGGAAAAAAATAGTACCAGATGCAGCGGTCATTAAAAAAGGTTATTCTAACAATCTTCTGGGACATTAAAAGACCCATTACTATTGATTTTCTTGAAAAAGGTTGAACTGCAAACAGTGTTTCCAATTGCCAACCTTCACATTATTTCCTGAACGACACAAGTTATATATATATATATATATATAATTCATATTTATTAATAAGAAATAAAAAAAAGATTATTATTTACGTACAGTCGTAAATACAGTCGTATTTATCTATTATATACTGGAAAACTTTTTAAGCCGTTATATATATATATATATATATATATATATATATATATATATATCATAATTCCTTACAATTCTATACTTAAGGTGAAATGTATTCTTCAATGTTAGCGGCTAAAAAGAAACATTTTTCAGTTCAAATCCCATCAGAAGAACCCATTAACAAGCTGGTGAAATAGATTTATAATGGAGTATACCAATTGAATGTTCTTGTTATTAATGATCTATATATATATATATATATATATATATAGTGTGTGTATGTTGGTCTTACCACTACAACTCTTTCTAGACGACTTACAATGCACCTTAATGATTCTAGCTCCATAGCCTTACATCTTAAAATCTATTCTATTCCTAAATCCAAGTTTCGAAAAATTGTAGTTGAAAACACCACTATAATTTCACACGAAATTGATAAGCTACAACTACAAATTCTAGAAACCGTACATATATAAACAAAAAACATAAAATCAATAGAATTAATTTTGAAAATAGCAGTTATGTTTTGAAATGCCTTTAGATATTTTTTTCATATTCCGTATTTCTTGATAATATTCTATTTCCGTTGATAGCGTTCTGTTTTTTAAATTCATCAGTTTCATCCAACTCGGCATTTGCAAAGTTTTGTTATGTTATAAAAACCAAAAAACTTTTAAAACTCATTAAAAAAACACTTCCCCACCCCCTGGTGATGGCCTATGAAGGGACCGAAATCGCTCAGGACAATTTTGGTAAATTCGTCTACCAATTGCAACCTAAAACAAAGACACTTATCAGGAAACTCGAAAGGGTCTTAATTAAAATATACAGACAAAATGTGTCTTTATTATTTAATCAAACATGCTTAAAGGAACGACAGCACCTGTACACACACACACACACACACACACACACACACACACACACACACACACCAAAAGCACTATAAAGATTTTAGTGTTTCAGTGCTGAGCGTTCAAAAAGAGGCGGAGTCCAATGTTGATTACGAAGATACGGCAGCTCGGAAGAATCACTCTGACCATTCGGATAAAATAAAAACTCCTAAAATTCATAGTAAGGTCCAAGGCATGAAAGTTAATCAGATCCATTGTCAGAGACATTGGAGAATCTTATTATGGAAGTGTCCTATCATGGGAGTTTTTTTTCTTTTATCTAGCATGTAGTGCATGAGCAAAATTCGGCATTTCTTATAAAAGAAATGGAAAAAAAATTATTATCTCTGGTCTAAAAGACAAAAAGAAAAAAAGTATTTCTAGATACGAGGATCATTAAATAAGTTTCCAAACTTTTTTCGTATGGCCACTTTTATTGATAGTACACACATGAAACTCTAGTCCCCTTCGAAGTAATCTCCTCTAGTTGCAATGAACTTGTTGTGCCGTTCCAACAACTTCTGGAAGGCTCCATGGAAGTTCTCTTGTGTGAGCGTATCAATGACCTTCGTCACAGCCTCGCTCATCTCCTCAGTTGTCTCATAACGACAGCCTGTGAGCTTAGGGAATAACCAAAAGTCACAGGGAGCAAGGTCTGGACTCTAGGGAGGCTGAGGAACTGTCTTGATGCCCATTTTGGTCAAATAGTCTGTGACAAGGATGGAGTTGTGGACTGGCGCATTGTCCTGGTGGAAATGCCACTGACCCGATTTGAAAAGTGCTGGCCTCTTCCCTAGGAATCTCTTTCTGAACTCCCTTCAAACCTCAATATAGTAACCTTGACCCTTTGGCCAATCAACTCTGGTGTATTGACTTCCTTACTCCTCCCACACCTCTAATCATCCCTCATAGACTCCCTTGTATCTCTTATGCCACTCAAAAACTGATGCTCGATTCATGCAAGATGCTCCAAAAGCAGTCTGAAGCATTCCATACGTTTCTGTGGCATTTTTCCAAGTTCAAAACACAATTCTATTGCATATTGTTCTTCTAAAGTGTCCTCACATCCAGATTACATTTTTGAAATTGGCTAGCAGTGACAATCAAACTTTAGTAGGGTGTATTCCAATTGCTGCTGTAGCTGTTCCTTTGAAGCTGAAATCATAAAAATTGGTCAGTCATCTCATAAGACGTATAGCAATAAGATACTGAATTTTCAAGAGTCTACAGTAATTTTAAATGCCTGTACAAAAAAAAATGTAATTTTGGTAAATATAACAAAAAACATCGATGTAATTTTTGTTTTTTGCGAAATTTACTCGACAATTTACCCGTCATAACCTGTGTGTGTGTGGGGGAGTGTGTGTGTGTGTGAGAGAGAAAGAGAGAGAGAGAAAGAGAGAGAAAGGAGAGAGAAAGGAGAGAGATATAAAAGCGTGTGTTTTGTTATTAGAATAAAAAATAGAAAGTAAAATCTCTCTCTCAAAATTATCTTTTTTATTCTCTCAGGTTTTGTTTACAAATATCTTATGTCGTATTTGTGCTTGCGTGTGTGTGTGAGTTATGTGGATAATTTACGAGTGTAACTATTTTACAAGGAAGTCGACATTTCCAAATAAAACCACGCAAACGCCACAACACATTTTGATTTGCGTGGGTTCGTATCCACTTCCCAACTTTTATCTTTTTCTGTAGTATTCAACAATTTTTCGGATCAAACATTTTTTTTAGCTTCACAAAATTTTCCTCGTAAAACTTTTCCTTCCTCAGTTCAATTATAAATCAGTCGATTCCTGTATATTCATAAATGAATGGTTTAATTTGTTTTATTCAACAGATTTCATGATAGAAAATAGATTAGCATGCCTCAATACAAACTACCAAAAAAGAGAGGGCAAACTATGGACATACACGTACGCAAACAATACTAAAGCTCAGATAGACTACGTCCTTATAAACAAGAAATGGAAGAATAGTGCATTGAATTGCGAGGCATACTCCTCTTTTGAGGGTGTGTCCACCGATCACCGAATAGTCACGGCGAAAATACGGTTAAGCCTACGAAAAAACGACAAACGAACAGCGACCACCAAACACTATGACTGGGCCCTATTAAACAACAAAGATGTAAGAGATAAATACGTATTAGAATTAAGAAACAGATTCGAAACACTACAAGAAAAGACGGAAAAAAGTACACCAAACGACGAATACGAAAATTTCGTCAATGCACACCTCGAGGCAGCAGCAAAATACATTCCAACAAAAATTAAAACTAAATATAGAGTCCCATGGGAAACTTTAGCGGTGAGAGAAAAACGTGCACTAGTGAAAACAGCCTCCAAAAACTATCGAAAAAACCCAACAAACACAAATGCCTTAAAACTAAAAACGGCACAATATCAATTAGCAGGCATATATATAAAGGAACAGACAGAATACATTCAAAATCAGATAGATAAGATTAGAGACTCGGTGGAAGATAGACAATCTAGAATTGCCTGGCAAACAATAAACGAAGTCAGCAGAAGAAAGAACACGGCCAAAGCAAAACTTAAAGCAGCAAACCAACAAGAAAGAATAAAACTGTGGAAACAGCACTTCGAAAACTTACTTGGAAACCCACCAAAAATAACGCCTGAACCAATCACCAGAATAATTAGCAAACAATTAGACATTAAACTTGGACCGTTCACACAAGAAGAACTCGACTCGGTTCTCAGAAAAATTAAAAATAGAAAAGCTGCAGGACTGGACGAAATTCCCCCGGAAGTATGGAAGACCAGACAATTCGACGACATACTGCTCCGACACTGCAACGCAGTATACAATCAAAATCCGATAGATAGATGGACGAAGGGATGCATACTCCCCTTCCCTAAAAAGGGGGACCTCGGATTAGCCAAAAACTACCGAGGCATAACACTTACATCCATAGCTGCCAAAATCTACAATGCCCTACTACGAAACAGAATAGAACCCAAAATCGACAACATACTTAGAAAAAACCAAAATGGCTTCCGAAGAAATAGATCTACGACCTCACAAATATTAACCATCCGCAGAATCCTTGAAGGTGTACGGGCAAAGAACCTACAAGCGACATTAATATTTGTCGACTTTACCAAGGCTTTCGACTCCATTCACAGAGGAAAGATGGAACAAATCCTACTAGCGTACGGCATACCTAAAGAAACCGTAGCGGCAATAACGATTCTCTATAGAAACACTAAAGTAAAAGTACGATCACCAGATGGAGACACAGAATACTTCGACATAGTAGCAGGAGTACTACAAGGAGACACGCTGGCTCCGTATCTCTTTATCATTTGTCTAGACTACGTACTTAGAACATCGATTGACAAAATCAAAGAGAATGGCTTCGAACTGACGAAGAAAAGAAGCAGAAGATACCCCGCAACAACAATTACCGACGCCGACTACGCCGATGACATAGCGATACTGGCAAATACACCTGACCAAGCCGAAACACTTCTGCATAGTTTGGAACGAGCAGCAGCAAGCATAGGCCTCCATGTTAATGCACATAAAACGGAATATATGTGCTATAACCAAACGGGGGACATCTCCACTCTAGAAGGAACCCCTCTTAAACTAGTAGACAAATTCACGTACCTAGGAAGCAGCGTCGAATCAACCGAAAAGGACATCGAAACGAGGTTAACGAAAGCATGGACAGCTATCAATAGGCTATCGACTATATGGAAATCAGACCTAACCGATAAAATGAAACGCAGTTTCTTCCAGGCAGCGGTCACATCGATACTGCTATATGGATGCACTACATGGACGCTAACAAAACGGCTGGAGAAGAAACTAGATGGCAATTACACAAGAATGCTGCGTGCAATCCTCAACAAGTCCTGGCGGCAACACCCAACAAGACACCAACTGTACGGCCACCTGCCCCCTATCACGAAAACTATTCAAGTTAGGCGAACCAGACATGCAGGACATTGCTGGAGAAGCAGAGATGAACTCATAAGAGATGTACTCTTATGGATCCCCACACACGGCCGCGCAAAAGCAGGACGACCAGCACGAACGTACATTCAGCAGCTATGTGAGGATACAGGTTGTTGTCCTGAAGACCTACCTAGGGCGATGAACGATAGGGAGGAGTGGTGAAAGAGGGTCAGGGATATCCGTGCTGCCAGCACGATATGACGATGATGATGATTCGTGGGTTGTGAATACCTTTATTGTAGAAGGTCAATAATGGTGCTATTTAACCCATAACGTGGGAGATAAGGGGGTTCATGCCTTTCCCAAGAGTATTTATCTAAAAGTGAACGTAATAGCGCGACTGACGTTCGAACTCGCTTACAACGATGTTGTAGTCCAGCACGTTAGCCACTACACAACGGGGACTCACTCTTCAATGGTGTGGATGATTGAAGAAGCCTTCATTTTAGAAATGAATTTTTAAATTCTCAACATTTCTTAAATATCTCAATGATTTGTTTCTAGTATAAGGTTTAGGATACAAGACTAGCTGACCATCGTGAGTTTGATTCTCATTGAGTGTTTCTTACTTCTAGCCTTGGGCGAAATTAGGCTAAGTTTCATTTTGAATTGTATTGTTTTTTGAGATTTCTATAATGACCAGAATCCAAAGAAATGTAGGCATGGGGGAATTCAGACTTGTTAGGGAAAAGGAAAAAATTCTACTTTCCGATGATTCTAAGAAATCTTCACGGGGGGGGGGTGTACAATCATAAAAATGAGATTAAATCAAATCAAATTTAAAAGATTAACGCATTTCTGATAATTCTAAATTCTTCATTGTTTTTACTCAGTCGGCTGGGTCTGTAGAATATATTGACTGCATCTCTGCAGAGGGGTAAGACCCCCCTAACGAGTGTCCTGGATATGACACTAAACAATCTTATGTTGGAGCTTTGGGAAATGCGGAGTACCCCTTCATTACCATCGCTCCCAGGTCTACTCTGGCCCGGAGTGGTAGCACCTGATAAGGGTCCTATCTATGGGTTAAATAAAACTAACAGCATACTTATGCTAAACTGAATTGCTTGAGTAAACTGAATAGCTTGAAATAGAAATGCTTTTGACAATTAAACCATACTTACATTTAAGCTGCGTACTTATGCTTAACTGAATTATTTGAAATAGAACTGTTTTTCGACATTAAAACTGTATTTACACTAAACTAAATTGTTATATATAACTGCTTGATTAGTTTGAAATAGAAATGTTTTTGATAATTAAACTGTGTACTTATGCTAAACTGAATTGTTTTAAATAGAACAGATTATTTACATAAAAATGGATTTGACGTTAGATAACCTACAAAGGTTGATATGCCATAAAACCAAACAAACCAAACCGTCAAAGTTTATTGTGAGATTATCTCATGATTTCTAATCTGTCAGATCCAGAAAGTGAAGGGAGTATCAAGAATGATTAATTTTAACGACTTGTCAACCCATTCAGGATTATTTTATGCATAGAGGTTAGGGAATTGTATTCATTTTATGTTCATAATTACATATTTTGTATAATTGTTTTTTAAGAATTTTTTTGTTGTAAAAAGTCCAATTAAATACGAATAATTTTTCAACAGATTTATTTGATTTATAGATGTGACCTTAAAAGATACTAACACTTCGGGTTAGAGTGGACCTAGGAGTAATAGCAATGAAGTGTAACTCCACACCTCCAGAACTTGAGTAGCACTATCAAATGCAATTTAGTGTCATAGGTAGGCCACCCCCTTTTTTGGAGGGGAAGTCTTACTCTTTTGCAGAGGGTTCAATTAACATATTCTAACACCGGCAAACACAAACCTTAGATTGCTTACTGTACCGGCTGTTACTGAGTGGTCACCCATCTAAGAACAGTTTAGGGTCATGGCTGCTTATCGTCGGTGTTTAAGTTCAAATTTGTGAGCTGAAATTAGGTGATGTGAGCTAACGTGGTGTTCTAATTCCTTCTAGATAATGGTGCAATGGTTAAAGCGGTGGACTGCGGAATCGTCGTGAGTGAATTCGTACTCCAGTGGCGCTATTACGTTCACTTTCGGACAAATACCCTTGGGAAAGGTATGAACCCCCTTATCCCCCAGCTATGGGTGAAATAGTACCACTGTTCATCAAGAAGGATGGCTTTGGTATTAAATAACCAACAAAGGTTGATATGCCATCAAACAAATAGAGCAAACCTTCTAGATACACCATTTTTACATTTGTACCCACCCTCATTCGTACCTCTCCAAATTTGCCAAGTTGATTGATTGATTGATTTTAACGGTACATCGACTCGTCTAGTGTTACGTTATGCCGAAAGGTTAGGGAATCGTGTTTATTTTGCGTTCATATTCATATGATTTGTTTAGTCGTTTCTTTAGAGTTTTTTTTTTTTTTGTACACAATTATATGCCATGAAGTATTCCAATCTAATGCAAATGATTTGTTCACAGTTGTTTGGTTTCAAGTATTCTTTTCTAAAGTTGGCGACCCTAGTCGAGGGCGACCAGAAGACTCCCTTTTCGATAGCTACTACACTGAGGTGTATGGGGGGCGCTACTTCTTTCCATGGATTACTCCACTTTACCTTTGATACGTACCTTATATTGCTGAGTGTTAAGCAAGGAGCTATCAAGTACCATTTTTTTAAGTCTTTGGTATGACGCGACCTGGGATTAAACCCAGGTCTCCCGGACCATTGGCGAACACTCTACCCACGAGGCCAATGATCTGGTTTATAAACTCTTTTCTAATACTAATAATTATGTGGGTTCAAGTAATGAATAGCGTTTTGTTTGCACACAATTATTTGGTTTCAAGTTACGGATGATAATTCTTACTAGACAATACGAGATTTAATTACATTCAAAGCGACTTGTGTGTAATTCTAACTTCAAGTAACAATTTTTAATCCAAATAATTTACGATTAAAAAGAGTACTCTGCACTCCTGAAAGCTCCAGTATTACTGGAACCTCTCAATCAGATTGTTTTGTGTCATATCCAGGACACTCGTTTGGTGGGAGGGGGTCTTATCCCTCTGCAGAGAAGTTTGTGTATTTAATAGCCCCAGCTGACTGAACCGGCCAATTAGAGTAAAAGATTGTTTTATTCCTAAATTTGACTGGAGAGGAAGCTAGACGGCAATTACACAAGAATGCTGCGAGCAATATTGAACAAGTCCTGGTGGCAACACCCCACAAGGCACCAACTATACAGCCACCTGCCTCCCCTCAGGAAAACTATGCAAGTTAGACGAACCAGACATGCAGGACACTGCTGGAGAAGCAGGGACGAGCTCATAAGTGATGTACTCCCATGGACCCCCACATATGGCCAGGCATCAAGTATTCCAATCGAATATAAATGTTTTTAGATAGATTTATTTGACCTACTGAGGGGTTCCAATCAGGTACTACTATTCAGGGTCAGAGTGACTCAAGGAGTAATGACATTGAAGAGTAGTCCACATTCCCCAGATATCCAGAACTTGACGACTACCATCAGATGGTATTTAGTGTTATTGCTAGGACCTCGCTTTTTGTGGATGGAGTCTTACGCAGTGGATACAGTCATTCATATTTTGCTTACATTATTTGTTTAGTAGCTTCTTAAGAGGTTTTTTTTTGGGGGGGGTGTACACAGTTATATGCAATCAAGTATTCCTCTGTAATACAGATAATTTGTACACAGTCGTTTGGGTTCAAGTAATTATTTCTATTTGATAATCGTTATTTGTTTGCACATAGTTATATAGTTTCAATTAACTAATAATAATCCTTCGTAAACAACCATATTCAAGTAATAATTCTTAAACAAAAAAAAATTACAGTTTTAAGGACAATTAACTTTTAAACATATCTATTTGACCTCCAATCAGGTATTACCACTTCGCATCAGAGTGGACCTGGGAGTAATACTATGAAAGGGTATATTACCCTCCCCAGATATCCTAAATAAGAGCTCTACTATCAGATTCAGTTTAGTATCATAGCTAGGATACCTTATTTTTTTGTGAGAATACTTCTCTTTAGGAGTACTCTAAACCCTTGCCAAAAGACAATGCGATTTGTAAGCGGTTTTTATTTCCGATTTTTAAGGCTTTCGACCCCGCTCATCATTAAAGAGATTGTACCTACTAAACTAAATATAGTAAATAGAAATTGGAATGCGCATATTTTTCTTTTCTTTTTCCCGCGTCTATAAATAAAGGCGCGAAACTAAATCCTCGGTAGAAATGAACTGAAGCAAAAATCAAAACAAATTACGTCAAAACAGGAGAAAATGACATCAAAATCAGCAGCAACGAAGCGTGTACGGAAACCGGAGATAGGGGTAGTGAAGATAATGAGAGAGAAGTAATGTGTTTCTCTCTTTTAGGACCAAACCTTTGCTATGACGTCATGCACTACTGCCAGTTATTTGACAGCAAGTGCACTGCATTGACAGCTTCCAGTTCTAAACCACAAAAAATAGTCATCCAAGTGCGTCTTCAAGCGTCAATTGCCGCTTTGAGAAAAAGACATAACAAAACACCAAATAAAAATAGATAAAAGATTAAATGAAATTACAAAACATTTTCTGGGAGATGATTACAAAAAAGATGATTATGCTAAAGATCTAAGATCAGATTTTCTCAAACTTTTCACTGGATACACACCTGTGAACAAGATCTTTGTTCAATTGTTGGGGTTCAAATTGATTTTCCGTAATAAATTATCTATCTATCTATCTATCTATCTATCTCATTCAGATCTATCTATCTATCTATCTATCTATCTATCTATCTATCTCATTCAGACCTATCTCATTCAGATCTATCTATCTATCCATCTCTCTATCTCATTCAGATCTATCTATCTATCTATCTATCTATGTTTTAGTCTATCTATATATATTTCTCTATCTCAGTCTGTTCATATCTATCTATCTATCTATCTATCTATCTCATTCAGATCTATCTATCTATCTATCTATCTATCTCACTCGAATCATTATCTATCTATCCATCCCTGTCAGATGGAAGTCGTCGTGGCGCAATGGCTAAAGTCCTGGTAGTAAGTGAATTCGAACACTTTCGGACTAATGTCCCTTGAAAAAGGTACTGAATACCCTTCTTACCCTCAGCAATAAGTTAAGTAATATCACTACTGCCCTTTAACCAGTTTAGAAGGAGAGTTTGAGTCTAAGGAACCCGAATATTATCTAAATTTCTTTGATGGTCAGTTATTATTTATTTCAGATAATTATCTTGATTGTTTTCTTCACAACAGGGGAAATCACCGTTGCGTAATGCCGAACGTGCTGGATTGCGAGTTCGAACTCCAGTCGCGCTATTACGTTCACTTTCAAACAAATACCTAAGGAAAAGCTGCTTAACCCTTTTATACCCTCAAATATGGGTTTAATAGTATCACTGTTTTTTGTTTTTTTGTTTTCTATGCGGATGGCTCTGACATCAAATAACACACAAAATTTGATATGCCATTAAACAAAGAAACCGATTCAAATAGACTAAAGTTTATAGGATCAAAATGCATACATACATATGGACATATATGATGGTCCGGAAACTTTTAAGGGAGACCCCGTGGTGTACTGGCTGTCATAGTCACCTTTTTTTTTTAAATTTATATTTTTATTCTTATTACTAAATAATCTTTTTTTTCTGAAAAAATCTCAATACGTATTATAAAAAGTGATATTTTAGAATTCAGTATTTTTATAAAATAATTCGCTTAGAATTATTGTTTTTAAATGTTTTCTTTTGTGAAAATATTATATACGTGGTTAACGACACTGAAAAGATCTGAATGAGAACAGATGGATTCATGGATGGATTCTTCTATGAGCATTGGCGAAATGGGGAATGCAGACAGCCTCATGTATCATTGTAAAGCGATTATATCTCGAAAAGATAATTGTTTTGTCGGCTGTGGCTGGAGAATACACCAGCTGCAACTCTGCTCCAATCTTAAGAAGGCCACTTGTTAGTGTTGTATACTTACAAACCATAATGATATCAATCCAACGGTACTACAAATGCATATGCAAACACAGTTAAATACAATACACCGGCAGAAACACAGGCGGACTCCATTGTTCAGGTATGAACCGTTTATTAACATCTGGACTTTCTTCGACACGAGGAAAGAGAGACAATTCTTTAAGTCTTTCGTATCATACTATGCTTACAAAACTCCCCAAAACCTGGTCGGACCCCAACTTCAATTGTTTGCCTAAATGACAGAGAATGCAGCTGTCTGCCTACATTCTTTCATAACGTCCACTTGCTTCCGCTTCTTCCGCTTATTTACACAGGTGCATCTCTGATTGATGGCTCGGTCAAGGGTCAATATATTACAATAGCCGTGGGTGACCATCTGTAATGCTTCAAGAAAGGATCCTGATGGTTGAGCAGTATTTGACCGAGCAACTAAAATAATCAGTTGATTCGCAATAGTTAGACCCTTACTGGGTTAGACGGGCGGTTCGAGAGGCCTGATCCGAACAATCGTCCGGTCATGTTAAGCCCTAGCACCTATATGACTATCCCGACCTTCAAATTTCTCTTGTGACAAAGAAGTATCAAAATTTATTTTATCTTAAATGCGTTTGAAGATGACGGTTGAGGGTCTATTGCCCTGATATAGCAGTACTTGAAATCATTTAAAATATATGCAAACAAATGATTCATATTTAATAGAATTATTAGAGTTAGCCAGACTTGAAACCGCCATCATCAACATCATCAGCATCAAGTCGCGCTGACAGCGCGGATTTTCCTGACTCTTTCTCTCTGTACATCCTTATCATCTATCACACCTAGCAGAGCTGATGTAAATAAGTTCTTGCTGTCCAGCCAACACAAGCACGTGTTTTGGGGTCCATAGAAGAACGTTCGTCCTTGCTTCGCCACCATTCAAAATTTTGAAACCATTTAAATCTGTGCAAATTGGCATTAAATAGTTCACAGAGGTTGATATGCCATAAAACACATACTCATCATCTTTTCGAGCCACCAGCACAGATATCCCTGACCCTCTCTCGCCACTCCTCCCTATTGTTCATCTCTTCTGGCTGGTCCTCAGGGCTACATCTCATATCCTCACAGAGCTGCTGTATGTAGGTTCGAGTTGGTCGTCCTACTTTAGCTCGGCCATATGAGGGGGTCCATAGGAAAACATCACTTCTGAGCTCGACCCTGCTTCTCCAGCAGTATCCTGCATGTCTGGTTCGTCTAACTTTGGTAGTTTTCGTAATGGGAGGGAGGTGGCTGTACAGCTGCAGCTTTAAGGGTTGTTGCCTCCAGGACTTGTAGAAAATTGCTCGCAGCATTCTTGTGTGGTTGTCGTCTAGCTTTTTCTCCATCTGTTTAGTTAGTGTCTAAGTAGTGCATCCATATAGCAGTATCGACACGACCGCTGCTTGGAAGAAACTGCGTTTCATTTTATCGGTCATGTCTGACTTCCATATGACCGATAGCTTATCGATAGCTGTCCATGCCTTTGTCAGTCGCATGTCGATGTCTTTTTCGGTTGGGTGATTTTTTTTCTGTTATTATATAGGAATGAACCTAAATACTTGATTCCTTTATTTATCAAAATACATTATTGTCAGTTAATAAGGAGACACTAAACAATTAAATAGTAAAAATATTAGTTTTCTTCGAAACCAAAGATACCAACATTTTATCATTTCTAATGGAACATTACACAATCAAAACAAATATCATTAGGTATTATTTATGACCAAACTCTACAGCACTGAAACGCTTTAACAAACGAACAGAATAAAGTTTAGTATGAAAGAATACTTACAATAGAATGCAGCAGAAACCCTCTTACTTTTTAAACTGTCACCTGTGTGATGCATATGAACTTAGACAAGGGGTAATCGTAGCTCTATCTTGCTAATTCTTAACTTTTTTTTTTATAAGATCATGGTTTGAACCGGTGCACACCGTGTATTAACTGATGAAACTTTTTTTTAAGTAAGGTGAATCTGTAATTGCTACAGAGAGAGAGCTTTTCGTGCTCATTTCATGTTATATAAGAATGATGCTGTTCTAGATAGAATTTTCAACTCACAACAGTATGTATTTTCTAATCGGAACAGCGTCATTTCGACGTAACATAAAATGAGCACCAAGAGCTCTCTGTGTAGCAATTACAGATTCACCAGTCTTAAAAAAAACGTTTCAACAGCACTCATCCAAACCATGCTCGTAACTTATTTTATCTTAGAAATTAATGTTAAAACATTAGCCACCATTACAGCTTGCCTTAGTTCACTCACATTACGTAGGTAACAGTTTAAAATTAGAGATGTATTTCTGTTGCACCCTATTAATAAAATTTTACGTTGGGGGATATTTCTTTTTTTTTTTTTTTTTTTTTCATTCCTATTTTTGCTTTTTTAGTTTCTGTGTTCACTCTCCCACCGGCTCATTGTCCTAGTTAGTAGAGTGTTCAATCCCAGGTCGGGTTATACCAAAGACTTTAAAAATGGTACTTGATACCTCCTTGCTTATCACTCAGCATTACAAGGTACGTATCAAGGGTAAAGTGGAGCAATCCAGGGAAAGGAGTAGCGCCCTCCCATACACCTCGGTGTAGTAGCTTTTGCAAAGGGAGTCTTTGGGTCGTCCTCGTCTACGGTTGGTCGGTTGACTTTCCCAGTGTTTTTACCATATTCTTTGGGACTGCTCCGAGGGTTCCGATTAAAATTGGCACCACTGCTACCTTTTATTTTTCAGTTCTCTGGAAAGGATATCATTCAGTTTTTCACTTTCCTTTAATGTCGCCCTTTAACTTTGAATCGTATTTATTTCAACGTTTCAGAGAATTTTATTATTAACTAAGTTTAACTTAGCACGCCTCTTGACCAAATCGGAGGAAGTAAAGGTGCGAAGATTATGTAGCACCAAGTGCGTCTGTTTGTCTTGAAAAATAGTATTCGAAATCCAGGCTTTCCACGTTAAAAGCTTATAGAAAATACGCATCAAAGTTTAACCCTTTGTATTCGAATGGGCGATAGTTGTTACCTAAAAATTCATATACGGTCGGTAATCTTAATTTCTACATCACTATCACTTTGCAGAAATCAAACAGTTAAATTATAGATTTCGTTTTATATTTTCTGCTTTTCTTCAACTAGGAGTTTCTAAGCCGTCACCCATAGTGTTACTGAACAGAATTACGTTTGCTTAACTTGCTTTTTTCTCATCATTATCCAAACATTGCTTAAGTACTCCGGGTTCAGTTTGATTACAGTTCCTGCTGCTTGCAAGTGGTCACCCATGTAAGTATTGAATTGGCTTGACTTCGGTTAACTTCCTTGGGTAAAAACTCAATTTTCTTTAGGATCACTGGCCTCAGTTTGTTTACTGTACCTTCAGTTTCATGAATAGGGATTCATCTTTTTAGAGAAGCGGCTCGGCGTTACTAAACTTCAGTTAAGTAACGCCGAGCCGCTTTTCTGGAGACATTCGCGCTTCTTTCCGAAACATAGCGAGAAGCAGTGCTTTGAGCTCAAGTCAATGCAGATATGCCATTATTTACTTAGATATGACACATAGGTCTCAGGCTGTTTACAGTAGCTGTTGTTACTTAAGTGGTCACCCACATCAGTATTAAACAGGCTCTTTGCTGCTTAACTTCGATAATTTTGTGGGAAGTGGTGCTTCCAGTGTAACTCGACCGTAAGACAGCGGAGACATATTTACTTCAATAGTTTGTCTTCATTTCTTTTTTTTCTCCTCCTCCTCCTTCTTTTTCTCTTCTTCTCTATTTTATCCGTTTTTAAAACATTCATTTTTATTTGTAATTCTCTCAATCGTTTTTTCTCCTTTCTCCCCCCCCCCCATCTCACGTTTTTCTTCCCGTTTTCATTTTTATCTTTTGACAAACTCAAATCTCTCACGATCAATCAGAAAGCAGACGCCATTTTGATACAGTCTTAATTCCATTTGGATGGTCACGTGGTTAGTGCAGACGCCCGCAGGAAGAGGAGGAAGAGATGAGGAATGAGGGGAGATACAAGCAAATTAAATTAAATTAACTACAGATTGAGTTTCCGCTTCCTTTTCAGTGCATTTGTCACAATGTCGAAAGATCTACAAGAAGCAAAAACAATTTCTCTCTCTCCCTCTTCCTTTCTCCCCTCTCTCTCTCTCTCTCTTTCGCTCACTTTCTCTCTTTCTTTCTCTATCCCTCCCTCTCTCTCGCTCCTTCCTCACTTCCCCTCTCTCCCTTCCTCTCTTCCCCTCTCTCTCTTCCCTCTCTTCCCTCTCTCCCTTCATCTCTCTGTCTCTCTATCTGTCTCTATCTCTCCTGTTCGTTCATTTATTTTTCCTTCAGCAGTTATATTTATTTATTTATTTATTTATTTTCCTTGCGTAGTTCCCACCTAGATTTTTCTCCAAGCGTTTCGTTCGAGTCCAAGTAGTGCAGCCATACATTAGTACTGACACGGTTACAGTTTGGAAGAATACCCGTTTTATACAGATCGGCTTTCCACATTGTTGATAACCTTTCGATAGCAATACATGCTTTAAGATTGCAACTTGCTGTTTTCGAAACAGCACCCTACAAAACAGAAAGTGTAGGGCCACTTACCTCCCATCGCATAAACCATCCAAGAAAAACAAACAAAATATGCCAGTCATTGCTTGAGAAGTAAGGACGAAATCATAAACAACGTTCTCCTATGAACTACCACAGGTGTACACACCCAGTATTGGCCTACTAGCAAAAAATTCATATTAAGGAGCTCTGTGTCAGCACTGGATGCCGTCTAGAGGACATACAAAGGGCGGTGAATAATAGGGATGGATAGCGAGAAAGAGAGAGAGAGAGAGAGAGAGAGAGAGAGAGAGAGACTGGGGAATCCATGCAGTCGACACGCTTTGATGATGATGATGATTTATTTTTTTCGGCTCAGTGTCTCTTCTGCGTTGAATGGGCGTCAAAAGGAAGAACAAGTAAGTCACAAATATAAACAATTTTTTAAAAATTTTATTGTTCATCAAAATCGTTAAAGTTGTTATTGTTGTTGGTTTTACTGCTGGTAAGTAAAACAAGTAAACATCGGAAGAAAGTATGAGTCATTTGTTGACATATAGAAAAACCAAGTGTTTGTTACCTGGCCCGTTTGATGCGGGGGTGGATGAAGATCTTTGATCAAGCGACACAGTGGACTAGGTTTGCGGTTTTGGAAACGATCGGCAAACACCTTATCAACAGCGCCAGCAACATTTCTGAGAACAATTCTAAAAAATCTCAGACGCTACTGAATCCGTAAAAGGCTGGGTGGAGGAGACGCGAAAAGAGACATTACTTTTCCGAAATTAAGAAGTTCCTTTTATAAAATGGTTCAAGTCAAGATTCTAAACGCAATTGTTATTTCCAGTTTAGAATTTAGTTTGGACTCGTTGATCGAACGAGAACTGGTGTGTTCGGAGTGATTAGAACTGTTGACAGAAATTTTAGAAACGATGAAGGGGAGTAACCAGGCGACTGTGTACCAATGGTTAGAGAAAATTAGTTTTCAAACTCGAGTTAAAAATGCCATCCTCTAAAATTGAATCCGTACACACACATTTTCTTTCAATACTTAAAACTTAAAATACCCTGAGTGAATATTCTGAAAGCCCATTATTTGATTGATTGATTGATTGATTGATTTTAACGGCATATCAATCCCATCTAGAATTATTTGATGCTTAGATGTTCGGGAATCGCGTTCATTGTACATTAATATTTACATTTTTTATGTAGCTGTTCCTTAAGAGGTCTTTCACAAGGTCCTATCGAATACAAATATAGAATTTTTAACGGATCTTTAAGACCAGTCGATAGGATCCTAACAGGTACTGAGTGGACCTGGGAGTAATAGTAATGAAGGATGACCCTACATAGCCGAAATTTCCAGAATTAGAGCTTCATCATCAGATCGTTTAGTGTCATACTCAGAACCCTTTTTTTTGGGGGATAGTGACAGACTGCATCTCCTGCAAAGGGATGCAGTCGGTGCGTTCTCAGCCTCATCAACAGGGTGGTCAGAGTTTCCAGAGGGTGTCACATTGATCCAAGGTAGAATACATAGTATATTCAGATCCCAGGTAGAGGTCACTGAAAGCTACAATTTGATCTAGCAGTTGAGACTTGTTCAATATTGCCCGCAGCATTCTTGTGTAATTGCCGTTCTGCTTTTTCTCCTGCCGTTTCGTTAGCGTCTAAGTAATGCATCCATACAGCAGTATCGACACGACCGCTGCCTGGAAGAAACTTCGTTTCATTTTATCGGTCAGGTCTGACCTCCATATGATCGATAGCTCATCAATAGCTGCCCATGCCTTCACGAGCCACGTGTCGATGTCCTTTTCGGTTGATGAGACACCGACTCCTAGGTAGGTAAATAAAGTCCATGGAATAATGTAACATACACAATAACCCTTGAATAAAGATATTATCAAATAAAATCCCGCGGTGTAGTCGTTATCGTCGTAGGAAATGGACTCGGCAACACGAATTCAAATCCTGGACGAGACTGATTGCATTTCACATAGCACTAATACCCTTGGGAAAGGTATGAATCCAATTATTCTCCCTCCAGCTATGGATAAATAGTAGGACAGACTAGGTTCTTCAGCCTTGGTGAGGCAACTAGTCTAGGAGAAGGAAGACTCTGAAATCAAACCTGTTAAACTCCGCTTAAAAATTGACCTTGTGTCATATCCTGCCCGAGCGGAGGGGTTGGTAAATAGTATCAAATAAAATCCAAAAGTTATAGCTTAGAATGAGACTTGAACTCAAACCAGGACTTCTCAAATTAGTCCATATAGACTCCTGGGAGTGAATAAAATTTTAGCAGCTTAAATAGGAGAATAGGGGCCCCAATGGGTGAATTTATTTGTTTGAATTTATAAATCCTTTATAAGAGGAGAACAAATATCGCTGGATCATGTATACTAGTCGTCAGATATCAAAACATACGGGTCATTTAAATGAACGAACGGTCTGGCTATGACTGAAAGGATTCGGATCTTTTCTGAGTCGATAACGACGAATATAACCATACAATCACGAAAGAAAACATTCAAAAACAAATATATTCTAAACGAATTATCTTATAAAAATTCTTAATTCTAAAATATCACTTCTAATGATAAGGGGGTGTCCTCGAGGTGTATGAGTTAAAGCGATGGACTGCTGAATCGTAGTAAGTGAGTTCGTACTCCAGTCGCGGTATTACGTTCACTTTCGGGCAAATACCCTTGGAAAAGGTGTGAACCCCCTTATCCTCCCAGCTATGGATTAAATAGAACCACTACTGTTCTAGGAATGTCTTCGTGGTTATCAAATAAAATCCAAAAGTTATAGCTTAGAATGAGACTTGAACACAAACCAGGACTTCTAAAATTAGTTCATACAGACTCCTGGGAGTGAATAAAATTTTAGTTGCTTAAATAGGAGAATGGGGATCCCAATGGGTGAATTTATTTGTTTGAATATATAAATCCCTATGTAACAGGAGAAAAAAAAGCAGTTGAGGCTGTTAATCAAATTGATACTAACAGATATGGAATAGTTGACTACATCATGGACAAACAACAAAATGATAGTTTGTTTTCTTTGTTTAATGGCATATCAACCGTCGTGGGTTATTTAATGCCAAAGCTATTCTTGTAGAAGAGTATCAAGGATATTATTTAACGCACTGCTGGGGGAATAAAGGAGTTCATGCCTTTCTTAACGATATTAATCCGAAACAGAACATAATAGTGCAACTGGAATTCGATCTCGCTTACTACGAGGCCGCAATCCAGCATTTTGGTTATTGCCCCCACACACACACGCACCAACAGAATATCTATTTATAATCATTGAGTAAAATAAAGACTTCGAGTGGGAGTTCAAGTCTTTCTAAGGATTGTTATTCCGGGTACTGTATTACCAAACTGGTTATTTAAGCTGATCGACGTGAAATCAAGAGCAGGTTACGAGATACGAGTGGGGTTTCCGGTCATGAAAAACTGTATTTTTGTTTTCATGGTGAAATTCCTGGTCGTTGATGAAAATACTTCAAAATAAAGAAAGGAAATAAACATCCTTTATAAGAACACACTCACAAACACACCCACGCACGCAGACACACACACATACGCACACTCGCACACATATACACACATATACACGCGTATACACTCACGCATTCGCACTAAACCAGCAGTAGAATCTATTAGAACTGTGTGCAAACAATAAATAGCAATACTTGGAGACATTTAACTGTGTGCAAACAAATAGCTCTGGTTCGTTTAAGAATGTTACAAACGAACTATTCACTTAAAAATCATATATATATATATATATATATATATATATATATAGGAACAGGATTAGGCATTAAGTAACCATCAAAGGTTGCTGTGCCATCAAATAAGATAAGCTAATCTAACGTAACGCATTCGCGCTTATACACACACACACACACACACACACACACACACACATACATACTTGTACTCACACACATTCACACGGTGCATGTATACACACTCTCACACAAACATATGTACACACGCGCACACACACATACAGATATGCACGCGTGCATACACACATATACGCGTTTACACACACACACACACACACACACACATGCATACTTGTACACACACACATTCACATATGCACACGTACACACACCCTCACACAGACATATACGCACACGCGCATACACACATACACATATACGCGTGTGCATACACACATAGACGCGTTTACACACACACATACACGCATACACACACAGAGGACTCAGAAAGATTAAAGAATATACATTTTAGCAGACTGATTTTCCAAGAAAACTGAATAGAATGGTTTAGGAGGGTCGAGTGAAAAGCTCTTTGATAGATCTATATAGTCTCATTGAATGTAACAAAATGAGGTTTAGTTTTAAACATAGCCCCCCTCCTCCTTGCGCTCCATATGCTTCTTCAATTGGTGGTTGGATCCTATTGATAAAAATTCAACAACAGCAGATATGACGTCATCATATGAACTTTTACCCGATTAAATTTTCGGCCGATCCTCGTGCGTTTCGATATTTCTGGTGAAAATATATATAAACTGAGCCCTTCAACTACTGGCAGTATGCGACTCAAGGTAAATTTATTTAGTGGCATTAGCTGGCGATCGTAGTCGAGGGCGACCTGAAGGCTCCCTTTTCAGTAGCTACAACACCAAGGTGTAGGGGAGGGCGCTACTTTTTTCCCTGGATTGCTCCACTTTACCTTCGATACGTACCTAAAAATGCTGAGTGTTAAGCAAGGAGGTATCAAGTACAACTTTTCAAGTCTTTGGTATGACTCGACCAGGAATTGAACCCCGGTCTCCTGGACCACTGGCGAACACTCTACCCACAAGGCCAATGAGTGGCGTAGATCTGGTTTAAATTTGAAATTTTCCTTCTCCTAGACTGGTTGTCATAAAGCTGAACGTACAGTTTACCCTATTGTTCTCCCGTAACTGGAGGGAACAGATGGATTCGTGCCTTTTCCAAGGGCATTAGCACAAAGTGAATGCAATCAACTCTGGTTTAATTGAGTATGTGGAAAATGACAAGATCGGTTTAATGTATGAAGCGCCGCAAAAAGCAATCATCTCAGAGTATGGTACTTAAAACGGTTCCGTTTAATCCGGAAAAAATATCATTTATTCCACTGATATACAAACCAAGTCATTGGAATCATCATCATCATCATCATATCATGCCACCAGCACGGATATCCCTAACCCTCTCTCGCCACTTCCCCCTGTCGTTCATCGCCACTGGCAGGTCTTCAGGGCTACATCCTGTATCCTCACGTAGCTGCTGTATGTATGTTCGAGCTGGTCGTCCTGCTTTTGCTCGGCCATATGTGGGGGTCCATAGGAGTACATCACTTATGAGATCGTCCCTGCTTCTCCAGCAATGTCCTGCGTGCCTGGTTCGTTTAACTTGGATAGTTTTCGTGATGGGAGGTTGGTGGCCATATAGATGGTGCTTTGTGGACTGCTGAATCGTATGTAAGTGTGTTCGTACTCCAGTCGAGCTATTACGTTCACTTTCGGACAAATACCCTTGGGAAAGATATGAACCCCCTTATCCTCCCAGCTATGGGTTAAATAGTACCACTACTGTTCTTCTTGGAGAATGGCTTTGGCATTAGATAACTGACAAAGGTTGATACGCCATTTAACAAAGAAACTAAAACCTTCTAATGAGACGTCTTTACAAAAAAGATTATTTAGAAATAAGAATAAAGATATCGATTTAAAAAAGAAAAAAAGAAAAAATAATGAAATTTTAATTCTCATCTATGGTATAAGAATTTGAATAAATAAGATTATCAATTATTGTTTACAAAAAATTCTTCTCTGACCAAAGAGATTCGGATCTTGTTAAGTCAGTTTCAGTATTGCCCCAGGTATTTGTTAGTGTGGATGTTATATCATTCATTTATAACCCCTTTCCTGTATTTTGAAAAAGTTTGATCTTTAAACCGAAAAGATTTAAGAAACCGACCCTTTTCATCATGGCATAAGGTGAAACTAAGAAAAAAATGTTGACAATATTCAATCATTTTAGTTTGCGGGGAGCGAACGGAAATTAAATTTGGTCCTTAGAAGTAGATCTAGTAAAAAGTTTGAGATACCTTGTTTTAGAACCAAGAAATGGCGACTTCTTGAAAAGAATTTCATTTGTACAGAAATTAATCAGCAAAGTTTGGTGAAGTTTCGATCGAGACTAGCTTAGGTCAGGCAAAAGGTCAGAAATATGGGGTGCCTAGTGAGGATTAAAATCAATATTCAGTTATAACTAATCTACGGGACTAGTTTACTAAACATCACGACTTAGGTGCTTAGTAAATAAATCAACCGGTTTAGGAGAAGGGAAACTTTGAATTCAGACCAGCAGCACTCAATTTAAAAATTAACCTTGTGTCAAATTCTGTTCGAAGCGGTGGGGGGATAAATACACTGTGGAAGAAATTGTTCTTTATGTAGTTTTTTACGGTAGTTATAGATTTGCTGAAATATTGAGCAGATATTCTAACTCTTGTAAGCATTCGATTGGTCACGTGACATGACTGATTCAAAGTGACTCTGTTTTATTTTGTGGTCATCAAATCAGATGACAAACGCCTACAGAAAAAAGTGACCCCTCAACAGTGAAAGAAATCATTAAAAAAAAAACGGAAATGCGTCAAGGAAGAATCAATTTAATGTGCAATAGATAGCCTTTAGGGCGGTAGTTGGAATACGCTGAGTGTATCCCCTGCGTTAGACCCCACCCACAAAAAGCAAGGTATTGATTATGACACTAAACTCCATCTGATGATAGTGGTCACGTTCTGGATATCTTCAATGTCATCACTCCCTGGTCCACCCTGACTCTGTGTGGTGGTATCTGTTCCGTTTCCATCTATGGGTCAAATAAATCTATCTAAAAATTATTCATATTCTCTAGGAATACTTGATGACATAACAGTAAATTATCTGTATCAAAATTACTTTCTTGAAGTTAGAATTATCGTCTTGTATGGGATTAAATCAGGTATTGCTTACTATGGACTATTTTTAGTGACTTGAAACCAAGTAACTGAGGGCAAACAAAATGATATTAATTACTTGAAACCATATAACAATGTACAAACTAATCTTATTTGATAAGACAACTTGACATTATATAACTGTGTACAAAAAGACGCTTAGATGGAAACAATTAAACAAAAAATTTGAATACACATGTACAAGGTACGCGATTCCATAACTTCTACGTATAAAATAACCCCAGAGATGCTGTTAAAGCCAATCACACGATATAGTTTGCGAAACTTTATATCCCATGAAATCGTTGATGGGTTGGTTTCTTTGTTTAATGTCATATCCACCTTTGTAGGTTATTTAATGCCAAATCTATTCTCCAAGAAGAACAGTAGTGGTACTTTCCCAAGGGTATTTGCCTGAAAGTGAACGTAATAGCGCGACTGGAGTTCGAACTAGCTTACTACGATTCCGCAGTCCATCGCTTTAACCATTACACCACAAGGACCCCTCCCGCCGAAATCGTTGAATATAGAAAACTTGACTGAGATCTCTAAAGGTAAGAATAAGAATTTAGTTTGGTATTTTTGTTTAATGTCATATCAACCTTCTTGGGTTATTTAATGCAAAGGCTATCCTTGTCGAATGACAGTAGTAGCACTATTTAACCCATAGTTGGTGGGTGGGGATGGGGGTTTCATAACTTTCAATCCCCCTCACCTTTTATAATATAGTGGGGAAAGTTGATAAAGCTGTGAATAAGATGACTGTCGTGTGGACCAATTGCGACAAAGGTTTGGTTCCTGCGATACCTCAAAGATAATGATATAAAGTTCCAGTGCTATAGAGTTT
>OY757928.1:88443388-88453388 GCA_963585895.1 Sepioteuthis lessoniana
CCCTAAAAAAAAACGCCTTCTATCCCTAGTTCCACCTCAGATTCTATTGAACACTGTTAGTTTATGGGAGAGGGGTTATTAAAAGTATGGTGGACAAAGATAGATGAATTAAGAGAGAAAAAGAGAGAAGAGAAAGAGAGAGGTGTGAGATGAAAGTATAGAACGAAGGAGCGGCTGTACTTTTTATCCGTACTTGAATGATTACGTACTTCCTTGTGTCATCAGCTCCGTAGAGAGAAAATCACTTGGCATGTGCGCTGTGTGGCCCCAACAGAATGTGTTTGGACGAGGGCAGTAGAGAAGAGCGTACAATTTGGTTCCATTTCTGTCTATGTTGGTTGTCATTTGCGTTGACTGTAAACAGCCCATCAACACTAAAAAGTACCGGCTAAGTGGCTCATATCTTTCTTTCTAAGTGGCCAGGACGAAAGAATTGAGCTAGCGCTAAACGGTAAATAAACAAAACAACTTACTAAAAAAAAAAAAAAAGAGAAAACAAAACAAAACAAAAAATCAAAAACAAACCAAACAAAAATATCACACACACAGAAAGAAAAAAAAATTCCGCTGTCAAAAAATTTATCAACAAAACGAGAAAAAAAGTTGTTCTTTTGCCTTGACTTAAAAAACAAATTTAGGTGAGTAGAAATATTTTTTGTTTATTTGTTGAAATATTTCCAATAGTTTTTTTTTTTTTTTGTGTGTGTGTGTGTGTGTGTGTGTGTGTGTGTGTGTGTGTGTGTGTGTGTGTGTGTGTGTGTGCTTCTTTCATTTTCTGTTTCTGTTTTTTTAAGTTTAATGAATTTCTTCATTTTAAATTGGATTTTTTTTTTTTGGCATTTACTAAACTTAATACACAAATTTTTCTTTTTTCTTTCTTTTTTTTTGACAAGACTGAACAAAGACAGATTCACACACACACACACACACACACACACACACACACACACACACACACACACACACACACACACACACACACACACATATATGTATATATATATGTGCATCAATCTCTCTCTCTCTTGTATATATATATATATATATATATATATATATATGTACGTGTTTACACAAAGAAAAATACACATATACATACACCTGCATTCACGCGTACACACAACAATATATGTATGCATATGCATATTTGCATAACTATCTCTGTATGCATATATATATATATATATATATATATATATATATATATATATATATATATATATATATATATATATATATGTATGTATGTATGTATACAAAAATTAAGATTTATATTTACATATATATCTCCACTTTATATATATATATATATATATATATATATATATATTTATATATATATATATACAAAAGCAAATATATATTTACATAGATATCTCCTCTTTATGCATATACATATATGCACGTACACAAACACATAAATATGCGGACATAAAAACAAACATATCATATGCATGTGGTAACTTTAATATTGCATGTGCATGCAAATATTTGAAATTATATTTTTCATTGTTAATACCGAATATTAATGGTACCTGCAAATACAACTGCATGCAGCATTATATATATATATATATATATATATATATATATATATATATATATATATATATATATATATATATATATGTGTGTGTGTGTGTGTGTGTGTGTGTGTGTGTGTGTGTGTGAATATTTGCTCAACACTCTGCATGGAGCACTGTTTTAATTCTTACGTATATATATATATATATATATATTTATATATATGTATATGTATATATATATATATATATATATATATATATATATATATATATATATATATATATATATATATAAAGTTATTAATGATTTAAACTGTAAAATCTATACAGTTTTCAATGCATGAAAATTGGGGGCTAGAAAACATAATGTGTAGTATAAAACATGATTAGAAATCTAATAAAATCAGACTTGGAAATATTATTTCTTCTGATGATCGACAACGTGAATCTTTGAGTCGTAAGTTTTTGAAGGCATTTTTAGTCTTTTACCTTTTAAACAAACTCTTCCGTTGTTAAAGTTACCGAGAATATATATATATATATATATATACATATATATATATATATATATATATAAATTCAAAAATGTTTCTCTGTGTATATGCATAATTGCTGTAGGCAGCGTGATCATACTTTCTAGTTAAGCAATGCCAATTACTGAAATATCGTCTGTTGTTTTCGTTTCAGTTCATTTAAACAAACTTCATTTATCATGTTTTACACTTTGATTGAAGTCATTTTTATTCCATCACACGGTTCTTTTCTTTCTTTCTTTCGAATAATTAATTCAACAAGGTCACAAATGACGACTGCTTCTTCCTTTCTTTTTACACCTTTCAATGGCCGTGCACACCAGTGAAGAAATCGACCTTCTCAGCAGCTCTTTCACTTCAAAAAGACCGCCTCGACATGAAGTTATTCAACTGGAAACCTTATTGAAAAACGCCACTCGCTAAACCAATCGATAATTTTATATAATCAATGAAGGGAAACTGGTTTTGTTTGGTTTGGTTTATTTAATGGCATATCAACCTTTGTTCGTTATTTAAAGCCATCTTAGTAGATGAACAGTTGTGGTACTATGTAATCCACAGTCGGGGGATAAGGAAATACTTACCTTTCCCAAAAGGCACCGTACTCGCTCACTAAAATGCTGCCAGAACCACTACACAACTGAGACTGCACAAATGGGAAACAAACAAAAAGGTTTTTTTCTAAAGAATTGCAAATAAAATTGCAGCTGATAGAGCTTTTTATGACCAAAATATTCCCCAGATATATATATATATATATAACGTATGGTTGGAGTTGTTTATCGATAAGTCTGATGAAGAATGCTTTCTGATGCAAACGTCTTTTATTAGTCTTTCATATATATATATATATATATATATATATATATATATATATATATATATATAAGTAAATAATGGAAAATAATCCGACAATATGAAGAAAATTTTTTTAAAATAAAGTAATCTAAAGTAAAAATGAAAAATGTAATATGAAATTCATATATATGTATATATATATATATATATATATATATATATATATATATATATATATATATAGTGATTGCAAATTGAAAGCTTGAAAAAAATGTCGCAACGAAGAGCGGGTACTACGGCTAGTTTTTAATAAAAATTCATAAATTTGATATGAAGTTCATATTAGATTCTTCACTTTGGATTACTTCGTTTTTCAATTTTTCTCAATATTATCGGATTATTTTCAATTATTTATTTCCATATATATATCTATGAGGTATTGTTGAAGGAGCATATCCATTGGTCTAATATAGAATGCTTTCTGATGTGTCTTCAATTAGTCTTATATATATATATATGTGTGTGTGTGTGTGTGTGTGTGTGTGTGTCACTTTTTGTTTAATATACTAACTCTTTTAAAAGATTAAGATATCTAGACTTTAAAAGTATTTTTCTATAAAAATTTCTCCTGACGATAATCTAATGTCAAAACTTGTGGAGAATAACAAAAATGTATATATATATATATAATTAACTGCTAAAAGCGTTTCAAATCTATAAAATAGAGTTCTCTATGCACGTACATGCAGAGCAACATCACAATATTTCAACTATGACAAAATAAGACATGTTAAAAACTCACGACTCTGAGTTTCGAGTAGCTGACCCTCAGAAAAGTTTGTATCGACGCGCGCATATTTCAGATGTATCGGTTTGTGTTCAACTGAAGAGTGGCCCTGTGAAACTCAGGTTCGTGAATTTTTACCTGCTTTACTTCATTTTATTGTCGATATATATATATATATATATATATATTATATATATCATGTCGTGCCGCTTGCACGGATATCCCTGAAGCTCTCTCGCCACTTCTCCCTATCGTTCATCGCCTCTGGTAGGTCTTCAGGGTTACATCCCGTATCCTCACATAGCTGCTGTATGTATGTTTGAGCTGGTCGTCCTGCTTTTGCTCGGCTATATGTGGGGGCTTAGGAGTACATCACTTATGAGCTCATCCCTGCTTCTCAAGCAATGTCCTGGATATCAAGTTCGACTAACTTGGATAGTTTCGTGATGGGAGGTTGGTGGCCATATAGTTGGTGCCATATGGGGTGTTGCCGCCAGGACTTGTTCAATATTGCTCGCAACATTCTTGTGTAATTTTTCATATATATATATATATATATATATATTTGCAATAGCTTTGTGAATAACTTATAAGAAAGCTACGAAGAAAAGAATACACATCTTGAACGAGAAACTAAGAACAAAATCAGTCAGGATCGTTTATTTTGTTTTGTTTTTGTGATGATTTTTGTTTTGTATTTTTCTTTTGTTTTTAATTTTTACTTTTATACATTTATATATCACGTGATCATAAAATGAAACCATGAAAAAAAAAATGTCGCAACGAAGAGCGGTTACTTCGGCTAGTTTTAATAAAAATTCTAATATATATCTAGGTGTCTGTGTGCTTGTACATGCATGCGTACATTTATCTCTATATATCATTTCATGTGAGACAAAATAAATGCTATTTTCTCATTGCATGCAAATATTGAGTAAGCTTAGTTACAGCACAAGGCCAGAAGTATGGAGCAAATCGTTGATCATCGAACTTATGAATAAATGGCTTCTAATCAAGCTTGCTAACCATTGCCCCACCTGAGATCCTCTTTGCGCGCAAATTTAATTATTTGCAAAACTTAGTTCGGTTATGGCACCAGGAAAGAAATATGAAGCTCTCCAGTGTGAGAAGAACAACAAGCTGCAATTTATTACATAACAAATTGAAAAAAATTTTTTATTTTAATTAGGAAGACAATGGAGAAAAGTATCAATTTCATGTTTTTTCCTTTAAGATTTTAAAAATAATTCGCTTGAATTTTTAGAATTTTAAAATTTGATTTCAAAAAATTAGGCGCATTTAAAAACTTCAATTATTTTAAAATAATTTAGATTTAGTTTTTTAAAGATTTCTTTAACAAAGAAAAACAAATAGTGAAAAAATTTTAAACTTTAGTATTCAGCATTTGTCTGGATTCTAAATATCCCCCCCCCAAAAAAAAAGATGAATAGCAAAATTCGTATTTCAAAAGTCCAAAACAGATGAGAACCAGAAATGTTTAATAAGCTAAGTGTTAGGTTTCTTTGTTAATGGCATATCAACCTTTGTAGGTTATTTAATGCCAAAGCCACCCTTCTATAAGAACAGTAGTTGTACTATTTAACCCATAGCTGGGAGGATAAGGGGGTTCATACCTTTCCCAAGCGTATTTGTCTCAAAAGTGAGTTTAATAACGCGAATGGAGATCGAACTCGCTAACTACAATTCCGCAGTCCATGGCTTTAACCATTACACCACGAGGACCCAACTCCCATTTGTAAGCTCGGCTAGTACACAATTTCTAGTGAGTTCTATTCTCACTGTTTTAAAAGGTTGAAACATTTTAGACATAACACGTGGATTCATTTAAATCAACTTCAAAAATGAGATTTTTACGAACTGGGCCTCTTGGATACTGGCCGATTTCTCAACAGCTCTGTTCATCCTTGGAAAGTGACCATAACACGAAATCCCCACCAATCTATCCCACCACATGAACACAGGAAGTACACATGTCCTTACTGACAGAAAAATGACACCGATTTTTGCCCATGGGATTAGTAAGTATCTCTGTAGACATATAGGTTGGTAGATATGAATGGTTGCAAGTACAAAGCACTACTTTTTTGGTACGATATTACTAAAGTGTTCAGCGGAGTGTGAAAGATCGGTCATAAAGCCCATCCCAGATTTGAACCTGTAACCGTCATATTATAAACCACACGACGGATGGAAGTAATATATACACACGTGCAAACGAACCATCCCAATATCTGTAAATGTTGTTGGATACGTACTACGTACATCAATAAATCTAATGAAAGAAAACGGTTTTACATTTAAAAAATAACAAAAGCTGAAGATATACTGAAGAAGCTATCACAGACGAAGACTACTGTAATATAATGGCCGAGGGATTTCGTTTTATGCCTTTGGGTTTAGTTAGGCTGAGAACCTTTCGGCTCAGTGCATGGGTTACTTAGGTGCAACATTAACGCCGATGTTCAAGCGCACGAGCGGAGCGGGCGTGTCACTCAGAGATGTCACAATAGCCCAGATGGGAAACGAGGCTAGAGAGTGCGGGTGACGTCACCGACCGGAAGCGTGAGGAGGATTTGGGGGATTTGAAAAAAGTCAGTTGAGTTGAGTTCTGCCTCGGGAGAAGATGGTTGGCTTTCGCTTGTTCACCGAAGCCAGGCCAGTGGCCTTGTGGCGGGTGCCACACGTGTTGGGGTGTGTGTGTGAAAAAGACATCATAGAAAGATTGTGCATCTTTCTTCCTTATGTCGAAACCTTTAACTCAAGGTAACAAAAGCTTTCATACCTGAACTAAGAAGTCGTTATGTGTTTTCGTGTTTCGGAATTCTTATGTTCTATGTACATATGTTATGAACATTCTATGTACGTTTCCCATATCCGTATCTGGCTATGGTACACTACGTCGATAATCTAGCTCTTCTTACAAATACACCTACTCAAGCTGAGTCACTGGACCAAGCAGCAAGATGCATTAGTCTCAGAGTGAACGCAAATAAAACAGTTCAAGTGTTTTAAACAAGATGGAGCTATCTCTCTCCATTAAATGGCAAGCCTTTGATATTAGTAGACCAGTACACACCTCGGCAGCCATTTCTCATCTACTGAAAACGATGATAATATACGCATAGGAAAGATGTAGACTGCTAGTGACAGGATATCGGTCATATGGAAAATAGATCTCTCTGGTAAAATAAAACGGAAACACTTTCAAGCAGTGAATGTGTCAGTACTACTGTATGGATGCACTACATGGTCTCTTACGAAATGCTAAGAGAAAAGGATAGATGGGAACTACACCAGAATGCTACTGACTGGTTTGAACAAATCCTGAAAGCAACATACCTCAAAACAGCAGCTGTACGACCACCTGCTTCCCATCTCATTTTTGTAAGATGAACAAGACATGATTAGCACTGGCTGTGAAGTAAAGACGAACTTATAAGTGACATTCCTTCATGGAATCCTACGCATGGCATACCAGAACTGGCCGATTAGCGAAAACTTTGATGGATCAGCTCTGTGTGGACATCGAATGCAGTCTAGATTGACCTGTCAAGAGAGATTAATGATAGTAACAGATGATCCGCACGTGTGGATGAGAGAGAGAGAGGCTCAAAGGACTCCATGCTATCAGCACGATTTGATGATATATATATCGTCTTCCACAGATAGTTTCGTAGTATCAAAACTCAGCAGTTTGACTAGACACCTGAAATTCCTTAAACTGAGATCGAAACCCGGCCAACATCACGTCAGCCCGATAACAACATCACAGCCAACAACTATCCAAGCATAAGCGAGCGAATTTATAACATACATGAATTAAATGATAGCATTTTGTTTACATTTTACACTAACGACTACCGAGTGTTCAACTCGATAAAAAGACTTCACATTATGCGAAATTACTCCCAGGTCCACTATACTGAGTTGTTGTATTATGCGAGGGGCAACCGTTAATTCTTTCGCAAGAGTGTTCAATCCCCGGGTTGGGGAGCATACATATTGTCATGCCCAGACGGACTGTTTCGTTGTCTCACAATTCATCAGTGTGCTTTAAGCTGAGATCGAAACCCAGCCAACATAACATCAAAGCCACCAGCAAAATATATATAATGACTGCCATATCTTGACAGATGATAACTGTCTTTACCACTAAAATTACGATTCAAATGACTTAAGTAAAAACCTATTCCTCTTGTGAAAAGTATACAAGATGTGTAAAATGATTTGGTAGAAAGACATCTACGCATATAGTGACATTCGCTTGTACGACACACTTTGGCCATTCTCTGGGTCTACATAGCTACAGCCCAGTGACAAACATAGCAAGATAATCGGCGTCTATGAGAACTACAGGTTTTACTTCAGAGGATCGCATCTTAGACTTTTCCCGTCAAAGGAAACCTACAAGTCAGCAAAGGTTTAGTACTGGGGCTTCCTTCTTCAGTTTTGATTTTAGAATTGCCTTTACTACGACTTGTCATTAGACTGGAGCTCATCGTACTCCTCCTCCTCCTTATATATATATATATATATATATATATACACGGATGGTTACAAAGAGCTCTACCCACAGGACAAAATAAAAGCAGGTCGTGTAATATATATATATATATATATATATAAATTATACCCCATTATGTCTGACACAAACCCATCAAGTGAGATAGTGACAACCATACACTTGTAATATATATATATATATATATGTGTGTGTGTGTGTGTGTGTGTGTGTGTGTGTAAATTTAACGAAAAAACTTTAAATTTAACGAAAAAACACTAAAAGACACTAAATTGAAATTTTTTCGTCAAATTGATATAAAAAATACTTTCGCTCTACAAGTTATTTTCGGTATATTTTAAATCGAAGATTAATTATATATCCGATAGGCTTCATCAATGAGCACTCAACAGAGATTCCTATCAACCTTAGCTTACGTCAAAATAAGTCTAACCCTGGACTGTTTTCCTCGGATTTTACACTCATATATATATATATATATATATATATATATATAAATATAACAACAGTGTCACTATCTCACTTGCTGGGTTTGTGGTAGATACAACGCGGTATAATTTGGAAAGAGCTCAATATTTCTTATTCAGCTATTATATGGTCATAAATAAATATATATTACTTTTTATATATATTTAATAACATTTATACGACAATCATTTGGCGAAGAAAGGTTTCTCTGTCTGATGATTGTCGTATAAAGACGGCATGAAATTAATAGTAGTAGATAAGCATATATATATATATATATATATATATATATATATATATAAGATTGGCTTAGTTTGGCATACTGGCCTCATCTTGTTTACATGACCTGCTCTTACTTAGTAGTTACCCATCTAAGTATCGAACTGACTAATGGTTGCTTAACTTTCTTTTTCTTATTTTCTAAGCTTTGCTTAATTAAGCCGATAGTCTCTTTTAATAGTTAATCACTTTTCCACTGAAATTACTCCCAGGTCCACTATACTGAGTTGTAGTATCTCTTGGGGTCCCATCTATGAATCAAATAGATCTGATGGAGATAATAGAATGTTTACTTATTTAAAGTAATTGTTAATTTAAAAATAAAAAATTTAGAGTCGTTTTTATTTTCCGGGAGAGTTGGGTTCAATCCCAGGCCGAGTCATACCAAAGACTTTAAAAAATGGTACTTGATACCTCCTTGCTTAACACTCAGCAATATAAGGTACGTATCAAGCGTAAAGTGGAGCAATCTAGGGAAAAGAGTAGCGCCCTCCCCTACACTTCGGTGTAGTAGCTATTGAAAAGGGAGCCTTCTGGTTGCCTTCGACTATGGTCGCCAACTTTTCTTACTTTTATTCCTAAGCAGTATTTACTCATATTACACATGGGTTGTAAGATGCTTTTTACCAAAAAAAGGCGTAGTGTGGCGTTTATTGAAATTTAGGATAATTATTTAAATTTAAAGAAGATTTTATTTGTTTTTATTGTTTATTCAACAAGGCTCGTTTACACAGAGTGTAAACACCCTGTCTTTGCGTTCGTTTAGAGATCTTAGATATCCTCGGAAACCACTAAAATGAATTAATAATTTTAATAAAGATTTAATTTTATCATTTTTCCGACTTGGAGGGATATTATCAACTTATTTTTAAAACACCATAAAACAAACAAACAAAAAAAAACTCCCGCCTTTTTAAGCTTTTTCAGACAGGTTGACCGTTGAGATGAAATGAATTTTCTCTTGGCGTCTTGACACCTGACCTTAACAGATGGGGTTTAAGTGCATCTACGGAAGAAAAGGGCTATTTACTTTTCGTAGTGATTACCAAGAGAGTGGGTAATCGCT
>OY757928.1:88458388-88630888 GCA_963585895.1 Sepioteuthis lessoniana
TTTATGGACTCCTGCATATGGACATGACAGTGTTGGACGACTAGCAAAGACTTACATACTTTAACTCTGTGTGGACACTGGATGCAGTCTAGAACACCTACCTGAAGTGATGGATGACAGCGATGGATGGTGAGAAAGAGTTAGGAACTCCGTGTTGTCAGCGTGACTTGTTGATGATGATAATTTTATATATATATATATATGTGTGTGTGTGTGTGTGGGTGTATATATATGTGTGTGTGTGTGTGTGTGTGTATATATAAAATTATCATATATGTATATATATAGAGAGAGAAATAGAGAGAGAGAGAGAGAGATGGTTGTTGTTGGTCTAAAGAAAGAATAGAAATATATTTTAAAATAAGAAGGTCATCGAAGAGATTTGTATTGTTTAATTTATTTATTCAATATATATATATATATATATATATATATATATATATATATATATATATATATGTGTGTGTTTGTGTGTGTGTGTATGTGATTAATTTTATACTCCGCATCTTTTCCGTTCCCAAGAAAGATCTTGATATTTTTGCTGCTTTTGGTTGTCTTCCAATTTTAGCAAATGATCAGTTCGAAAAATGACATTCATTCAAAGACAAATTTTCTCATTCATTCCAATACCAAAATTTGGTCGTCCATGCTTGATTTGGTGATTCCTATAAACTATTAGTGAGATTTTGGAGGTGCCCGTGGTGTAATGGTTATCGTCGTAGGAATTGGACACGGCGACACGAGTTCAAATCCTAGACCAGACTGATTGCATTTCACGTAGCACTAATACCCTTGGGAAAGGTAGGAATCCAATTATTCCCCCTCCAGCTATGGGTAAATAGTAGGACAGACTAGGTTCTTCAGCCTTGGCGAGGCAACTAGTCTAGGAGAAGGAAAACTCTGAATTCAAACCTGTTAAACTCCGCTTAAAAATTGACCTTGTGTCATATCCTGCCCGTGCGGAGGGGTTGGTAAATATTAGTCTTAAAGAATTCTATTCTCTAAGATCGATTTTGATTTGAGTATGTAGTATTGATTTGATTGATTGATTGATTGATTGATTTTAACGAGTTATCAAACCGTCTAGGATTAGTCTATGCTTAGATGTTAGAGAATCGCGTTCATTATGCTTTCCTATTTTCCTTTTTTGTATAGTTGTTTCTTAAGAGGTTTTTTTTCCCTCAGTTATGTGGTAACAAGTATTCCTATCCAATACAAATAATTTTTCACATTTTAATATGGTTTCAATCTATTATATTCTCTATAATAATAATTCTTTTCAAAAAGTTCCAGTTGGCCGATAGATGTGACCCAAACTGGACCAACAACTCCATGTCAGATTGGACTTGCAAGCAATGGTAATCTGACATGGAGTTGTTGGTTCTGTTTGTGTCACATTTATCGGCCAAATGGAACTGTTTGAAAAGTATTAATATTATCGAGGATATGGAAGTGCCCGTGGTGTAATGGTTATCGTCGTAGGAAATGGACACGGCGACACGAGTTCAAATCCTGGACGAGACAGATTGCATTTCACATAGCACTAATACTCTTGGGAAAGGTATGAATCCAATTATTCTCCCTCCAGCTATGGGTAAATAGTAGGGCAGACTGGTTTCTTCAGCCTTGGTAAGGCAACAAGTCTAAGAGAAGGAAAACTCTGAATTCAAACCTGTTAAACTCCGCTAAAAATTTGACCTTGTGTCATATCCTGCCCGAGCAGATAGGGTTGGTAAATATGTATTATAGAGAATATAACAGATTGAAACCATATTACAATGTGCAAATTATTTGTATTGGATAGGAATACTTGTTATCACATAACTGAGAACAATGTTTACCTGTTTCTTAAGAGTTTATTTGTCCATAATTGTAAGTAATTGTTTCTAATTAATAATAGTCATTTGTTTGTTTACATTTATACGGTTTTATGCAACTAATAAAAATCCTTAGTAAACAGTTATAGCTTCATCTGCTTTAGTTTGGTTTGTTTTTATGACATATCAGCTATTGGAGATTATTTTAAACCGAATCCATTTTTATACATATAAACACTTCTATTTCAAACAATTCAGTTTAGCATAAGTACGGTTTTTTGTTTACAGACAACTGAATGCAAAAACAGTTCTATTTCAAACAATTCAGTTTAGCATAAGTAGAGTTTAAATGTCAAGCACTTCTATTTGACCCATAGATAAGATCCTATCAGGTCCTACCGCTCCAGGCCGGAGTGGACCTGGGAGTGATGGCAATGAAGGGGTACTACGCATTCCCCAAAGCTCCAGAATTACTAGAGCCTTGCCATCAGATTGTTTTGTGACATATCCAGGACACTCGTTGGGAGAGCCTTACCCCTCTGCAGAGATGCAGTTGTATTTTGTCGGTCCATAAAGCTTCAAGTAACTATTCTTAATACAAATAATTTACAGGCTTTTAGCAAGCGAGTTGGAACTCCAGTCGCGCTATTATGTTCATATTTGGACAAATACCCTTGAGATGGGTATGAACCTTCTTATGCCCCAAGCTATGGGTTAAATAATACAACTACTGCTCTTCTACAGGGGTAGCTTTTGGCATTGAATAACCCACGAAGGTTGATATTCATGAAACAAAGAAACCGAAACCGAAATAATTTTCTGTTATACGAGATGCCTTCAATAAGTTTCCAGACTTTTTTTTTAGTATGGGCACTTTTATTGATAGTACGCACATGAAACTCTTGTCCCCTTCGAAGTAATCTCCTCCGGTTGCAATGCACTTGTAGTACCGTTCCAACAACTTCTGCAAGGCCCCATGGAAGTCATCTTGTGTGAGCGTGTCAATGACTTTCGTCACCATCTCTTTCATCTCCTCAATTGTCTCATAACGACAGCCTCTGAGTTTAGGGAATAACCAAAAGTCACAAGGAGCAAGATCTGTACTATTGGACGGTGAGGAACTGTCTTGATGCCTATCTTGGTCAAATAGTCTGTGACAAGGATGGAGTTGTGGACTGGCGCATTGTCCTGGTGGAAATGCCACTGACCCAGTTTGAAGAGTACTGGCCTCTTCCGACGGAATCTCTCCCTGAACTCCCATAAAACCTCAACATAGTAACCCTAACCCTAACTCTTTGGCCAATCAACTCTGATCTATTGACTTCCTTATTCCTCCTACACCTCTCATCATCCCTCACAGACTCCCTGGCTTCCTTGAATCTCTTATGCCACTCAAAAACTAATGCTTGGTTTATGCAAGATAGTCGAAAAGCAGTCTGAAGCATTCGATACGTTTCTGAGGCAGCATTTTTTCCAAGTTTAAAACAGAATTTTATTGCATATCGTTCTTCTAAAGTGTCCTCATGTCCAGATTGCATTTTTGAAATTTAGCAATTGTGACACTCAGACTTTAGAAGGGTGTAATTCCAATTGCTGCTGTAGCTGTTGATTTGAAGCTGAATTGATAAAAATTTGTTTGTCATCTTATAAGATGTATAGCAATAACATAGTGAATTTTCAAGAGTCTACGACAATTTTAAATGCTCGCACAAAAAAGTCTGGAAACTTATTGATTACCACGTATCATGTCAAGTATTCAATCCTATACAAATTATTTTCCAACTGTTTTCTTTAACTCATAAGTGGGAATCTAACAGATCTCTAGAATCAGATACAGCTTAGTGTTATTCCCAGAACAACTTTTTTTATTAGGGATGGGGATACAGACAAGATATTCTAAGCTCTGTCAACAGAGAGATTCTAGCCTTGAGCCAAATTAGACTGTGTAATGGCGGTTACTTTTATTTTCAGTCGAACTATTTTGTTCAGATAAAAATAGAAATCTCCTTGAACCTAGCCCTCGTATTTTCTCTACTCAATGAGGCCGTCATCAGCCGGTTTTTGTGGTCACTCGTCCTCCTGAGAGTAAGGCCATTTTTCATGTGACTAGAAGGAGAGAAGTAACAAAGAAGTTCTTATTTTGGCATAAAAAATCCTTTTCTCACGTATCGTTTTGAGGTTTTCGTGTGATGACGAAGCACTTAATGCATCACATTCCTTTCCTTACAAACAACACCAACGTTTTTTCGTTGATCAAAAACAGAAGTCTTTGTTTGGCATCCACCATCGTAAAACCTCCACCATCGACAAGGATAGAACTCCTTTATCGTTATAAGCAAGGAGAAAGGTGACACAAGAACATATGACCCATAGAGATGTCGACGTATCAGAAAATGCTTATATGCATATGTAAATGATATTTATATAGATTCTCTATCCACTCTGTCGGCTGACAATACTTGGACTGAATCCCCTGTAAAGGGGCAAACCCCCTCTAAAAAAGGGTTTTCCGGGTATTGTACTAAACTGTATTTGGTGGTGAGACTTCGGTTCTTGAGATCTGAGGATTGTGGAGGACTTCTTGCCATTACTCCCAAGTCCACCTTGACCCGGAGTGGGAGTTTCTGCAAGAATCCAATCTATAGGTCAAATAGATCTGTTTAAAAATCATTTGTCTTCAATTGGACTGTGTGCAAAAAAATTAAACTCTTAAACAAAACGAAAATATAAATATGAATCTACCATGAATGCAATTCCATAACTTCTAGGCATAAAATAACCATAGACAGGTTGATATGTCGTTAAAAT
This sequence comes from Sepioteuthis lessoniana, assembly GCA_963585895.1. NCBI lineage: Eukaryota > Metazoa > Mollusca > Cephalopoda > Myopsida > Loliginidae > Sepioteuthis > Sepioteuthis lessoniana. The sequence goes on from OY757928.1 coordinate 88,463,014, forward strand.
CAACAAATCAATTTATCCATCATAGAGTCTCTATTAAGATTATAGTGCTTGTTTAACAAAATATATGTACCCAGTTCGTTCCTCACCGTGTGTTTTATAACCGAGACCTTGAGCAGATATTAGTTATGTCAAAACATAATTTGCTCAGAGAAGAGAACAAACATTTTCATGTGAACACACACACAAACACAAATACACACACACACACACAAACACAAATACACACACACACACATAGTATATTTGCTTACAAGTGCGTGTATACGTGAATGTGTCTATTTAAAAAATGAGATTGGTGATAATATCGTGAAGTGGATATGAATGATAACATTGTACAATGCACACACATTTTAACAAACACTTAGAGCAATAAGTGTCTAAAAATGGAGTCCGTCTCAAGAGCACTCGAGTAGTTATTTAAATTTCTGCCTATCATTTTTCTCCCTAGCTAAGCTTTTCTAAAAATACCCAGCACTATTAATATTCCATAAAAAATATACAATAAACGGTTGGCATTTGACCATTCAAACCAATGGCGCGCTAAGTCGGAATTGCTTTGAATATTCTGACTGTATCCTCTGAAGAGGGTAAAAAAAAACTTTAAAAGGGGCTTTCTCAGTTACAATACTAAACTGTAAGGCTTCCAGTCGCTTTTACTCCCAGGCCCACTCTGGCCCGGATTGGTAGTACCTTTTAGAGTCCTATCTATGTGTCAAATATTATATGTATTAAGAATTGTTACTTGAAGCTCTAATTGTTTACTAAGGATTATTATTATTAGTTATTTGAAACCATTTAACTGTGTGCAAATTATTTGTATTAAGAATAGTTTCTTGAAACTGTAATTGTTTACTAAGGATTATTATTATTAGTTACTTGAAACAATTTAACTGTGTGCAAATTATTTGTATTAAGAATAGTTACTTGAAGCTCTAATTGTTTACTAAGGATTATTATTATTATTAGTTACTTGAAACCATATAACTGTGTGCAAATTATTTGTTTTAAGAATAGTTACTTGAAGCTCTAATTGTTTACTAAGGATTATTATTATTATTAGTTACTTGAAACCATTTAACTGTGTGTAAATTATTTGTATTAAGAATAGTTACTTGAAGCTCTAATTGTTTACTAAGGATTATTATTATTATTAGTTACTTGAAACCATTTAACTAGAAATGTCACCTTGTATGCAATTGAAGCTAGAATTGTCTACTAAGGATTATTATTAGTTACTTAAAACCATTAAGTGTGCGCAAACAAATGACTATCATTAAATAGAATTAATTACTTGAAACCATATGATTATTAGTATTAGATAGGAATACTTGAAACCATACAATTATGAAAAAACATCAAGAAACAATCACATTCACTTTATACTCTGAAAAGTATAGAGTAAACTTCTCTTGCAATTATTTGCAAGTTAACTCTGACATGGTATAATGATAAAATATGATTGATTGATTTTAATGGCACGTCAACCTGTATTTTATGCCTGGAGGTTAGGGAATCTCATACATTGTACTTTTATATCTACATTTGTGAGGAGTTATCCGAGATTTTTAAAAAATATTTTGTTTAAACGATATATCAAAATCCTTGGAGATAGATTTTAATAATTGCTGTGTATTGTAGGTTTATGATTTTTGGTATAATTTATTTCTTTTAAGAAGGACAAAATATTATCCATGTCGACATTTTCAAATTTGTCTATATTTCTCTATAGATATAGTGGAGCTGGGAGTAATGGCAATGAAGAGGTACTCAACACTCCTCAGAGCTCCAGGTTGATTTGTTGGGTTTTATGGCATATCAACCTTAGTAGGTTATTTAACGCCAAATCCATTTTTATATAAATAATCTGTTCTATTGAAAACAGTTCAGTTTAGCATAAGTACACAGTTTAATTGTCAAAAACATTTCCATTTCAAACTATTCAAACAGTTATATGTAACAAAAAATGTTAAGTGTAAATACAGTTTTAATGTCGAAAAACAAATAATTCAGTTAAGCATAAGCACGCAGTTTAAATGTAAATACGGTTTAATTGTCGAAAACATTTCTATTTCAAGCTATTCAGTTTCACTCAAACAATTCAGTTTAGCATAAGTATGGTGTTAGTTCAATTTAACCCATAGATAGGGCCCTATCAGATGCTGCCACTCCGGGCCAGAGTGGACCTGGGAGCGATGGTAATGAAGGGGTACTCCGCATTCCCTAAAGCTCCAGCACTGCTGGAACCTCACCATCAGATTGTTTAGTGTTATAATCAGGACATTCGCTGGGGAGGGGTCTTACTCCTCTGCAGAGGTGCAGTCAGTGTATTCTACAGCCCCAGCCGACTCGGCAATCAGAGCTCCAGGGCTGGAATCTCACCATTAACTACAGTCATGCCCAGGAAATAATCAAGTATTTTGAAAAGCTTTTTGTTCATTTCTGAACAGAAGTATTGATTTGAGTTGGCTTTTTTTTCTTATGTTGTGAATTTATGTTAATGAAACAAGATGAACGGCGACTGATGCAATCGTTGACTTGGTGCTTGACAAGTGTGGTGGTATTTTGCCGCTCCTTTCTCGTTTTGACTCTCGTTGGACACTTTGTTGACTGCCATAACGCGGAAAGAAAGAGCAAGAGAGGGAAAGAGAGAGTGAGAAAGAGAGAGAGAGAGAGAGAGAGAGTATATGTATTTAGGGGTTTACTCAAAGCAGATGAAAGGAAAACAGTTGATATGTCTTTATGATGACTACCAATTACCCGCCCTTGACTTGATCATACACGCCACATTTAAGATCACGAATCACTTGATAAATGATAGTTGAATAAAAAGTAATATATATATATATATATATATATATATATATATATATATATATAAGCTAGTCCCGGCAACAAAAAATCGGGAGGAATAGCCTGTTGCAAAAGTATTTTTAACAAATGTTCAACTACGCAAAATGCTGGAGCTAGATAGTAATATGAATAACTTCACATAAGTCGCTCGTTCCAATATTAAGCTGAGAGGAACGAGTCGTTTAGAACAGGCTTGATCGCCCGCGACCATTAGGCTACTTGACTGGGACACATTTCGGTCGGCTTTTTTGGCGAGTCACGTTCCGACCGGGTGTGTCTTTGCTCGGGTGGCAGTCGGTAATGACCACTATCCTCGAGCCTCAGGGAGCCGTCTCCCAAAGGTTTTAACCCTCTTCGGAGGGGTTAAGTTTATCGCCTGGTACCTGAGGCGCCTTTTTTTTTAGGGAAACTGACGAAGCCCGAGGCATTTTGGGGACTGACGGGCGCGTGTGGGCTTCGGTCCTGCGTCTGGACCCACCAAAAAAGGCCTTGCCCCACACTTGTACGCTTAGAGGGGTGTATTACAAATACCGTCTTGCTCTATGTAAAAAAGAAAAAGAAAAAGAGCAGAGCTAGACCAAAAAACCGACGTTAAAGTGGATCCTAGGCTACATTTGAAGCGACTCCGAACTTCAAGCAAAGCCTTTATGATGCGGGTAGATGTTGCTGGTAACAATAAAAATATGGTGTTTAATGACACCTACTGGAGCAGAGTAGTTATAGTTTTTTAAAAAGTGCTCAACTTCCTTTACAGAGAGAACAATATAATTAAATATGAAAAACATCATTATCAAACTGGTCTTCCCACCAAAGAGTTCATCCTCATCATCATATCGCGCTGGTAGCACGGATATCCCTGACCCTCTCTCGCCACTCCTCCCTATCGTTCATCACCCTAGGTAGGTCTTCAGGACAACATCCCGTATCCTCACATAGCTGCTGAATGTATGTTCGTGGTGGTCGTCCTGCTTTTGCACGGCCATGTGTGGGGGTCCATAAGAGTACATCTCTTATGAGTTCGTCCCTGCTTCTCCAGCAGTGTCCTGCATGTCTGGCTCGTCTAACTTGAATAGTTTTCGTGATAGGGGGCAGGTGGCCGCACAGTTAGTGTCTTGTGGGGTGTTGCCGCCAGGACTTGTTTAAGATTGCACGTAGCATTCTTGAGTTACTAGATGATTAAACAGTGTAAAATTCCGAGCCGTTGAAAATATAACATTGGGTTTTTGTATATAACATCAGTTTTTGTATCAACTTTGCTATTTACTGGCACAAAGAAAGCCTGCTCTAAATAAATCGTTCGTCTTAGCTTATTTAAGGATGAGCAACTTGCAGTTGTTCACATTATATATATAATCATCGTCAAGTTGTGCTACTCGCACGGATTTCCCTCGGTCTTTCTCTCTCTCTCTCTCTCTCTCTCTCTCCATCCGTCCCAAACATCCATCGCTCCCGGCAAGTCTTCCAGACTACATCCTGTGTCCACACAGAAATGTTGTTGGTAAGTTCTTGTTGGTTGGCCAACAATGGCACGTCCATGTGTTGGATTGGAGAATGTCGCTAATGATTTCATCTTTGCTTCTCCAACAGTGTCCTGCATGTCTTGCTCGCCTGACTTGGATGGTTTTAGAGATGGGAGATAAGTGGCCGTACTGCTGTTGTTTCGTAGGGTGTTGTTTCCAAGATTTTTTCAATATAGCTCTTAGCATTCTTGTGCAGTTTCCGTCGAGCTTTTTCTCTATAAGTTTTGTCAGCGTCCATGTGGTGCATCCATACAGTAGTATTGACACAACCACTGCTTGGAAGAAATTCCGTTTTAATTCATCCGATAGAACTGGCTTCCAAATGATCGATAGCCAATCGATAGTAGCCCACGCCTTCGCAAGGCATATATTGATATCACTTTCAGTAGATGAGACGCTGCTGCCGAGATTCGTGAACTTGTCCTTTCAGATAACAGCCATATATAAGGCAAAAAGCAGTAGGGATGATCATCTAAGTACAACAGGCTTTGAACAACGACTAATTAAAAGATAGAGTGAATAAAAATCATAGATTCTCCTTAGAATGTCAGCTATATTTTTAAAAAAATCTTATGTACTTCATGCACCTTTAAGGCATTCGGTGATAACTTGCTTATAAACTACTAACCCATACCGCGGGCACTGCCGGTGATGTAATGGTTTGCAAGTTAGACTAGCAAACTTTCACGATTGAGTTCGATTCTTTTTGGGTGTCCCATTCATGCGGCCTTGTGCCACATCTAAACAAAAAGCTTAGTAAATTACGAATTACCCATACCGTAAAAACGACAGCAATATTAAAGTAACTTTGAGATTGTATTATACTTGTAAAATACTTAAAATCTTACATTAACCAGCGTTTCTTCTGCTCTGTCAGCTGAGCTTAAAATGGGCTTACTGTATCTCCTACAAAGCGAGAAGACCCACCCCAGACTTCAAGAAAGGGTATCTTGGGTATGACACTAAACTGCATCTGATAGTAAGGCCCTTGTTTTGGAGATCTGGGGAGTGTAGAGCACTCCTTCGTAGCCATTATTCCCAGTTCCACTTTAATCAAAGTGGGTACAACAATTGTTATGGTCACATGTATTGGTCAAATTGATATGTTTAGAAATTATTCGTATTCTAGGCCTACAATATTCTGATTGTAGCCCCTGTACAGTGCTAAGACCCCAACCCCAAAATGATGTCTTGGGTATGACACTAAACTGCATTTGGTGGTGAGGCTCCAGTTCTGAAGATCTGGGGAATGTAGAATATCCATTCATTGCCATTACTCCCAGGTGTACTCTGACACTAAACAGCATCTGATGGTGAGGCTTCAGTTCTGGAGATCTAGGGAATGAGGAGTAATCCTTCATGGTCTCCTAGGTCCATTCTTCTTTGCGAGCAATTATCTCGTTTCAAGTAACTAATAATAATTATCATTATTTGTAAACAATTATATTTTCAAGTAACTATTTCAATTCAATAATTTGTACAGATGTAAATAATTTCAAATATACACATCCAATTCACTAATAATCAAACGTTTGCAAAGCGTTTCAATAATCTATTTACCCAACCCATTCGTCATTGACTGGAAACTTAAGTTTTTAAAGCGAAGTAAAGTAGGTTTGAATTCAAAATTTTCCTTCTTCAAGACTGGTTGCCAAACAAAGGATAAAGAACTCTACTATTTAGGAGCAGAGACAGAGTGGGAGATTAAATCGCTTCATAGATTCAATTGACGTTATAGAAATGCCCCATTTTAAATCATGAGTTTATCGACAAAGTCGACCACTTTCATTAAACATCGTTCCTTAGAATAGGGAGAACAAAAAAGTTTCGGCAGTGAATGAAATTTAACAGAATATTTACTCCTTGAGAGTTTTTTACATCAGCGACATCTGATAGTCTTTCACTGGAGTTTGAGTGACAGCAAGTCTCCTCAAGTCTCCAGGACTCTTCTCAGTATTCTGGCCGTCTTCAATAATGCTGTCGTTTGGATGGTCTCCACTAGTCCGCCAACTTCCAAATCCTCCAGGCCCTTTAATAATCCTTCAGTCACTGTGCCAAAAGCACCAATCACAATTGGTACAATCGACACTATCATGTTCCACAGTCTTTTCAATTCTCTAGCAAGGTCGAGGTACTTATCCTTCTTTTCACATTCTTTCAGTTTTATTCTGTGGTCAGCCGGGTGACGAGTTCTTCACACCAGCGTTAAGTCTCCATGACTCTTCTCAGTATTCTGGCCGATCTTAATGCTGTGATTTTGATGGTCTCGTCCCGTCTTCCAATTTCTAACGCCTCCAGCTCCCTTACCATCCTTTTGGAAATCGTTCCTTGCGCAACAATCACAATTGGTATCACTATCACCTTCGTGTTCTGTAGGTCTTTTTTTTTCAGTTCTCAGGCAAAGTTTAAGTACTTTTCTGTCTTTTCGTTTTCTTTGATTTTCACTCAGTGGTCAGCCAGAACGACAAAGTCAACTATTGAACAGATTCTCATTTTTTTTATTTTTTCTTTTGTTGTTGTTGTTAATTGTCATTTTTTTTTTTTTCGTTATTGATCTTCTAATCGATATTCGGTGATCAATTTGTATTTTAAAATCCCAAAGTATTTGGTACATCTCATTCTCTGGGACATATTCAGTATTGTGTATATACCACCTGTTCGTAGGGTTAAATTTAATCGTTTCGTCTCTATCACTACATAGCCAACACATGATTTTCTGTGGGGTTTTATCTATTTTCGCATGAACATAATTGGTCCTTATGGCATTGTTTTGTGCTGCTTTTAAAAGAAATTTAGTTTATCTTTTAAGGTTTCCCTTTCTTAGCTATGTCTAGCTTCTTCTCATGTGAGATTTCGTCAGTATTATTATTATTATTATTTTACTCTTTGCGAGTTTTTTCCCGCCAGCGTTAACTGGTTGTTTTTCACTGGAATATGAGTGACAGCAAGTCTCCTCGGGTCTCCAGGACTCTTCTCAGTATTTTATCCGATCTTAACACTGCTGTGGTCTGGATGGTCTCGATTCTTTCTCTGATTTTCAATTCCCCAAGTTCTTTTCAAGTTTTTGGAACCCATTCTATAAAAACTAATTACAGCTGGTATCACTGTCATCTTCATATTTCACTGCTTTTTAGTTCTCAGACAAGATACAAGTACTTTATCTTTCCACTTTATTTTATTTTCCTTCTGAGATCCGCTTCATCGGCAAAATTCACAAGATAGCAAACACTTTTCTTGTAAATTAACTCTAGGTCTGGTCTAGGGAATTACTCAGTAATCCGTTCATATGTCAAAATCGCAGAGGATGTCCTGTGTCTCATTTTGTCCATCTAAGACGGATTCGGGTTTGTGCATATACCATTTGGTTGTATGGTCAAATTTTAATCTTCTGCACGATTCCTAGTGGGTTACCTTTCCTACCCAGTCGTGTATTGTCTTATACTCTTTATATGCTTGTATGCAGCATTTGCTTATTATGTGATTAAACATTTTATCCGTCTCCCCCTAACCTATATCTCCAATGCCATTGTGTATAATAAATATTCGCTTTTAAATGATTAGTCCAAGTAGCGTTGTTTTGTGCTGTTATTAACAGAAATTCAGTTTCTCTCTTGAGGTTTCCCTTTCTTTGTTATGTCCAGACAGTTTGTAGCTTGAACTATCCATTCAGTTGGGTTTTTTTTTTTTTCTTATTTCTATTTTTTGTTGTTTTTCTGCCTTTTCATTATTATTTTTGACATTATTTAATTTTCAGATTTACTTTTGGTTTTTCATAAGAATTCACTAGTTCTTCACTCAAAACTGACAGTGTTTTTGCCGCCTCTTTCAGTTGATATTTTTCAATAATATTACTCACGGGTGGAAAGAAAGTATAGGTAATAAATAGTTCAATATTTTAAATTTTTAAATCTCAAATTTTATTATTTCTATTTATTTATTTTTCTGTGATTAAGTTTTTAGGTGTTTATTTGCTCTTAGTGAAAATATATTGACACCGATGAAAATAATTCAGTTTGTTGGTAAATGATTCATCTTCCAGCCTCTCACTTTTCGTCTGGATGTTAATTAAACTCCTTCATCCCCTCCCAGTCCCTTTCCTCTCTATCTTTTTCACTCTCTTGCCAAGACCGGAAGGACACATGAACCTTCAATTTGATCTACTGTCATATAAATTGGTTCACATCCCGTAAGCTAACACTTGTATCTTAAATTTCACTCTATCATAAGGATCATATCTGAATAAACAGGGTATCAATTATGTTTTTTGGGTGTAAATTTAATTTATTCTTTCCTTTCCAATAAATGCGCACGCCCATTAGTATATCGTAAATTTCCTTTCATATCTGCCGCTTTCGTTCATTTTTTTTTTCTCAAAACGAAAAGACGAGTCACGATGCATCGAAAACGGGAATTAAAACAACACCTTAAAATGCTCTCGCCCTAATTGCTCAATACGCCCAATTGGCGCATGCGCAAGTCAAAACCTTCAGAGAGAGATAGAGGGGGGGGGGCAAAACATAGATGACAGGGCAGTAAACAGGAAGATTAAGATTTCATAAGCTGCTCTCCTAGGAAGGGAAATGTAGGCCAAAAAACAAGGTGGAGTCCGAAGATCTAGGTAGTAAAGAAATCGAAAACATGAAATAATCAAAATAAAATATAAAGAGAACAATAAAACATTAAAGAACAAAAAAGACATTTTTATTGCACGAAGCAGATAAACGCCATTTTTGCAAAATTCAATAATAATAGTAATAAAATCAAACTTCCCATTTGTTTTTGTTTTTTAGTTTTTTGTTTTTTTTACTTGCCCATAATCGTGGAACGCCCAGTCAGGATCGAAATCACTACCAATGGGCAATGACGTCAACCATTGCTCAACAGCAGGTACAGTTTTCGTAATTAATTGATGACTTAAAATCAGAAAGTAATTCTGAAATAACGTATTCAATTAAGATAAAAAAAAACAGAAAAAAATCATAGTTGATAGTGCTTCATCTCAAAAAACACAAATGAAAATATTATTACAATGAGTTGATTTGTTTCAGAAATTGAACGAGGAAAAATATCTTCTTTGTCCAGAATTAGAAAGTTATGTTCCAATACCCCCAGAGGATGACTGAAACCGTATATATTACCTAGGTACTCCTTCGAAAAAGATCTTGTATGAGTATCCGACCGTCCAGTTAAGGATGAGAACTGCTAGACTACTTACACAGGTGATCTGCTTGTAGTGGATAGGGCTTTATATAGAACGAGCCATACTTTTTGGATGAGCTGACAACAGAAGAATTGAGCACCAGAGTCCTACAGACTCTCCATATAACACTCTGTTTTGAAGTGAGTTTTTCCTTCTCCTAGACCGGTTGCCCAATCTGCCAAACTATTTACACATAACTGAGAGAAGAGAATGATTCATGCGAAGTTATACAAGAAGTTTTGTCCAGGATTTGAATTCAGTGAGACCCAATTAATTTCCTACGACTTATTTAAAATAAGATATATTGAACATTAAAACAAATAATTGGGAGAGTCCCACCAAGCCTTATAAAAATGAACACAACAATGTCTAGGAGAGTACTTTTTCAATTATATTACAATTACATTTTATGTATACTACGAAAGACGTGTGTCAACCGTTGAACCGCTTGGAAAATATGAACGCAGAAAACAACAAATACTATCATAAAACTTGGGCGACTGACTTTGTGAAAGGTTTCGTTTCTACCGTAGAGGTTGCTGTCAGCATTCAGGATGCTGTCATTTTTTTCTTCTCTCCGGATAAAAAGTCAAAAACTTTCCTCTTATCCCTTACAAGAAACGCTTGAACTCTTTTTTTGCCAGCATTATTCTTGCATTTTAAGATCCTGAATAAGTAAAACTTACCTTTCTTTGAGACATTTACCATTCTTTAATTCATTTAGATAATTAGTATTCTTTGAATCTGCCAAGCAATAGAAAGTATACGAGTTGATGTATAAAATTCTTTGGTTGAAACGAAAAAGCTGTGAAGAACAGCAGCCTCTTGATATTTCCGCCATTTAACAGACCAAGGTACAAGGTATGTCGGAAGATCGTACAGCCAGTATCGAGACCAACACAGAATTATTCTGTTAAGCCAGAATCGTTGATAACGGCTGAAAAATATAAATAAACGAGAAATATTTCTTCTATTCCCTCTAAGTTCATTTTTCCCCATTTTGTCGTCTGTTTTGTTTCAAATGAACATTTAGTTCAAACGTTCCATCTTTATTTTGACGCCTAATGGTGTAAATATGTGAACATCTGATTATAGACACAGACAAGCTAAAATGCCCTTCAGCATAGAATACAAAGACACACACACACACACACACACACACACACACACACACACACACACACACACACACATATATATATATATGGATATATAATCTTAACCACTCCTTCTCTGATTCATTGCTGCTGCTTTCACTTAATATTTTAACGAAACCCTAAATGCCAAACAAACCGCAATATCTGTGAGTCAGCCTTTTTTGTTTAATGCCAAAGAATTTCGTGACCGGATATATGCATATCATCGGGCTACCATGAATTTTACAAGTATAAGACTAAATAATATATTTTACCTTAACTTATTTTCAGAGACCTCCTATTTAATTTTCTTTCTTTTTGTTTGATGACAGAGTTAACGTCAAAGCCATCCTTGTAGAATAGTCATAATTCTACTTAACCTATAACAGGAGGGATAAGGTTGTTCATGCCTTTCCCAATGGTGTTAGTCTGAAATTGAATATAATAGCGTGACAGGAGCTCGAATTCACTTTTTACAATGTCGCAGGTCAGCACTTTAACAACGATGCCATAGAGACTCCCCCGCCTTTTTTACTGTCCAATTTACTACGATTAAGCGCTTGTACGTCGATATTTGACGAAATCAGTAGATATTATTTCCAGATCCGTAACTTCTATCATAAAAAATACAACCAAATATTTTCACCCTGTCAGAATTTGGTGACTGGATACCCTGAAAAAGACTAGGACCCCCACCTACTAAATGGTATCCTTGGTATGACGCTAGACTACATCTGAATAGCGATGGAGATATACAGAATGAAGTCACCACTTCATTTTCATTATTTAATTACTACATTGCCATTACTCCCAGGTCGACTCGGAGCGCTAGTCCGTGTTAGGGTCACATTTATGGTTCTAATAGATTTATTGGAAAATTATTTGTATTAGATAGGAATACTTGATATCATATAACAATAAATTATCTATATTAAGAATAGTTGTTTGAAGCTATAATTGTTTAGTAAAGATTATTATTATTATTAGTTAGTTGAAAGCATGTAAACGTTTGCAAACAAATTACAATAATTAAATAGAAATAATAGCTAGAAACCATTTGATTATTTGTATTAGAAAGCAATACTTGAAACCATATAACTGTCTACAAAAAACTTTCTTAAGAAACAATTGCACAAAAATGTAAATTTGGAATGAATTTAATTCCGAACCTTTAAGCATAAAATAACCTTATATGGGTTGACAGGCCGTTAAAATCAATTATCAATTAAACCAATTACAAATATACAAACCATAATCTGTTTTATAAAATAAATTTGACCTATTAATGAGACCTATTGATAAGACCCTAACATGTACTTCCACTCCGGATAAGAGTGGACCTGGGAGTAATGGTACTGAAAGGGTAGTACACACTACTCAGTGCTCTAGAACTGGAGCTTCACCATCAGATGCGGCTTGGTGTCATGCCTAAGATACCTACTAGGTGGGGGTTACCCCTCTGCATGGAATACAATCGTTGGATTCTAAGTCCCACCGACTAGGCATGCGTTAAAAATAAAACCATGTACCAGTTTGGGGTTTAACGGATTTTTGATTTTCATCAACGTCATAGCGCCCCCACCCGCTCCCAACGTCGGCTGGGACCGTAGAATACGCTAACTACTGCCCAACGAGGGTCTTGAATGATTGTAAAGCATCTGATTGTGAGACTTCAGTTCCGGAGGGGTAAATGGAGTTGAAGTACCGGTTAGGGTTACGTCTAGGGATCAAATAGAACTATTTAATCATTCACTCTACTTGAAACCATTTAACTGTGTGAAAACAAATAATTAAGTTTGAACTGAATTTTTTGTATTAGATAGGAATACTTGAAACCATTTAACTGTATGTAAACAAGTGAGTTTTGCCTTTTTTTAAAATAATATTAACTACAAACTATTCGCTTACTAATCTTTTATATATATATATATATATATATATATATATATATATATATAAGTATTATTTGGTCCAGTTAAACCGGAGTTGGGAGTAATTCCATCAGGACAAGAAAACTATTTAAAAGTGAACATTTAAATTTTCCTGGAAAAGTGCTCAATGTAACAGACATTACAGAGCAATAATTTCTTTAAGAAAAAAACACAAACTGGTCACATTAGGATTATAAATTTATTTCCATCCTGTTATGTGTTTTTGATAAAATAAAAAAACACGAAAAAAAATTAACAGGACTTCTTCAGAATCCTAATTTGACCAGTTTGTGTTTTCTCTCTCTCTCTCTCTCTCTCTCTATATATATATATATATATATATATATATGAATTAAAGTTGGCGACCGTTGTCGAGGGCAACCAGAAGGCTGCCTTTTCAATAGCTACAACACCGAGGTGTAGGGGAGGGTGCCTCTCCTTTCCCTGGATTGCTCCACTTTACCCTTGATATGTACCTTATATTGCTGAGTGTTAAGCAATGAGGTATCAAGTACCATTTTTAAAGTCTTTGGTATGACACAACCTGGGATTGAACACAGATCTCCCGAACTGTTGGCGAACACTCTACCCACAACAGGATTTGGCATTAACTAACCTACAAGTGTTGATATGCCTTTAAACACAACTAAACCAAACCAAAATCAGAAGAATCCAAGGTGAAGGGCGTTTCCGATATAAAGGCGCTGAATTTGATGAAACTGACACTTACAAAGAAAATTTCAATGATGATTCTTGAGGACTTAAAGCTTTTGGAACCGGATCTAGATTTTGGGGAGGTAGGTTAAGTTTGGCATGTATTGGCTTGTCACTTGGACTGAAGCAATGACGTCTTGGAAAGTTGAGGGTGGATTAGAGAGTACTACTACACGGGCTAACACTCCCACGAGCTAAAAGAAGAAGAAGAAGAAGAAGACTTTTGAAATTCTTAGTCCATATTAGAATTTATTAAATAAAATAACGTAAACTTTAATTTTGTAGTTACTCGTGATTTTCAAGGACGAGTTAAAACCAATGCGAATTATCAAAGTAAATCACGATTTTATTCGTGATATATATATATATATATATATATATATATATATATATATATATATATATATATGTGTGTGTGTGTGTGTGTGTGTATTTTTCGGTCTCGTTAAACCGGAGTCGGGAATAATTCCGTCAGGACAAATGTAGACATAGGAATAAATTTAAACTATAGACAAATATCATAGATAATGTTTAATTAACCAAAACATAGGATTAATTTGAGATTTGAGGTGAAATGAATAAAATAAAATAAAATAGAAAGACGAGAAGATACCATGTGATGTGTACGTACTTTTCAATGGAAGTGTAACTGAATTAATAGGCATGAATATAAATTTTGAATTTAAAATATCAATTCTAAATTTTGAATCTAATTTAAGATAAGTATTACTGTATCCTTATGTAAGGTTACTAAGGAATGTTGTACTTCCCTAAATTATTATTAAATCTGGAGTTTTAAATTGAAATGTATTTAGAATTTAAAAATTAAAAAAATCTAATTTGCAATTATTCCAACCGGTAATAAAACCTAAAAACCGGAAGTGGGCGAAATGGGGAAGAAACTCTTCATTCCTCTTCTACCAACTCCCAACCTTCCTTCCTGTGTCTATTCTGAATTATTTTATCCATTAGATCTGAAGTAGTCCTGTTATTTTTGGTGTTACTGATTCATATCAATACCCATAACAGGATGGAAATAAATTTATAATCCTAATGTGACTGGTTTTTGTTTTTCTTAAAGAAATATATATATATATATATATATTGTCATCCACAGACAAACTGTTTCGTTGTATCACAACTCTTCAGTATGGCTAGACATGTAGGACGCTTGAAGATGAGATCGAAACTCGCCCAACTTTACGTTAGACTAGTATCAAACTGCTCGGCCAACAAGCGTACCACGTTAGCTAGGGAATTATAAGGTATTAAGTAACTGTAGCAGCAGCGTTCGTTTGTTTACATTTTATTCCTTACCGGATACCAGAGCTTTGCATTATGCAAGCGGCACCCGCCAGAGTGCTCAACCCCCATGGGGGAGCGTATATATATATATATATATATATGTAAACTTTTACTTTTAAAAAATTGGTTGGGTTGAACTTTTCAGGGTCCATTAAGAATCCAGACTTAATTTTTTGTTTCAATGCTATTCTCCGGTCTGAATTTTTTGTATAAGTAGATATGTAATCCTTAAAATAACTGCAAGTATTGACATATTTGTTTTATAAGTCCAACCTGTTGGTTCGTTGATAGTGTTTTATGGCATATCATCCCTTGTAAGTTATTCTATGCCAAATCCTGTTTATACATATATGAAATATATATATGATTTGTAAACGAATAGTTTGTATGTGAAATTATTTTTAAACAGGCCAGTGCTTATTTGCGCACAGGTAGTTTGCACAGTTAAATGGTTTCAAGTTAAGAAAATTATTCCAAATTCCTATTTGACTTATAGATGGGACCCTACCAGGTACTATCACTCTGGACAGCGCAGTCAGCTGGGGATGTAAAATATACTGACTGCATCTGTGCAGAGAGATAAGACTTCTCTACCGAGTGTCCTGGATGTGATGTTAAGCCATCTGATGGCGAGGCTCCAGTCAGTGGAGCTCTAGGGAATATAGAGTACCCTTTCATTGCCATTGCTCCCAGGTCTTCTCAGGCCCAGAGTGGTAACATCTAATAGGGTCCTATCTATGGGTCAAAACGAACTATTTGACACTGATGCTGTGTGCAAACAAATAACTTATGCTAAATTGAATTGTTAGAAATAAAACTGTTTGATCCTTTAAGTGTGTGTAAACGATGTTTGATGTTTAATTGAATTGTTTGGATACATAGCAATACTTGGAACCATTAAACTGAGTGCGAACAAAAAATGTATCTACCGAGTAAGTTTACAAATCATTTAATATATTTAAAAACAGTGTTTGGCTCTAAATAACCAACAATGGCTGATATGCTATAAAACCTAGCCAAATATCAATCACTCCGGATCAAAATGAAACTGGGAGTAATGTCAATGAAGGAGTAATCCACATACTCCAAACTTCCAGGGAAGGAGCCTCACCATCAAATGGTTAAATGTCATATCCAAGACACTCATTAAGAAGTGGGGTCTTGCCCCTGTGCAGAGATGAGGTCGGTGTATTCTACAGCCCTAGTTGAGTAGGTCGATTTCCTATCTGAGATATCACATGAAAAAGTGTTAATGATAATAGAAATAATAATTCTACAAAAAACAAAAAGTTTTTGAAGAGAAGGAGGATATTGTGTAAGGTGTTGAAGTAATCGGAGATTTAATCTTCTGGGAAGCGTGTAAGATGCACTCATAGTGTAACGGTTTCTATCGTTGGACGTGGACTCGGCTACACGTGTTCAAATCCAGAACGAAACTGTTTGCATTTCTTTTAACATTAATGCCCTTGGGAAAGGTATGGAACAAACTATACAGTCTCTAGCAATGGGTAAAATAGTTGGGAGACTGGGCTCGTTAACCTTAGTATGGCAACCAATCTAGGAAAAGGAAAACTGAATATAAACCAGTTGTATACCAAAACAACTGGTTTGCATTTTCCTGCTTCGAAGGGATCAACAATTATTGAATATGAATTCATAATTGATATTTTAAAAGGATAAAAACCTATGAAATTTCAATGATTTTTTTTTTTTCATTTTTATTAAAATCAGAATGTCATCTTTTTGTTTAACTTCGCATTAAATCCGAAAAAAATAAAATTATGATCTCTCTCTCTCTCTCTCTCTCTCTTAATATATATATATATATATATATATATATATATATATATATATATATATATAATACTCTTTGTCCCGTTTTGTTTGTTTGTTTTAAGTTAAAAACCAGAACGTTTTCGTTTTTTTCTTCTTCTGCTTAATTTCGTGTAAGAGGTAACGAAATAAGAGTTATCTCCCCTGATACGGGTGGAGCTATTTTGGCTGACGTTTGTTTCCGATTCAAGGAGGACAAACAGTAGATGAACACGAGAGAAACGGGAGCAGTAATATTTGACTGTTAAGAATCAAGGTAAATAGAATGAAAAGAACTAGACAAGTGCAACAATTGGTGACATAAAGCCTAGGCTACAGAACGAGATTGTTTACAGTTTTCAATTAAGGTGAATTCACTTGGCTCGATGCTATGTAACTCAGCCTTGGGTGTAACTGCAGCGTTTCACATTTGACAAGAGAGAGAGAAAAAAAGTTTTTTTTTTTTTTTCTTTTAATCACGATCACACAGGGTGGCTAGTTTAGCCCAGACGACGTACTATTGGTTGAAAATTGACTCCTGATCCCCAGTTAAGAGTAAAAGAATCATCTGTGTGTAGGCAAAACTGGAATTATTTGACCTATTAGATAACGAAGTAGGAGTGGGACCATATACACAGGTGGACTCCACACAGACAGACATTCTCCCTTTGATGAATTTTAGTGTTTGTAGACGAATAATTGGGATATACTTGGTGTGATCATAAAGCATAGGGATTGAGCAAGGCTGTCGAGTACTCCCCCCGAACTCTCTACGAGAGGGAGCAAGCCTGCTTGGGAACCCCGGAAGGGCAGGTTTCTGATATTTTCTATGAATACTACTTTATAGAAATTACTATCTAGTGGAGTGAGGACCCCGTGTCATTGATTAGGGGTGTATCATAGTATCATTGCTTCAAGAGGCGTATCCTAGATTCTGGGAGAGATTGGAACCTGGGGCTAAACAACTGGGAGAGATTGGAACCTGGGGCTAAACAACTGAGAAAGATTGGAACCTGGGGCTAAACAACTCATACTACAAAGCAATGATGTCTAGACGAAGTCTTAACGTGTAGACATCATTACTCACGAAGTCTACACGAGTCTTCGTCAATTTGAAAAAAAATATGAAGGTAGTCTCGATATTTTTTGACGAAATATTTTTAGCGAAAGACAGAATTATGACCGTGCAGTGTTTTTCATACTCACCAGAACAGCGACTTTTTTCCTTAAAAGAAAATCGATTACTCTCAAAAGTAAGATTGTACGATGGAAAGGACGTTAAAAGATGGCCTCACACTAAATAAAAAGGCCCTTCGAACAAATGAAAACTCATGGGAACAATGCTGAATGCTGGGGGACTATTTAAAGAAAAAGAAATATTTCATTCATTGAGATTTTTAAGCTTTAATCTCAATATTTTTTTACATGCCTCGCATATAGAGTGCAGCAAAAATACCTCCCACATTTTAAACCGTTACCTGTCTGCTGCATGTAAATTTGCATTTCACGCGTGACCGTTTGAAATATGGGAGGTATTTTTGCTAAACTTCATATACATACATATACATATATATGTATGTAAAAAAGTTTTTCTTTGTAGACCCAAATACAGAAAGAAATATTTTTAAATGAATGTATCCGCGAAGAGATTTATGTTTTTATTTAAGATTTGTTTATTTTTTTTATTTCTTACATACATGTATGCTTCCAGCTTGTTGCTTTCGTCAGAGGACGTATATGGCACAAGGCCTTGTGAATGTATATGTATAAAGTTATTCAGAGTATGTATTTGTTTATATATATATATATGTTTAACCATCTTCAAAAGAGTGTTAGTGTCTTGTGTCTCATCCAAAAAGTTATTTTCGAATATATATGTATAGAGAGAGAGACAGAGACAGAGAGAGATGACAATGAAGAAGTAGTCCACACTTCTCAAAGCTCCAAAACTAGGGCCTTAGCATCAGATTTAGTTTAATGTCATACCCAGGACACCCTTTGTTAGTGGGGAGTGGGTCTTACTATTCTGCAGGGGATACACTCAGCATATTCCAAGCTTTACTGAGAAGGCAATTTTGCTAAGAAGAGCTGCTGAATTGTTTATTGTAGAAAGTTTTCTCATATCACTCAGCAATAACATTTTCTTACAGTTCTCTTGATTCGTCATATTAGTCTTGGATGATATCTATCTGACACACAAGAGTTATATCGAGCTACGCGCACAGCTTGATTGAATGAATATAGATATCGTCGAAAAGACTGAGGGTCTCTATTGCGTTTGGCTGTGTCTGCAACAATTTTTATGAATCAATCAGTTTGTTTTAATAGAATTTACATATTTTCATTGTCTCAAACCATATAAAGAATTGTATGGATGAAATGGTTTTTTTATATGTTTGTTGATATCATGTAATGGTTACGATTCTAATGAGAATGTTGGTATTTGTTGGTATTTTGAGCAAGGCTGTCGAGTACTCCCCCCGAACTCTCTACGAGAGGGAGCAAGCCTGCTTGGGAACCCCGGAAGGGCAGGTTTCTGATATTTTCTATGAATACTACTTTATAGAAATTACTATCTAGTGGAGTGAGGACCCCGTGTATAGATTGAATGAATATA
Organism: Sepioteuthis lessoniana; assembly: GCA_963585895.1. Lineage (NCBI taxonomy): Eukaryota > Metazoa > Mollusca > Cephalopoda > Myopsida > Loliginidae > Sepioteuthis > Sepioteuthis lessoniana. The sequence continues at coordinate 88,482,099 of OY757928.1, forward strand.
GATATCGTCGAAAATATCGATTCTAATGAGAATGTTGGTATTTGTTGGCGAGACACCAGCTGAAATTGCACAAATGAATGATAATCAATGAAAATCTAATTGCAATATACGAGGGGCAGCCTTTTTTTCGTATGGGGATTTAAAATTGTCGTAGACTCTTGAAGATTCAGTATGTTATTGCTATACATCTTATCAAATGACTGACCAATTTTTAGGATTTCAGCTTCTAAATGAACAGCTACAGCAGCAACTGAAATACACCCTACTAAAGCCTGATTGTCACAGCTGGTGAATTTCAAAAATGCAATCTGGACGTGAGGACACTTTAGAAGAACAATATGCAATAAAATTCTGTTTTAAACATGGAAAAATGCCACAGAAACGTATCGAATGCTTCACACTGCTTTTCGACCATCTTGCATGAATCGAGCATGAGTTTCTGAGTGGCACAAGAGATTCAAGGAAGGCACGGAGTCTGTGAAGGATGATGAAAGGTGTGGGAGGTGTAAGGAAGTCAATAGACCAGAGTTGATTGGCCAAAGGGTTAGGGTTACTACGTTGAGGTTTTAAGGGAGTTCAGCAAGAGATTCCTAGGGAAGAGGCCAGCACTCTTCAAACTGGTTCAGTGGCATTTCCACCAGGACAATGCGCCAGTCCACAACTCCATCCTTGTCACAGACTATTTGACCAAGACAGGCATCAAGACAGTTCCTCACCGTCCCAATAATCCAGATCTTGCTCCCTGTGACTTTTGGTTATTCCCTAAGCTCAGAGGCTGTCGTTATGAGACAATTGAGGAGATGAGCGAGGCTGTGACGAAGGTCATTGACACGCTCACACAAGAGGACTTCCATGGGGCCTTCCGGAAGTTGTTGAAACGGTACAAGTGCATTGCAGCTGGAGGAGATTACTTCGAAGGGGACCAGAGTTTCATGTGTGTACTATCAATAAAAGTGCCCCATACGAAAAAAAGTCTGGAAACTTATCATATGCACCTCGTACATTTAAAAAACCCAGTCCTCATCAAAAGATCTTATTGAAACTTACTTTTTACTACTTTTTACTATTGAGGTATTGAATATTTCAATTTTTTTTTTTTTTTTGCTTTTTGTTTTTTCACTGCCGATTTTGTATATTCAAGTGTTGTTTTTTTCATAACAACTTGGCATATACGAGTTTCAAGTAGTACGTATGTATTGAACATTTCTAATTACACTCTGGTCAGAAAAGTGGTTGGTGAGATGTTTAATAATGGATAGATTGTCAAATACAGGAATTCAGTGGTTGCTAAGGGTAAGACAGACATTCTCCTAAAATGGATGGATTGATTTAAACTGCATGTCAACCCATATTCCTCGAGGTTAGGGAATTGCGTACATTGTTTACTGTTGATTTCATTTAAATTCTATTGAAGAGATACAATATATAAATGAAGCACCATTGTGAAAATTTGTTAAGGAACTAGTGATCCTGTATCACCGAATACCAACAGCCCCATGGGGTCACGTGGTGTCCACTATAAAAAGATGGCCGTCGGAAGATCAGGCTCTTTTTTCCACTCCCACCGCTGTTAGCAACAGGTCCAAATCGCAACAGCCCTCGACAGCGAACGTATTTGGTACCCCCAGCACCACCCGGGAGCCAAGAGCGACGAACGTACGTGCTGAGTTAAAAGGAACCAGGATCACAGCTAAGTTCCCGCAGGCATTTTATCAGTATAACCTCACCTAAACCTTACAAAACCTCACCTAACCTTACCTTTTCTTAAACACCCCTTAACTTTACTTCCAACCTTACCTTTACAAAACCTTACCTTACCTTTTTACATGTGCATTTTATTCTTATACACCAACCACCTATCAGAACATAGAACTCTTTTTGAACTCTTACAAATTCGTTATTTGTTCCATTTGGTGTTTAAAACCCTGTTTATTGTTTGTTGCATAGAAATTTTGTTACACAAAAAGTCGTTCGTCTCCTTTCTTCAAAAGCTGTCACCCATTCTCCTACTGAGGTCGAAGTACGGTTTATTCTTTTACAAAACTTCGGAATTAAACCGGGTTTTTCGGGGCTTATAAAAATCCCCATACCATACTCCTTGTTCGGATTAACAAGGCTCTTTAGCCTTGGTACGGCAATTAGCTTTTCAAAGAAAATAAAAATTCTGAATTAACAAATTCAGAATTTTTATTTTCTTTGAAAAGGTAATTGCCCTTCTATCTCCCTATAATTGGAATAGAGTAAAGGATATCTGTATTGGAGAACTTGGTCCAAAGGAAGGTGTTTTAGCCGAGTACCGACAAATCAAAAAGCAATATTAGCATAGGTATATCCGTGATATAATAACGCCGAACACAACGGAAAGAAAGACAAAATAAACACATTTGTACAAACAAGAACATACTCCTGTGGACTCGTTCACATGGACGACCAAAGGCAGGACGACCAGCTAGGACGACCAGCTAGGACCTATATACAACAGCTCTCCGCCGATACAAGATATAGCCTTGAAGACCTCGCAGGAGCAATGGACGATAGAGACAGGTGGCGAGAAAGAGTCAGGGAGATCCGTGCTGCTGATGATGAATGATATAAAGAAACAAAAATACACCAACGTGTCTTAACAGCTAGAAATATATGTTGCATGAATAATCAGTATGTGAAAGAAGTACTAAAACATTTTTAAAAAAGGAACTTACTTGATGAGGGAAAGTAAAAAATAAGCACGAGGCTTTACCGCTCCCTGGCAGGGTCAGAGACAACATCTCCCTGTTAAAAGAACACAAAAAAGCAAAAGAAATCAGGAATGGATTTCTGTGACACCTCACGAGACCCTAAACGTACACAACCATTCTTTAAGGGGTTGGATAATTATTATTTTCTCTCTACCTGTTCCTTTCTCAAAGAAAATAGTGTAAAGTGAAAAACAAAAAGAGTTCCGTCGATGATTTGAACTCAGTTCTTCAGGTCCATTTTGTCTACGGCGTTAGCATTTACGCCCCACACCTCCCCGATGATAATATTGTATTCTTTTATTTCTTTGTAATAAGAAAATGGCCATGAATTTCGACCTGAAATATTGTTATTTCACTTATTGGTACTCAGTATATTAATATCCTTGCCTGTTTCTTGCGAGCTAGCTTGCTGAATGCTTAGATCTACCATTCAATGAATTAGTGACCCACCCATATATACATGTATATAAATATATATGGCTAGAGAATGATGTGTATGAGAAAAATGTCTTAGGGTTTAATATTCAATTCTTTATGTTGTTACTGTTGTTAGCAAGATGGACCTGTGTGTAATTATTTCTCTGAATGTGTCTCGGCGCTCCGGGGCCGCAACACAGCGCGTTTTGCTGCGGTTCACTGGTTCTTTTCTGCAGCTTGACAACTTATTAAGTTTTCTGCTGACTTGCAAAAATATTTATCGAAACCGCCCATACACGCTGGAGACGCAGCGTATTTAAATGGCGTCCGTCAGCAGCGAAAGACACGAGTGAAACAAGCAGGCCGAAAAATATCGTAGAGAATTTTAAAAGCTATCAGGCAGCTCAGTCGACATTCTGTTCTCCACTTTCTGATAACCTTGCGGCTTTAATTCGTTGATCTACACAGGGTAGTGCAAACTAGCGCGTACAAACGAATCAGATGCTAATCACTAAAAAGGCGGAAGGATATCTTTCAAGTAATATGAGTGAGACGGCCCTGTCAGTTGAAAAAAAATAGCCTATTTGAAATCAGCAGGAGCAGTAGTGACGACGACGAAGACGACGACGACGACGGTGGAAGCAAAACTAAAAGTCAGAACGGGGGAGAATTTTGTGTCGGTTTTGTTTTTTTAACGAGGGGGAAAAATTCATCTGGACAATTAATCACGAGTGAAAATTTACAGCCAGAATTGTTTCCACCGGAGAAAAGAAAACTGTCGAAAAAAAAAAAAAAAACCCCAAAGAAAACAACAAAAAAACCCATCGTGTGGAATAGAATTAGCATTTTCATAAGAATTTTTTTTTTTTTACATATCGTCTGAGCCACACAAAATAAAACACGTTGCTAACAGCAAATATTTTCACGGTCTAAATTATTCTATTGTGACAAAATCAAAATTTGAATGACATTTTATAAACCTCCTCTGTTGCAACTAGCAGGCTCACATATCGTGGATTGCTTTTTTGTTGGAATAAAAAAAAGAGTTGATGTACACCCGACAAACAATATAGAATCTCATTTGCCCGGATTCTCTCTCTCTCTCTCTCTCTCTCTCTCTCTCTCTCTCTCTCTCTCTCTCTAATTCCAATCCTTTTTTGAGGAAAACAAAAAAGTACAGAAACTTCCCTTGTTCTAACTGACTGGAACTTTTTTGATCATTTGCGGAGGAATCTCTGTGACGTCATCCGTTGCTGTTAGACAACAAAAAGAACATCAAACGAAATTCACTTGCCAATAAAATCACACAAAACCTTGAAGTGGATTTTAATTCGATTATTCTTAAAGACATCAAAACTGAAAACAAAAATAGGAAATATTAAAAAAATATTTAAAAAAAAAAAAAGGAAATTTTCGGTCAGGAAAATAAATACAACTTGAAAGTGAAAGCAAAAGTCTTCAAGTGACTACCAGTTCCAAAATTACCATTTTATTTTTTATTTTCTTTGGAGTGAAATAATAATCTTTCGTTTGGGACTTTGCGTGCGTTTTTGAAAATAGATTGAATGTTTCTTTTGAATTTCGATTTTATCTTTGATTGAAAAAAAAAAAAATTCATCCTAAATATTCTATGCACGGAATTATTTTTTATCGTTTGCAATTTTGTCATTGTTTGTTTTGTATAGATCTTCAAGTTTACAGATTTCTTTGAAGTAGAACGAATACAGATAATATGGAACCAAACATTTTGCAAATAAACCAACAAAAATTGAATCAAAGATTTTACACGTATAAAGAGACAAATTTCATATAAGAAAAACGCATCTGATTGTCGAAATAAGAAAAAAATCTGCAGGCTGATTCTTGAAACCGGTTCTTAAAACTGAAAAATGGAAACTTTTTATTCTTTTTCCCGTTTGGATAAAATAATTGTGTTGCTTCATTTTTGAATATTTTTTTCTTTTGTACCTCTTTTTTCTCTTCTTTCATATTTATTTATGTTTCTCTCTTGTAACTGTTCGCTTTAAAATCTCTCAGAATTCAGTTTTTGAAAGCCTTTTTATTACTGCAAATAATTCTTCGAAGAAGCGATCTTTTTATTTATTAACATTTTGATAAACGATTATATTTTGATCCATTTTACTCCAAAAGTATTTTCCTGTCATTTATATTAACCATTTTTGTTTTGTTGTTGTTATTGATTACGTTTGTTGAAGTTTCATTTTTTCTGATCGGATAAAAACGATGATAAAACTTTTTTCTTGAAGTATCTGCAAATTGGTGAACGTTTTTTACAACTTGACTTTCGGACGTTCCTCACCCCACAAAAAAACCCCAATCAAATCCAAAGTTGCAAGTTTGTCCCAAGCTTTTGACGTTCAGATTAACAATGACCAAATACGTTATTATAATGGACGTTTCAGTAAATGCCAAGATATACATGTGGTATTTGCTTTTTCAACTCGACGATACAGCAGTAGATTGGAGAAAGATAAACAAAAATACAAATGGCGTCAAAGATCGACCAATACTCATAGCGACCTGACACCTCTTTTTATTTTTCTCCCTGGCATTTAAAATCCAAAGTTCTTAAAAGCAAAATAAATCAAGTTGTATTTTCTGTCGATGTAACAACTGACCGGAAGTTGTTGATGGACATTTCTTGTGTTCGCTTCAAGATGATGATGTATAAGGGGAGATAATTTAGCAGACGGCTTTTTTATCTCCATTTTAGATATCACTGAAAACGTGTTCCTCAAGAGAATTGGTACCATGTCAAAGAATGAAAAAGCTTTGTTTATATCCCTTTGTACACTTTCTTTAATTTAATTTTTTGATAAAGAAAAGAAATTGGTTGCTGTTTGTGATCGACTTATTTTGATAACTTGAAAGGTAACTGACATATTTGATACTTATTTATCTAACATTGAATTGATTTGAAATGTTTATTTTACTTTATCTACTCCCAGTTTTGCTATTGTTTGTCTTCAAATTCTTTATGACCATGAAGTCCGACTATAGGGAGAGAAAATTCATAAATCTCATTCGTTTTAATCTGATACATGAACCTTAAACACAAACACCGACTCAAGTAATTGTCTATTTTCTATATTCTCTCTCTCTCTCTCTCACTTTCTCTTTTTCTTCGTGTTTTCTGTTTCTCTTTCTTGCGTCCTTCCTCCCTCTTATTCTTTCTTTATTCCTTTCTCTCTCTCTCTCTCTCTCACACACTTTCTCTTTTTCTTCGTGTTTTTGTTTCTCTTTCTTGCGTCCGTTCTCCCTCTTATTGTCTCTTTATTCCTTTCTGTCTCTCTGTCTCTGTCTCTGTCTCGCTCTCTCTCTCTCTCTCACACACACACTTTCTCTTTTTCTTGGTGTTTTCTGTTTCTCTTTCTTGCGTCCTTCCTCCCTCTTATTCTCTCTTTATTCCTTTCTGTTTCTCGCTCACTCACCCTCTCCCCCCCTACTCCCCCCCACACAAATACGCGCGTGCGCACACACACTTTCTCTCGCAAAACAAAACAAAAAACAAAACAAAAAACAAAACAAAGCAAAACACAAAACAAAACAAAACAAAGAACAAAATAAAAAACAAAACAAAAAACAAAACAAATCAAAACACAAAGCAAAACAAAACAAAACAAAAAACAAAATAAAAAACAAAACAAATCAAAACACAAAACAAAACAAAAAACAAAAATCAAAAACAAAAAAAATACAAAACAAAACAAAACAAAACAAAAAACAAAACAAAACAAAGCACAAAACAAGACAAGACAAAACAAAACAAAAAACAAAAACAAAACAAAATTAAAAAAAAACAAAAAACTCCGTAGCTTCATATTACATTGTATTTCTTTTTTGTGAGTCAACAATTACCCACAATGTAATTCAGTTATTTTGACCTCTGGCCTATCAATTTTAATGATGTAGTTGTATTTTATGGATGGTTTGAACAAAAAAACTAACTTTTTTCTAAATATTTAATGGCTATGAAAAATGTGGATTCCAGATCTGAAAATCAAAATTATCCCCAAGAATGAAGCAGCCACATCAACCCAGTCCTGTACACTGAACGACGACTTTATGCCTGTGTCACTTTAATAATGAACATTAAATATGTTCCATCAATTTACTTTATTGAACAGATACCACATGCTATTAATACAAGTGTTTGATTGATTTTTAATGGCATGTTAACCTGTCTTGGGTTATTTTATACCTATACGTTAGTGAATAGTGTTCATTGTACGCTTATATTTGTATTTTTGTGTAGTTACTTTTGAGAGTTTTTAGGGTCTTACCCTTCTATAGGGGGTAGAGTCAGTATATTCTAAGGCCCCTTAACCGAACGGTCTATGGCAACGCAGTTGGGCGAAATACAAGTGTGTGAATAAATAATGTGTGTAATTCAATAATATAAGTGTGTAATTAATTAGTGCAAGTGTGTAATTAATTGTGACCATTAGAGATCATTTTCAAGGGAATTTAATCCGATTTTGAATTGAGTTGATTTCTTTGTTTAATGGCGCATCGACGTTCATGGGTTATTCAATGCCAAAGCCATCTTTGTAGAAAAACAATAACGGTATTATTTAAAAGAATACTTGCTGGAAAAGAATACTTCCTTGTCTTTTGCTCGGTTGTCTGGTATTCGTGCCGGATGGGGTATTGATCTATGGTAGATTCGAGGCCGAAAGGCCCCTAACTTTGGTTGGGCCACCTTCGGGTGGGGGAGCTGTAAACTTTGTCCCCAATGTATGGCACTAAACCTTGATGTCTAGTTTAAGCCATAACCCGGCATACGTGCCCAGATCCAGATATGGATTCGTGAAACTGCTTGAGCAGCACAGACCAGTAGGGTTCGAGTCTCGGCACGTTCCCGACCTTCCGCTCCCCTTTATCCCCACTTTAGTCGGCCTTCGGGATTTTGACTTTGTGTCAAATCCTGTCTGGTGGGAGGCAGCGACAAATATCATACTTACCTGGCATAGAAGTTACCGTGATCAGAATAATTCCGAATTAGATGAAATACTACGACTTAATAAATTCTTTTTTTCTTTTCCCCATTATATCAAAATATAAATGACTTGCATCTTCTCTCTGATACTTTTAATTGGCTCTTTCTAGTTGTGTACGAAACATATCTTAGTTATGGCACAAGGACATAAGTATAGGGTACCCAGTGAGAATCAAATTCATGAACAATAATCTACTTATCTGTTAACCATTAAACCATGTGAAGTGCGTTTTATGTAAATTTCGCTATTTATTAAGCTGAGTGGCACTAGGATAGAAGTATCGGACACCAAGTGAGAATCGAACTCACGGACAAGGGTTTGCTAATCTAGTTTATAACCCATTAATCAACGTAAGGTGCTCTTTTTGTGTAAATTTAGTTATTTACTTCGGTCAGTTGTTCACTTGTTTCTTTGTTAATGGCATATCAATCTTTGAGTGTTATTTAATGCCCAAATCGTCCTTGTAGAACAACAGTAGTGGTACTTTTTAATCCATGGGGAGAAAAGTGTTCATACCTTTTCCAAAGGTATAAGTCCAAAATTGAACATAATTGTACCACTGGAGTTCGAAGTTGTTTACTAGGATGTTGTAGTCAAGCACCTTAACCACTACGCCACGAGAACTACTCGCCTAGTTTGGTTGTAGCATAAAACCAGAAGCACATAGCACCGAGTGAAAATCATTGCTAACCATTATACCATGTAAGGTGCTCTTTTTGTGCGAAAACAATGAATTACATGGTTTTCCCTTCAAAGTAACCCGCCTCGTCTTTAATGCACTTTCCCATCCTTCTCTGTTACGTCTTTGTGCAGTACTGGAAGGTTTCTTCTAGGATGCCCCTCAACTCCATCGTTACGGCTCTTTGAATGACTTCCACACCTTCAAAACGAGTCTTCACAATAATCAACTTGAACTTGGGGAAAAGAAAAAAGTCACATCAGGTGAATAGGGAGTTGTTTTTTTTAGTAAAACAATTTTCCTGCCGGCCAGGAATTTCTAAATGCTCATCACACCCAGTCCTATTACGTTTCAGACTTACCCAAATAATTGGTGATAATCTTCCAAACACTTTCATGTCCAGCAGACTTTTGATCATTCGAACAGTCAACCGACGATCGCCACACACCATCTGCCCTACCTGCATGACGTTGATCGCGGTACTGCTAGTTGAAGGCCTCCCGCTTCTGGAGTCATCTTTCACCAACTTCTGACCGTCTTTAAATGTCTTATACCATTTGATATGGTGTTATCTCTATACACTTGCTGAAGCATTTCGAGTGCTTGTGACAGAGTTGTTTCTCACGGCTCAAAGCTGAACGACCTAAAAAAGAAAAAGTCGAAACAAAACCATGTAAAAAAGGCAATTGTTGCAAAAAGCTACAAATACAATTATATACTCCCATGATAACACTATCGGCTTATCCCTCTTTCGCCCATAGCTCACACAGCATCTCCAGGTCCGTTACTTTTCTGCTTGTATGTTCTCTCTACCGAGAAATTGATTTTTAATTTTATTTTATTTATTACAGATTTTCGTCTGTCACGATATGCGTTTTTTAACTAATGTGGAACAAGACATGATGAACATTCACTATTGGTTGGCTGATGAGGATCAAAGGCTTCCGAATATGTTCAATAAAACGTCAGTCACCTCTTCGAGTTACCCGGTCCAATGCGCTATTTCTAGCCAATCGAGCTCCGAGCTGGATACTTACCAAATGGGAACAAAATTCCACAAGAACCCTCCTTCTTACGAAGAACATATGAAACGATACACTATTAATCAAAGTCTAGGATCCACTACTCCGGAAGCCATCAAAACTGAATATCAGTCCATCGGAAATTTTACTCATTCACAGCATAATCAGACTGACTTGATGGAACCCTATCACAGAGAATCACGCAATATGTGTTACCCTTGTAAGTATAGAATCTATATAATTATTCCTTTGCCAGCATGCCGAAGAATAGGATTTAAATATTGGTATATAAGTCCAGTCATTGAGATGGCGTCATTCATCGATGTAGCATATGCTTCCTTGTCTTACGAGGAAGGGTGAATTCCTAAAGGGGTCTGCACAAGCCTTGTATCACATCCTTCGATCCAGATGAAGATAGATAAATCCGAACTTTTTTTTCAATAGAGATTTAGATTAACGGATTTTAACCAATCTTTGGTTATTTTGTGCTTAGAGGTTAGGGAATTGCATTCATTATACGTTTATATTTATATTTTTTGTAGTTTTTTCTTTTTTTTTTTTCTTTTGGCACCAAGTTCCATCGAAAACGATCAATTTTTGAACAGATCTTTTTGAAACATAAATGAGACCCTAACAGGTACTACCTCTCCAAATCAGAGTGGATCTGTGTGTAGTGTCATTAAAGGGGTACTCTACACTTTCCAGATATACAGATCTACAGAACTTGAACCTCTCAATAAGATGCAGTTTAGTGTCATATCCCCTTCCGAACACCCTTTTTGGTGGGGTAATCCTCTGCAGGAGATAAAATCAGTGCTTTCTTAGCCCCGTCGACTGGACGTTCTTTTCGTTTTCGCCTTCTTCGATTTTATTGCAAACCGGATGTTCATATATATCGTTATTTTTTGCTTGTGCCTCTAAACAAAATGTTTCCAAATCTTTTGGGTAATGGCATCAATATATTTAGTAGTAGTTATCCAATTTTGTTCGATAATGGTCCGGGAGACCTAGGTTCAGTCCCAGGTCGCGTCATACCAAAGACTTTAAAAATGGTACTTGATACCTACTTGTTTAACACTCAGCATTATAAGGTATGGATCAAGGGTAAAGTGGAGCAATCCATGGAAAGGAGTGGCGCCCTCCCCTGCACCTCAGTGTAGTAGCTATTGAAAAGGGAGCCTTCTTCTCGCCCTCAAAAACGGTCGCCAACTTTACTTACTTACTATATATATAAATATATACATTTATCGAAACACTTTACGACGAATAAGATACGACACAGTTAATTTTGAATTCCGACTTTTCCTTCTCCTAGACGGGTTGCCATATCAAAGGTTAAAGTGTCAGTCTGTCCAACCATTTGCCGATAAATAGACGGAAGAAGATTAGGTAAAGGAAGAAAAGGGGGGAAAGACAAAATATGGGTTGGAAGAAGGGGGAGACATGGAAAGGGGGAAAGGAAAAAAAAGGAAACGAAAAAAGGCGGGAAAAGTCAAAGGAAGGAATGGTGTTAAAAATGATTTTATTTCTTCTCGTCAAAATGTTGAAATGTAACGAAAATGAGTTTTTTTTTTTCTTTTTTTAGATTGTAAATGCCAACCTGGTTACAACTGTTGCCAAGGAGGTCCGGGTAAGTGTCGACTCTATCAAGATTTTTTTCAAAATCTGTTGATAAAGAGGAGAGTGTGAAACTGGTTGGAATTCAGTAATCATTCTCCTTGGCGGGTTACCGTACCAAGGACTATTTGTCGCTGCCTCCCACCAGACATGACTTGGCACAAGGTCAAAAGCCCGAAGGCCGATTAAAGTGGGGATAAGGGGGAGGGAAGGTCGGGAACGAGTCGAGACTCGAACCCTGCTGGTCTGTGCTGCTCATCGGCTCACTTGGTGCAATGTGAGCCTAATGAGGCAAGCAGTTTCACGAACCCAAATATGGGTCCGGGCATGTATGCCGGGTTATGGCTTGAACTAGACAAGAGCATCCGAAGAGACTATTTGTCGCTGCCTCCCACCAGACAGGACTTGACACAAGGTCAAAAGCCCAAAGGCCGATTAAAGTGGGGATAAGGGGGAGGGAAGGTCGGGAACGAGTCGAGACTCGAACCCTGCTGGTCTGTGCTGCTCATCGGCTCACTTGGTGCAATGTGAGCCTGATGAGGCAAGCAGTTTCACGAACCCAAATGTGGGTCCGGGCACGTATGCTGGGTTATGGCTTGAACTAGACACCAAGGTCTATTACCGTACCAAGGCTAAAGAGATGAAAACAGGATTCTTGTATTTCCAAAGGGCTTTAGCACGAAAGTTAATATAAACAGCCTCATTCATACGACACACTGATTCCATTACCGTCAACAATAACCATGATACTAAATCACACCTTAACAAGTCCTGGCGGCAACACCCCACAAGACACCAACTGTACGGCCACCTGACTCCTATCACGAAAACTATTCAAGTTAGACGAACCAGACATGCAGGACACTGTTAGAGAAGCAGGGACGAGCTCATAAGTGATGTACTCTTATGGACCCCCACATATGGCCGAGCAAAAGCAGGACGGCCAGCGCGAACATACATTCAGCAACTATGTGAGGATACGGGATGTTGTCCAGAAGACCTGCCTGAGACGATGAACGATAGGGAAAAGTGGCGAGAGAGAGTCAGGGATATCCGTGCTACCAGCACGACATGATGATGATGATGATGATATATATATATAAGGATTCGGCTGAAAAGATCATAGGCTGACCAATATACTTACCGACAATATGACCGAATGAGGTTTGCTTTTTAACATAGTCCCCTTTGCATTTCACACATCGGTGTTGCTGTGCTTGGATCCGCTTGGCAAAATGTCATCAACAACGGATATGACATCATAATATTAGGTTTTAAGCCCGCCTACTCCACATTCGCTACTTTGCGACAGGAGGGAAGCATGTAAAGAGTCATCTGACGAGATGGAGAGTATAGCAATAATATTCTCAGCCGAAATAAATTTATTATGACGACTTAAACGAGTTTGAGTCTCCATTAAATTGTACTATATATATATATATATATATATATATATATATATATATATATTAGATTTATATATTTAATGCTATGGAAGTTTGTCTGCGACCTTTGGTTTCATGAAGTTTTACAAACAAAAATCCTAGTTTCAATATATATATTGTCATCCACAGACAGACTGTTTCGTTGTATCACAACTCTTCAGTGTGACTAGACACGTAGGACGCTTGAAGCTGGGATCAAAGCCCGCCAAACTTTACGTTAGACCGCTCGGCCAACAAGTGTACCACGTCAGCTAGGGAATTATAAGGTATTAAGTAGCAACATTAACTTGTTTACATTTTATACCTTACTGGATACCAGAGTGCTCAATTCGTTCGTTTGCATTTGTGTGTGTGTGTGTGTGTGTGGTGAGAATCTGATAATACATAAAAGCCAGCATTTCTTGCGAATATTGAATGATTCCCTGGCTATAGAGGACTCTTTTTTCCATATATTGCGATCTGAATCCTGAATGGTGATGAAAGTAAACGGATCAAGAAGACAATAAAGATATGGATGTTGAAATAAGAAGTTAAAATTATGAATTTTAAAAACAAATATGAGATTTTTTTCAATTTTTCCCATTGGAACAATGTCTAAAATATTAAGTGATTTAGTCGGTAAAGTTTCATTTCGAATCAAGACAAAGAAAATAAAAACACGAAAATAATATTTTTAAAAGTTTATTTATCTGTTCACAAACAGCGATGACGTGAATTTTTCTCTTTTTCAGCTTCTTACAATGGCAAAATGAACGACGCTGAGGAAGATGGAACTCACGATCTCAGGTCTTTTATCTCAAGTAAGAAATCCATATTTCATCTTCACTTGTTTGTCTATATATATATATATATATATATATATATATATATATATATATATATATATATATATATGTGTGTGTGTGTGTGTGTGTGTATGTGTGGAGGGGGGTGTTTAAAAGAGGTCTGAAATTGTGTTAGATGTAGAATAGTTACTGAAAACGTTAGCCACTGACAGGAGGTGACAAAAAGCAAATTGTTAAACGGAGTACAACTAGTGTGAATTCAGAGTTTTCTTTCTCATAGACTGGTTGCCTAACCAAGGCTAAAGAACCCACTGTCTACCTGTTGATGCATTATAGAAGATCATTCAAATAAACTTTTAAGCTATTTCGTCACACACACACACACACACACACACACACACATATATATATAACTTTTTCTCATTCTCTAACTCATGTGTAGGTGTCCATATCTATCTATCTCATTCAGACCGATCTATCTATCTATCTATCTATCTATCTATCTATCTATCTCATTCAAACCTATCTATCTATCTATCTATCTAATTTTGTTCATATCAATCTAATTCTATTCATATCTATCAATCTATCAGTGTGTTTCTTTCTCTCAGTCTCTGTCTCCGTCTCTCTCTCTCTCTCTCTATATATATATATATAGAGAGAGATATAGACAGAGAGAGAGAGAGTCAGCATTGCATAGATACAGTCAACGGCGCGAGATGACGGGCAATTTTTCTTCTGTGTTCATCAGATTAATACAAATTTGGTGTGATGACCACATCAGCGAGAAACTGACTGTCAACATGCGCGTAGACTCAGTGTCAACGCTATGATAACATAGATGTACATTCTTTTTCAGTGATACTGTAGTCTTTATCTATGAACAAAGCAGACTATATAAAGTTCAGTCCTGTTCAAATTTAGTTCTCTCAGTTTATGAAAGTTTGCCAACTTATCAGCTATGATATTCCACCAACTTCTACAATTCTATTTTTACAAACTGCTTTCAATGCAATTTTACATGGTGATTCGCATATGCAGAATAAAAATGGGTTACGAAAGCATGTAGCTCATAATTAATGAATATCAGTGTACATCTGGTTACCTTACGCAATGTCGTCTGCTTCCGTCAGAAGCGAATCTATTAGAAGCCATGTTTGTTTGTTTGTTCCTCGGAAATAACCTTCAAGTTTTTATATGTCACTAACGATTTGTTGACATTGATAAAAACCGAATGTTGCCAGCAGGGTGAGGTACTTTGTTCTTTATATATATATATATATATATATATATATATATATATATATATATATATATATATATATGTATGTATGTATATAAGGCAGGGTTTATCTTCTCGTGGGCCCTGACCAAAGTTATCAGGGGCCACAAATGCTTTGTATATTCGTAGCCCACCTACTCTATGGCCCACCATTTGAAGACCACAGTAGCCTATACTTATTAGACAAGAGGTGCCCGTGGTGTAATGGTTATCGTCGCAGGAATTGGACACGGCGACACGAGTTCAAATCCTGGACTGAATGCATTTCACATAGCACTAATACCCTTGGGAAAGGTATGAATCCAATTATTCTCCCTCCAGCTATGGGTAAATAGTAGGGCAGACAAGGTTCTTCAGCCTTGGTGAGGCAACTAGTCTAGGAGAAGGAAAACTCTGAATTCTAACCTGCTAAACTCCGCTTAAAAAATTGACCTTGTGTCATATCCTGCCCGAGCGGAGGGGTTGGTAAATATTATTAGACAGGAGGTGTCATGGATTTGAATATATTATATAATGAAATACCGGTATATATAATCTGGGAAATTAGTTTCAGTTGACCCCAATGGCCGACAATATCTATGGTTAAATCTGGCCCTATCTATATATATCTCTCTCTATATATATATGTGTGTGTGTGTGTGGTGTGTGGATGACTATATATAGTCATTCTGGAATTTACGGCTGCCGCTCCCATAATGCAAAGCTCTTCGAACGAATTGAGCACTCTGGTATCTGGTAAGGTATAAAATGTAAAAAAAACGAACGCTACTACTTAATACCTTATAATTCCCTAGCTGACGGGGTACGCTTGTTGGCTGATACTAAGTCTAACGTAAAGTTGAGCGGGTTTCGATCCCAGCTTCCAGCGTCCTACGTGTCTCACCACACTGAAGAGCTGTGATACAACGAAACAGTCTGTCTGTGGATGACTATATATATATATATATATATTGTCATCCCAAGGCCTATAATATCTGTGGCTATTTCTAGCTCTATCTATATATATGTGTGTGTATATATGTGTGTGTGGATGAATATATATATATAAATATATATATATATAGTCATCCACAGAAAGATGGTTTCGTTGCATCACAACTCTTTAGTTGTGGCAAGACCCACGAAATGTTTTAAGCTGGGATCGAAACCCGGCTGATTTTACATCAGTCATACATTTTACCACTGAGCTACTTACCTCAGGAATTTTTTTTACGTTTATCTTTCTACATATACGTTGTCGGCTACTTGGAGTGCTCAACTATTGCGAAGAGCTTCTGCATTTCAGCGTATGTTGCAGCCGGCAAGATAGCTCAACTAACGGGGATGGGAGTATATATATATATATATATATATATATATAAATTTGTAAAATAACTTTATTCTCTATGTGATAATACGCTTTTTTTTGCTCCTTATTTCCTTTCATCTAACCTGTAAGGGTCCCATCTATGGGTCAAATAGAACTGTTTAACCATTTAACTGTATGCAAACAAATGATTGCGATAAGATTGAATTAGAAAATAATGCTTAAAACTAGTCAATTGCGTACAAACGAATGGCATTTTTGAATAGAATTATTAGTGTTGGATAAAAATAATTGAAACTGTGCAAACAAATGGGCTCGGTCTTGTTTTAAAATGTTATTAACAAACTGTTCGTTTACAAATTATATATATATATGGGATTTGGCATTGAATAGCCTGCAAGGATTGATAAAACCAACCAACCAACCAACAACTTTTCTGATATTCAAATTTTCTTTTTCATCCCTATTTCTTTTAAGTCCCCCCCCGTATTCTCTTTCTTTTCGATCTTTCATAATGCATGAATCCACTTTTCCCTGTTCCATGTTTAATCCTATTTACCAACCCCTCCGCTCGGGCAGGATATGACACAAGGTCAATTTTTAAGCGGAGTTTAACAGGTTTGAATTCAGAGTTTGCCTTCTCCTAGACTAGTTGTCTCACCAAGGCTGAAGAACCCAGTTTGTCCTACTATTTACCCATAGCTGGAGGGAGAATAATTGGATTCATACCTTTCCCAAGGGTATTAGTGCTACGTGAAATGCAATCAGTCTCGTCCAGGATTTGAACTCGTGTCGCCATCTCCATTTCCTACGACGATATCCATTACACCACGAGCATCTCCTGTTCCATGTTTAATGGCTTCTAAAGATCTATGACTTTGATGGCTGATAAGCTCGAAAAGTAGCTATGACAGAGCTATGCAGTTTCGTTATTCTCACACCTGCAAAGGACGCGTGATTATTCGCACATATCTTATTTAGGGTCGAGGTTAGGGGTGAATATCTGAATTTGCTGTGGTGGATACCTGAATTTGCTCTTCAATGATCAGTGTCTCACCAAAACGAAAAAAAGTTTAAATGAATCGTATGATTGGTTAGTTGTGTTATATGGCATATCAACTCTTGATGTTTATTTCATGCCTAATCCAGTTTACACACACACACACACACACACACACACACATATATATATATATATATAATTTTTTTAAATAAGTGTAATTGGGCAGCAGTCTTTCATTTAAGTATCTTTGATTAAATAATAATTCTTTTTTAATATTTTATTTTTTTGATATTCTATTTCCTTTGATAGTGTTCTATTTTAAATTCGTTCGATATCATCGGCATCTCAGTTTTATTCAAATTTGCGTTTACGTAATTTTGTAATGTTATAAAAAAACATCAAAAGCTCTTTAAAAACACTCTTTACACATACAATCAACCCCTGATGATAGCCTATGAAAGGTCCGAAAGCGCTCGGGATAATTTTGGTAAATTCATCAATCAATTTCAACCTAAAACCAAGACATTTATCAGTAAACTTGAAAGGATCTTAATAAAATTACATAGAAAAAAATGTGTCTTTATTATTTAATCAAACATGAATATATAGGATTTGTAAACAATTAGTTTTGAATTAACATTTTTAATCGAGCCAGAGCTAATTTGTTTGCACATAGTTAAATGCTTTCAAGTATTGCTATCTAACACTACTAGTTTTATTTGTCACAGTTAAAGGGTTTCAAACATTGCTATCTTATACGAATAATTTAACTTAATATTAATCTTTTGTTTGCATACGGTTAAATGGTTTCAAATATTGTAAATGATTAAACAATTTTATTTGACCCATAGCTGGGAACCTAACAAGTGCTACCACTCCGTATCAGAGTGGACTTGGGAGTAATGGCAATAAAGGGATACTTCACATTCCCCAAAGTTTCAGGGTTAGAGCTTCACTATCATATGGTTGAATGTCATATCTAGGTCACTTGTTAAGGGGAAAGTCTTACCCCTCTGCAGAGATGCAGTCGGTGTATTTTATTGTCATAGCCGACAAAGCTATGAATCGTATGAAAATAGATATAAAGTTGATAAAGACGGAAAAAAGGGGACGATCTTTGCGTATAGCACCTGCAGTTTTGGGCGTGTCGCCTTGAAACGGAGCGTGACGCGTATTTAGCCCTTACGACCTACAGAGGTAAATAAATAGGACTCACGGGTGGAGTAGGATTTTTCAATCTCAGCAACTGTGATCATTTGGGTGTTTCGCTTAGACACACCAAACATACAGTTTTTGACATTTTACGCTTCATTCTCTCTCTCTCTCTCTCTCTCTCTCCATCCTTCCCTCTTTCTTTCTTTCTTTCTTTCTGTTTCTCTTTGACGTTACCTTTTTCTCTTGCCTCTTCTCTCCCTTCCTATTTACTCGCTTTCTTGTGACTTTTCCTTTTCTCTCTCTCTCTCTCTCTCTCTCTCTCTCTCTCTCTCTTTCTTCATAATCTCCATTCTCTTCCCTTTTGCCTCTCTCTTTATTTCGCTCTTGCTTTTTCTCTCTCCTTACTTACTCTTCCTTTGTTCATTCGTGTTTTTTTTTACTTCGTTTTAAATTGCAAAACTTCTTCGTTGTATTTCTCTCTTTCTACATTTTATTATCATTCTACTCCTTGAGTTTTTTTTTTTTTTTTACATCAGCGCTAGCTAAAGGTCTTTCACCAGAGTTTAAATGACAACAAGTCTCCTCAAGTTTCCAGGACTCTTCTCAGTATTCTAGCCGATTTTAATAAAGCTGTAGTTTGGATTGTCTTCACTCTTATTTCCAAGTCATCTTGTCCTTTTACCAATTCTTTGGTGACCGTACCAAGAGCACCAATTACAATTGGTATAACCGTCACTTTCATGTTTCACAGCTTTTCAATTCTCAATCAAGGTCGCAGTACTTATCTCTCCTTTAACTTTTTTCAATTCTACTCAGTGGTCAGCTGGGACAGCAAAGACTACAATTCGGCAGGTTTTCTTTTTTGTTTTTGTTGATTATTATAAGGTCTAGTCGTCTGGCTGAGATTAGGTGATCCGTTTGTATCTCAAAATCCCACAGGAATTTGTGCGTCTCATTGTCCAGAACAGATTCTGGGTTGTGCATATACCGTTTGCTCGTATGGTCAAATTTAAATTTCTTGCACAGTTCCCAGTGGATCACCTTGCCCACCCATCATATCGAGTCTTATACTCTTTCTATTATCATTAGAGATTTTCAAATCAGCGTTAGCTGATGGTCTTTCACTGTAGTTTGAGTGACAGCAAGTATCCTCAAGTCTCCAGGACTCTTCTCAGTATTCTGGCCGTCCTCAATAATGCTGTTGTTTGGATAGCCTCCACTCGTCCACCAACTTCCAAGTCCTCCAGTCCCTTTAGTAATCCTTTAGTTATTGTTCCAAACGCACTAATTACAATTGGTTTAATTGTCACCTTCATGTTCTATAGTTTTTTTTTCAAGTGCCTAGCAAGGTCGAGGTATTTATCCTTCTTTTCACATTCTTTCAGTTTTATTCTGTGGTCAGCCGGGACAGCAAAGTCGACAATTTTGCAATTTCTCTTTATATTTGTTTCTTATTATAAGGCCTGGTCTTCTGGTCAAGATTAGGTGATCTGTGTGTATGTCAAAGTCCTATATTATTGTCATTATTATTATTATTATTATTATTATTATTATTATTATTATACTTCTTGCGATCTTTTAACACCAGCTTTAGCCGGGGGTCTTTATTGGAGTCTCGGTGACAGCAAATTTCTTCAGGTCTTCAGAACTCTTCTCAGTATTCTGCTCAATTTTAACACTGCCATAGTTTGGATCGTTTCGATTCGTCTTCCAATTTCCTACTCTTCCAGTCCTTTTCTAAGTTTTGGGGGACCGTTCCAAATGTTCCATTTACAAGTGGTATCACCGTCACCTTCTTGCTCCACAGTTTTTTTTTAGTTTTCTAGTTAAGTCCAACATCTCGTATCTATTTTTGCTTTCTTTTATTTTCCCTCAGTGGTTCGCAGAGACGTGAAAGTTCACTATGGGGCAAGTTATCTTTTTTCTTCGTTCATTATCACTTGGTTTGGTCTTTTGGCTGAAATTAGGTAATTTGTTTATATTTCAAAACCCTAGAGAATTTTGCGTGTCTTATTCCTATGGGCCGATTCTGGTTTGTGCATATAACACTTGGAAGTATGGTCAAATTTAAATTTCTTGCACAATTACCAGTGGATCATCTTCTCCACCCGGTCGTGTCTTCTACTTCGTTTGTACAAGTTAGAAACGAAATGGTAAATCATCGAATTAGCGAATGTAGCAAACTAGTACAAAAGAAGTAATTACATAATCTACACTTGTGGTTCTGTTACGTATTATCAATTAACATAATTAGTCCTTATGGCGTTGTTTTCTGCTGTTATGAAGAGAGATTCAGATTCTCTCTAGGTTTCCCTTTTTTAGTCATGCCCAGGTCTTTTCATGTGAGATTTCATCAGTTTGTCTCTTGAAATATCCATACAGTTGTTTTTCTTCCAGTTTCTTTTTCTTAGCTTTTCTTGTCGTTTGGGTGTTTTTATGCTGCAAATACTGTTACAGGCTGTTGTAATTAATCCTTCTAAGTTCTTTTCAATGTAATCCTCAGCTCCTCGTGTTTATGCATCATTACAATCCTTCATGCTGGCGAGTCCTCTTCCTCCTTCTTTTCTTGACACAGTCTATGTCATTTATGTATGGTCAAGTGCATCGTCATCAATTTTCTTCTTGTCTGAGTTCCTTCCTTGTCCGTGAGGGATGGTAGTGTTTGTATGTATTCAATGTATTTATGTTTAACACTGTCTCTATTGGGTGTTATTTTTCCAATCACATTGATAGTACACTTATTAGGAGACAAGCATTTCTCCAAATATTATAATTCATTTCTTTTCATTTTCTTATTTAGTTTTCTTTTGATCACACTTAAAATTCCCCCCCTCTCTCTCTCTCTCTCTCTCTCTTTGTAGAGTTTCTTGTTTTTTTCTTCTTACGTGTCTTTAGTTCTCATCAACCTTCTCTCTTTCTCTCTCTTTCTTACTCCCTCGTTCTCCCTTTTCTTTCTTACGGTTGACATTCTTTTTTCTCTTTTCTTCAGCTTGCCTACCTCTATTCCTCTCTCTCTCTCTCTCTCTCTCTCTCTCTCTCAAACACACACACACATACACACACATACACACAACATTCTCTCTCTCTCTCTCTGTTTCTTTCGGTTGATTTTATTCTTTCCTTATTTTCCCTTAGTTTTCCTTCCCCCCCTCTCTCTCTCACACACACACACACACATACACACATTCTCTCTCTCTCTCCCTGTTTCTTTAGGTAGATTTTATTCTCTCCTTTTTTCCCTTAGTTTTCGCTCCTCTCACTCTCTCTCTTTCCCTTTTCTCTCTCTCTCTCTCTCTCTCTCTCTATATATATATATATATATATATATATATATATATATGCATTCATATCCCTTCTTTCTATTTTTCGCCTGATTTTCTTATTTCCTTCTTTTGGTCTTTCTTTATTCCTCTCCACTCCCTTCTTCGTCCTCGTCCCCCCTCTCTCTCCTGTGTCTCTTTCTTTCCCCTTTATCCATATAAGTCTTTTTGTTTCTTTCCTTCTTTTTTTCCTTTTTTTTTCTCTGTCTATAATCCACCCCCTAATCGTTTTCTGTCTCTCTCCCTTCTAAAGATTCTCCCACTCTTCCTTAACCAATTACTTTTCTTTTTTCTTTTCAAACATGAAAAGAAATTATTTTCAATTCATTTTCTAATCATTTCCTTCGGCAAAATGTCCACAGTGTTTGGCCTCTTCAAATAAATACGAAGGAGTGTCATGTTTCTGCTCCTCTGAACAAAGTCTCAATATATTTTACTCGTTGAAATAAATCTGTTCTGTCCATAAACTTTTTATTGCCGGTTTCACTTACCTTCCAACCAGAAATTGCCTATTTGAACCTTTCAACCAGAAATTCCTACTTTGAACCTTCTAGCCTAAAATTCCCACTTTGAACATTCCAACCACAAATTCAACTTTGAATCTTCCAACCAGAAATTACTTTTTTGAAACTTCCACCCTGAAATTTCCTTTTTGAACTTTCTACCTGGAAATTCCCATTTTGAATCTTTCAACCAGGAATTTTTAACTTCCATCCAGAAATTCCCTCCTCGAATCTTTCAACCACAAATTGCCACTTGGAACCTTACAATAATAAATTTCCACTTTGAACTTTCCAGCCAAAAATTTCCACTTGGAACCTTTCAACCTGAAATCGCATTTTTGAAACATCCACCCAGAAATTCCCTCTTCGGAACTTTCAACCAGAAATTCTCACTTTGAACCCTCCACACTTAAATTCCACTTTCTACTTTGAAATTCCTACTTCTGATCTTCCAACCTAAAATTGCTTCTTTGAACCTTCCAACCTGAAATCGCCACTTTGAAATTTCCAGCCTAAAATTGCCTCTTAGAATCTTCTAATATAAATTGTTTCTTCGAACCTTTCACATTAATTACAGATGTACACCTTCTAACCTAAAATCAACTCTTTGAACCAGTAGAGGATGGATGTTATTGTTTAGTGGATATGTTACTCTCCAATTGTTACTCTCCATATTGTTACTCTTACATATGTTACTCTCCGAGTGAGAGTGAGTTCTCGTCTGTATTTTACGGGTATTACTTTCACGTTAATACAAATACAACACAAATTTTACAAACACGTAAAACAAATGGAATAAGACAACAACGAACATTAAGAAACAAACAATTTAATATTCATAACAAAACAGGAATAAAAATTAATGAGAAACATAATGTACGAGCGGCTTCTGTAGAAATACAGTTATGGCCAGTTAAATGAAAATAGGTTTGTTCGCGCGTGTGTGTGAGTTTAGATATTAGTAAAAGTCTATCAAATAAATGGGTCCATAGTCGGCCAAAGTAAAGAGGATCAAAATTTTGTCTTTACTTACATACATGGGTATGTGTGTGTATACGAGTGATGGACCGTAAGTAGGGGTCTTTGCTTTCATTAAGTCCGCACGTGTGTTTTCTTATGATTTTTGGCGACAACGTGTCACATTGATAAAAGAAAGACGCATGCCTTTTCCCTTTGAGTCTTATGGCGTGGTTCTCCGTTGTCCGTTTATGACCTCGTTGTGTAAAGTCTTTTTGGTAGTAGCCGGAATGAACTTTTGGCCATGGAAGAAATAAATTGAATGACCGAATGACCTGGTCGATTAAATTCTTCGTTATTTATACTTTTGGGGGTCACTAAAGTGGGTCAAAAATAGTTTTATTGCGGGTCCTAAAATTCAAGTGCGTAGACATTTCTTGACCAATCAGATTCGTATATTTACTTATTTGTTTTAAAGCCTAAAAATGTTCTGTTAATTAGTTTCTGATCCGGAAGGACATCGACAGCTATCAATAGGCTATCGATTATATGGAAATCAGACCTAACCGATAAAATGAAACGCAGTTTCTTCCAGGCAGCGGTCGTGTCGATACTGCTATATGGATGCACTACATGGACTCTAACAAAACGGCTGGAGAAAAAGCTAGACGGCAATTACACAAGAATGCTGCGTGCAATCTTGAACAAGTCCTGGCGGCAACACCCCACAAGACACCAACTGTACGGCCACCTGCCTCCCATCACGAAAACTATTCAAGTTAGACGAACCAGACATGCAGGACACTGCTGGAGAAGTAGGGACGAACTCATAAGAGATGTACTCTTATGGAACCCCACACATGGCCGTGCAAAAGCAGGACGACCAGCACGAGCATACATTCAGCAGCTATGTGAGGATACGGGATGTTGTCCTGAAGATCTGCCTAGGGCGAAGAACGATAAGGAGGAGTGGCGAGAGAGGGTCAGGGATATCCGTGCTACCAGCGCGACATGATGATGATGATGATGATGATGATGTTTTTAGCTGATCGGTTGAAAAATATAAAAATGTAACTTTAAAGCCAATGCGGTTTTGATCCAAAATTTCTGGAATGTTCTTATGTATGTTTTTTTAGGTTGATGATTTTAAGGTTAAAAAAAATGTGTATTCTATAAACTTTCCAACCAAAAATTGTCTCTTTGAACCAAGGAATGAGATGATTAAATAAATGAAAGGATAAAGAAATGAGATTATGGATAAAATGACTGGAGGTAGCGATTGAATTGATGGTAAAAATCATATTTGACATTCTTAATAATATAATTAAATACTGAATAATCTCTTCAATACAATTTCTTTCTGATGTGTCTAAATAGATTTTTTTTTAATTTCTTTCAGCCGGTGGTCAAGTGCAATTGTGGCAGTTTCTTTTGGAACTCTTGTTAGACGAAGGTCATACCAGTTGCATTAAATGGGATGGAGGCCGTGGAGAATTCCGAATGGTCGACCCGGAAGAAGTTGCCCGGAAGTGGGGAAAGAGAAAGAATAAACCAAACATGAATTACGACAAACTGAGTCGCGCTCTTCGCTATTATTACGAAAAGCAAATCCTGACTAAAGTACAGGGCAAGCGCTACACTTATAAATTTAACTTTAAAATAATTCAACAAGCACATAAATGTTCTTCTTCGACCGGAAGCGGAAGTGAATCGGGGTCGCCGTATCGCAGCCCTAGCAGCCCTCAAACTACAGACATTTACGCAACTTATGACAGCATACCTTCCAATACAGTCGGTTATTCGTACGCAGGGCCCAGTACTTATAATTATGTGTCAACAGAATTAGCGTTTGCATCTGACCGGCAGCCGACGACATTCCAACCACAAAATGGCAACTATCACACAAATATCACGTCGTTAGCCGCTCTTGAAATACCTTTTCAAGAAAATTTGATTCCGATTACGACGACAACAACAACAACGACGCCTGTTAATGAAGCTGTCTATGATCCGTACTCTACACAAATGAGATATACTTATCTTTAACATGAGATTTCATTGAAAGAAAGAAAGAAAAAAAAAAGAAAAGAAAGATGTCTGCTTCACACAGTAACAAACTTCTTTTTTTATCGTAAGCTGTACAGAATATATTTTTAAAAGTAAAGAGATATTATCTTTATGATTCAAAAATATTTTAATTTTGCTCATCATATCAAATTTATTTTGCAATAAACAAAAAAGAACGAAGTATTTTTATACTTTTATACAAATGACATTAAAATAATGTTTTCTATCAAACTGGAAGTCTTTTTTTTTTTTTGCAAGATATTTTTTACTAAGTGGATGTGTTGTAAATAATAATAATAATAATAATAATAATAATAATAATAATAATAATTATTATAATAATAATAATAACTGAAAGAATGTGAAAGGAAGGATAAGTACCTCGACCTTGCTAAGAGAACTGAAAAAGCTGTGGAACATGAAAGTGACGATTGTACCAATTGTGATTGGTGCTTTTGGCACAATAACTAAATGATTATTAAAAGGCCCGGAAGACTTGGAAGTTAGCGGACGGGTAGAGACTATCCAAATAACAGCATTACTGAGAACGGCCAGAATACTGAGAAGAGTCCTGGAGACTTGAGGAGACTTGCAGTCACTCAAACTCCAGTGAAAAACCATCAGCTAATACTGATGCGAAAAACTCTAAAGGAGTAAATAATAATAGTGAGCATTTATTGAAATAAACTCTTATCGTCGGTGCTTGTATTTGACGGGAGATGAAAGGATAATGAGTTTTGTATAAAAAAAATGTATTTCGGAAATGATTTGCAAAAGGAAAACATTCTTTTTTTTTTTAGATAATTGACTGAAAATTGTCATCACAGCATCGACAAATTGGTTTAAAGAGTTCATACTTCCAACCGAACCAAAATATTTGCAATAAATACAAACCAAGCAAATCCTATTAAAAAAAAATTTGTTATATTTTTAGAATTTTTTATTCTTGCATTTTTTTTTTCATTTTTCTTTTCTTTTTTTTGGGGGGGGTGAGGACAAAAACACTCCTTGATCTCATCATCAAAACTTATTGGAATATGCTTATAAATATAAGGACATCACATATATTAACTCAAAATATTTATTTTCTCACCAACAAAATTTATGTACACCCCTCAGGGACACTGAAACCCAAGATTTCTGTCCACCAATATTCCAATAAAGTTACATTCTATTAATGTTTGCAATTAAGGAGTGTTTCCGTACTCACCCTTTATAATTGATTGGTTTGGTGTCTTTAATGGCATATCAACCTTCATGGGTTATCAAATTCCAAAACCATCCGAGCAGAACAGTAGTTGCACTTTCACATAGATATTTATTCGAAAGTGAATGTAATACTGTGACTGGAGATCGAACTCGCTTAGTACGTTGTCTCAGTACAGCATGTTAGCCACTGCTCCACGGGGGACTTCTCTGGTAGAATTGATGATGACCATTCTAGCTTACTCAAGTATGGAATAACATAACTGCAACAATAACTTCAAAAAGGATCAAATTCGTATCACTAATAATAGTCTGCGAGTTTATCTTGCCAACCATGGTTTGATAACGATAGCTTTTATTGGTTGATTGATTGATTTTAATGGCATGTCAACTCACCAGGGGTTATTTCACTCGTAGATTTAAGGGAATTGTGTTCATTGTACATTTATATTTACACTTTTTCGGCTGTTTCTCAAGAGTTTTTTTACTCAGTTATATACCAAGTATTCCCATCGAATACAAACAATTTGCACACAGTTTTATACTTTCAAGTATTCCTAACTAATACAAATAATTTGCACACAGTTTTATGGTTTCAAGTATTCCTATCTAATACAAATAATTTGCACACAGTTTTATGGTGTTACATATTCCGATCTAACATTGATAATCAATTGATTTTAAGCAAGAATTTCTTTTAAATGATGATTTATTTGCACACAGTTTTAGGGTTTCAAGTATTCCTACATAATACATATGATTTCCACACAGTTTTATATGTTGCAATATTCCTATCTAATACAAATAATTTGTACCCAGTTTTATGGTTTCAAGTATTCCTATCTAATACAAATAATTTGTACCCAGTTTTATGGTTTCAAGTATTCTTATCTAATACAAATAATTTGCACACAGTTGTATGGTTTCAAGTATTCCTATCTAATACAAATAATTTTCACACAGTTTTATGCTTTCTAGTATTTCTATTTAATACTCATGATTATCTGTTTTTAAGTAACTATTTCTATACAATAAGAATTTTATTACACACAGTTAACTGATTGATCGATTGATTGATTGATTGATTTTAATCGTATATCAAACTGTTGTATATTACATGTATACATATGCAAGCTACACAATACAAATATAATACAGGCGAACTCCGTTGTTCAGGTACGAACGGTTTATTAACTTCTGACTTCGGTTCTTCGACACGAGGAGAGAGATACAATTCTTAAAAGTCATTTGTAATTATACTATGCTAACCCCACCCCCAACGTTCGGCACATCACGTAGTGGTTAAGATCTCTGTCTGTAGAGATCCGAAAAACTCAACTTCGTCTTCAACGGCCCAATCTCCAACTCTCAGCTCAATGACAGAGAACTCAATTCTCTGCTTCCATGGTCCAATCTCAAATCCCAACTGCTTCTTTTCCAAAATCCTCAAATTCTCAGGACCATCTCTTCTGGGCATGACGTCATCCACATTCCAGTCCCATTTCCTGTGTGGGTTTATTATGACAATGATGATTGTCATATTCTTTACGCATGAGCGTAAAACTGTACCCAATGACTATGCACCTGAACTCTTAACCCGAATAGTCCAAAGCCCAACCAAATTGAATGAGAAAATATGATTAATGAAAAAGGATTTTGATATAAAAAAAATCATATATAACAAAATGTC
Source organism: Sepioteuthis lessoniana (assembly GCA_963585895.1). Taxonomy (NCBI): domain Eukaryota; kingdom Metazoa; phylum Mollusca; class Cephalopoda; order Myopsida; family Loliginidae; genus Sepioteuthis; species Sepioteuthis lessoniana. The sequence continues at coordinate 88,510,309 of OY757928.1, forward strand.
TGGCGTTATTTTATGCGTAGAAATCACGTTCATTTTATATTTAGATTTACATTTTTCGTATATTTTTTTATACAGTTATACATTAAGTATTCCAATCAAATACAAATAATTTTGAACATAATTATATGATTTCAAATAATTATATCTATTTAATAATACTGTTTGCACATTTATATAGATTCAAGTTGCTACTACAAATAATCTTCAGTCAACAATTATAACTTCAAGTAACTATTTTTGATGCAAATAATTCACAGTTACACGGTATTAACTACCCCCCTCTAATATGCATACTTTCCAAACAGATCTATTTGACCCAAAGGTCAGAGTGTAGTTGGGAATAATGGCAATGAAGAAGCACACCACCATCTCCAAGATTCTCATTAATAGAGGCAGTTTAGAGTCATATAGAGGCTACCAATTTTCTTTTGGGATGGTGGAGTCTTACCTCGCTGTAGGGTATAAGATCAACGTATTCTGAGCACTGCATACTGCACTGCTTGTTATATTTGCTTTCTTATTAATACATAATGTTTTAATATACATATTTTTCTTCTTTTTATTTTTCATCATACAACGTGTGAAAGCACGTGCGATACTCTGTCTTCATCAGCCGCCAACCAGGGGTGATAACACAGTTTCGGTAGCTCAAGGTAGTACTGCCACTCCTCGCGCTACCAAGCAGCTTTTGCCACGGGACAGGGTATTAAGAGAATTATATATATATATATATATATATACGCCAGATCAATTAAGAGCAGAGATTACATTGGAGATTTTTCATGTGCAGTTTGTGATTTTAAAAAAACAACAAAAAAAAAAAGTATTTACTTTCCGCCGTTAATGTTATTACGGGTTTACAGTAATCGGCTGCATAGCCAAGAACAAGTAGCATGAGGCATTGGTGAAGTCAGATTAAACAGAGCTCATGTGTTTTAATTGTTGGCTGTAGAGGATAAGATTGGAGAATTGTCCAGATAGAAGCCAGTTTTTCTTTCAGAAATCAAGGACGTGGCATGAGGCATTGGTGAAGTCAGATAAAGCAGAGTTCATGTGTATTGATTGTTGGCTGTAGAAGATAAGATTGTGTAATATAATGGCCGAGGGATTTCATTTTATATATCTTGCCTTTGGGTTTAGTTAGGCTGAGAACCTTTCGCTTAGCGCATGGGTTAGTTAGGTGCAACATGAGCGCAGGTGTTCACGCGCGCGCGGAGTGGATGTGTCATTCAGAGATGTCACAATAGAAATCCCAGATAGGGGAATGTGAATGATGTCACGCACCGGAAGCGTGGACTGAGATTTGAGAAAAGTTAGTTGAGTTCTAGATCCGAGGAAGACGGTTGACTTTCGGGGCTCGCCGAAGCCAGGCCAGTGGCCTTGCGGCAGGTGTCGCACGGGGTTTGGGGCAGATGGAAAAGTCAGTATAGAAAGATGGTATCTCTCTCCTTATGTCGAAAAACCTTTTAACTCAAAGGTAATAAAATGTTTCGTACCTGAACTAAGAAGTCGTAAGTGTTTTTGTTTCGGGATTCCTATATGTGCGTTATGATGAACGTTTTGCGTACCGGTATGAATATGTACATTTCACATATTCATGTATGGCTATGTAACATTTGGAGAATTGTCCAGATAGAAGCCAGTTGTTCTTTCAGAAATCAAGGACGTGGCAAGCAAGAAACTTGGACTTCAAATCTTCTGAACACCAAAGATCAACGAGTTTCATCTACAGTTATAATTGTACACCTCACACAAAAGGCGAAGAGAAAATTTTTAAAGAGGAGTTTAGGGCCGCACGTATGAGTCTCAAGGATTGCATATAGACTGTGAGCTATTGATTGGTTGTTTGTTTAAGTTTTATGGCATACCAACCTTCACAGGTTATTTAATGTCAAATTCTGTTTATTTACATATATATATATATATATATATAACCTAAGCTTTCTAAACAAATACTTTGTCGATGAAATTTTAGACCAGCAAGATCCCATTAAATGGCTTCAATTCATCATATTTTTTGGTACAACCCCCTGTCTCTCTCAAGAAGGACATAACACCATCCATTTTGACGTCCTCTAACAGATCTCTCAAACTATTCACCTTGAAAAATGACTTTCTGATGAGAGTGAAAGCTTTACATTCTATTAGAACGTGTTTAACAGTGCGAGACGTTTTACATGTTAAACCCTGTTGTTGTTGTTCCTGTTTCAGTATGAAAGAGTGAATAAGCCTTGAATGACCAATGCGTAATCGGGATATAATGACTTGTCCTCTTCTTGGTTTTTTGAAAGCTGGTCTCCATTCTTCCAAAGTGGGTTGGGTCTGGAAGAAATTATTGTGGATGTTATTATTCCAGCGTTATTGCCATTTTCCGAGAAGGAATTTGTTGATTTGGGTTTCTAGTCAGCATACAGAATGCCGTTGGTTGGGGATAACTGATCTATCTAGGCTTGTTTAGAGTTTATAAACATGTTCACCTAATCTGTATTGCGTTTATAGCAATATTTGAATTACCTGGTAATTATTACAAAACAGCAACAATACGGGGTTAATCAATGAATGAGAGGAATTGTTTTGGTAAAAGCAAAATATTATTTTAAAGAATTTTTTTCCATAGATATAAACTCTGCAATAGAATTGGTTTATAGCAAAAATCATTTTGATCACTCAAAGATATTTGTTTTGAGACTATTCAAAATGGCGCCAAATCAAAGTTTTATCGATTAAGAGGTGCAAACCATCGCAGAAGAATGTGTGATGTGTACGGAGAAACATGTTTTAGACAAAAATCTTTACAAATTCGCTAAACGTAGGTTTGAAAATACAAGCTTGAGTTGAAAAGATAGTCCATGAAGTAGAAACACACTGACTCACCGGTAAAAAAAAAGTACCAGTCACAGCTGAAGGTTGGTTGGTTGGTTGGTTGGTTGGTTGGTTTTTATGGCATATCAACCTTTGTAGGTTATTTAACGCCAAATCCATTTTTATGCCAATAGTTCCATTTCAAAAAAGTCAGTTTAGCATGAGTAAACAGTTTTATTGTCAAAAACATTTCACTACGGTTAAGTTCTATTTAACCCATAGATAGGACCCTTATCAGTTGCTACCATTCCGAGCCAGAGTGGACCTGGGAGCGATGGCAATGAAGGGGTACTCCGCATTCACCAAAGCTCCAGCACTGCTGGAACCTCACCATCAGATTGTTTAGTGACATACCAGGACACTCGTTGGAGGGGGGTCTTACCCTTCTGCAGAGAAGCAGTCAGTGTATTCTACAGCCCCAGCCGACAAGGCAATCAGTAAAGAAGGTCATGCTGTCAGTGTTCTACAACATAAAGGGAACCATCATTTCCTTGAAAAAGGTTCAAATGTAAACAGTGTGAAGAAGAAAGAAAGAATTTCAAATTATTATTTTGTGCGGGAATTATTTTGGCCGTTGGAGTTTCGAATTTCTGTATTTCATCCAATGAGAATGAATGATGCCATTCTGCCTGGGTTACCTCCCCGGGCGACATAAAAGGCTGTGTATCGCTCCCTCGACCACTTCTCTTTTTCACATACTTTTCGAGTAGGACAGACCTGTCCTCTATTTCTCTCTAACTCTTGCAGCAGACCATCACAACATGAGATGAGCACATTCAATTTTTAGGCCAGTGTTCCTTTAGGAGTTCATTCTTTCATCATTTATTCATTTCTCCTAGACCCACTGGTCCTCAAAAGTTCAAGGTTAGATGTTTAATTCCGGCTCTATCATTTGCAACTGTTTTCTTCCGTGTTCGAACTCACAGCACAGGGCTATCTTTCTGGCTGTAATTAAATTCTTGAAACTTATCAATATTCTCGTCCTTATTGTTGTATTTCCTTTCTTCTTAATGTAACAGGGCAGACTACAATTTGCCCTTTTCGTTAAAAGTGATTCTATTGCCAACTTCTGAGGTAAAATACACCTTATATATTGAATTAACTTTTACCTTTGTGTATCTCAGCGCATTTAAAATATAAACTGATCAATATTATATTCTATTCCAAAATACGAGATGCATATGATAAGTTTCCAGATTTTTTTTGTATAAGGACTTTAATTAATAGTACACACATGAAACTCTAGTCCCCTTCGATGTAATCTCCTCTGGCTGCAATGTACTTGTTGTACCGTTCCAACAACTTCTGGAAGGCTCCATGGAAGTCCTCTTTTGTGAGCGTGTCAATGACCTTCGTCACAGCCTCGCTCATCTCCTCAATTGTCTCATAACGACAGCCTCTGAGCTTAGGGAATAACCAAAAGTCACAGGGAGCAACGTCTGGACTATAGGGAGGCTGGGGAACTGTCTTGAACCTATCTTGGTCAAATAGTCTGTGACAAGGATGGAGTTGTGGACTGGTGCGTTGTCCTGGTAGAAATGCCACTGAGCCAATTTGAAGAGTGCTGGCCTCTTCCGACGGAATCTCTTCCTGAGCTCCCTTAAAACCTCAACATAGTAACCCTAACCCTAACCCTAACCTTTTGGCCTATCAACTCTGGACTATTGACTTCCTTACTCCTCCCACACCTCTCATCATCCCTCACAGACTCCCTGCCTTCCTTGAATCTTTTATGCCACTCAAAAACTGATGATCGATTCGTGCAAGATGATCGAAAAGCAGTCTGAAGCATTCCATACGTTTCTGTGGCATTTTTTCCAATTTTAAAACATAATTTTATTGCATATCGTTCTTCTAAAGTGTCAGATTGCATTTTTGAAATTCACCAGCTGTGAGAATCAAGCTTTAGTAGGGTGTATTCAAATTGCTGCTGTAGCTGTTCATTAGAACCTGAAATCATAAAAATTGGTCAGTCATATCATAAGATGTATAGCAATAACATAGTGAATTTTCAAGAGTCTACGACAATTTTAAATGCCTGTACAAAAAAGTCTGGGAACTTATTGAATGCACCTCGTACATAATATCACGAATTGTTTTTTTGTCATTTCTTTTAGTTTTTATTTTATTATCGTATTTCCTATCATTTAAAAAAAAAAGATTTTGAAGCGGACGTAGAACCGTTTTGTTTTCAGAGAACACAGGCCTAATGAGATAGATAGATAGATAGATAGATAGATAGAGAGAGAGAGAGAGGGAGGGGGGAGAGAGAGAGGGAGGGGGGAGAGAGAGAGAGAGAGAGATCGTCTAATCTAAATAATCTGATTGCTTTTAGATCTGTCAGACTGTTCTTTTGCCAAAACACACATCGACACGATATATTTTTCTCGTTTTTATCGTACGGCCAACGATTTTCTAAACCAAACTTCTCTCGCAAAGACCCTCATAGAAAATCGCCATTGGAACATTTTTATGACTTTCTCTTTTCCTTCTCTCCTACCAAATTATCGATCGTAAATTATCTGTTTCCATCTCATTTGACTGCTAACTCAAATCTCCTAAATTCCAATTCCGTGCCATACGCAGCGGAAGGTTCCAAGAGTCTTCAGAACTGCCAAAACATCGATGATCCAAAACAGATGAAACGCAATCTTTACAGAAAACTAATCTCGCTTCTAACTTACAGATCACTCAAGTTAAGCAGCGACGAACCAGTTCAGTTCTGAAATGGGTAACCACCTCGATAGCTTTCAACGAATCCAGGGTGTTGTGAGGTGGCTGGTTGGTAAATTTCGAGACGACGCTTTAGAGGTAGTTGTCAAAGAGGATACAAGTCAAAAGAATTAGGCTTTCACATATTGGTAAAGTCCGATTGTGAAAATTCAAGGCTTATTACTGTTATGTCACAAAGGCCATGTGAAAAGGAGCAGAGCCGTACTCTGCGCCTTTGAAACCAGAAGATACAGTTTGTTAATGTAACCTTTGCTAACAGGGTCAACAAAAACAATGTGTGATTCAGCAATATAGATTACAAGCTCTAAACTGACTTTGTTTTAATAACTAGAAGCCTGCTGGTGGGTTGAAACCCAAGAAAACGTCTTTATTAGATATACTACAGCTTCTAGTCGCAAACAACGGTAGGATTTTATCTTTCTCGACGCATCTCGCCTGTGCTGATCGTCGGAACATTCTAATTCGTCATTTTTCAAGTTTATTCGTTTGTTTATAAAAATTAAATTTTTTGAAAGTGCTAATATGTGTTAAATATTTAATATGCTCCTCTTACAAGAAAAAAAAAAAGGCTGAAAAATTGCTATTCTGAATAGATAAGGCTTTATGGGAAAACAGATATAATACAGTTAAGAACATTTGTCGAATAATCGAAGCCGATCAAACTTTCACAGACTGAAAGAGCACAAAAAATAACTTATAACAGGAAACAAAGAACTGATTGGTCCATTGATTTTAACGGTACATCAAACCGTTTAGGGTTATTTTATGCCTAGCGGTTGTACATTTTACATTTTACATTTATATTTATTCTTTTTGAGTACTTAAGAGTTTTTTTGGGGGGGGTCACATTTATATGATATCAAATATCAATGATTTGCTCTCACTTGTATAGTTTCAAGTATTTCAATATAATACAAATAATTAAATGATTTCAAGCAATTATTTCTACTTAATAATATTCATTTGTTTGCACACAGTTATATGGTTTATAGTAGCTTATAATGCTTAATAAATAATAATAGCGAGTAAGTATTCTTATTTTTAAAAAAATGATTTACTCATAAGTATTCTTATCTAATATAAATAATTTTCGAAAAAGAGGTATTTCATATTCCTCAGAAGTTCATAACAGGAGCCTCACCATCAGATGAAGTTTAGTGCTATATACACTAGATTTCCTTTTTTGTGGGAGATTCACTCTTCTGCATAAGATAAGCCAGGGTGTTTCTAAGAACTTTGGTTATTGTAGATTAAGAAGGTGACGACCGTGCTCATAATTGCAAGAGCACTCGAACCATCTCTAGATTAACTGAAAGAGCAGACTCAGCAGCCAAATCGGCCTTAGATCTGACACCCGATAAATCCAGGATCCCATATACTGACCTGAAACCAACAATTAATAAATTCCTTCACACAAAATGGCAACAACAATGGAGCAATAACATCCACAATAAACTCTTCCAAATTCAGCCCACCTTAGGAGAGTGGAGACCAATTTTTATCCAATTTCAATCAAGAAGAGAACAAGTTGTTATATCCCGATTGCGAATTGGTCATACAAGGCTTACTCACTCTTTCATTTTGAAACAGGAACCGCAAACACAGTGTTCAACCTGCCAGACAACTTGCACGGTTAAACACATTCTTATAGAATGCAGAACTTTCGCTGTTATCAAAAAGCGATTTTTCAAAGTAAATAACTTGACCGATCTGTTCGAGAACGTCAAAATAGATGACATTCTGTCCTTCTTGAGAGAGACAGAGTTGTACCAAAAAATATGACAACTTAAAACTGGTTAATCTTGTGCAAACAAATGAAATCCTGCTAATAGAAAATTTTACCTACCTTAATATTCATTTTGAAATCTTTGGTTGAATATGTATGTATATATAGACAGAATTTGGCGTTGAATGACCAACATAGGTTGATATGCCATAAAACTCAAACAACCAACAACCAACCCATCCAAATTAACTTTTAACGGTGCTGAAGAAGTCAGACCGAAGAAACGAAATAGTTTGGACCGCAGCAATGTTACAGTATCCAAGAAAAACAAAAAGAGTGACTGAAAGTCAATTCGTGCTTAAAGCACCTGCTCGGTCGAAACCATTGAAGTTAAGCAACTATGACGTTATTCATTTCTGAGAGCAACGGCCTACATGTCAGACTAAAACGCAATAATCCACGAGGAAGTCCAAAAGAATGCTGGAGGCATAACTGGATTTGGTATAAATACCAACCTTAAACACACACACACTTACACACGCACACAAACACATACATATACATACCCACATGCATATACACACATACACACATCCAAACATACACACTCTCACACACACAAACATACACATATATATACATATATGCATATACACACACATACACACAAATCAACATAGACACACATGCATACACACACACACGCATGCACACACATAGACACCCATCTGGTGTAAAGATATTAATTATACTGTGATATTTAAAGAGATGTTAATTTTTTAATGAAACAAGAAAAAAAAAATCGAAATAAAATTTCACCAAAAAAAATATTATTCCCTAAATGCCTGTCTGTCTCTACAACTAAGAGTCTTCCTTTTTTGTTATCCAATTTCAACCCATCTTTCAGATATTTTTAGAGCCATATCGAAAAGAAATTTAAACCATACTTGGAGATCCGTCTAAAGCTGGCTTTAAGGTGGAATCTCTTTCTTACTTTCTATAACAGTCGCCCTCACTGTAAAACAGAGTTTGTTTCATAGCACTTTCCCACATAGTTGAAGGGGAGTCTCCGAGACGTAGTGGCTAACATGCTGGACTGTAATATCGTAGTAAGCGAGTTCGAACTCCAGTCGCGGTATTACGTTCACTTTCGGGCAGGGTTAGGGTTAGGAAAAAATATTAACTTGGTATTGAATAACCCACAAACGTTGATATGCCATTTAATAAAGAAACCGAACCAAACCAATCACTCTTAGCAAATCTTACGTGATGCAAATAGCTCTCGTTCGACCTATCAAGTATTGAGCTGTTAAGAGGGAATTCATTTTACCTCAACGTTTGCCCGACCTAAAGAAATAAAAAGGGAAAAAAAAAGAAATTAGAAACTCAATTTAAAAAACAACATTGCTCCTAGAAGTCTAGAAAATACTAAAAAGTCTAGAAAATGATAAAAGTCTGGAAAATGATAAAATCAAATAATTATTCAAGATATTTATTAATTGTTGTGGACGAGTAAAGGGTCCGGAAGAAAGACTCGAACTCGGGTTTACTTGGAACAAAGTATATTAACGGAAAGTATAATACAACATATATACAAAAGTGTTAGACATCTGTCAGACTGCAAAGTGTGAGGCGGGAATAAATACAACACGCCGAGATGACTGTTCTCCTGGTATTAATATTCTCAGAAGAGTTCAGTAACATAACATTAATTTTTAGGGGTGTTCGAGAGTAATTATTTTTTCTCAACGGGCCTGGAATTGTCTTCCGTACGCCACACTTGATGTAAACAAAAAATTACCCATAGTAAATAAACTATGAAAATGAATTAAATGCTCGTTTGATATATATTATAATTCTGTTCGCCCGTTTGTTCATTCGCGTGTTACGCACATGGAATATTCTTCCACCATCGCCCTCGGCCAATGGTGATATTCTTCAACACTGCTGTTACTTCTTCGGTGTTCAACTCCGATGGAATTATCTATTACTTAATTCAACTATCTTCTTCACTAAGTAGCATAGTAAATTTAAACTTTTGTTTGTTGAAGATCTGATGAGCTTCAGGGATCCAATGAACTCTTAAGTTTTGATAAGCTTCAACAAAATGTTGTCGAAAGTAGAAATGAAAAAAGAAAAAGAGCTGTGAATATTCCTAAGTACCAGCAATACTGTTATCTATAAAATAGAATAAGAAACTATATATAAGTACTAATGATATGTGCATGAAGTATCATTAGATACGTGGTGCATTCAATAAGTTTCCAGACTTTGTTGTACAGGCATTTCAAATTGTCGTAGACTCTTGAAAATTCACTATTTATTGCTATACATCTTATGAGATGACTGACCAATTTTTATGATTACAGGTTCTAATGAACAGCTACAGCAGCAATTGGAATACACCCTACTAAAGCCTAATTGTCATAGCTGGTGAACTTCAAAAATGCAATCTGACACTTTAGAAGAACGATATGCAATAAAATTCTGTTTTAAACTTGGAAAAATACCACAGAAACATATGGAATGCTTTAAACTGCTTTTCGACCATCTTGCATGAATCGAGCATGAGTTTTTCAGTGGCATAAGAAATTCAAGGAAACCAGGGAATCTGTGAGGGATGATGAGAGGTGTGGAAGGAGTAAGGAAGTCAACACACCAGAGTTGATTGGACAAAGAGTTACGGTTAGGGTTACTATGTTGAGGTTTTAAGGGAGTTCAGCAAGAGATTTCTTCAAATCGGGTCAGTGGCATTTCCACCTGGAAAAAACACCAGTCCACAACTCCATCCTTGTCACAGACTATTTGACCAAGATGGGCATCAAGACAGTTCCTCAGCCTCCCTGTGACTTGCTCCCTGTGACTTTTAGTTATTCCCTAAGCTCAGAGGCTGTCGTTATGAGACAATTGAGGAGATGAGCGAGGCTATGACGAAGGTCATTGACACACTAACACAAGAGGACTTCCATGGAGCCTTCCAGAAGTTGTTGGAACGGTACAAGTACATTGCAGCCGCAGGAGATTACATCGAAGGGGACTAGAGTTTCATGTGTGTACTATCAAGAAAAGGTGCCCATACGAAAAAAGCCAGTAAACTTATTTAATTATCCTCGTATTTACCAACCCCACTGCATGAGCCGGATGTGACACCATTTCTTTCTCCTAGACCGGTTGCCATTCCAAGGTTAGAGAGCCCATCTTACCCATTGCTGGAGGGAGAATCGTTAAATGCATACCTTTCCCAAGGGTATTAGCGCTATGTGAAATACAAACACCCTCGTCCATGATTTGAACTCGGGTCGTCGAGTCCATTTCCTTCGACAGTAACCATTACAGGACATAAAGGTAGCAACAGGTTTTATACAGGGTGAAACGATAATATTGTCGTCCTAAAGAAAACAACACTATTACAACATTTATTTTAAAATTTTTATTGAAAAAATCAATCCAGGTAACTTGATTATGTAGTAGAGCTGACATCTATTCAATGTAGCCGCCTTCGGTCTCAATCACCGCCTCGATACGGATCCGGAACTGGGAGCATGCCTTTTTTACGAGCGCCGGTAGGAGCTCGGCGAATACTCGGTGGATGGCGGTGATTTGGCTAGCTTTGGTGTTGTGGGAGGTCATGTTGGTGATGTTCTCGACGTATGACCAAACGAAGTAGTCCAGCGGGAAGTTGTAGCACTCCTTATGAAGCCAAGCCTGGGTCTCTTTGGACTTGTGCGCCGGCGCTAAGTCCTGCTGCCACACCCAGGGTATGCCACCGACCACCTGACTGCACCAGGGGATCACCACACTCTTCAGCACATCCAGGTACACTTTGGTGTTGACTTCCAAGCGTATTTCGAAGATGTGAGGTAGCATGATGTGACCCTCACTTGAAACCACACTAAAGACCAGAACCGCAGCCGGAAACTCTGTTTTCATCACCCTGGGCAAGTTGAGCCGTCCGGATTTGCATTTTGAGTGAGCTGGCAATGGTCCTGTTGTCATAACTTGGATCGGTAGAGAGCATGAGTTGTACAGCGGCGCATCTCCGATCTCGCTCGTTGAACATTGTGTCACTTACAGACATGATAGAAGGCTCCTATCGCTCTTGAGATTTGTACACAACTGGCCAACTTGTAGATGGTCTGCAACAAATAAAGAAAACTGGTTTTCAATAAACGGAAATGGAATCATGTCGTCTTTTCTAGGGCGACAATTTTATCGTTCCACCCTGTATGTAATGAAATAGCAAAACACCCTTTCTTACTTAAATACCTCGACTTGTTTTTTTTTTTTTTTTTATGAAATTTCGACGTGTCCTACAAGTACGAATAATAATCCTAAACTTTAATAAAAGCGACTATACAAATTTTTAATAATGATTATTGTGGTAAGACAACCGATTACCTCCCCTGTTGTCTTTTTCTGTATAAATACGGTATACGGCTTTACGACTACGGTCATTAACTAATTTTTACTCTGCCGGATATATGAGGGGTTAATGATGGCTTGGTTGCAGGGGCCCATTCCTCCAGGATGTGCCGGCTTTGCAGGGTTGAGTTTATTGGTCGGCTCCTAAGGTGCCCCAAAAGGGGAATGCCAACGTTTCCAAGTATTTTCGGGTCAGCCACGCAAGAATCACGATTTGTTTGTGTGTCTCCTCACTGTAAAACGACCTTGTGGGAAGTCTATTAAATACTTCATAACAATTTAATACGTTCAATAAAGACTCAAGTATGCTAAAATCGTCCCTGAGTTTTTATTACAATCATCTCACAACCCGAATAATCTATGGGTAAATACTGACCCCTAAAATTACCAATAATTATTCAAAACGTAAAAGTAAAGGCACTTTATATCCTTTATTTTTATAAAGACCATCCTACAACCCGTATATAAAAGAAAAGAATCAATATTTTTTTTAATCTATGAATATTTTATCCGTTATAATAACCAACCGTCCATTATTGATATTCCCAGGTCGATAACCTAATTCTGCTATCAAATATTTAACGATAATATTAACATTGGAAGGAGTGTTCAAAATATTTGTCGCGGGGAGACGCGGCGTTCTTCACATCTATTTATAACCACAGATCAGAAAACGGGCTCAAGATGCTGATATGAGCAATTTGATAGCAAACGCATGTGCTAAGAGTCGGGGGAAAAGACTAACCTCCAGCACGGAAAAATTTGAGCCAAAATTTGTGTAGGAGTCGTTTTTCCCCGTGTAAGTGTTGTTGGAAAGCTGTTTGGGTCGGGATTTGCTCCCCTTCCCGTATCAAAACAGGAGAAAGGAGTGGTGCATGTTTTTCCAGTTCTTAAGCGACCACCTCCGTCGGTAGAAATACACAAAGTAAAATAGCCGCTGTTGTGAATTATTATTTTGAAAGTCGTTTGATTCTTTGTTTTTGTTAGGTTTTGTTTTTTTTAAATAATATCCTATTTAATTGTTTTTAAGGAGGAAATTTTTTGGTTCGTTTGTGGGCAATTAAAACCTGATAATCACACAATTAATCGTAATCTGTGACATTATTAATCTGTTGTATTCTCTTCAAATACACGCGCGCACACAGACACGCATACACATACAGGCACACACTCACACACTGATAGATAGATAGATAGATAGATATAAACAGGGATAGATAGATAGAGAGAGAGAGATGGGGGAAGAGGAATGACACCCCCACACACAGACGCACAGATAGAGGGTACACAAATACACGTCTATCTTCATCTTTCTCTCTCTCTCTCTCTCTCTCTCTCTCTCTCACTTACTCTCTCCCTCTCACTCACTCTCTCTCTCTCCATATATATATATATGAGTAAAGTTGGCGACCATAGTCGAGGGTAACCTGAACGCTCCCTTTTCGATAGCTACTACACCAAGGTGTAGGGAAAGGCGCTACTCCTTTCCCAGGATTTCTCCTCTACTCTTGATCCGAACCTTATAATGCTGAGTGTTAAGCAAGGAGGTATCAAGTACAATTTTTAAAGTCTTTGGTATGACTCGACCTGGGATTGAACCCAGGTCTCCCGGGCCATTGGCGAATACTCTAACCATTATGCCAATATATATATATATATATATATATATATAATCTCACGTCAACGAAAATAGAACTTCAAGTTTGAATGTTATCTATAACCGAGAAAGTGTTATGATGTTCTTGAATTGATTTTACGCAGGTAAATAATTCAGGGGCTGCTATTGACATATTATCGATAATGTGGAAATCCGATCTTTCTGATGTGTCAGTACTATTCTATGGCTGCACCACTTAGATCACAACGAAGCGCTTGAAGAAAAAGCTTGATGGAAAATACATAAGAATGCTGTGTGATGTTTTGAACAAATCCTGGTAGCAGCTCTCCATAAAACAACTGCTGTACGGCCACTTACCTCCCATCTCACAAACTATTCAAATAAAACCAACAAGACATGATGGACGCTGCTGGAGAATCAGGGACGGACATTAGAGACGTTCTCCTCGCGACTCTTGACATGGACACACTAGTATTGGCCGATCAGAAGAGACACATTAATCAGCTCTATGCGGACACCGGATGCTATCTGAAGGACCTACCAAGAGCGATGGTCGGTCGGGACGGATGGCAAAAGATAGAGAGAGAGAAAGTCAAAAGAACTCCGAGCTATCAGTACGACTTGATTATATATATATATATATATAGGTTTCTTTGCTTAATGGTATATCAACTTTCGTGGGTAATTTAATGCCAAAGCCATCCTTGTAGAAGAACAGCAATAATGTTATTTAACCTATAGCTGGGACAGGGACATAAGGGGTTTCATACCTTTCTCAAAGGTCCGAAAGTAAACGTATTAGCACGACTGGTCTTTGAACTCACTTACATCGAGGCTGCAGTCTAGTATGTTAACCATTACACCCCCAGATAGACGGAGGGATAAATATTAAAAGACTAGGATAGATAGATAGATAGATAGATAGATAGATAGATATCAACAGATTTTAATAGATAGATATATATGAATAGAACGGGATAGATAGATAGATAGATAGATAGGTGTGAACGGAATTACAGTGATAGATAGATTGTAATAGATAGATATATATGAATAGAACGGGATAGATAGATAGGTATGAACGGAATTAGATAGATAGATAGATAGATAGATAGATAGATAGATAGATAGAAAGGAACAAAGTAAGATAGATAGATAGCTGTGTATTTGTCGCTGCCTCCCACCAGACACGACTTGACACAAGGTCAAAAGCCCGAAGGCCAATTAAAGTGGGGATAAAGGGGGGGGAAGGTCGGGAACGAATCGAGACTCGAACCCTGCTGGTCTGTGCTGCTCATCGGCTCACTTAGTGCAATGTGAGCCTGATGAGGCAAGCAGTTTCACGAACCCAAATGTGGGTCCGGGCACGTATGCCAGTTTGCGGCTTAAACTAGACGCATGGTCTAGTGCCGTCCAAGGGGGACAAAGGAGACAAAAATGCAGCTCGCCCACCCGAAGGTAGCCTAGTCGAAACTAGGTGCCTAATTAAAGGCCCCAAGTCTGCCATTGTTCCTTTTGCAGGGCCACGCTCCGGACCGAAGTCCAGAACAGGCCCCGGGGCGTTCAGCTGTACAGCATATAGATATGCATATTATTGAATGTGTTTTACAATTTATGCGTTTGTTAATAATTGTCTAATGCATTTAATGTTTCTATCCTCCACACACGGAAATAACTTTTCAAAAGAAAGCCGAAATCTAAAAAAGAAAAAAATGGCTGAATGAACCGTCTAAAAGCTTCGGGTAAAGAAAGCGAAAAAGCACCTAATGAATTTTTGGATGTGGTAGGTGATAGTGGCAGTGTGTGTGGGTCCGGGGCAAAAAGAGCAGTAATGTCAGTTTTGCTGTTAACAAAATGAGGACAATATGTAAATAACGTCGTTTCAAAATAACTACAATGGAATCAAAAATAAAGACACCGCTGAGCTCGACGGTACCAGAATTCGAACCCGTTTCCTTGGAATAACTTTCTCCTCTGATTCTTCAGAAGAAAGGGTGTGATTCAAAGGAATTGTTTTGATTAATTCGAAGACAGAGCAATTACTCGGAAGAAAGGGGGAGGTAGTATTTCAGCGAGGAAAAGTTATTTCCTAGCTAAATGTTGTTTAAAATAAAGAAAGATGAACGAAGATGCTGTAAGTTCTTTATATCAAGGTTTTATAGCAGAAAGAATTTCGCATTTTTATTTGGCGCGTAATTAAATTCGACCGTTAGTGTCGACGCATAATTTCACCCAATCAGGATGACTTATCCTAATCATCCCGGATCATCTTTCCAGGCAGCACAAACTGGGGAAATCTGCCAAACACCCTCTTTGTCAGAACAACTTCGTTCAGTACAGACGTCTTACTGTCTGCTCTTCAATAGCAGCAGCAGAATCACTCCACCATGAGGGCAGCCATCTAATTTATGGACCCCTGGCGTCTATTTCTCTTAGACCAACGGTTCCCAGTTGAATATGAATTAGATAAATTCAATACGTCACGCACAGGAACAAGTTTACGTCACCCCCAAAATTGGCTATGTCGACTGCGATGCAAAATTTCGCTCCGACACCTAGCTACTTCTGCACTGGGCAACATTTTCTAGAGACATTCACGCTTCTCCCCAAAACAACAAGAACCACAAACTCACGGGGAATTTAACGCTTCTCTCTTCAAACAGCAAACACGACTTTTGCTACACTATTGCGAACATATCTCCCTCGCACATCCAACAATGCCTTAACCAACAATGCACTTTTCGCTAAGGCATTTAGCTGTTAAAATGCTTTCTCCACTCCATAACAACTTCATTTCGTTTCCTTACTTCTTTACTTACTACGAGACTTGCAGCGCAAACGTAAACCCTTTATTCCATACTGCCATTAAAAACCTTCATATAAAAGCTAACGGCATCTTCGTCAGCTTACTTCTTCATCCTCCTTTATTTTACAACAACACAGCGAGGGAATAACACACACGCGCAAGAATACATTTTTTCGCTAAAATGGTAACAAACATTCATCTCGCTAAAGTTTTAATGGCAGCGTGAAATAAAGGTTTTACGTTTATGCTGCAAGTCTCGTAGGAAGGAAGGAAGGAAATAGTTATGGAGTTGAAAAGGAATTTTTGCTGCTATTTGCGTGAGTGAAATGTGCATCGCTAGGTTAAGGTATTGTTGAATGTCTGAGTGAGATATGGTCACCAGGGTGTAGCAAAGGTTGTGTTTGCTGGTTAAGGACAGGAATGATGTAGTCACCCGTGAATGTGTGGTCCTGGTTGTTTGGGGAGAGAAGCGTGAATGTCTCCAGAAAATGTTGCCCAGGGATGAAGTAGCTGGATGTCTGAGCCAAATTTTTGCGTCGCAGTCGACATAGCCAAAGTTGGAGGCGACGTAAAATTGTTCCGGTGTGAGGCGGATTGAATTCATCAAATTCATATTCAACTAAGAACCCTTGGTCGATGAGAATAGACTCAAGAGGTCCATAAATTAGATTGCTTTCTTCATGGTGTCGTGATGCTGCTGCTATAAAGAGAGCGGAGGTGCCCGTGGTGTAATGGTTATCGTCGTAGGTAATGGACACGGCGACACAAGTTCAAATCCTAGACAAGACTGATTGCATTTCACATAGCACTAATCCTTTAGGAAAGGTATGAATCCAATTATTCTCTATCCAGCTATGGGTAAATAGTAGGGCAGACTGATTTCTTCAGCCTTGGTGAGGCAACTAGTCTAAAAGGAAAACTCTGAATTCAAACCTGTTAAACTCCGCTTAAAAAATTGACCTTGTGTCATATCCTGCCCGAGCGGAGGGGTTGGTAAATATGATAACGGGAGCGGACAGTAAGTACGTCTGTCCTGTTTGAAAAAGTTCTGAGGAAGACAGTGTTTGGTAGGCTTTCCCTAATTTGGTGTTGCCTGGAAAAATGGTCCGGGCTGAATAGGATAAGTCATCCTCATTGGGTGAAAATATGCGTCGACCCTAACGGTCAAATTAATTTACGTGCCAAATAAAAATACGAAGTTCTTTCTGCTACAGTATCTATAAGGATACCATCTATGGATCAAATAGATGTTTGAAAAATATTAGTATTAGATAGGAATACTTGATACCTTAAAACTGTCTAAAAGCAAATGATTATTATTAAATAGAATTTCGATTGACAAAATCAGAGAGAACGGCTTCGAGCTGACAAAGACAAGAAGCAGAAGGTACCCCGCAAAAACGATTACCGACGCCAACTACGCCGATGACATAGCGATACTGGCAAATACACCCAACCAAGCCGAAACACTACTGCATAGTTTGGAACGAGCAGCCGCATGCATAGGCCTCTATATCGATGCACACAAAACGGAATATATGTGCTATAATCAAACGGGTGACATCTCCACGCTAGACGGAACTCCTCTTAAACTAGTAGACAAATTCACTTACCTAGGAAGCAGCGTCGCATCAACCGAAAAGGACATCGACCCGAGGGTAACGAAGGCATGGACAGCTATCAATAGGCTATCGATTATATAGAAATCAGACCTAACCAAATAAATGAAACGCAGTTTCTTCCAGGCAGCGGTCGTATCGATACTGCTATATGGATGCACTACATGGACTCTAACAAAACGGCTGGAGAAGAAGCTAGACGGCAATTACACAAGAATGCTGCGAGCAATTTTGAACAAGTCCTTGCGGCAACACCCCACAAGTCACCAACTGTACGGCCACCTGCCTCCTATCACGAAAACTATTCAAGTTAGACGAACCAGACATGCAGGACACTGCTGGAGAAGCAGGGACGAACTCATAAGTGATGTACTCTTATGGACCCCCACACATGGCCGAGAAAAAGCAGGACAGCCAGCATGAACATACATTCAGCAACTATGTCAGGATACGGGATGTTGTCCCGAAGACCTTGCCTGAGGCGATGAACGATAGGGAAAAGTGGCGAGAGGGGGTCAGGGATATCCGTGCTACCAGCTCGACATGATGATGATGATGATGATGATAGGAATACTTGAAACAGTTTAACAGTTGGCAATTATTTGTATTCCAAGGGAATACTTGATACCATATAACTGTATACAAATTATTTGTATTAGATAGGAATACTTGATACCATACAACTGAATACAAATTATTTGTATTAGATAGGAATACTTGAAACAATTCAACTGTGTGCAAATTATTTGTATTAGATAGGAATACTTGAAACCATATAACTGTATACAAATTATTTGTATTATATAGGAATACTTGAAACCATACAACTGTATAAAAATTATTTGTATTAGATAGGAATACTTGAAACCATACAACTGTATACAAATTATTTGTATTAGATAGGATTACCTGAAACCATATAACTGTATACAAATTATTTGTATTATATAGGAATACTTGAAACCATACAACTGTATACAAATTATTTGTATTATATAGGAATACTTGAAACCATACAACTGTATACAAATTATTTGTATTATATAGGAATACTTGAAACCATACAACTGTATAAAAATTATTTGTATTAGATAGGAATACTTGAAACCATACAACTGTATACAAATTATTTGTATTAGATAGGATTACCTGAAACCATATAACTGTATACAAATTATTTGTATTATATAGGAATACTTGAAACCATACAACTGTATACAAATTATTTGTATTATATAGGAATACTTGAAACCATACAACTGTATACAAATTATTTGTATTATATAGGAATACTTGAAACCATACAACTGTATAAAAATTATTTGTATTAGATAGGAATACTTGAAACCATACAACTGTATACAAATTATTTGTATTAGATAGGATTACCTGAAACCATATAACTGTATACAAGTTATTTGTATTATATAGGAATACTTGAAACAATACAACTGTATAAAAATTATTTGTATTAGATAGGAATACTTGAAACCATACAACTGTATACAAATTATTTGTATTAGATAGGATTACCTGAAACCATATAACTGTATACAAATTATTTGTATTATATAGGAATACTTGAAACCATACAACTGTATACAAATTATTTGTATTAGATAGGATTACCTGAAACCATATAACTGTATACAAGTTATTTGTATTATATAGGAATACTTGAAACAATACAACTGTATAAAAATTATTTGTATTAGATAGGAATACTTGAAACCATACAACTGTATACAAATTATTTGTATTAGATAGGATTACCTGAAACCATATAACTGTATACAAATTATTTGTATTATATAGGAATACTTGAAACAATACAACTGTATAAAAATTATTTGTATTAGATAGGAATACTTGAAACCATACGACTGTATAAAAATTATTTATATTAGATAGGATTACCTGAAACCATATAACTGTATACAAATTATTTGTATTATATAGGAATACTTGAAACCATACAACTGTATAAAAATTATTTGTATTAGTTAGGAATACTTGAAACCATTCAACTGTATACAAATTATTTGTATTAGATAGGATTACTTGAAACCATACAACTGTATGCAAATTATTTATATTACATAAAAATACCTGAAACCATATAACTTTGTGTAAAAATTCTGAAGAAACACATTTACAAAAATGTAAATACTTATGTACAATGGACGCGATTCCCTAACATCAAGGCATAGAATAACCTGAGACTGGTTGACATGCCGTTAAAATCAATCAATCAATCAATCGAACAGAGGAAATGGTGTAATTCTTTTGAAGTAATGCTGTACTATGTGATTCCTAGAAAGAGTCACAAAATCAAATGGACGGTGACTCGAAAAAAGGGAATATTGTACTTGTATTATCGTTCTTCCTAATTTTAATTGCTTTGTTGCAAAATTATACTACAACTAAAGACAGTGATGATAAAATGGGAACTGCTAGGCTTCTGACATCACTTGGTCCATTGATTATTATTTTTACTCTCACCGGTATTATATAATAATTACTAAATTATAATTGGCCCAGTTATCGAGGAGGGGTGGGGCTGCAGAATACGCAGACAGCATCTCTTTTCTGCAGAGGGGTAACCCTCCTCCAACGAGTGTCCTATTTATGACACTAAACCATCTTAGCCCAGTCGGTTGGGGCTGCAGCGTGGTAGCACCTGATAGGGTCGTATCCACGGGTCAAATAGAACTGTCAAATAGAACTGTCCTATCTATGGGTCTAATAGAGCATTTAAACTGTGTACTTATGCTAAACTGAATTGTTAGAAATAGTTGAAATTGAACTGTTTTTACATTTAACTGAGAGTAAACAAAAAAAACTGTACTTAAGCTAAACTGAATTGTTTGAAATAGAACTGTTTTTACATTTAACTGTGTATAAACAAATGACTGATGTTTGATTGAATTGTTAGTGATATATAGCAATACTTGGAACCATTTAACTTTGTTGACATGCTAAACTGAATAGTTTGAAATAGAACTGTTTTCACATTTAACTATATGTAAACAAAAAAACTGCATTTAAACAAATGACTAACTGTGTGTAAACAAAAAGCTATTTCATCATGCTAAACTCAATTGTTTGAAATTAAGTGAAACTATTTAAGTGTGAGTAAAACATTGAGCTCAGGCTCATTTAAAAAATGTTATCTACAAAATGTGTTTAGAAATCATATATTTAATATATGGATTAAAAGGATTTGGCTTTGAATAGCCTACAATAGTTGATATACCATAAGACCAAACCAAACTAAACTAAATTATTATATAATTCTGCTGAAACGAAAAATAATAATCAAGACCTTGCTCGAGAACCTAGGAAACTGAAATATGGAACTAACAGTCGTTCAAATAATTATTAAAGCACTGATTGATTGGTTGATTAATTTTAAAATCATGTCAAACCATCTAAGATTATTTTATGCCGAGAGGTTAGGGAATCATGTGACATTTTTTTATATAGTTCTTTCGTAAGATTTTTTTTTTTTTGCTCACGATCCAATCAAATACAAATACTTTTTGAAACATCAATTTGACCCATAAATGGTTCACGAACAGATACTGCTACTCACTCGGAGTGGACCTGGGAGTAATGGCAAAAAAAGGGTGACTATATTCCCAAGATCTCTAGAACTGGATTGCCAAGTCGGCTGGGGCAGTAGAATATACTGACTGCACCTCTGCAGAGGGGTAAAAAAAAACCACAACAAGTGTCCTATGACACTAAACAGTCTGATGGTGAGGTCCTAGTAATGCTGGGGCCTTGGGGAATACGGAGCACCCCTTCATTGCCATCACTCCCAGGTCCACTCCGGCCCGGCATGGTAGCAAGTGATAGGGCCCTATCTATGGGTTAAATAGAACTAACGGCATACTTATGCTAAACTGAATTGTTTGATTAAACTGAAAAGCTTGAAATAGAAATGTTTTTCACAATTAAACCGTACTTACACTTAAACTGCGTGCTTATGGTAAACTGAATTATTTGAAATAGAACTGTTTTTGACATTGAAGCTGTATTTACACTCAGCTGAATGGTTTATTATAGAACTGTTTTGACATGTAACTGTGTGTAAACAAAATCTGTACTTATACTAAACTGAATTAGCTGAATTAGAACTGCTTGACTAAACTGAATAGCTCGAAATAAAAATGTTTTTCACAATTAAACTGTACTTACATTTAAACTGCGTGCTTATGCTAAACTGAATTATTTGAAATTGAACTGTTTTTGACATTGAAACTGTACTTACACTAAACTGAATTGTTATATATAACCGCTTGAATAGTTTGAAATAGTTTTTGACAATTAAACTGTGTACTCATGCTAAACTGAATTGTTTGAAATAGAACTGATTGCTTACATAAAAATGGATTTGGCGTTAAATAACCTACAAAGGTTGATATGCCATAAAACCTAAGAAACCAACCAACCATCTAGAACTGGAGCCTCACCATCAGATGAAGTTTAGGGGGTCTTAGCCCTCTGCAGGGGACACAGTCAGCATATTCTAAGTCTAGGGCATATATTGAAGCATTGGGAATTATTCCCAACATTCTAGTAGTGCAGAAGATTTTAAGTCAGCAGGAATACCAAGAAAATATTTGGAGGTCATAGGAAACTTGTTATCACTCGATCCTCTGGGAGAACTACCAAGAATGAAAGAATAAAAAAAGAAGTGTGTGGAGGAGAAGAAAGACTTTGGTTCCTACACTTATCGGTTAAGGGGCAAAATCTCGGGTCACTCACCCCAACAGTGGAAGTGTGTAAGTCGAAATAGGGATATTCTTTGATGTTAGCCCCGAGGTCTCTTTGGGTCGACCCCCGGTGTTGTCGGCCCTCTGTCGGGTTATAGTCATAAACATCAGGCAGGCACCTTTAACAAGGTTTATACAACATTTGACATGAACAACATCCGTTATTGACATGAACAAAAACCCAAATGGAAATTATATTTTTAGAAAGGCACACACACACACACACACACACACACACACACATATATATATATATATATATATATATATATATATATATATATATATATATATATATAAACACAGTGACCCTAAAAAATATTGGACTCATGGGATTTTAAAATTCAGGTGTGGGCAAAAAAAAAAACTCTTATGGAAGCATTTTTTTTTAGAAATAATTTCAAGAAAGTCTCCAAATATTCGACATCCCTATAAATAAATTTTTGAAATCTCCCATAGGTGATTTAAAAGATTTTAATATTTCTATGGTGGTATCTTTATTTGAAAAGTAGAACCGATATTACGGACACCTCCTGAGAGAAAGATAAAAAAAAAAATGTGTTGATAGGGATGGCGAACAAGGTTTGGCTTTTTTGTTTAATGGCATATCAACCTTTGTAAGTAATTTAATGCCAAAGCCATTCTCCTAGAAGAACAATAGTGGTACTATTTAAGTAATTTACGAAGCTCTTTGCTTCGATGTGGCACAAGGCCGAATGAATGGGGGACCCAATGAGACTCGAACTCACTCGTGTAGGTTCGCTAGTCTTGCTTGCTAACCGTTATACCATCAGAGGTGCCCAGTGGTACTATTTAACCCATAGGTGGGAGGATAAGGGGGTTCATACCTTTTCCTAGGGTATTTGTCCAAAAGTGAATGTAATAGGGCGACTGGAGTACGAACTCGCTTACTAAGATTCCGCAATCCATTGTTTTAACCATTACACTACGAGGAGACACCCTCGGATGGCGAACAAGTGAAGACTTTAAAATGATGATAGAAAAAAGGACCTTATGTAGAAATGTTGACATTTTTACATACCCTTATCTTAAATATTTACAATGTTCGAGTGAAGTTCAAAGTTAGCAGCAATCATAGAAATTATTTTCTTTTAAAGTGACCTTTAAAAATCTTTTGTTTCCAATAATTTTTGTATCACTATAGATAAATATTTACGAACCCCTCGGCACGAACAGGAAATGACACTAGATCAATTTTGTTAGTGGTGTTTAACAGGTTTGGATTCTGAGTTTTCCTTCTCCTAGATCGGTTGCCATACCAAAGCAAAAGAGCCCGTCAATTGCTGGAGGAAGAATAATTGGATTCATACCTTTCCCAAGGGTATTAGCAAGCAAGCAACCTCGTCTAGGATTTGAACTCGGGTCGTTGTGTCCATTATATCTCTCTACACACATATATATATATATAGATATAGATATAGATATTGAAGTATTTTATTCTTTTCATATGTATACATATGTATATATATTTGTGTGTGTGTGTGTGTGCGTATGTGATTGGTGAGACCAATGCGCAATAAGTTGGACCTGTACAGCGATGCGGACCGAGACATGCAACGCTGTTTCCGCAGCGAAGCGAAACACTCGTTCAAGTAGACACCAAATTGGGTGAAATTACGATTCATGTTAAAATTCATATATATATATATATATATATATATATATATATATATATATATATATATATATATATATATATATATATATATATATATATATATATATATATATATATATATATATATATATATATATATATATATATATATATATATATATATATATATATATATATATATATATATATATATATATATATATATATAAGCTTTAGATTTTCTCGTAGGTGTATTTTATTGTAAATAACAAACAAGGATTTAGTTTTTAGTTTTGGGATTATTTAAAATTTTTTGTTTAGTTTCTCTTGTTGGCGAACAAGATGTGTTATCTGGATAAACTGGATAAAAAAATTGTAACTAGTAAATATTTCTTATTTTCAATAAAATATGCCTTATATATATATATATATATATATTGTCTACAGATCTGCGGTTCAAATAGGAACAATATAAAGTAGTAAACGAGGAAATTGTGTGACTCTTCGCGCTGACTCATAATAATACGCTCAGGGATTTATTTTCTTGACTTAATTATCTCGTCTCCTGAATAATTTGACTCGTTCGACTAAATAAATTCAATTTGTACGAATCATAAACTGTTTTTTTAAGTGGATTTATACATGCTTAGAACGGGATTTATTTTTATTTAAACGTGACTTGCAATGTCCTTTCAAGAATTTTATACTTATTCCCGTCTTAAATTAGTTGATTCACTTAGATATAAATCTTTTTTGTGTAAACAAAGATGCCCATGGTTTATACAATTAAATGGTCGTATCAACTATTCACTGTTACTTTGGAATGCAATTTACGTGTCATGAAGCTATTTTGGTATACGATCTACACTTTATACTGTGATCTACAACAAGAAAAGTCACACTTTTTCTTTATATTATCAAGAGACAAGGTAAACACTTATCTTGTTTTTGAGTGTATGGTTAAAGAGTCTACAAGGAACATGTACCTCTGGTCTCGATTCTACAAGGAACATGGAGCTCTGGTCTTGATTCTACAAGGAACATGTACCTCTGGTCTCGATTCTACAAGGAACATGGAGCTCTGGTCTCGATTCTACAAGGAACATGGAGCTCTGGTCTCGATTCTACAAGGAACATGGAGCTCCGGTCTAGATTCTACAAGGAATATAGAGCTCTGGTCTCGATTCAACAAGGAACATGGAGCTCTGGTCTTGATTCTACAAGGAACATGGAGCTCCGGTCTCGATTCTACAAGGAACATGTACCTCTGGTCTCGATTCTACAACGAACATGGAGCTCTGGTCTCGATTCTACAAGGAACATAGAGCTCCGGTCTCGATTCTACAAGGAACATGTACCTCTGGTCTCGATTCTACAAGGAACATGTACCTCTGGTCTCGATTCTACAACGAACATGGAGCTCTGGTCTCGATTCTACAAGGAACATGGAGCTCTGGTCTCGATTCTACAAGGAACATGAAGCTCTGGTCTCGATTCAACAAAGAACATGTAGCTCTGGTCTCGATTCTACAAGGAACATAGAGCTCTGGTCTCGAACCAACAAAGAACATGTAGCTCCGGTCTCGATTCTACAAGGAACATGTACCTCTGGTCTCGATTCAACAAGGAACATGGAGCTCTGGTCTCGATTCAACAAAGAACATGTAGCTCTGGTCTCGATTCAACAAAGAACATGGAGCTCTGGTCTCGATTCTACAACGAACATGTAGCTCTGGTCTCGATTCAACAAGGAACATGGAGCTCTGGTCTCGATTCTACAAGGAACATGTAGCTCTGGTCTCGATTCAAGAGGGTACAAGTAGCTCTGGTCACATTTCAACAAAGTACATGTAGCTCTGGTCTCATTTCAACCAGGTACATGTAGCTCTGGTCTCATTTCAACAAGGTACATGTAGCAACAAGGTACATAGAAATGTTTATGGTGTAATAATTACCGTCGTAGGAGATAGACACGGCGATACGAGTTCAAATACTGGAGGAGACTGTTTACATTTCATGTAGTGCTAATTTCCTTGCAAAAGGTGGGATTATAGTTGTTTTACTTCTAGTAGGGCTGACCAGGCCCTTTAACCTTGGTGTTGCGACCGGTGTAAAAGAAGGAAAAATCTCACTTCAAACCTTTTTAACTCCGCATAAAAATTGACCTTGTGTCGCGTCCTACTTGTACGGAGAGGTAGGTCAATATATACGTGGTGCATTCAATAGGTTTCCAGACTTATTTTTTTGTATAGGCTTTTAAAATTGTCGTAGACTCTTGAAAATTCACTATGTTATTGCTATACATCTTATGAGATGACAGACCAACTTTTATGATTTCAGGTTCAAATAAATAGCTACATCAGCAATTGGAATACACCCTACTAAAGCCTGATTGCCACAGCTGGTGAATTTCAAAAATGCAATCTGGAAATGAAGACACTTTAGAAGAACGATATGCAATAAAATTGTGTTTTAAACTTGGAAAAAATGCCACAGAAACGTATTGAAGGCTTCACACTGCTTTTTGACCATCTTGCATTAATCAAGCATCAGTTTTTGAGTGGCATAAGAGATTTAAGGAAGGCAGGGAGTCTGTGAGGGATGATAAGAGGTGTGGGAAGAGTAGGGAAGTCAATACACCAGAGCTGATTGGCGAAAGGGTTAGGGTTAGGGTTACTATGTTGAGGTTTTAAGGGAGTTCAGGAGGAGATTCCTTGGGAAGAGGCCAGCACTCTTCAAATCGGCTAAGTGGCATTTCCATGAGGAAAATGCACCAGTCCACAACTCCATCCTTGTCACAGACTATTTGAGCAAGATGGGCATCAAGACAGTTCCTCAGTCTCCCTAGAATCCAGATCTTGCTCCCTGTGACTTTTGCTTATTCCCTAGGCTCACAGGCTGTCGTTATGAGACAATTGAGGAGATGAAAGAGGCTTTAACGAAGGTCATTGACACGCTCACACAAGAGGACTTCCATGGGGCCTTCCAGAAGTTGTTGGAATGGTACAACAAGTGCATTGCAGCCGGAGGAAATTACTTAGAATAGGACTAGAGTTTCATGTGTGCACTATCAATAAAAGTGCCCATATGAAAGAAAGTCTGGAAACATATTTAATGATCCTCGTACATGTGATTATACTTGACAGCTGAATATGTAAAGAACCATTAAGGTGTTAGCTAAAGAGCGTTCCAAAGAGCTCACAGACTAGACGAAAGTAACTATCGGCGACATTATGATGATCCAAACACTCAGCTAATTGAAAGATGTTCGCTCGATCCAAAATTTCGCATTTTATAAAATAAAAAAAGAATAAGAGAAGGTAAAGAAAGAATCTCGAACTTACATACAGCAGTTATGTGAGGATACGGGATGTAACCCTGAAGACCAGCCAAAAGCGATGAATGATAGGGAGAAGTGGTGAGAGAGGGTCAGGGATATCCGTGCTGGCAGCACGACTTGATGATGATGATGATTGTTCTTCTACTAAGATGATTTTTGAATCAAATATCCCAAGAAAGTTAATATGCCATTAAACAAAGAAAACAAACCAAACCAAATATCTGGTGGGTAATCCAAGAACCAAATTCACTAAATCATCAGTCAAAAAAAAAAAACTATAAGTTCTAAATAAAACAAACTGCCATCTTTTTAACTTAGTTAATATTGATTAGAATCTATCTTTATTAGTGATTCATATGGTACAGTTTGGTTTCTTTCTTTGTTTAATGGCATATCAACCTTTGTAGGTTATTTAATTGCAAAGCCATAGAAGAACAGTAGTGGTACTATTTAACCCATAGCTGGGAGGATAAGGGGGTTCATATCTTTCCCAAGGGTATTTGTCCGAAAGTGAACGTAATAGCACGACTGGAGTACGAACTCGCTTACTACGATTCTGCAGTCCATCGCTTTAACCATTACACCACGAGGACATCCCGTTACCGTACAATCAAAATTAGATAATTGAACAAAGCTCCTTAAATATACAATGTTGGCAAGACGATGGATAAGGTTACGCAAAAAAAATGAGATGAAGATGGGAGGACGCTTTGAACAACAACTGCAATTAGATTCAAACGTTAATAAGCTTTATGGGTAGTTTAAAATAACTGATAACGCAGACTAGGGAGTAATACTTGGATTTAAGAGATGAAAATTAGTTGAAAATATC
Organism: Sepioteuthis lessoniana; assembly: GCA_963585895.1. NCBI lineage: Eukaryota > Metazoa > Mollusca > Cephalopoda > Myopsida > Loliginidae > Sepioteuthis > Sepioteuthis lessoniana. Next base: position 88,538,666 of record OY757928.1, read on the forward strand.
CCAAAGCAAATATTGATTATATATGAAAAAGAAAAAAACAAGGTGTGAATGCATACCAAATCTGGGATATATAATAACTAAAAACATCTAAAAAAAAAATGTAAATAAACAAATAAAAAAATATCTGGATATAACAAAAAGAAAAATAATTGAAAAAATGGCATGGTTTCGATTAGCTTTCTTTGTTTAATGGCACATCAACCTTCGTAAGTTATTTAATGCCAAAGCAATCCTTAGAGAAGAATAGTTGTGGTACTATCAAACCAATAAGTGGTTCATACCTTTCCCGGGGAGGGGGGTCCGAAAGTGAAAATGATAGCACGACTGGAGTTTGAACTCACTTACTGTGATGTCGAAATCCAACTCTTCTCGCCACAGGGATTTCCTCATACCAAGATGAAAATAGAATTCAAAGTTAATAACAGCCATAACCACTTTGAAATAGTGCACGAACTGGAGTTCCTTGCTATGATCAAAGATAAATGGCTTTAAAAAAAATGCACGCGTCATGGCCGACAGCACGGATTCCTCTCTCTCTCTCTCTCTCTCTCTCTATCTGTCCCTATCTGACATCACACTTAACAAGCAGCAACCAGTGTCCGTACAGAGCTGATAAAGCTTTTGCTAGTCGGTCAACATGGCTGCGTTCATGAGTAAAAGTTCGTAGAAGAACGCTGCTTTTCATGTCGTCTTGCTTTTCCAACTGAACGCGGTATGTCTTGCTTGTTTTTCTTATATGGCTTGTGGGATGAGAGGTAAGTGGCCACACAGCAGCTATTTTACTGATTTTTGTTTTCCAGTACGCAGCGTCCCTGTGTAGTTCCCATCTAGCTTTTTTTTCCAGGTGTTTTGTTAAAGTCTTCGTGGTACAACCATACAGTAGTACTGAAATGACTACCGCTTTCCTGTTTTATTTTATGAAAGATATCAGACTTCCATATCGTCAAGAACCGGTTGGAAAAGCCCATATGTCGTCGGGGCTAACGTGTAGAACTGTGATATTGTTGTAAGAAGGTTCGAACTCCAGTAGCGTTATTACATTCACTTTCGAACAAATATTTTTGGTAAAGATATGAAACCTTTTATTCTTCCAACAATAGTATCGTTCTTCTGCAAGTATGGCTTTGACAGTAAATAACCTATAAAGATTGATATGTCTTTAAACGAAGAAACCAAATCTCTCAATAGCGATCCTTGAAGTATTAACCAGCTGAAAAATCACTTTAGATAGCACCTCATCACTTTCTGCTGTTTCTCAGCTATTAATAGTATTCACACTGAAAATTCCGTAAATGTGAGCCATCGTAAGTAGCGCAGGTCGTAAGTATAGAGCGTTGTCGTAAGTCGTGTCATAAGGGGGAATCATCGTTATTCATATCGGTCGTAAGTGTGGGCAGCAGTAAGTCACATAGGGCACGTTGTTGGTCGTCGCATAAGTGTTTTGTAGGTCGTCTGTCGTATAGGTCGGAAGGATGAATTGTCGAAAGTCACATAGTTTTATTCAGCTCGAACCATACTCAGCGCTATGCTTTGCTTGTCATTGATCGTTTGTCCACTCGACGAAGGCAGCCCAACCGGAACTGAAGGGCAGAGGTCAGAGGCAACGAAACGCACCAGAAAGCGCAAGGATTGTCTACTAGATTCCATGACTTTTTTCCACTACCTTCTCAGGCCCAGTCGGTTGAGGATGTAGAATAAACCGACTGCATCTCTGCAGAAGGGTAAGACTCTTCCAACGAGTGCCCTGGATATGACACTAAACAATACGGTGGTAAGGCTCCAGTAATGCTGGAGCTTTGGGGAATGCGGAGTAACCCTTTACTGCCATTGCTCCCATATCCACTCTGGGCCGGAGTGGTAGCACCTAATAGGGTCCTATCTATCGGTCAGATAGGACTAACTTGTGTACTTATGCTAAACTGAATTGTTTGAAATAGAACTGTTTTGACATTTAACTGTGTGTAAATAAAAAAACTGTATTTGTGCTAAGCTAAATTGTTTGAAATAGAACTGTTAATATGTATAAAAATGGATTTGGCATTAAATAACCTGGAATGGTTGATATGCCATAAAACCAAACCACACTAACCAAACCAATACCTTCACACACTAATACCAGTTCCAACCTGTATATAACGTAGATGAATTACCTATTACCCATATACATATTTTGGCAATGAATTCCTGATGTTTGTCTCATTATCTCTGTTCACCTTTGACCTTTCTTTTCCCTGTTTGATGCGGCATAGATCGAACCCATGCAGTCGTAACAAAACATTGCCCGTTTTTGCCTTCGCAACAGATTGTAAGTGTTTCCTCGTTAGACATGTTAATAACCGAATAGAAAACAATAGAGGGAAATTATTTTTAATCCACCGAAAGAATTAAAAAAATGTATACCCCCTAAAAACTGCAAGGAGAATTCTATGAAACAGCCATTCAACCTTACAGAGATCGTTCATAAAGTCAGCAATCATTGAACGGAATCGCGATGCTGTTCGAGGGCCGATGAGATCTTTTTTTTTTTTTAATTTCTTAACAACTGGGACTTTTTATGCCACTGTTTGTCAACGACTATTTGTTTATTTATTTGCTTGTTTATTTACTTATGTATTTTTGTCTCTTAATATCCGGTTTTCGAAGGCCGTCTTTCAGTTTGTTTTTGAAATTCTGTCTTCTAAGTCAAAATATAGAACTTTTTCGTTCGCTAATCTAAGAGAGAGAGAGAGAGAGAGAGAGAGAGAGAGAGAGAGAGCGAGAGAGAGAGAGCGAGAGATTTGTTGAAACTCAAAGCAGCAAATCAGTTTTGACGATTTCAAAGTTTAATAACTGACACTGTCTAAAGTCTTCAGGCTTTGTTACAAAACAAATAACGAAATGCCTGACGCACCGTGTTTGTTGATGAATTCAAAGCCCATCCTTAAATCCGTCCGTTTGGTTCAGAGACGCTTGATTACTTTTTCTTACTTTTCTTTTTCGTTTTCTTTTTCTTTTCTTTTTCTTTTTCTTTTTCCTTTTCTTTCTTATCTATTTATTTATTTATTTATTTATCATCACGTCTTCTCTCCAATAGAGCCAATCAGAATTCTTTACTGATTCGTTCAAATCAGTAAAATCCAACTTATCAACTACGGTTTGGTTTGGTATGGTTGAGTTTATTTAACGGCGTATCAACCCCTTGTGGCTTATTTAAATATCGAAATATTTGATTGTAATCATTACTATCTACATTTTTTTTTATTTGTTTGATGGCATATCAACTCTTTATGGGTTATTTAAAGTCAAAATTTGATTCCTTTGTAAATACGAGGATCATTAAATAAGTTTCCAGACTTTTTTCATATGGGCTCTTTTTTTGATAGTACACACATGAAACTCTAGACCCCTGTGAAGTAATCTCCTCCGGCTGCAATGCACTTGTACCGTTCCAACAACTTCTGCAAGGCCCCATGGAAGTCCTCTTGTGTGAGCGTGTCAATGACCTTCGTCACAGCCTCGCTCATCTCCTCAATTGTCTCATAACAACAGCCTCTGAGCTTAGGGAATAACCAAAAGTCACAGACAGCAAGGTCTGGACCATAGGGAGGCTGAGGAACTGTCTTGATGCCCATCTTGCTCAAATAGTCTGTGACAAGGATGGAGTTGTGAACTGGTGTATTGTCCGAGTGGAAATGACACTGACCCGATTTGAAGAGTGCTGGCCTCTTCCCAAGGAATCTCTTGCTGAACTCCCTTCAAACCTCAACATAGTAACCCTAACCCTAACCCTTTGGCCAATCAACTCAGGTGTATTGACTTCCTTACTCCTCCCACATCTCTCATCAGCCCTCACAGACTCCCTGCCTTCCTTGAATCTCTTATGCCACTCAAAAACTGATGCTCAATTCATGCAATATGGTCGAAAAGCAGTCTGAAGCATTTCATACGTTTCTTTATCGTGACAACATTTTTTCCAAGTTTAAAACATAATTTTATTGCATATCGTTTTTCTAAAGTGTCCTCACGTCCAGATGGCATTTTTGAAATTCACCAGCTATGACAATCAGGCTTTAGTAGAGTGTATTCCAATTCGTGCTGTAGCAGTTCATTTGGAGCTGAAATCATAAAAATTGGTCAGACATCTTATATGATGTATAGCAATAACATAATGAATTTTCAAGGGTCTACGACAATTTTAAATGCCTGTACAAAAAAAAAAAAAAATCTGGAAACCTATTGAATGCACCAGGTATTTGATTATAATCCTAACTATTTATACTTTCAAACTTCTACAGAAATCTTTTTTGGGGGTTGGGGGTTGTTTAATCGCACTTTTTTATTTGTCTCCTATAATAATTTTATTCTCACAATTATACGGTATAAAACATCCTTATTTAATACAAATAATATTGATAGAATTTTGAGTATTCCCGTCCGATGGAAATAATTTGCGTGCAATAATGCAGTTTCAAGTATTCCTATCGAATGCAAATAATTTTCATACTATTACATAGTTTCAAGCAAGAATTCTTATTTAATATGAGTCATTTTCAAGTTTGGTTTCTTTGTTTAATGGCATATCAACCTTCATAGGTTATTTAAAGTCAGAACTATTCTTGTAGAAGAAAACAGCAGTGATACTATAGTGGGGGTGGATAAGGAGGGTTAATATCTTTTTCAAGGGCATTAGTCCAAAAGTGACTGTAATAGCGAGACTGGAGTTTGAACTCGTTGATTACGATGTCGCATTTCAGCACGTTAACCACTACACCATGGACTCACCCCCCCACACACACACACACTATCGTTTCTAATGTTTCTATCTTCATATGTAGATTCAAGTCTCTATTGCTGTTTTATAATAACAATTAGTTTGCATACAGCAGTACAGTTTCAAGTGTTTTGATATAATCTTATCATAATGGACATTGTGTGTTTGTTAGTGAAACTATGTCACCAACGATCAAATAATTCCCTTTTGTTATTTTAATCACATTGTCTATAATTTTTTTAAAAGGTGCCCGCGATGTAATGGTTATCTCACAGGAAATAGACACGGCGACAAGAGTTCAAATCCTGGACGAGACTGATTCCATTTCACATAGCACTAATACCCTTGGGAAAGGTATGAATTCAATTATTATCCCTCCAGCTATGGGTAAAGAGTAGGGCAGACTTGGTTCTTCAGCCTTGGTGAGGCAACTAGTCTAGGAGAAGGAATACTCTGAATTCAAACCTGCTAAACTCCGCTTAAAAATTGGCCTTGTGTCATATCCTGCCCGAGCGGAGGGATTGGTAAATATGATTTTTTTTTTTTTAAATTCAACTTTTAAAATTTTTTCATCATTCAGGGTTTTTGGACTATTGTCTTCATTTTTATCATTATATTCACAACGTTTCGGCCGATATGTCCTTCAGCCTTTTTCAGGTGTTTGTCGAACTCGGGAGGCTACATGGAACTTTGAACCATTTCCTTTATTTTATTCTATTTTATTTTATTTTAATACTATTAGCCTTATCTACAAACTAATAACTGTATAATAATTGTAATTATATATACAACTATACATAAGAGTATTAATTTTTTTTATTGCAGACTTTTTTGTCCTCATCTTGGTAGTTTTTGTTGGGTTTTTTTTTCTCGTTACGTTTTGGCCAAATTTCACCTCAGGCCGTCTTCGGGTGATTAAAGCCGGCTAGAGGGTTACTTGGTCAAAAAACGTGGTGCGATAGACAATTATGGAAGGAGAGTAATTAATGAGGGTACGGTTACAAGACTCAGCATTCCTATCTGAGGTCGTGGTTAATCACCTAAAGACGGACTGAGGTGAAATTTGGCCAAAACGTAATGAGAAAAAAAAAAACAACAAAAACTACCGAGATGAGGACAAAAAAGTCTGCAATAAAAAAAAGTTAATACTCAGATTAAGAAGCCTCATCTAAAAAAAAAAAAAAGGATTCCCAATAAAGACAATTACAAATTCGGTACAGACCCGGCTATGGAAGACCAGATAAGAACAAATAATTGGATTTATAAGACCAAAAATCCAACCTGGATCGCCCTTTGGAGCCTGTGGCGCAGCAGATAGAGTCGTTGAGTCTCTACGGTTCCAGGTGAGCATTGTCTGAAGATAGCGGTTTCAATTCCTACGCCAGAGGGTTGGTTAAAAAAAATTAGAAGCCTCATCTCAATAAAAAAAAAAAAGGATTCCCAATTAAGACAACTATGCATCGGTTTACAAAGTGAATAGGATGGATAATTGAACTGTCTGATTTAGTTGGTGCATTCAATAGGTTTGCAGACTGTTTTGTATAGGCATTTAAGATTGTCGTAGACTCATGAAAATTCATTATGTTATTGCTATACATCTTATGAGATGACTGATCAATTTTTATGATATCAGGTTCAAATTAACACCTACAGTAGCAACTGGAATACACCCTACTAAAGCCTGATTGTCACAGCTGGTGAATTTTAAAAATGCAATATGGACGTGAGGACACTTTAGAAGAACGATATGCAATAAGATTCTGTTTTAAATTTGGAAATAAATGCCACAAAAACATGGAATGCTTCAGACTGCTTTTGGAGCATCTTGCATGAATTGAGCATCAGTTTTTGAGTGGCATAAGAGATTCAAGGAAGGCAGGGAGTCTGTGAGGGCTGATGAGAGGTGTAGGAGGAGTAAGGAAGTCAACACACCAGAGTTTATTGTCCAAAAGGTTAGGGTTACTATGTTGAGGTTTTAAGGGAGTTCAGCAAGAGATTCCATGGGAAGAGGCCAGCACTCTTCAAATCGGCTAAGTGGCATTTCCATGGGGAAAATGCACCAGTCCACAACTCCATCCTTGTTACAGAGCAAGATGGGCATCAAGACAGTTCCTCGGCCTCCCTATGGTCCAGACCTTGCTGTTATGAGACAATTGAGGAGATGAGCGAGGCTGTGACGAAGGTCATTGACACGCAAGAGGACTTCTGTGGGGCCTTCAAGAAGTTGTTGGAACGGTACAACAAGTGCATTGCAGCGGAGGGGATTACTTCGAAGGTAACTTAAGTTTCATGTGTGTACTATCAATAAAAGTGCCCATACGAAAAAAGTCTGGAAACTTATTTAATGATCCTCGTATTTAATAGTAATTATTTATTTCCACACAGTTATATAGTTTCAAGTATTCCTACATAATACTAATAATTATCAGACTTATTTGAATCATAGATGGTACCCTGAAATCCAGATCAAATTAGACCTGGTGATAATGATAGTGAAACGGTACTCTACACTGCATGGCTCTCATCAGATTCAATTTAATACCATACCCAAAGCAGCCCCTTTTTCGCATAGGTGGGGGTAACCTCCTCTGCAGAGGATGCAGTTAGTGTATTCTAAGCTTCACCGCAGGGTCGAATCAGCTATTGTAAATATCGTTTGCAAACGTAGTGAAGAAAGAGGCGACAAAAAAACAACCCGACGACCACACAGAGTGGATTGCCACTAGTTCTTATGACCCTCGAGCCATACTTCCTGTCTTTAGTTTTCTACGCTTGCCGCTCTTCTGCCCACGCCCTAAACCTCCACTCCACCCACACCGTAGTTAGTAAGGAAAATTTGGATGTGAGGACGGGGTGGTCAGAATTTCAGGGTGAGTCAGTCAAGGCGACGGTTAAAAAAATAAACATGAAAAAACAAAACGAAAAAAAAACTAGTTATACAGCTGATCGTGAATGATTCAACGTACACATATAAAGAGACATACACACACTCACGCAGACATATACACGCATAGAGACACGCACACCCACACACACATATATATATAGAGAGAGAGACAAACACACACATACACAAACATAAAAGTGCATGCACGCTTACGCTCACATACACATACATACAAACACATAAACATATACGAGCGCATACACACTCACACACACACGCAGACACACACATGTACACATACGAGCACACAGACGCACTCACATACATACACACACACACACATGTATACATACGAGCGCACAGACGCTCAAACTCGCTCACACATATACACATACATACATGTGTACATACTAGCACACAGACGCTCACACTCGATCACACACGCACACACACACACACACACACACACATACGAAGACACAGACGCTCACACATACACATACATACATGTATACATACGAGCACACAGACGCTCACTCTCGCTCACACATACACACACACACATGTACACATAGGAGCGCACGCTCACACTCGCTCACACACACACGCACACACACACACACACAAATATGGAATACAAATACACAAATATACAAACGCACGCATACAACTGCATAAACACTCACACACACACACGCGCACACATACACACAAGAACACTCACACGAATATAAAAACACCCACACAATCCCATAGGGAGGTGCCCGTGGTATAATGATTATCATTGTTGAAAATAGACACGACGACACGAGTTCAAATCCTGGATGAAGATGTTAGCATTTCACAAAGTTCTAATACCTTCGGGAAAGGCATGAATCCAACTCTTCTCTCTCTAGTAATTGGTAAATAGTAGGGCAGAATGGGCTCTTTAAACTTGGTATGGCAACCGGTCTAATGTAAACTCTGAATTGTGACCTGTTAAAATCCGCTTAAAAATTGACCTTGGTAGGGGGTGGGTAGATACATACACGCTTACAGAAACTACTCACACCAACACTCACATACATGCACCCAGAAAGACACTCACGGACGCACAAACAAACGCAAACTGATGCACGCATATGTAGAAAAATGCTCACGCGTACATGCTCACGGATACACACATATATACGCACCTGTAAACACGCACTGGCACACACATACATACTCTCTCTCTCTCTCTCTCTCTCTCTCTCACACACACACACACACACACAAGCACTCATATACCAAACACCCATTCACATACAAACACACACACACACACAGATACACACAAACATAAACGCACACACACACACAGATACACACAAACATAAACGCACACACACACACACACACACACACATAAACAAATGCCCATACGCATATACATTTGCACGTGTATAGGGAACTTCTGTGGGGATTTAGGAATTAACAATAAAACTCCCAACCGGATATTGACTCATCGTCTGCCAGATACAAAATGTATAAACGCGTCGCCACGCATAAGGCTCCACGCATCCATCCGGTTAAAAATCTGAAAAAAAGAAAAATAATAAAAAATAAAGTAGCCAATGGGAAGCGGTCGCGCCAAAATTAGAAGGATTTTGGAGTAGCGAATTTGGAGCCGGTGTAGAGAGATAAATACTCAAATTTTCTGTGAACCGACCTCTTTTTCGGGTACTGACGTCGAACCGACGACACCGATTTTACTGTCTGGTGTTTTGGGCACCACGCTATGTCTTGGGACGTAGCGTTGGTTAGTCCATTCACCAAGTAAATAAAGGAAATTATGAAAGAAATGTTTTCGTCTCTTATCTGTTTCTATCTTTTCTTTTTGTATATTTCTTTTGGACCTTTTTTGGGCAAGGCATTGCGCCAGCCAGTCAACGTGGGGTAAAATAATGTAACCAAAATATGGAGTCAGATATCTTACGGCAACACTGTCTTGTCCTTAGCCACTGACGTCCTAAAAAACCTTAAAACCCCACAAACTACAAACAATAAAACACCTTATAAAAAAAAAAGCTAATGTTCCTTTAAAAAGCTTCACCCAGTCGGCTAGGGCTGTAGATACGCCCACTGCTCTTCTGCAGAGGTGTAACCACCCCCTCAACGTGCGTCCTGGATATGACACTGAACTGCTCCTGATGGTGAGGCTTCGGTCTCAGAGCTTTGGAGAATGTCGAGTACTCTTTCATTGCTATTACTCCCAGGTCCACTCTAACTCGGAGTAGTAGTACCATTTAAGGTAATGTGTCAAATAGAACTGCTCAATCATTTTCTAAGGATTATTATTATTAGTTCACTTAGAACATCGATTGACAAAATCAAAGAGAATGGCTTCGAACTGACGAAGAAAAGAAGCAAAAGGTACCCCGCAACAACAATTACCGACGCCGACTACGCCGATGACATAGCGATACTGGCAAATACACCTGACCAAGCCGAAACACTACTGCATAGTTTGGAACGTGCAGCAGCAAGCATAGGCCTCTATGTTAATGCACACAAAACGGAATATATGTGCTATAACCAAACGGGGGACATCTCCACTCTAGAAGGAACCCCTCTTAAACTAGTAGACAAATTCACTTACCTAGGAAGCAGCGTCGAATCAACCGAAAAGGACATCAAAACGAGGTTAACGAAAGCATGGACAGCTATCAATAGGCTATCAATTATATGGAAATCAGACCTAACCGATAAAATGAAACGCAGTTTCTTCCAGGCAGCGGTCACATCGATACTGCTATATGGCTGCACTACATGGACGCTAACAAAACGACTGGAGAAGAAGCTAGATGGCAATTACACAAGAATGCTGTGTGCAATCCTGAACAAGTCCTGGCAGCGACACCCCACAAGACACCAACTGTACGGCCACCTGCCCCCTATTACGAAAACTATTCAAGTTAGAAGAACCAGACATGCAGGACACTGCTGGAGAAGTTGGGACGAACTCATAAGAGATGTACTCTTATGGATCCCCACACATGGCCGCGCAAAAGCAGGACGACCAGCACGAACATACATTCAGCAGCTATGTGAAGATACAGGATGTTGTCCTGAAGACCTACCTAGGGCGATGAACGATAGGGAGGAGTGGCGAGAGAGGGTCAGGGATATCCGTACTACCAGCGCGATATGATGATGATGATTATTATTAGTTATTTGAAAACATACAGCTGTGTGCAAATTATTTATATTACATTGGAATACTTGATAGATAGAATCATCAATGTTAAGCAGCAATACATGAGACCATTTATATGTGTTCCAGCTAATGATCAATATTAAACAGAATTATTAGTGTTAGATAGGAATACTTGAAACTATTTAACTGTGGGCAAAAATAATGAGCTCTAATAAATCATTTAAAAATAAAGTTACGAACAAAGTATCCGCTTCGTAATCATATAAAGAGAATTTGGCATAAAATTACCCACAAGAGTTGATATGCCATAAAACACAACCAGTCAGTCAGCCAACCAACCTTGAAAAACCCGAATATGATTACATTAACGGAACATGAAAACTGTAGATTTTAGTAAAATTTACATATTTGTCCTATTCTGATGATGATACGAATAGACATTGAAACATATTATTAATTACAATATACGCCCATGTATTTTTTTGATGTGATACGTAAATTTCACGTTTATTTTCATCCTTAACATACATATAAATATTATCTTTATCATATTTACCCAACCCCTCCGCTCGGGCAGGATATGACACAAGGTCAATTTTTTAAGCGAAGTTTAACAGGTTTGAATTCAGAGTTTTCCTTCTCCTAGACTAGTTGCCTCACCAAGGCTGAAGAACCTAGTCTGCCCTACTATATACCCATAGCGGGAGGGAGAATAATTGGATTCATACCTTTCCCAAGGGTATTAGTGCGATGTGAAATGGAATTAGTCTCGTCCAGGATTTGAACTCGTGTCGCCGTGTCCATTTCCTGCGACGATAGCAATTACACCACGGGCACCTCCAAATAATAAATATTATCTTTATGGGCGTGTTTTTTTCTAGATGTTGAACGTTAGTATTGTATTTCTATATAATCTTTTGTATATCATCGCAGATATTCTCTCAGCAGGACAAGTACCCAAAATTATATCATGGAATGATTGTGTCTAGGCATATGGGCTGTTGTCTGGACGTCAAGACTTTGTCTAAACAAGTCAGAGACAATTCTCGATATTTTTTTATCAGTTTTGGTGAAACACTGGATAGTGCATGGGCAGGACCTTCCATACTCTCAAGACTTCTTTCTGAAATAGAAAATTCATCACATGGGGAAGATTCGATGACGTTGAGAACATTATAAATAAGTAAAAAGTAGGTGGCCGTAGACGAGGGTGACCATAAGGCTCCCTTTTCAATAGCTACTACACTGAGGCGTACGGGAGGGCGCAACTCCTTTCCCTGGATTGTTCCACTTTACCCTTGATATGTACCTTATATTGCTGAGTGTTAAGCAAGGAGGCATCAAGTACCATTTTAAAAGTCTTTGGTATGACGCGACCTGGGATTGAACCCAGTTCTCCCGGACCATTGACGAATACTCTACCCAATGTGCCGGTACATTGTAAATGATACGTCATTTTTATCTCTTTCTATATCAACTTATCTAAATATTTCTTCAGCATCCAATGATATTCAAACACATATTGCTTTCCTAAAACGCAGAACAGCAACATCGAAGTAAGCGTGTTCGAGTTCCATTCATATTATTATTTCCTAATACCCTCGGGAAAGGCATGAACCCCATTATCTCCCAACAATGAGTTTAATAGTATCAGTACTGTTCTTCGTCAAGCATGATTTTGGTATTGAATAACCCACGAAGGTAGATATGCCAAACTAAACCAAACCAAAATCAATGCAATACTGAGAATAACCAGTGTAGTCTTGACCTTGATGTAGCCTACCGTGCTTACTTGCATATTACAAACACACTAAAAAACCCTTTTGACACACAATATTATATGTGCAGGTATTATAAATAGTAAACAATGTTATTTTAACTAATAATCTTTGTTTCGGTATGGGCTATGCGGGGACACTTACATGGCAAAATTAAGCCTAAAAAACATGTCTTGTGTAATGAACGACTCTTTGTCTTTGAGGAGAAAAATTGGTTTTAAAAAACCGTTCATTACACGAGTATATACGGCATACCTTATATAAACTTTTACACACATTTGAAGATGGCTATCACTTGCGTAAAACATTCAGTAACAATTATTTAGGGTGGGGTGGCGGTTGCTTTTTTCATAAACTATATATAAGTCAGTAAATTGGCCGACTGTTGTCGAGGACGACCCGAAGGCTCCCTTTTCAGTAGCTACAACGCCATGGTGTAGGTAAGGGCAATACTCCTTTCCCTGGATTGATCCACTCATCCTTGATCCATACGTGCTGAGTGTTAAACAAGTGTTTTTTTAGTCTTTGTTTTGACTCGACCTGGGATTGAACTTTGGTCTCACGGACAATTAGCGAACACTCTAACAGTTCTGCCAATGGGCCAGTATGTTACTTATATGTTATGCCTGTCTCTTGATATTGAGTACTTATCACTTTGTTCAACAAAGCAACGTTGATAATATCCAGAAAGATAGACAGACATGCAAAGGGTTGCGTCGAAAGTGAGGTAAAATTATCCAGGGGAAGAAGCGGTGTGTCTGACATTTTCAACTCGTTTATATGTTGTTGTTTTTTGTTGTTTTTTTTTTTTTTGTTTTTTGTTTTTTTCTGAGACAGAGAAATGGAAGGTTGGGGGAAAGAACCTTGTGCACTCAGATATATTTAGTAAGACCCAATATCACAAGTACATATGCAAACTGGTGGTTGTATAAGTTGGTAGGTGGTCGTGTGAAAGAAAGAAAGAAAGAAAGAAAGACAAAGGAGTAGTAGAAAGAAAGAAAGAAAGAAAGAAAGAAAGACAAAGGAGTAGTTGAAAGAAAGAAAGAAAGAAGATGAAGTAGTTGAAAGAAAGAAAGAAAGAAAGAAAGAAGAAGGAGTTGCAGAAAGAAAGAAAGAAAGAAAAAAGAGAAGAAAGAAAGGTCAGGTTGTTTTATTGAAGTGGGTTATTCAGTTCACTTGATCTTGTTGTTAAGTCCGATTGTCTTGTTAATATTAAGAACTGGTTTTATTGTCAATTCTTTTTATATTCACTTATCTAAACTGCTCATTTTAAAAAGACACGAACGCTGCAATAAAAAAGATGTACTCATAAAATTAATCTAATAATAATTACATATAGAACAGCCATAAAGTTTGTTTTTTTTTTTTAAAGCGAGATTACAATTTTATCGTATTATATATATTATCAATTACGAAGTGATAAACTCAGGGATTGGGCAAAATCTAAAATTAGAATTCGGAATATTATAAAAAGCCATATTTGTATTGGTTGTAAATTATGATTGATTTATTTAACGGCATAAGAACTTGTCTAGGGTAATTCTAAGTCTGGAGATTAGAAAGTCGCGTTCATTGTACAAATATATACATATTCAAAATATACAAATATATACATATATACATATTTGTGTAATTGTTTTTTAAAGTGTTTTTCTACAGTCATATTATATCAAGTATTCCTATCTAATACAAATAATTTGAACAGAGTTGTATGGTTTCAAGTATTCCTATCTAATACAAATAATTATATGGTTTCAAGTAATAATCCAGGTGGGTAGTCCCGTGGTGTAGAGGCTAACGTGCTGGACTGCGTCATAGTAAGCGAGTTCGAACTCCAGTCACGCTCTTACGTTCTCTTTCAGACTAATACCCTTGAGAAAGGCATGAAACCCCATTATTTCCCCAGTTATGGGTTAAATAGTATCACTACTGTTCTTCTATAAGATATGGCTTAGACTTTAAATAACCCATGAATGTTCATGTGCCATTAAATAAAAAAACACACCTAATAATTATCCTGAGTAAACAATTATAGCTTGAAGAAACAATTTACAGTTCTATGGTTTCAAGTATTCTTATCTAATACAAACAATTTACAGTTATATGACGTCAATTAAAATAACTTGCACACAATTATATGATACCAAGTATTCTAATCTAATACAAAAAATTTCCACAAAGTTATATCGTTTCATATATTCCAATCCAATGCTAATAATAAGGGTTTCAAGCATTTTTTTTCTATTCAATAATAATCATTTGTTTGCACACCGTCGTATGGTTTGATTTATTTCCAAATATTTGAGCCCAGTCAGCTGGGACTATAGAATACACCAACTGCATCTCTGCAGGGGGAGTAAGACCCCCTTCCAACGAATATCCTGATATGGCATTAAACCATCTGATGTCGAGGCTCCAGTTTTGGAGATTTGGGAAATGTAGATTATCCATTCATTGCCATTGCTTCCAGGTCCACTATGACCCGGTATTGTAGCACTTGATAAGGTCCTATTTATGGGTCAAATAAAAGAAAATGTGTGCAAACAATTGATTGATGTTAAATTGTGACTGTTGTATAGTAATACCTGACACCATTTTACTGTGTGCAAAGAAAATATCATCTACAAAAGGTATTTACAAATCATATATATATTTAGCATATATGTGTCAACGGGATTTTGCAATAGATATCCTATAATGGTTGATATGCCATAAAAGCAAACCAAACTAAATCCTATAGATTCAATATACATGTATAAACACGATGTGGCATTAAATAACCTATAATGGTTGATATGCCATAAAAGCCAACCAAACTAAATCCTATAGATTCAATATACATGTATAAACACGATGTGGCATTAAATAACCTATAATGGTTGATATGCCATAAAAGCCAACCAAACTAAATCCTATAGATTCAATATACATGTATAAACACGATGTGGCATTAAATAACCTATAATGGTTGATATGCCATAAGAACCAACCAAACCAAATCCTATATATATATATATATATATATATACGAGGTGCATACGATAAGTTTCCAGACTTTTTTCGTATGGGCACTTATATTGATAGTACACACATGAAACTCTGGACCCCCTTCGATGTAATCTCCTCCGGCTGCAATGCACTTGTTGTACTGTTCCAAAAACTTCTGGAAGGCCCCATGGAAGTCCTCCTGTGTGAGCGTTGTCAATGACCTTCATCACAGCCTCTTTCATCTCCTCAATTGTCTCATAACGACAGCCTGTGAGCTTAGGGAATAACCAAAAGTCACAGGGAGCAAAGTCTGGACTATAGGGAAGCTAAGAAACTGTTTTGATGTCCATCTTAGTCAAATAGTCTGTGGCAAGGATGGAGTTGTGGACTGGTGTATTATCCTGGTGGAAATGCCACTGAGCCGATTTGAATAGTGCTGGCCTCTTCCCAAGTAATCTCTTCCTGAACTCCCTTAAAGCCTCGACATAGTAACCCTAACCCTTTAGCCAATCAGCTCTGGTGTATTGACTTCCTTACTGCTCCCACACCTCTCATCATCCCTCTCAGACCCCCTGCTTTCCTTGAATCTCTAATGCCACTCAAAAACTGATACTCAATTCATGCAAGATGGTCGAAAAGCAGTCTGAAGCATTCCATACGTTTCTGTGGCAGCATTTTTTCCAAGTTTCAAACACAATTTTATTGCATATCGTTCTTCTAAAGTGTCAGATTGCATTTTTGAAATTCACCAGCTATGACAATCAGGCTTTAGTAGGGTGTATTCCACTTGCTGCAGTAGCTGTTCATTTGAACCTGGAATCATTAAAATTGGTCAGTCATCTCATAAGATGTATTGCAATAACATAATGAATTTTCAAGGGTCTACGACTATTTTAAATGCCTGTACAAAAAAGTCTGAAAACTTATTGAAGGCACCACGCATATATATATATATATATATATAATCACTTAATCACTTTGTGAGTTTGTACAATATAATATGGAGAGTGCTCAATATCTACGATAGAGCTATTATATAATAATAATAAATATGTATTAGATATATGTATTTAATGCCTTGGAATTTAGACTGCGACCCCAGGGTTTCATGGAGTTTTTTTTACAAAATAACCAGGGTTTCATGGAGTTTTTTTTTTTACAAAACAACAGTCATCAGGCAGTTAACAAAATGAAAAAATTAAAAATTAAAAAAAAAGTCTGGAAACCTATCGTATGCAACTGGTATATATAAACTGGACATGACATTAAATAACCTACAATGGTTGATATGCCATAAAACCCAACCAACCAACCATTAATTTTTTAAATTACAATTAACTATTAATAAGTTTAACTTTCCTTTGTGATCATTTTTTTAAAAATCGAACTGGTTTATTTGTCTATAATAATAATTTGTTTGCACAGTTATATGGTTTCAAGTATTCCTGATTAACGCTTGACTCCAACAGGTAAGAGAACTCTATAGGTCAAACTTGACCTGGGAGTAATGGCAGTAGATGGGTACTTCACTCTCTCCAGATTTCAAGAATTGGAGCCTCATCGTGAGATACAGTTTAGTGCCATTCTAAGGAAACTCTTTCTGGGAAGAAGATGATCTTATCCCTGTACAGGAGATACAAACAGAGTATTCGAAGCCCGACAGAGTGAGAATTTTAAGTTTAAAAAAAAAAAGAAAAATGATCTAACATTAGATTGGTTTGGTTTCTTTGTTTAATGGCATATCAACCTTTACAGGTTATTTTATGCTAAAGCCATTCTCATAGAAGAACAGTAGTGGTACTATTTAACCCATAGCTGGGAGGATAAGGGGATTCATACCTTTCCCGAGGGTATTTGCCCGAAAGTGAACGTAATAGTGCGACTGGAGTACGAACTCGCGTACTACGGATTCCACAGTCCATCGCTTTAATCATTACACCGCGAGGACACCTCCACATTAGATTGGATTAAAAAAGTTAAAAATTCTAAACTCACAACCTTTGAAAAGTAGAACTCAGAATATTGCAATTTTCAAATTATATATATATATTGCAAACTATGAGTCTACAATCGCTATTTTGTATATATTTACTCATCCTTCTACTTGAGCAGGATGTGACACAAGGTCAATTTTTTGTGGCGTATTTTCTCGTGTGTCGAATGTCAATGTTCGTGCACTGACCGGAACAGTCAGTTTCATGTTTTCAGGTAATAATGTAAGCTTTGTCATTGTCGCCTCATGATCGTAAAACCGTGAAACTAACAGATGTGGTCAATATCAATTGATATACATACGATGTATGCATGTATTTTTATGTATATAAGTTTCCGTTTAATGATATATCAACCTTTGTGGGTTAATTAATGCAAAAGCCATAATTTATAAAGAACACTAGAGATACTATTTTACCCAAACCTTTCTTGAGGGTATTTGTCCGAAAATGACTGAACTTTGATCTCGCTTCCCTCAGGGCTGCAGTCGAACACTTTAGCTATTACCCGACTCTATGTAAGCTGAAATTTGATGAGCGAGAAAAAAGTGCGATTAAATGTTGCATAGAAACAGTATAGCGCTTGAACAACGTAGAAAACCTAGAATCTACTTTCAGCTAGTCAATTACACACAACAACACTTTGCAATATATATATATATATATATATATATAGAGAGAGAGAGAGAGAGATACGTGGTGCCTTCAATAATTTTCCAGACTTTTTTGTACAAGCATTTAGAATTGTCGTAGACTCTTGAAAATTCACTGTGTTATTGCTATACATCTTAAGAGATGACTGACCAATTTTTAAAATTTCAGGTTCAAATGAACAGCTACAGCAGCAATTGGAATACACCCTACTAACGCCTGATTGTCACAGCTGCTGAATTTCAAAAATGCTATCTGGACTTTAGAAGAATGATATGCAATAAAATTGTTTTAAACTTGGAAAAAATGCCATGCGAAGAAAGCTGGATCTACTGCTATGACCCAGAGACCAAGAGACAGAGTTCTCAGTGGAAGCATGCTGGCTCTTCCAGACATAGCAAATCCACCCACAAACTTTTGATGATCCCTTTTTTGACAACACTGCCATGATCTACATGCACTGGGTTCCCTCTGGACAGACAGTTAACAAGAAATACTATGTTGAGGTTTTAAGGGAGTTCCGTCGGAAGATGCCAGCACTTTTCAAATCGGCTCAGTGGCATTTCCACCAGAACAATGCGCCAGTCCACAACTCCATCCTTCTCACGGACTATTTGACCAAGATGGGCATCAAGTCCAAACATTGCTGTCTGTGATTTTGGTTATTCCCAAAGCTTAGAGGCTGTCGTTATGAGACAATTGATGAGATGAAAGCGGTTGTGACGAAGGTCATTGACACGCTCACACAAGAGGACTTCTATGGGGCCTTCCAGATGTTGTTGGAACGGTAGAACAAGTGGTTTGCAGCCGGAAGTGAGTACTTCGAAGGGGACTAGAGTTTCATGTGTGTACTATCAATAAAAGTACCCATACGAAAAAAGTCTGGAAACTGTTAAAGACCATCAGCTTAAACTGATATTAAAATCTCTAATGAGCAAATAATAATAATAATAATAATAATTTCTTTGAATGTTATAGATCATATATTTCTTTGTATTTATGTTTATAGTGTTGACATTTTTGAATAAGTTCTTCATATTGTTTGTTTGTCCAGGGTACTGGGGGTATATAATACACTGACTGCATCTCTGCTGAGGGGTAAGACCATTCCCACCAACGAGTGTCTTGGATATGACACTAAACAATCTGATGGTGAGGTTCCAGTAATGCTGGAGCTTTGAGGAATGCTGAATACCTCTTCATTGCCATCACTCCCAGGTCCACACTGGCTCGGAGTCGTAGCACTTGTTAGTGTCCTATCTATGGGTCGAATACAACTAAACTGTGTACATACATCATCATCATATCGCGCTGGTAGCACGGATATCCCTGACCCTCTCTCGCCACTCCTCCCTATCGTTCATCGCCCTAGGTAGGTCTTCAGGACAACATCCTGTATCCTCACATAGCTGCTGAATGTACGTTCGAGCTGGTCGTCCTGCTTTTGCGCGGCCATGTGTGGGGATCCATAAGAGTACATCTCTTATGAGTTCATCTCTGCTTCTCCAGCAGTGTCCTGCATGTCTGGTTCGTCTAACTTGAATAGTTTTCGTGATAGGGGGCAGGTGGCCGTACAGTTGGTGTCTTGTGGGGTGTTGCTGCCAGGACTTGTTCAGGATTGCACGCAGCATTCTTGTGTAATTGCCATCTAGCTTCTTCTCCAGTCGTTTTGTTAGCGTCCATGTAGTGCAGCCATATAGCAGTATCGATGTGACCGCTGCCTGGAAGAAACTGCGTTTCATTTTATCGGTTAAGTCTGATTTCCATATAATCGATAGCCTATTGATAGCTGTCCATGCTTTCGTTAACCTCGTTTCGATGTCCTTTTCGGTTGATTCGACGCTGCTTCCTAGGTACGTGAATTTGTCTACTAGTTTGAGTGGGGTTCCTTCTTGAGTGGAGATGTCCCCCGTTTGGTTATAGCACATATATTCCGTTTTGTGTGCATTAACATGGAGGCCTATGCTTGCTGCTGCTCGTTCCAAACTATGCAGAAGTGTTTCGGCTTGATCAGGTGTATTTGCCAGTATCGCTATGTCATCGGCGTAGTCGGTATCGGTAATTGTTGTTGCGGGGTATCTTCTGCTTCTTTTCTTCGTCATTTTGAAGCCATTCTCTTTGATTTTGTCAATCGATGTTCTAAGTACACTTAACTGAATTACTTGGAATAGAACTGTTTTGACATTTAAACTGTGTCCTTATGCTTATACAGCATTGTTCAGAACGGCTCGAATACTGAGAAGACTCCTGGAGACTTGAGAAGACTTGCTGTCACTCAATTTCCAGTGAAAGACCATCAGCTATCGCTGATGTGAAAAACTCTCAAGGAGTAAATAATAAAGACATAACAAAATAGCAAATGTAGCTTATGTGGTAATAGCGACGAAACGATCAATCGTATAATGAGTGAATCCAGTAAATTAGAGCAAAAAGAGTATAAAACTAGACACCAATGGGTAGGAAAGGTGATCCACTGGGAACTGTGCAAGAAATGTAAATTTGACTATACGAACAAGTGGTATATGCACAACCCAGACTATTCATTGGAGAATGAGACGCATTAACTTCTCTGGGATTTTGAGATACAAACTGATCACCCAAACTCGGCTAGGTGACCAGACTGAGTGATAATGAACAAAAAAAGAGAACTTGTCGAATGGTGGATTTTGCTGCGCCAGAAGACAGCGTAATAGAATTAAAAGAAAACAAAAAAAAAAGAGATAAATATCTAAACCTTGCTAAAGAACTGAAAAATATATATAAAACATGAAGGTGACAGTGATACCAATTGTAAATGGTACACTTGGAACAGTCCCCAAAGGATTGGTAAAGGGACTGGATGACTTGGAAATAAGAGAAGTGGAGACCATCCAGACTAGCGCATTATTAAGATCTGCCAGAATACTGAGGAGAGTCCTGGAGACTTACTCTCTCTCTCTCTCTCTCTCTCTCTCTCTCTCTCAAACTCTTGTGGAAACCATCAGCTAACGCTGGTGAGAAAAACTCTAAAAGGAGTAGAATAATGACAATAATAGGCATGACTGTTGGGAATCTAAGAGATTAGAATTTGACTATATTTCCAAACGGTTTATGCACAAACCAGAATCTGTCATAAAATTCTTCAGGATTTTGAGATACAAATAGATCATCTAATCCCGTCAAGAAAACCACACTTAATATTAATTAACAAGAACAAAAGAACTTGCCATCTTGTGGATTTTGCCATTCCAGGGAACCACTGAGTGAAACTAATAGGAAAAGAAAAGATAGACAAATATTTGGGCCTTGCCAGAGAAGTAAAAAAAAATAGTGGAAGATGAGACAGTGACAGTGATACTAATTGTAGTCAGAGCACTTGGAACCATTCTCAAAGGCTTTGAAAAAAGACTGGAGGAATTGAAAATCAAAGGAATAATCGAGACAATTCAGATCACAGAATTCTTTAGATGAGCAGGAATTCTCAGATTCAGAGATCATATGCACAGATATGAGGAGACTTGATGTCACTCAGACTCCAGTGAAATACCTCCAGTTGATGCAGGTGTGAAAAACTGGAAATGAATTAAATAATAATAAATAGATTTAATCTGATTTAATTTGAATATGACTGAAAATAAAAGAAGCTGAAATGCTAAACGAATACTTGGACCTTTGCAAAGAGCTGAACATAGTGGTGATACCAGTTGTAGCTGGAGCACTTGAAACAATCTCCAAGAACCTACAAAAGTGATTCATAGAACGGAATATCAGAAGACGAATCGAGAGCATCCTGACCACAGCAGTGCTAAGATTTGCAAGAATACCGAAATGAGTTCTGGAGTCCCGAAGAGATTTGCTGTCACTCAGTTTTCAGTGGAAAAACACCAGTTAAAACTAGTGTGAAAAACTCGCAAAGAGCAAAATAATAATGTTTTAGTCCTCAGTTATCTGGTTTCAAGTACTTTTATCTAATACTAATAATTTTTAAACCAATCTTTTTGATCCCTAGATGAGACCTTGAAAAGTACTACCATTCCGAGTCCGACTTGATCTGGGAGTAATGGCAATTGTAAAATATGAAAATAAAGAATACTGAGGAGAGTTCTGGAGACGTTATTTGATCCAACCGTAGGAAGACAATAAAAAACTGTCTCCCTTGAATATTAGGGGTGTGTCTTTTAGACATCCTGTGATCATATGATAATCCCAGAATACACATCGTCTCTTTCGTCCACGTTCTTGGAATGGTTAAGATAATTCTTTTTATCTCTGGTCGTGTGTGCTTTCAAAGTCACATAGATGAACGTGCAGTTCATGCTTTGTGAGTTCGAACCGGGTCCTGATGCCACGAAAGCAACCTCTCTGTAGGGATGCAGTCGGTGTGTTCAGTAATCCCAACCAACTGGACCACAGGACACTTGTTAGGGAAGTTTTACCTCTCTGTAGGGATGCAGTCAGTGTATTCTACAGTCCCAGCCCAGCCCACGGGGCCAAGGATTTTCATTTATTTCTCTTCCTTTATTAGAGCTGTTTAATGTTTACTGTATGGAATTAAATACTTATAAAATAAAATTAACCAACAAAATTAATGATGTTGAAATATATTCGGCAGATTCCAATTTTTCTTTTTTTTTTTTTTTTACTATCACTAGGTCTAGTTGTCAGGCAGCGATTACGCAATCTTTTTGGATCTCAAAATCCCCGAGAAATTTCTGCACTACATTCTTCGAGACGGATTCTGGAGTGTGCATATACTATTTGCTTGCATGGTCAAATTTAAACTTCTTGCACAATTCCAAGCGGATTAAGTTCCCAATCAAGTCGTGTCTGGCCCTATATTTTTTGCGCTAATTTGCTGCATTCGCTTATTATGTGATTGATTCTTTCGTCTCTATCACCACATAAACTATATTGGCTATTTTTTACGTCTTATCAATTCTTGCTTTGATATAATAGGTCCGTATGGCATTGTTTTCTCTTGCTATTAGTAAAGTTTCAGTTTTCCTCATAAAGTTTCTTTTTCGTTGCTATTTGGTTTGGTTTGGTTTGTTGGGTTTTATGGCATATCAACCTTTGTAGGTTATTTAACGCTAAATCCGTTTTTATGTAAATAATCTCTTCTATTTAAAACAATTCAGTTTAGCATAAGTACACAGTTTAATTGTCAAAAACATTTCTATTTCAAGCTATTCAGTTTACTCAAACAATTCATTTTAGCATAAGTATGCTGTTAGTTCTATTTAACCCATAGATAGGGCCCTATCAGGTGCTACTACTCCGGGCCAGAGTTGACCTGGGAGTGATGGCAATGAAGGGGTACTCCGCATTCCCTAAAGCTCCAGAACTGCTGGAACCTCACCATCAGATTGTTTAGTGTCATACCAGGACACTCGTTAGGGGGAGGGGTCTTACCCCCCTGCAGAGGTGCAGTCAGTGTATTCTACAACACCAGCTGACTGGGCAATCGTTGCTATTTCCAAGTTTTCTCGTTTGAGATTTCGCTTGTTTGCTGCATAAAATGTCCATAGAGTTGTTTTCTGACTCATTTTTGTTTTCAACTTATTTCTGTTCTGTTGTCACTCATATTGTCTGTATTATTTCTAGTTGTTGTTATCAGACTTCTAAAACACTTATATATATATATATATATATATATATATGTAATCTTCGAATCGTATCGATGAACGAACGTTATATACAATACTATCAAGTCTTCTTCCCCCCTCTTTTCCAACCACATATAGTATTTCTACATCATCTCTGAAATGTAAGTTTTTATATGTCGTCATGAGTTTTCTTGTTTTCTGTGTAACACTATGTAGGTGGTCCGCCAAGAAGACGATTCCTTGGTCTGTTTTGGCGCGAAACCAGATAAAGGGTTTTGGACTCGCGATCTCGACGTGACCGGAAGTGGTAAGGGAACGCGAGTCAGAGAGTGAGACAAAGGGACTGAGAAGTGGGCAGTTGGCGAAGGGTGACGAGAGTGACCAGTCGACACCGGAGCTGAGAGACCAGTTGGCACGAGATAGGGTCCAGCCACAGTGAGGAAGACCGGTCAGGATAGGTTGGCATTCATAGTAGCGTTGTAGAATTTTCGCTAGAATCCACGCTAGCGTTAGTCTACACATGCACACAGGAAAAGCAGTGTTGCATAACTCCCTTCTTGCGCTTGAATTAACCCAATCATATTGTTCGTTTGTTCTCTTTTTTCTCCCACTCCCTCGATTGTATTCTTGTAGCCGTAAGGAAATGTGCGATACCCCTATCGGAACCCCTGGATGATCACGGGCGTAAAGTGAAATGGTCCGAAGAGTTGATGTAACGTGGGGGCCGGAGGGGGTAACGTCACATCTGGTCAATTTGTTGACATCTATATAATGTCTTGTTACTTAGATAAAAATGTGGGCAAATTAGAGTTGTTGGCCATCCAAAAGAATTCTTTTCGTTTCGATGCTTTTTTCTTACACTGAATTAGGTTTGAGCTTATTTAGGAAAAATGAAAAAAAAATTTATTTAGAATTATTTTAGAATCCCTCAATAATGTTGTTTTGGACTCAGCTTCCTCATGTTAGCAATGAGAGAAATATGACGAATGGAAATATAAAAGTATCCGGAGTTGCCGAATTGTATTTCACGTACTACCAAAATATTGCAAAACTTTTGACTCATTTAAGTAGTATATCATTTGATATAGTAATACTAATATTAGACCTTGGTTTGTTGAAGATGCAACAATATATCCTCCACCCAGTGTCCCCAATATCACCATAAGATTAAACTCAAATGAAAATTCAACCAATTAAAATATTTATTGCAAAAAAATAATAGTTGTAGTGGCTAACGTTCTGGATTGCTGAATTGTAGTAAGCGAGTTCCAACTCCAGTTGCGCTATCACGTTCACTTTTGGTCTAATGATCATCCTCATCATCATGTCGTGCCGCTTGCACAGATATCCCTGACCCTCTCTCGCCACTTCTCCCTATCGTTCATCGCCTCTGGCAGGTCTTCGGGGCTACATCTCGTATCCTCACAGAGCTGCTGTATGTATGTTCTAACTGGTCTTCCTGCTTTTGCTCGGCCATATGTGAGGGTCCATAGGAGTACATCACTTATGAGCTCGTCTCTGCTTCTCCAGCAGTGTCCTGCGTGTCTGGTTCGTCTAACTTGAATAGTTTTCGTGATGGGGGGCAGGTGGCCGTATAGTTGGTGCTTTGTGGGGTGTTGCCTCCAGGACTTATTCAATATTGCTCGCAACATTCTTGTGTAATTGCCGTCTACCTTCTTCTCCAAACCGTTTTGTTAGCGTCCAAGTGGTGCATCCATATAGCAGTATCGACGCGACCGCTGCCTGGAAGTTAGTCTAATAAGCTTGGGAAAGGTATAAATTCTTCTACAAGGATGGCTTTGGTATTAGATAACTCATGAAAGTTGATATGCCATTAAACAAAGAAACCAGAGATACCAAACCACCTTGCAGTAAGGGAGTCATTCTTAAACGAAAGTCTCCTCAGTTTCCGTACAAAAAAAAAACGTATAAATTTCGATAATTTTCTGCACTAATTTGTTGAGAGAATGTCAACAAGTTTTGGCTGTGAGAAGAGGTGTTACACGTCTACACATGAAGAACCCACCTCAACCCAACTTTCTCAGGGTGAGTGAGGACAGTTTTCTTGGCACTGAGACGTGACACAAATGCCTCTGGCCATTGAAACCTGAAACAGAGTAAACGCTATCGCCTTTCTGTAGAACTTTTCTTTCAGACAAGACGCACTTAAGAGGCCCAGATTGCGAACGGGCACGCCAACCTTGGTTTTTCGAGTTTAATAGCCCACATTTCGAACAACTGTAAAACGAATGTGCCAATTGAAATATGTTTGTGACTTTTCACAAAACTAGGGCTACTTCATCGTTACGTATTTGTCTACATTGTGTGTTTATATTTATATTTTCTGTGTAGTTTTTACTTAAGATGTTTTTTTTTTTTTTTTTTTTTGCTTAATGGCGTTTGGTTTGGTTTCTTCGTTTAATGGCATACCAACCTTTTTATGTTATTTAATGCCAAAGCCATTCTCCTAGAAGAACAGTAGTAGTGGTACTATTTAACCCATAGCTGGGAGAATAAGGGGGCTCGTACCTTTCCCAAGGGTATTTGTCCGAAAGTGAACGTAATAGCGCGACTGGAGTACGAACTCGCGTACTACGATTCCGCAGTCCATCGCTTTAACCATTACACCACGAAGACACCCCCTGCGACTGTGTCTCTGCGTCTGTGTCTGTATATATATGCACACACATAGTGTCAGAATTATTCACTTTAATGAATATTTGTTTATTTTCTAAGGAAGTGCGAATATTTGCCAGTCCTTACTGAATTTGTCACAGATAATTTATCCTGTATTTAGTTTGGAATAATTCTTGAATTTTTTAAAGGATTTTCGATCAATTATATTCACAGTCAAAGATTTTTCTAAAAATTGGCGCAGTTTGAAATTATTCGCCCTCCTACCCCAATGAAAATTAGCAAATAATATTGCTCAATGGCAGTTGTATTTTTAATCGTATTTTGACATTTAATACAAACATCTTTTTAAAATGATATTCTAAGAACACCCCCTTAATGGCGTTTCAGTTTTTGTGGATTATTTAATGCTAAAACCATTGTTGTAAAAGGACAGTAGTGGAATTATTTAACCCCTAGCTGAGGGGATAATAAAGTTCAAACCTTTCCCAAAAGTCCGAAAGTGAATGTAACTGAGAGACTCCGGTTCGAACTCGTTCAGCATTTTAGGCACTACGCCATATATATATACAAGTTCATGTATGTATGTACAAATTCATACGTATTAACCCGACTGAAAATAGGTGCTGGTGAACAGAGAGATATATGTTTGTATATTAGATATACACTCAAATATATTCACGCACACACAGAGAAATGCATGCACCAATACACTAACACAACCAAACACATATATATATATAAATATATGTACGCACCAACACACACCAAAATTATACTTTCACGGATATCTATTTATATATATACACATACGTGGGGGTACATATATATATATATATATATATATATATATATATATGCAGGCATATATATATATATACAAAGACATTCACACAGTCTCCCTCTCTATTTCTCTCTCTCTCTCTCTTTCACTCTCTCTGACTCAAACACACACATTCACATACACGTACAGATCCGACGAGACGGAGAATATACCAACTATATTCTCCGCCGAAATAAATTTATTATGACGGCTTAACCGAGTTTGAGTCTCCATTTAATTGCACTATATATATATATATATATATATATATATATATATATATATATATATATATATAAAGTTCATTCATATCTATACAAATTCATATAGTTCCAACTAAAACAAATGCAGGTGAACAGATTGATATATAAGTTTATATATATATATATATATATATATATATATATGTGTGTGTGTGTGTGTGTGTGTGTGTGTGCGTGCGTGTGTGTGTGTGTGTGTGTGTGTGTGTGTCTGTGTAAAGAGAGAGAAAGAATGATCTATTTAAATGTGAGGTTGGTGAATAAGATATCTCTGTTGATATGAATGTTATGTGTGTGTATGTAAATCTCAAATTATGTTTATGTGTGTGTGTGTGTGTGTGTGTGTGTGTGTACTTACACATATGTACCTATATATGTGTATGTACCTATGTATGAATCCGCATATACGTTGTTTCAGGGTAAAGAATCAGCATGCCCCTGAATTTCTTTCTGTACGTGTGGTTCGGTGAGGACGTGCGTCCGTTTTTCGTAATTTTGGAAATTAAAATTAATACTTGACCCCCGCAGGAATGTGCACTGGTTGACTGAAGCAACCCGCTGACTTTACAAGAGAACAACTCCCAAAATTTTCTTTTTTTTTTTTTAAGTTTTCACTGCTCGCGGCTAAGTCCATCAGGTTGGCAACAAGTTTATACATGGGCAGGATATGTTTCCTCCAATCTCGTCTTAAAGAATCCCAAGGTTTTGGGCAAGGAGGCTGAAAATTTTTGTTTCTACTCATCTAAATCACCAAAATATGACATCACAAAAAATAATTGACAATATCACCACATCATTTACAACAATAGATACTCCCTTAAACATTGCAAAATTTCAGAATATCAAAGGCATATTAAGCATGTGCTGAAGTGTCTTTTTTCTTAGCGCCCATTTTGAAATATTTTTGAAAGTTTGCAACATACCACTGAAAATTGAAAATATTTTTATAGTACATTTAGTACATTTAGTACAAAATGATAAACTAAGATAAGTTTTAGTTCGGATTTTTATTTAATTTTTAATTTTTAATTTATTTATTTTTCCCGGAATGCAATAGAAAGATAGAAGTCTTTTAAATTGTTCTTTCTTCCGTTCATCTTTGTCACGTGATATTTCATTCATAAAATGGCGTCACTTAGCAGTTGTATTATTTGTCATAATATTTTTAAAGCCATTTTAAATTACATCGATTTTTTAATGCTCAGTTTTATTATTCAAAATTTAAGAACATTCTAATCTGATTGTTTTACTAAATTTAGACTCTGGATTTATCAATAAATATAATTAGATTTTTAAGATAAGTTTTATCAATCTGTTATGACATATGACAACGATCTTTTTTTTATGCCATAGACTATTGTGGAAACATAATTTTTATAAATGTGTATATTGTATTAATCAACGATAAGACACATTGAATGCTAATAAGTTTCACATCTATTCTGAGATTTTAAAAAAAAGTTAGAGGTAATTTTTTTAAACAATGATTCGTTCGCACGCTTGTATTGCTATTGTTGGGCACCTCGGGTGGTGTAATGGTTAGCAAAGTAGACTAGCAAACCTACACGAGTGAGTTCGATTCTCATTGGGTGTCCAATTCATGCGGCCTTGTGCTACATCTAAGTAAAAAAGCTTAGTAAATTACCTCTTGTATTGCTATTGTTTCTACATAGTTAAATGGTTTCAATTATTGCTATCTAACACTAATAATTCTATTCAATGTTAATCCTTTTTTTCAGACAGTGAAGTGATTACTAGTACTACTATTTAACACTAATTATTTTATTCAACATTACTGATTGGTTAGTACACAGTTAAAGGGTTCCAAGTATTGTTATATATTACTAACAATTCAATTAAATAGCAGTCATTTGTTTACACAAAGTTAACTGATCAAACAGTTCAATTTCTAACTGTTCAATTTAGCATTAGTCCTTTGTTTACACACAGCTAAATGGTTATATCTAATGATGGTTCTATTATCAGGACACTCGTTGGGGAGGAAAGTACCTCCTCTGAAAAGATGTACTCAATGTATTCTACAAGCCCAACTGATTTAGCCACATTCCGTTATATTCAGGGTTAGTATATCAAGGATATACTGTAGCTAATATTGGTCCTTGGTGAGTGGAGACTTGACTTAAATATCTTTCCGATCATCAAGCATTCCAATACTTCGATTAACCTGATGACTATTGCAACATACCTCTCTGTATTCAAATTAAGGGTCCGCAAAAAGCTTTTTAAAATCAAATTAAACCATTTTCATTGAAACAGTACTGACTTTATGTTCATTTTATATATGTTTGCAATTGTTGACAAAATATCAGTTCAAAAATGATTGACTTAAAAGAAACTTACGTTGAAGACTTGTGGTTGAGTATAATACAAACATTGACCTATTTATATGAAAGCAATATTTTTTGTATGATTTTACTAAAAGGAATCATTATTTCTCTATCCCAGTCGGCTGGAGCTGAAGAATACACCGACTGCATCTCTACAGAAGGGTAAAACTCCCACCCAACGAGAGTTCTGGATATGACATGAAACAATCTGATGATGACGTTCTAGCTTTGGGGAATGTGGAGTACCCCTTCAATGACGTTGCTTTCAGGTCCACTTTGACCCAGAGTGGTAGCACTTGAATGGATCCTCTCTATAGGTCAAATAGAACTATTTAACATTTAAACTTTGCGCAAACAAAAAACTTACATTAAATCGAATTGTTAGAAATAGAATTTTCTGACCATTTAACTGTGTATACAAATGACGTATGTTTAATTGAATTGTAAGTGATGCATAGCAATATTTGGAACAATTTAACAGTGTACTAAAGAAAGAATAATGTTGAATAGAATTATTAGTGTTGATTAGCAATACTTGAAACTGTGTGTCTAAATTGAATCGCTAGTATTACATAGCGATATTTCAAACTATTTAATCGTGTGGAAATAAAACTATTTATGTTTGCACTATTTGAAACTATTTAAGTGGGTGAAAAAAGATTATTAATACTAAATAGAAAAATTCATATTAGAATATTTGGAACCATTTAACTGTGAGCAAACAATAATAATACTTGTGTGCAAACAAATTAGCTCTGTCCCATTTACAAATAAGATTATCTACAGATTATTGACTCACAAATCACGTGGTGCCTTCAATAAGTTTCTAGAGTTTTTTTTGTACGGACATTCAAAATTGTCGTAGACTCTTGAAAATTCATTATGTTATTGCTATACATCTTATGAGATAACTGATCAACTTTTATGATTTCAGGTTCCAACGAACAGCTATTGCAGCAATTGAAATCCACCCTTCTAAAGCCAGATTGTCTCAGCTGGTGAATTTCAAAAATACAATCTGGACGTGAGGACACTTTAGAAGAACGATATGCAATAAAATTATGTTTTAAACTGGGAAAAAATGCCACAGAAACTCCATCCTTGTCACAGACTATTTGACCAAGATAGGCATCAAGCCAGTTCCTCACCCTTCCTATCGTCCAGACCTTGCTCTCTAAAACTTTTGCTTATTCCCTAAGCTCAGAGGCTGTCGTTATGAGACAATTGAGATGAAAGAGGCTGTGACGAAGGTCATTGACACGCTCACTCAAGAGGACTTCCATAGGGCCTTCCAGAAGTTGTTGGAACAGTACAACAAGTGCATTGCAACCGGAGGAGATTACTTCGAAGGGGACTAGAGTTTCATGTGTTTACTATCAATAAAAGTGCCCATACGAAAAAAGTCTGGAAACTTATTTAATGGTCCTCGTATAATCATTTAGGTGTATTCAAACAAATGAAGTCTGGCTCGTTTAAAAATCTTATCTACAAACGATGCATTTACAAATCATATATAAGTATGAAGAGGATTTGGCATGAAATAACTTACAAGGTTTTATATGCCATAAAACTGAACCAAACCAAATCAAACTATTTCCCACAATAAGTGAGGTTTGTCTAATCCTTCATTTTACTCGTGGGGAGTATTATGTTGCTTAAAAAAACGGGTCAACATACATTTATTAATGCGTTCGTCGATTTGCTAAAGTAAGCCATAAAGTAATATGGGTTATGGTCACAGTAGAGAACGGACTTACGAGAAAACGTTGGGCTGTTCACGTGGTGTTATGATTAGTGAAGTAGGTTCGCGGACCAATTGTTAGTGAGTTTGATTCTCGCTGAGTACACGATACTTCTGGCCTAGTGCTGAACTAAACCTTGTCGCTACCTAACATTATTATTATCGTTATCAAACTAGGCTAGCAAATCATAGTTAGAGAGTTCACTTCTCACTGGGTGCCCCATACTTATGACCTCGTATTAAAATCAGCTAAACTTAGGTAATCACAATTTTCTCATTAGTTTGTAAGTTTGGCAAGCAGACTTTTGTTTGAGAGTTCAATTCTTACTGAATTCTCTGTATTTTTGGTCACGCTGAACTAAACTAAGCTTAGTAAATCGCTAGGCAAGCAAGCCATTGTTAATGAGTTCAATTCTCACAGGGTACACGATACTTTCGGCCTTGTGTCAAACTAAACTGAGACAATGACTACTTGCAATTGTATACAAGACTTGCATGATACAAATCGTATGTGTATTTGTGTACGTCCCTGGGAAAAGCACAATTTTGTGCTCACTAATACCGTAAGTCACGCCTGTGTCTGTAAACAGTGAGAAAAAAAAAATGAGATCGGTAGCTCTAACCTCCCCCGCGACCTGTTGTTCGATGTCAATGTCTTGGTAGGTTCGGTTCACTAATCTGCGGAGTAATCGGTAGAGAAGCGATGGAAAATGGTTCCCTCTGTTCCCAGGTTACGTACTGAGGGTGACAATGCGTGGACACCTGGCTCTAACCCTAACCATAACCCTAACCCTTGCCGCGTTTGACAGCAACAGATGTGTTTATTGTTCGACGGCATCAACTGCAATTTCTTTGCATCGGCTATGGCCAGCGTGTCGAATGATATGAATTTGAGTTACGATTAAGTGTTTTCATTTTCCTCTCCCATGTATATCAACTTTCTCCCCGCAACCCTCCTTCCTCTTCGATTCATTTAAAGAAAGGGTCTCTCTCTCTCGCTCGCTCTCTCTTTCTCTCCCCCTCTCTCTCGCTCTCTCTCTTTCTCTCTCTCTCTCTCTCTATATATATATATATAGTAGCAGTCATAAGTTAAGGAACGGAAAAGCAACGAATATTTAAATGATTTTTACTTGATAATTTTTTTACAGTAAATTAATAGTGAACTAAAAAAATATATATACATTTTGTCATGGTCAAAAGTTAAGGAACGCTGTTGAATAATAGTAATTTAGGTAATTTTTAAACAACTTGATGGCTAATTTTAATTTATAGCCAACCGTCATACATCGTTGGAACTATTTTAAGCAAGATGAAAGCGAAAGCATGTAAATGTTTAACTCGAGAAGAAAAAAAGCACATTTTAGAAAATCATGAAGAAGGCAAATCGTATTCTGAAATTGCTAGCATCGTACGATGGTCAAAAAGCGTTCTTTATCGTTTAATCAGTAAATCTAAGGCTGACAAGACACTTGAACCAAAACCGAGATCTGGCAGGCCTTCTATGACTCAAACGGGAAGATCAGGTGATTGTTAAAATGTCTTTAAAAGACCGTTTCGATACAGTAACGTCTTTTTTTCGTACATTTTGTGCGCCAATAGGAAAGCCAATCTCTAGAAAAACTACTTCTCGAAGGTTAAATAATGTAAAATTAGTTGCTCGGATTCCATGTCACAAACCTTTGATTTCAAAGAAAAATCAAAAGGTTCGTTTTGATTTCGCCACAGGGCATATCATGTGGACAGGAACAATGGAATGTGGTTCATTTTAGTGATGAATCTAAATTCAGCTTGTTTGGATTTGATGGTAAGAGGTTTGCGAGACGTAAAAATGGGGAATGCTTATCTCCTCAATGCGTTAAGAAAACTATGAAATGTATAGGGGGGAATCGTAATGGGGTGGGGGATGATTTGTTCAGTGGGAGTAGGACCCATTGTTCGTTTTCACGGTGGTATTAATGCCGGAGTTTATAAAGAACTTCTTCGCCAGCATGCTCTCCCTCATTTACGCAAAAGAATAGTTGAAACTCCAATATTTATGCAAAACAACGCGCCTTGCCGACCGTAGTCGAGGGCGACCCGAAGGTTCCCTTTTCATTAGCTACTACACCTAGGTGTTGAAGAGCGCGCTACTCCATTCCCTGGATAGCTCCACTTATCCTTGATCCATATCTTATAATTCTGAGTGTTAAGCAAGGAGGCATCAAGTACCATTTTTTTAGTCTTTGGTATGACTCGACATGGGATTGAAACCCGATTTCTTGGACCCGTCTGACCATTATGACCAAATTCGCTTGTTAACAATTGTTCCAATATACGGCACTGATTACATAAAATAAATATGTGTTATAAACACACACACACACACACACACATATATATATATACATATATATTGTAACTGTGTTGGCTGTCACTAAATCACTTTGTAGGTTTGTGTCGAACCAAGTGCAATATAATATGGAGAGTGCTCAATATCTCGGATAGAGCAATAATAATAATAATGATAATAATAAACCAATCATATCGAAGCGAGGATAGATAAGATGCAACAAAACAGTAAATGTAGGCTATGCAGTGACAGAGACGAAACGATCAATCACATAATAAGTGAATGCAGCAAATTAGCACAGAAGGAGTATAAGGCGAGACACGACTGGGTCGGCAAGGTGGTCCACTGGGAAATGTGCAGGAAATTTCAATTCGACCATACAAATAAATGGTATATGCACAACCCAGCTCCTGTCCTAGAAAATGACACGCATAAACTCCTCTGGGACTTTAACATACAAACGGATCACTTGATCCCGGCCAGAAGACCAGACCTCATAATAATCAACAAAAAAAAAAATGAAAATTTGTAAAATTGTCAACTTTGCTGTCCCGGTGGACCACAGAATAATTCTGAAGGAAAGTGAAAAGAAAGATAAGTACCTCGACCTTGCTAGAGAAATGAAAAAGCTGTGGAACATGAAAGTAACGATTGTGCAAATTGTGATTGGTGCGTTAGGCACAATAACTAAAGGGTTATTAAAAGGCCTGGAAGACTTGGAAATTGGCAGACGGGTAGAGACTATCCAAACGACAGCATTGCTAAGAACGGCCAGAATCCTGAGACGAGTCCTGGAGACTTGAGGAGACTTGCTGTCTCTCAAACTCCAGTGTAAAACCATCAGTTAACGCTGATGTGAAAAACTCTAAAAGAGTATATAATAATAAATAAATAAATAAATACATATATATATATATATATATATTACGTAGATATATTTAATTCATGGAATTTAGATTGCGACCCCTGGAGTTTTTTGCAAAACAACAATCATCAGGCAGTTAAGAAAATGAAATGAATCGAAAATCGAAAAAATACAGTAAAAAAAACCGTTAGGATTTTGTAAGAATCTTTACGTGTGATTGTAAGAGTGTGTGTGCGTATTATTGTGTGTGTATATGTGGGTGTAAGTGAAGTTACAAACACAGCGCGTTGTTTTAACCGGATGTAAATTGGTCGGTGTATCTTATTTTTTGCTACATTATTTCATTTAGATATGTGTAGGTGAAACAATAAAAATTAAACGTGAATATGTCATTTATCCTTGACTTTGGTTGTTTTTAACGTCCTGAGCCGAATCATCATAATCAATTATCTTAACTCAGTAACTTTTATTTGCATTCTTTTAGTTTCCTGCCATAAAATATTGATGTAGATAAAATTGGCCGTTTATTTGTCGCTGCCTCCCACCAGACACGACTTGACACAAGGTCAAAAGCCCGAAGGCCGATTAAAGTGGGGATAAAGGGGAGGGGAGGTCGGGAACGAATCGAGACTCGAACCCTGCTTGTCTGTGCTGCTCATCGGCTCACTTAGTGCAATGTGAGCCTGATGAGGCAAGCAGTTTCACGAACCCAAATGTGAGTCCGGGCGCGTATGCCAGTTTACAGCTTAAACTAGACGCTTGGTCTAGTGCCGTACATGGGTGACAAAGGAGACAAAAGTGCTGCTCGCCCACCCGAAGGTAGCCTAGTCGAAACTAGGTGCTTGATAAAAGGCCCCAAGTCTGCCATTGTTCCTTTTGCAGAGCCACGCTCCGGACCGAAGTCCAGAACAGGTTCCGGGGCTTCTGGCCGACAGAATTCATAATAAACGTGGGAAAACGAAAGTGTGGCTAGTTCTTTAGGGACCATGAAAATCAGTCGCGTCGACAGGATAGACTATTATTGTCAGTTGAAGATTTTTTTAAGTGTAAATATTCTGTAAAAAAAATTAAATAAAGCAAATAGCAGAAACTTGATCTTCTCTAGACTATCGTGTTAACGAAGCTTAATATATGTTGCAGAGGATCAAGTGATAATTAAAAAAAGATTATGTTCGGCAAAACTGCATCTGACCGTGAGATCTCAATTCTAGAGAATGCAGAATAATCCTTTATTATTCCCAGGTTCCTTCTGAACTGGAGTGGTAATATCTATTATGGTCCAATCTATGGATAAAACGGATCTGTTTGCAAATTATTTGTATTCGATTAGAACGCGTGTTTTACACAAAAACTCTTAAGAACGAATTATTCAAAAATGTAAATATAAATGTTCAATGAACGCAATTCCCAAACCTCTAGGCATGAAACAACCCGAGACAGAGTGACATGCCGTTAAAATCAATAAATTTTCTTTGATTCGTGAATTTAAGTTTTGTATTAATATATATATACAAAACTTAAATTCACGATTCAAAGAAAATTTATCGATTATATATATATATATATATATATATATATATATATATATATATATATATATATTCCGTGTCGGTCACATTCGTTATATCATCTTAAAGTGTTGGAGACCCTTTATGTTCGATCCCTTGAACCTTCCCTCTGTAAACAGAGGGACTGTCTCTAACCATCAGCTCATTTATCCTACTTCCCCATCTCTTTTTTTTTTCTCTCCTCTCCCCCACTTTTTCTCCATTACATTCCCCCTTTTAATTTTTCTAGCGTTAACAGCTTGAGAAGTGCCAGACGAAACCGATCGTTCCCCCTTTTTAACAATAAACATAACCACAGTTTCCCTAAACCTTTATGTCTTCTTGGCTATATATATATATATATATATATATATATATATTACAGCCGACATTAGCTCGGCGGGATATTTTGGACTCCATTTTGTAATGAATTATAGTCAGGCTATTTTCAAACGTGTAGGGGATGCTCTCGTGGTGTAATGGTTAAAGCGATGGACTGCGGAATCGTAGTACGCGAGTTCGTATTCCAGTCGTGCTATTACGTTCACTTTCGGACAAATACCCTTGGGAAAGGTATGAACCCCCTTATCCTCCAAGCTATGAGTTAAATAGTACCACTACTATTCTTCTAGGAGAATGGCTTTGGCATTAAATAACCTAAAAAGAGTTGACATGCCATTAAACAAAGAAACCAAACCAAACCCTCAAACGTATAATTTAAAATTGAATCTAAAGAAATATATATTTGTGATAAGAAATTCAGTTGGAATTATTTTTATAAAACATATATATATATATATATATATATATATATATATGATATATAATTAACAATCACTATATGTATGTATATATATATATGTATATATATATATATATATATATACATATATATATATATACATATATATATATATATACATATATATATATATACATATATATATATATATAATTAACAATCACTATATGTATATATATATATATGTATATATATATATATATATATATACATATATATATATATATATAATTAACAATCACTATATATATATATGTATATATATATGTATATATATATATATATATATATATACATATATATATATATATACATATATATATATATATATATATATATAATTAACAATCACTATATGTATATATATATATATATGTGTGTATATATATATATATATACATATATATATATATAATTAACAATCACTATATATATATATATATGTATATATATATGTATATATATATATATATATATACATATATATATATATACATATATATATATATATAATTAACAATCACTATATGTATATATATATATATATATATATGTATATATATATATATATACATATATATATACATATATATATATATATATATATATATATAATTAACAATCACTATATGTATATATATATATATATATATATGTATATATATATATATATATATACACAAACAGATATACAAACATATGTATATATATATATATATAATTAACAATCACTATATGTATATATATATATATATATATATATATATATATATATATATATATATATATAAATCATTGATTGAATCCAATTTACGGTAGAGTGAATTTTAAGAGCTAAAATAAAAACGAAGGATTTTTGTCTCTTATTCCGCTTTCTGCACAATAAAGCACTCAAATTGAATCCAGTTTTAAGGAGCATCGTCATCCCTGTGTGAAAAGATGTTAGTTACTAATGTTCCCGTTTATGGATGATTTGCTAAATCTAGCAAAAAAAGTCAGTATTGAATACAACTTCAGAAGGGTTCACTCGCACACAGTATATATATATATATATATATATATACGTTGTAGATGAATGCCAAACAGTTCAAAGATGTGAAGCGCTAGACTGCTTACAGGGTTGATTTTGGAAGGAAGCATGCTTACCGTAATGGTTATCGTCAAATAAAATGAAATCACCGAGCCGATTTCAAAACCTGGACGAGGCAGTTTTCGTTTTAATTTGCACAAATGCTCTTAGGAGGGTTATGAATTCGTCTGTTCTACCCCGCCTCACCCCGTGCAATGAGTTAATAGTAGGGCAGACTGTTCTTTAATTCTGGTTAGGCAAGCAGTCTAAGGGAAGAGAAAATTCAGAATTCAAACCAGCTTTCCTCCACTTCAAAAATCCACATCGGGCCATACACTGTCCGTTGTGGAGGGGCTGGGCAGATACACACATGGCTGATTTCGTTTACAGTGATGAAAAATTGCGTTGGAACTGACCCTTTAGGGAGGGGACCAGCTGATTACAGAAGAATGGGGAACTAGTATGTTACATATTCTCCTAAACAACAAAACTCAGGTCTTGAATTCATGTTGCATAACCATGATACAAATATACATATACATATACATGTGGAAACATAATCAACAATAATGACGAACGAACGCACTTCTTTAGAAAAATATACCTCTCAAACTTTATTCTCGAAAGAGTTGCGAAAGGGTTGCTGTTGGTTATGTATGAGAGGTGAGTTCGAGACGGAACAGACTGCAACATATTGACCCCAAGTTCCTCTGACTATAGCAGCACTTCTTTCTCATTCTGCTGGGCTGCTCAACCGGGGGTCACTGAGGGCTGCAAACCCTCTGTCTGGAGCTGGTTCTCACTGCCTCGAACTGCAACACGAACTCCAACTACAACTGACTCCAACTGTGGCACCTGGTTATATAATTCTTTAACATCAACCTACTTCCTGTGAGCGTCCCAATTGCACCAAATTCAACCCGTCCACAGGTCAAGGTGATACCCCGATATCTTCGACCGGAGGCATCTGTTACTTACACAGGTGCATCTCTTGATTGGCAGCTCGGTCGAGGGCCAATATGTTACATTCAGAGATTTTCCTTCTTTGAGATTGGTTGCTTTATCAAGGTTAAAGAGACTAGAATCCTCGACTATTTTACCAATAGCTGAGAGGAAAAAATGGTTTCATGCCTATCCCATTTCCACAATAAAATACATAGATCCACACATGCATATTATTATTTACACTTTAGCTTAGTTGCCAGAAATATTAGACACCTAGCGAAATTCAAATTTACTATAATGCTAAGCTTTGGTTTCGTTTGGTTTTATGGCATATCAACCATTGTAGGTAATCTAATGTCAAACCCTTTATATATATATATATATATATATATATATCATTGATATTTAAAAACTAATGTGAGTTCATTTTTTTCTCACAGTTACGTGGTTTCACTTCTATCTAATACGAATAAAGAGTTAAATATAAAACAGTTCTATTTCAAACAATTCAGTTTAGCATTCAGTTTATCTATTTTAATACAGTTTTTGGTTGACCCACAGTCGGTGTATTCTGCAGCCTCTGAGGACTGGACCATACTTGTAATGGTCAGGTACTCTAATTGACCTTTAAACTATTATATATATATATATTTAACGAAAAAAAGAAAAGAATAACCAAACTCCATTTGAATTCCATCTGATGAGTTTTAATAAGCGAAAAATAACTATTATAGAAATGGAATACTATTTCTAAATTTCTTGATTTTTAAACAAAAATATTTATTTTGCCTAGCAGGTATATTTTGTATTAAATAGCCGTGCATTGAGCGCTCATTCTTTGGATATTACAGTCCGTATTTACTTTATATATATATATATATATATATATATATATATATATATATATATATATACTGTAGCAATATTTCCCTTAGCCACATGACACTTTTAGCGTTAGTATCAGGAGTAATCGCACTTCATATCAATATATCTATCTATCTAATAGATAGATAGATAGATAGATAGAGAGAGAGAGAGAGAGAGAGAGAGAGAGAATGATTAAGAATTATAAAGAAACAGAAAAAGAAAAATAGATAGATAGATAGATAGATAGAGAGAGAGAGAGAGAGAGAGAGAGAGAGAGAGAGGGTAGTGTAATTGTTATTTTCGTTGGAAATGAACACGGTGAGATAACTTCAAATCCTGGACGAGACGTTTTGCATTTCACATAGAGGTAATAACTTTGGGAAAAGTGTGCATCTAACAAATCTTCCCCCACTCAGCTGTGGGTAAATAATAGGGCAGACTAGGCTCTTTAATTTTGTTAAAGAAAACTCAAATTCAAACTTGTTAAAACCCGCAAAAAATTG
This sequence comes from Sepioteuthis lessoniana, assembly GCA_963585895.1. Taxonomy (NCBI): domain Eukaryota; kingdom Metazoa; phylum Mollusca; class Cephalopoda; order Myopsida; family Loliginidae; genus Sepioteuthis; species Sepioteuthis lessoniana. The sequence goes on from OY757928.1 coordinate 88,579,207, forward strand.
ATTTGTATCACATCTTGCTTGTCAGAGGAGTCGATGTATATATATATATATATATATGCGTGTGTGTGAGAGAGTGTACACAGTTTTTAATTTTAATTTTTAATTTTTATTTTTATGTTTTTTTTTATTATTTTGTTATTGCCTGTATAGGAAACGAGAGGAGACCGGAAGTAATCTTTAATAGGAGAAGGTCCCTTCCCTTCCCTTCCCTCCTGAGACCATCTCCATTATCTGGCTGCATTCATTTATTTTCATGTTAGATCTGAAGAAGTCCTGTTAAAAAAAATTTTGAAGTCTTTGATTCATATCAATGCTCTTAACAGGATGGAAATAAATCTATAAACCTAATGTGACCGAATATTGTTTTTTTTTCTTGAAATAATATTATTTGCTCCGTGAATTTATTTACTGTGAGATCTTTACCAGGAATATTTAAATATTCGAAATTTGAATAATTTAATAGTCCTGACGGAATTGGTCCCTACTCCGGATTTACTGGCTTGAAGAATACCTTATATATATATATATATATATATATATAACCAGTTCAAAGCATTTGGCCCTCCTCAAGAAATTTTATTTCTTATCCTAAAAATTGTTTTTCTAGTAAGACTAGTTAATCACCACAATGGTTTTATTTATTATACTAAATACAAGTCTTCCTGAGCCACTTTAAATACAGATAAATAAAAAAACACTAAAACTTCTTAGACTTTTGATTCATCAAAATAAACTCCTTTGTACACTATCACTGCTTCACAGATTCTCGGCATTCAATTCACGAAAGACTGGAGGTAGATTGAAGATCGTTCTGCCCAGCTTTCTTGCGAGAATTGCCAGAGATGAGCTGCACTTTTATGTTGTTTAGCTCTGACTTTTCGGTCAAGTTCAATGGGATTTAAGTCCACTGGTTGCACTGACCAAGACATCAGTTGAAGGACGTGCTGTTCCTCTTGGCTTTTATTGTACCTCTGGCAGAGTTTACTAGTATGCTTTGGGTCATTATCTTGTGTGAGTACAAATCCTTGACCCACAAGCTTCATTCCAGATGGGATTGTGTGATGCTGCAGTATGCTATGAAAGACGGTCTGATTCAGTTCGCCCTTTACCTGGTGCAAATCTCCGACTTTGCAATTGCCAAAAGCCTCCAAACACCATAACAGAGCTTCCTTTATGCTTTACGATTGGTGTTATACAGGGGTTTATAGCTCTTTCAATAACTGTTCATAGAACATAAACCCTCCTATTTGAGCCGAACATTTCAAACTTTGACTCGTCCGTTCAAAATACTTTATTTCACTGCTTGATTTTTCAGTCTTTGTGTGCCTTGGCCTAATGGAGCCTTTTGACATTGTTTTGTTTCCTCAACAGTTGTTTCTTGACAGCAGTTCTGCCATATAGGCCATGTTCACAAAGTGAACGTTGACACATTTTTTCACGACATAGGCTCAGTTGTGCGCTGATATTTGGAGTAGTCAGCCTTCAGGATAAAATTGTACTCTGCCCTTTTTGTTGGTCTACCAGCTTTACTTTTGTTCTTGTTTTGTCCTGTTTCCTGATGACTCTTAACAGTATAATCCACTGTAGTTCTGGGAATTTTTATTTTTAGTATTAAAGAAGAAAAACGTCCTCAAATTATTTTTTCAAAAGATATCTTTCTGGTTATCCTAAGGTCAAAGTGACTAAGGAAGACTTGTATTTAGTATAATAAAAATAAACATTGTAGTCCTGAATTTGTTTCATTATAAATAACACTTTTAGAATGAGAAATAAACATTTTTGAGTATAGTTAAGTACTTTTTACCGGTTGTGTACATGTATATATGTGTTTATGCGTGTGTATCTGTATGTATAACCGGATAATAACAATAACATTGGCATAATGGTTAGAGCGTTCGCCAATGGCCTGGGAGACCTCGGTTCAAACCCAGGTCGAGTCATACCAAATGTTGCATATTGACCTCCGACCCGGCCAAGCTGTCAAATGAGAAATGCACCTGTGTAAATAACAGGTGCATCCACTCGAAGAGATCAGGAGATAACATTGACTGTCTATGGGTTGAATTGAGTCAACGTAAAACAATGATATAACCCGGGTGAGACAGGAAGTCAGGCAGTTGGAGTTCAGAGCTTGAAGTCAGTGTTCCATATCGAGCGGTGGAAACCAGCTCTCAGCAGAGAGACTGGACCCCCAGGCCCCCGGTTGAGCAGCCCAGGAGAACGAAAAAGACGCACTGCTATGGTCAGAGGAGCTGGGGGGGGTCAATATGTTGCAGTCTTTGTTCAGTCTCCAACTCATCTCTCACACATAACCTTTCGTAACCCTTTCCAACCATTACGAATAAAGTGAGAGGTATATTTTTCTGAAGAACTGTGTTCGCTTGTCGTTATTGCGTCGTTATATTTCTGCATGTATATGTGTATGTATAGTTAGTTGTGACTATACAACACAAAGACTAAAAAATGGTTTCTTGCTTAACACTCAGCATTATAAGGTACGATCAAGGGTAAAATGGGGCAATCCTGGGAAAGGAGTAGCGCCCTCCCCTAAACCTTACTGTTGTAGCTATCGAAATGGGAGCCTTCGGGTTACCCTCGACTACGGTCGCCAACTTTACTTATATGTATATATATGTTATGTCTATATGTATGTCTGTATATATATTAGCTGAGATAACGTTGACATTAAATCAACGGCGCATTGTGATTGTCAGTTTCTCGCCTATGTAATTATCGGTCGAAAATACAATATATATATGTGTGTGTTTGCGTGTATGCGTGTTTCTAACCTCATAATATCGTCCAATATCTCCACTTTTATAGCAATACATCCATCAGGTCAAAGAAGGCGTGTTTTGTAGTACGAACGAATTAAACGCAAATGAAGAAAAGTGTCGGGGGGGGGGAGAACGCCATTGCTTTTTTGGAATAAAAAAAAATTCTTTCGCCGAGGTTCCCAGTTTATCGGCTCTAAATTGACAGGAAAGATCAAAGGTCGACAGTTTTTGAAGTGATCCGACCGATCATTTTTGTATTCTGACTGTCAGCTTATGTTAATTGTGTTAACCAAGCGGGAAAATCAGCATTTGCCGCCATTTTCACGATGACTCTTGTGTTCAGCGAATGAAGCAGAACCGTTCATATCCTGAGGACGCACACACACACACACACACACACACACACACACACACACACACACATACATCTACTCCTATGCATGCATACACACGCTTTTGTATGTGCATACAAACACAGACACACAAGCAGGGATACACACATCCCACACACAAAGCTAACAACGTTTTTAAATTCGCTTACGGTCAAGTCATGTTGACAGCATCAAATGCTATTAGATCACCGTAGTTAAGGACCAATCACCTATTAACGTTCCGAAGTGGGTGACCTCTTAGGAACAGCAAAAGCTATTTGCAAAGCTGAGTAAATAAAAATGTGTATATCAGTAATAATGATACACTTGTATTTAGCAATAAACACCAAAGTTAAGAAGTCACATCTTTGGAAAATGGTTTTATTTATACTTAACCTTGTAAAGCGATTGAATTTTTTTTATATCACTGAAAAGAGCAGCTTTCGAAATACTTCAGTTTTGTAATGATTCCAATAAAGCCGATCTATTATCATAATACTCGTTAAGAGCTTTTCACATCAGCGTTAGCTGATGGTTTTTCACTGAAGTTTGAGTGACAACAAGTCTCCTCAAGTCTCCAGGAGTCTTCTCAGTATTCTGTCTGATCTCAACAATGCTGTATTTTGGATGGTCTCCTCTCGTTCTCTTTATTATCAATCCTATGGTGACTGTACCATATTATTCTACTCCTTGCAAATTTTATACACTAGCGTTAGCTGATGGTCTTTCAGTGATGGAGTCTGAGTGACAACAAGTCTCCCTAGGTCTCCAGGACTTTTCTCAGGATTCTGGCCGTTCTCAATAATGCTGTCATTTGGATGGTCTCCACTCGTCCGCCAACTTCCAAGTCCTCCAATCCCTTTAATAATCCTTTAGTCATTGTACCGAATGCACCAATCACGATTGGTATAAATAATTGTCACCAGCATGTTCCATGTTTAATTCTCTAGCAAGGTCGAGGTACTTATCATTCTTTTCACATTCTTTCAGTTTTATTCTGTGGTCAGCCAGGACAGCAAAGTCGACAATTTTGCAATTTCTCTTTGTTTTTTGTTGATTATTATAAGGTCTGGTCTTCTGTCCGAGATTTATTGATCCGTGTGTATGTCAAAGTCCCATAGGAGTTTATGTGTGTTATTTTCTAGGACAGGTGCTGGGTTGTCCATATACCATTTGTTGGTGTGGTCAAATTTAAATTTCCTGCGCATTTCCCAGTGGATCACCTTGCCGATCCAATCGTGTTTCGCCTTATCTTCCTTCTGTGCTAATTTGCTACATTCTCTTATTATGTGATTGATCGTTTCGTCTCTGTCACTGCATAGCCTACATTTGCTATTTTGTTGCATTATTATTATTATTATTATTATTATTATCTAATTTTCATTTTTACTTTCAGTGTCTTACAACCCCTTCGTACGGTCTTTAAGCAAGAAATGAAAGTAGTGATTATACGTTTTCTATGCATTCATATTTTTGCTATCTCTTTTGAGTGCCGTTTTTCAGTTATATTGAGAGATATCTCCTAAGGAGATGAGCTGTTAAATTCTTTCATTGATAAAATTTTATTTTATTAATTTTTTAAAACTTTTATTTTATCAAATTCTTAAACTGATACGTTATTATCCGTTCGCACTCAAATACGAGGATCATTGAATAAGTTTCCAGACATTTTTCGTATGGGCACTTTTATTGATAGTACACACATGAAACTTAAGTTACCTTCGAAGTAATCTCCCCCAGCAGCAATGCACTTGTTGTACCGTTCCAACAACTTCTGGATGGCCCCATGGATGTCCTCTTGTGTAAGCGTATCAATGACTTTCGTCACAGCCTCTTTCATTTCCTCAATTGTCTCATAACGACAGCCTGTGAGCTTAGGGAATAAGCAAAAGTCACAGGAAGCAAGGTCTGGACAATAGGGATGGTGAGAAACTGTCTTGATGCCCATCTTGGTCAAATAGTCTGTGACAAGGATGGAGTTGTGGACTGGTGCATTGTCCTGGTGAAAATGCCCTGACCCGATTTGAAGAGTGCTGGCCTCTTTCGATTGAATCTCTTCTTGAACTCCCTTAAGACCTCAACATAGTAACCCTAACCCTAACCCTTTGGCTAATCAACTTTGGTGTATTGACTTCCTTACTCCTCCCACACCTCTCATCATCCCTCACAGACTCCCTGCCTTCCTTGAATCTCTTATAACACCCATTAACTGATGCTTGATTAATGCAAGATGGTCGAAAAGCAGTCTGAAGCATTCCATACGTTTCTGCGGCATTTTTTCCAAGTTTAAAACACAATTTTATTGCATATCTTTCTTCTAAAGTGTCCTCATGTCCGGATTGCATTTTTGAAATTCACCAGCTGTGACAATCAGGCTTTAGTAGGGTGTATTCCAATTGCTGCTGTAGCTGTTCATTTGAACCTGAAATCATAAAAATTAGTCAGTCATTTCATAAGATGTATAGCAATAAGATACTGAATTTTCAAGTGTCTACTGCAATTTTAAATGCCTGTACAAAAAGGTCTGGAAACTTATTGAATGCCCCACGTAAGTAAGAAGTGTTTACTTGTTTAAAATGACTGGGAACTTTATTAATATATTGACTCTAAAACCATTGATATTGCACCTGCGCATAAAGCGTTTAAATGTTTGAAATGATTGTAAACTTTATTGATACATTGGCTCTTAAAATATTGATATAGCACTTAAGTATGAAGTGTTTATCTGTTTACAACATTTTGCAACTACATTAATATAAAGTCGGCGACCGTAGTCGAGGGTGACCCGAAGGCTCCCTTTTCAATAGCTACTACACCAAGGTGTAGGGGAGGGTGCTACTCCTTTCCCTGAATTGCTCCTCTTTACCCTTGATCCTTACTTTATAATGCTGAGTGTTAAGTAAGGTAGCATCAAGTACCATTTTTTGAGTCTTTGGTATGACTCGACTTGGGATTAAACTCAGGTTTCCCAGGACATTAGTGTGCACTCTAACCATTATGCCAATGTCTTGGCCCGTAAACATTGAATACAAGTTAGCTTGAAGTGTTTTCCAGTTTAAAATGATTGTGAAGATAAATCATTGTACCAAAATGATATGAGACCATGATTGTTAAATTGACTTCGGAATAAAATAACCCTAAAACAGTTGACATGCAGTAAAACGAACGGACCAATTTGTTCAAAATAAAAAAACTTTTATATATTCCGATGAAATAATTAGATAATAATAATATAATAATATTAATTATTAATGAAATAATTAGATGATAATAATATAATAATATTAACCGGCTATATTATGTATTGTTCTGTTTACCGTTTCCAATTGCGGTGATCTCTCTTTCTCTCTCTCTCTCTCTCTCTCTCTCTCTCTCTCTCTCTCTCTCTTCTTTCTCTCTTCTTTCTCGCTAACTCTCCCGTTTACTCATCAGTTGGTCCCTGTTGTTTCTCTCTAACTTTTTCTCTTCTACTTTTCTCTCTCATTCTTGCTTAGTACCCAACCTTCTCTCTCTCTCTCTCTCTCTCTACCAACCTCCATCTATCTTCTTCTCTCTTATTCATTCTACCGCCCACTCATCGATTTGTTCTTACATGCTTCTCCCTTACTTTCTCTCTCTTACTTTCTCTCTCTCTCTCTCTCTCTCTCTCTCTCTATTTATCCCTTTTCTCGCTAACTCTCCCGCTCACTCATCAGTTGGTCCCTGCTGTTTCTCTCTAACTTTTTCTCTTCTACTCTTCTCTCATATTCTTGCTTAGTACCCAACCCTCTCTCTTACTTTCTCTCTCTCTCTCTCTCTCTCTCTCTCTCTCTCACACACACACACACACACACATACTCGCGTGCGTGAGCGCAATTTCTATCTTATCAAGTTAGAAAGCCATGAGAAATAAGTTACTCTTTCTGATCATCATCATCATCATCTGTTGTTGTTGTTGTTGTTGTTATCAAACCCCGGCACAAAACAATTCTCCTTCAGTTTTTACGCACCTTTTTCAAAATGGCCGCCTCTTTCAAAATGTTTTTCGTTTCATTTTCTATCGCACACAAACACAGGACAAAAACAAAATATGCAACACACTCGCCTTATCTAAAGCTGAATTGTTGCACAGCTTCAGAAAAATAAAGTTCAACTTTCAAATCACTTGACCTGATTTTCTTAGAAATAAATAGGTTGGTCATTGGTGAGTGGACGGCCTAATATCTCATCGCCCTGAGCTATTTAGGTTCAAATCAACACAGATTGACAGAGAGATAGTGAACAAATTGCAATACATACGTATATACAAACTTACACACTGTGCGGAGACATAGAGACAAATAATGAAAGTATTTACTAGATGTATTCTGTCAAAACTAAAAGTTTATGGGGGGGGGCTCGTGGTGTAATGGTTAAAGCGATGGACCGTTGTCGAGGGTGACCCGAAGGCTCCCTTTTCAGTAGCTACTACACCAAGGTGTAGGGGAGGGCGTTACTCCTTTCCCTGAATTGCTCCTCTTTACCCTTGATCCTTACCTTATAATGCTGAGTGTTAAGTAAGGTAGCATCAAGTACCATTTTTTGAGTCTTTGGTATTAAACTGGAAAACACTTCAAGCTAACTTGTATTCAATGTTTACGGGCCAAGACATTGGCATAATGGTTAGAGTGCTCACCAATGTCCTGGGAGACCTGAGTTCAATCCCAAGTCGAGTCATACCAAAGACTCAAAAAATGGTACTTGATGCTACCTTACTTAACACTCAGCATTATAAAGTAAGGATCAAGGGTAAAGAAGAGCAATTCAGGGAAAGGAGTAGCACCCTCCCCTACACCTACGACCTCGGATAGGAATGGTGAGTCTTGTAACCGTATCCCCAGTAATTACTGCCTTCCATAGTTTTTGTCTATCGCACCTGAAGAAGGCCAGAGGTGAAATTTGGCCGAAACGTAGTGAAAGAAGAAACAACACAAAAACTACCAAGATGAGGAAAAAAAGTCCGCAATAAATAAAAATTAATTCTCAGATTAAGAAACCTCATCTCAAAATGATTCCAATTAAAGACAAGTGGAAATCAATTGATTTCCATACTAAAGAAAAGTGTTAATTTTTGTGCAAAAAGAGGCTTCCAGAAGTCTTAAAACTTGGATGTGTATTTTTGTGTCTATTCATCAATCACTTTTAAACGCTAAAACCCCCTTTAATTCGTCTTTCAAACTGCAGACGACATAAGATATATTTTGCCATACAAAACTTGTAGATTCCAAGCCCTAGATAATTTAAGAACTTTTTCCATGCAGGATTATAGAAAAAAAATCATAATTGAAAAAAATCAATTGAAATCATAAATGAATTTTATCAAATTTGGAGCCCATCTAAATCTTATAAATAAATCGATAAAATTTACTATTCTCAGTATTCAATAAACATTCGTCTCTAGTGTTGGTCATTTTTGTTTTTATTTCTAATGAGTGAATTTCAGTTACTTTCTAACATTCAATTTGGGCATCTCGGGTGGTGTAATGGTTAGCAAACTAGACTAGCAAACCTTCACGAGTAAGTTCGGGTCTCATTGGGTGCCCCATTCATACGGCCTTGTGCAACATCTGAGTAAAACGCTTTGTAAATTACTACTTTCCAACATTTAATTCATAGTAATGTAATTATATTCAACATCACTTGGCTATTTCAATCAGTAAAGTATAATCCCTTTTTTTTTAACTTTTACGATAGAACTGCTTGTACTGATATAACATTCCTTACTGCTGATTATTATCGCTTCGCAATAAACATAAATTTTATCGTCATAGATAAATTTTCTATCTACCAAGTGACATACAGATCGAAAGATCTTTTACACACAAAATATATCATTTCCTTTAAAACAATGCAAACTGCTATGAAGTATTTTATTGTTATTACCATATTGGAGCATATTAACGTTTTAACTATTATCAACTTTTCTGACCAAGAATAGGAACTTTGTAACTTGTGCTGTTTTTCAATAAAATTTTTCTTAAAGAAATGAAATATATTAAATTTGTAAAACTCTAAGAAAGGTACGGTTCGCTCAACTGATTGTGACACCGACCTCTTCAAGAATGTCGTTGGACCTTTCAAGGAGATACATTTGCGCTATACATTTTTGTAGTCAGCTCAGAAGCTGATGATATCCGGCAGAAACTATAACAAACGCAGACTACGCAGCTGATCTAGCCCTTCTTGCAAATACACCAGCCCAAGCCGAATCCCTACTGCGTAGACTTGAGCAAGCAGCAGGAAGCACTGGTCTCTGCATGAACGCAAATAAAACAGAGTTCATGTGTTTTAAACAAGAAGGAGTCACCTCCACTTAAAATAGCAAACCTCTGAAATTAGTGGGGAAGTACTCGTGGCGTAATAACTAAAATGCGACCTCGAAATATGTATTAACCCAACCCCTCCCCTACGAGCAGGATGCGACTCAAAGTCAATTTTTAAGCGGAGTTTAACGGGTTTGAATTCAGAGTTCTCGTTCTCCTAGATTGGTTGTCATAGCAAGGTTAAAGGGTCCAGTCCGTATTTACCCAATCCCTCCACTATAAGCACGATGTGACACAAGGTCAATTTTTAAGCAGAGTTTAACAAGTTTGAATTCAGAGTTCCTACACCAAGACTAAAGAGCACAGTCTGCTCTATTTACCCCTAGCTGGAGAGAGAATAGTTGGATTCATGCCTTTTCCAAAGTATTAGCCCTATGTGAAATGCTGTCTATGATTTGAACTTGTGTCACCATGTCTATTTTCCGGGACGATATCCATTACACAACGAGCCTGGCCTCGAAGTAAGCAAATTCGAACCCCAGTCGCAAAATTACGTTCAATTTATGACTAATACCTTTGGGAAAGGCATGAAACCACTTATCTTCCTTATCCCGCAAGCTTGAGGTTCTTCTACAAGGATAGTTATTGGCATAAAATAACCCACGTAGGTTGGTATACCATTAAACACAAAAAACCCAAACCAACCTGATATTAGTTAACTTTGGCAGCAACGTCTCATTTAATGAAAGTGGAGATGTGGACTGCCATTGGCAGGTCATCGATCATAAGGAAATCTGATCTCGCTGATAAAATAAAACAGGACTTCTTTCAAACTGTGGCTGTGTCCATGCTACTCTGTGGATGCTCCACATGCACACTAGCGAAACGCATAGAAGAAAAGCTAGATGGGAAATACACAAGAATGCTACGTGCTGTTTGGAGCAAATCCTGGTAGCAGCAGCCCACAAAACAATTGTTGTACCTCGCACCTCTCAGATCACGAACTATCCCAGTAAGACGATCAAGACATTCAAAGTACTGCTGAATACGAACTCATAAGTAACCTTTTCTTATGGACCCTTACACATGGACATCACCCTACGGTTGGCTGACCAGCACGGTTGGTCGACCATCAGTACAGTGTGAACAATGGATGCAGTCTAGAAGACCTATCTGGAGTGATGGATGATAGGGAAAGATGGGGTGAGACACTTAGGGAACTCAGTACTGTCAGTGCCATTGACTGATTATATTTATAGATTTCGAATAACGAAAATGAAGATAATTTCTTTTTTGAATAAACAATAAAGTTTCTTTTTTTCTGTGTAATTTGATACGTACGGGGTGCATACGATAAGTTTCCAGACTTTTTTGTACAGGCATTTAAAATTGTCGTAGACTCTTGAAAGTTCAGTATGTTATTGCTATACATCGTCTGAAAAGACTGACCAATTTTTATGATTTCAGCTACAGCGGCAATTGGAATACATCCTACTAAAGCCTGATTGTCACAGCTGGTGAATTTCAAATATGCAATCTGGACGTGAAGACACTTTAGAAGAACAATATGCAATAAAATTCTGTTTTAAACTTGGAAAAAATGCCACAGAAAACGTATGGAATGCTTCAGACTGCTTTTCGACCACCTTGCATCAATCGAGCATCAGTTTTTGAGTGACATAAGAGATTCAAGGAAGGCACGGAGTTTGTGAGGGATGATGAGAGGTGTGGGAGGAGTAAGGAAGTCAATACTCCAGAGTTGATTTGCCAAAGGTTTAGGGCTATGTTGAGGTTTTAAGGGAGTTCAGAAAGGGATTCCTAGGGAAGAGGCCAGCACTCTTCAAATCGGCTCTGTGGCATTTCCAGCAGGACAATACACCAGTCCACAACTCCATCCTTGTCACAGACTATTTGACCAAGATGGGCATCAAAACAATTCCTCAGCCTCCCTATAGTAAAAACCTTGCACCCTGTGACTTTTTACTTATTCCCTAAGCTCAAAGGCTGTCGTTATGAGACAATTGAGGAGATGAAAGAGGCTGTGACAAAGGTCATTGACACGCTCACACCAGAGGACTTCCATGGGGCCTTCCAGAAGTTTTTGGATCGGTACAACAAGTGCATTACAGCCGGAAGAGATTACTTCGAAGGGGACTAGAGTTTCATGTGTGTACTTTCAATAAAAGTGCCCATACGAAAAAAAAAGTCTGGAAACTTATCGTATGCACCTCGTATAGTTAAGTTTAAGAGAATTTTTTCGCAGTGTTATAGAAGAAGATATGAGTGTCGCCAAGTAACATCCATTGCCCTTTGAAATTTCATGAAGAGGAATTACTCCACATAGAATTTGATGACGTAACTCGTTATGGAAAAGGAGATGGGTGCCTCCATTGCCCTGAGAGATGTCATGAAGGAGAATTACTGCATTTAACTTAAAGATTTATTTTCTGACACATCCTGATCTTGACGGAGGTTTTGGCTCAATACAAACTTTCTTTCATCAACAGCAAATTTTTATTACCGTAAACTTTGTTTTTGACTTTATACATATATTCTAAATATCGAATCAGTGGACAATGGTGCAAGAACCTAACGAATCAGTGATGCTCAGCGTTCTAAGGGTTAAAGAAATACAAATGATAATAATAAGAAGTATTAGTCTATGTAAAAATAAATAAAATACAATAAAAAATACAAAATAAAAATTAAAAGTTTGGTAAGCCTACGTAGCCTATTTATTATCAAAGTCATCTTTGTTAAAGAAAAGTTATGGTTCTCTTTAAGCCATTGCTGGAAGGATCGGTGGGCTGATATCTTTCTCAGGGGTATTAGTCAAAAAGTAAACATAACGATGCAATGAGGAAAGGAACTCGCTTTACTGTCATGTCACAATCCAACATGGTAGGTAAATTGTTATCAAAGTGAATTGATGAAATCTTGGAAACACAGAGAAAAGTTTTTTTTCTGTTATTTATTTTCGGTCAGATGAGAGAGAGACAGAGACAGAGAGGGGAAGAGAGAGAGAAAGAAAGAGAGAGAGATTAAAACTTATCATTAAAATCAAACACAGACAGATTGACAGAGAGAAAATTGATTAAAAACTCGCCAGATAAAAGTAAAATTAAGAGAGATAAAGAGACAAAGACATAGAGAGAGAGATGACAAAGAGAGAGAGAGACAGACAGAGAGAGAGAGAGAGAGAGAGAGAGAGATCAGAGTTGTAGCGTATCCCTTCTTTATCATTACTTCAAAGTTCTCTTTGCACTAGAATGATAGCACCCATTAGTGTTCCATGCCCCAGAATGATAGTACCGATTAGTGATCCATGCCCCAGAATGATAGTACCCATTAGTGTTGCATGCCCCAGAATGATAGTACCCATTAGTGTTCCATGCCCCTGAATGATAGTACCGATTAGTGATCCATGCCCCTGAATGATAGTACCCATTAGTGTTCCATGCTCCAGAATGATAGTACCCATTAGAGTTCCAGGGTCCAGAATGATAGTGCCCATTAGTGTTCCATGCCCCAGAATGATAGTACCCATTAGTGTTCTATACCCCAGAATGATAGTACCCATTAGTGTTCCATGCCCCAGGATGATAGCACCCATTAGTGTTCCATCAAATAGATCAGTTTAAAACTTAGGTTGATTGGTTGTTTTGTTTTACGGTTTATCAATCCTTTTCGAATCATTTAACGCCAGATTCAGTCATTTGGATAAGTTTCAAACAATTCAGTTTTGTATAAGTATAGTTCTTTTGTTTACACATACATAAATGTCAAAAACAGTTCTACTTCAAACAATTCAGTTTAGCATGCAAAAACAGTTCTATTTCAAACAAATCAATTTAGCATAAGCACTCAGTTTTGTTCTATTTGATCCATAGATAGGACCCTATCAGGAGCTACCACTCCGGGCCAGAGTGGACCTGGGAGCAATAGCAATGAAGTGGTACTCCGCATTCCCCAAAACTTCAGAATTACTGGAACCTCTCACCCTCAGATTGTTTAGTGTCATTTTCAGGACACTCGTTGGGGGATTCTTATCCCTCTGTAGAGATGCTGTCGGTGTATTCTACAACCCCAGCCGACTGGGCCAGTTTAAAACTTACTCGGATTCGATATGAATACTTGAAGTCATATAACTGTGTGCAAACAAATGACTATTATTAGATAAAAAATAATTACTTGAAACCATATTGTAAGTAATATTAGATAGGAACATTTAAAACCATGCATCACAGTGGAAATTATTTGTATTTAGCCTAGAAATTTCATCTTCATCATCATCATCATCATGTCGTGCCGCCAGCACGGATATCCCTGACCCTCTCACGCCACTTCTCCCTATTATTCATCGTCTCTGGCAGGTCTGCAGGTTTACATCCTGTGTCCTCACATAGCTTCTGTATGTAAGTTCGACTGGTCGTCCTGCTTTTGCTTGGCCATATGTGGGGATCCATAGGATTACATCACTTATGAGCTCGTCCCTGCTTCTCCAGCAGTGTCCTGCATGTCTGGTTCGTCTAACTTGTATAGTTTTCGTGATGGGAGGCAAGTGGCCGTATAGTTGGTGTCTTGTGGGGTGTTGTCGCCAGGACTTGTTCAATATTGCTCTCAACATTCTTGTGTAGTTGCCGTCTAGCTTCTTCTTCAGCCCTTTAGTTAGCGTCCATGAAGTGCATCTATACAGCAGTATCGATACGACCGCTGCCTGGAAGAAACTGCGTTTCATTTTATCGGTCAGGTCTGATTTCCATATGATCGAGAGCCTATCGATAGAACCAACAAAGCTTGATATACAATCAAACAAAGAAACCAAATCTTATCAATCACTGACATTTTAGTATCATATTGTTTTATTTCTTTGTTTTTTTTTAATTAGATTTACTTCGGTGAGTCAAAAGTTTTGCAATATTTTGGTACCATGTGATACAATTCGGAAGCTCCGGATGCTTTTACCAAAGTCATGAAGGTGGGGGTGACGAACCAAACTGGACTGTAAAAAGGCCAAGCTTGCCTGATACTCTCTGAGTGCTACTCGCCGGGTTTGCTTCGATAGCTTGAAACACGACCTCGGAAGCCACCCTTTTTGGCCTATCAACTCTTGCTTGATCGTCGAACAAAATGTCTTGTACCAATCACTGTATTGTGAACAACTGTGTCTTCACATTTCGCACGAGAAATATTTTCTGTGGCTTCTGCGGAGTTATAGCACAGTTCGAACTTGTAAAGCGTAAATTTCTGAATTAACTTTGCTCGTTCATCAGGGCGACATTCAGATCACACACAAAGTGAAGTAATACGCAGCTTGTCTGCGCACCAACTACCACGATACTACCTACCACAGCAAGTACCAACCACTGCTTGAACTACTTCGATCACGTGATATACGCTCTAAAAACTAGCTTGTACCAAAATATTCCAAAGATTTTCCCTCACCTTAATTAAAACCAGCTTTATATCTCCAAAACAGGGCGGGGGGATTTGCTAAATTCAAAGTGTTTAACTCGAACGAGTAAATAACGTTACACAGCTACTTAATTCAACATCCGACATGACTGTGAGTAGTATCGGCCATTTTATTGTTTTTACTTTGTGGTCTGTCGCCATGATGAACATAGATTGTTGTCGTCTGTGCGCATATATTTCGGTCGGACACTCCCCCCAAAAAATGAACCGGGACATTGAAAAAGAAAACATTCCTTACACTTATTCAGAAATAAATAACGGCCTTACTTGACAGCTGTAATACACTGTCGAATGATTCATTTTAGACGATTTGTGATTCAGGATTCCGGCCGAATTAATCGGCTTATTTTCATGATTACAGTCCCGTTTAGGGACTGTAATCTCTCAATAATGTCAGAGAGATTGGATTAAAGCTCTTTCTCAAGAGTAACTTGATGCAGTGTAATGGTTAACGAGTGAGATCGTTAAAAGTCTGGACCTGTTCTGCAATAATAGAATCGAGTACTTTTTATGCATTTTTTTTTCTTATTCTAAAACTTTAAATAGGAAAATTATGAATCTTAAAGTCCGTTATTTAAAGTTTCAAGCAAATCACACAATCATTCGATAGAAATATGGCATATACAGTAGACGAGAATAGCAGAGATTTCTATTTTAATAGTTTTATTATATATATATATATATATATATATATATATATATATATATATATATATATATATATATATTAATAAATTTGATAAATTTAAACTATAGACAAATATCATATATAATGTTTAATTAACCAAAACATAGGATTAATTTTAGATTGAGGTGAAATGAATAAAATAAAATAAAATAAAAAGATGAGAAGACACCATGTGATGTGTATGTACAGTTCAATGGAAGGGTAACTGAATTAATAGGCTCAAATATTTGAATCTAAAATTTTAATTTTAAATTTTGAATTTTATTTAGGATAAGTATTACTGTATATTTATATATATATATATATATATATATATATATATATATATATATATAGTAATACTTATCTTAAATTAACCGATAAAATGAAACGCAGTTTCTTTCAGGCAGCGGTCACATCGATACTGCTATATGGGTGCACTACATGGACTCTAACAAAACGACAGGAGAAGAAGCTAGACGGCAATTACACAAGAATGCTGCGTGCAATCTTGAACAAGTCCTGGCGGCAACACCCCACAAGACACCAACTGTACGGCCACCTGCCTCCTATCACGAAAACTATTCAAGTTAGACGAACCAGATATGCAGGACACTGCTGGAGAAGCAGGGACGAACTCATAAGAGATGTACTCTTATGGACCCCCACACATGGCCGTGCAAAAGCAGGACGACCAGCACGAACATACATTCAGCAGCTATGTGAGGATACAGGATGTTGTCCTGAAGACCTGCCTAGGGCGATGAACGATAGGGAGAAGTGGCGAGAGAGGGTCAGGGATATCCGTGCTACCAGCGCGACATGATGATGATAATTACTGTATCCTTGCGTAAGGTTATTAAGGAATGTTGTACTTCCCTAAATTATTATTAAATCTTGAGTTTTAAGTTGAAATTTATTTAGAATTTAAAAATCAAAAAAATTTAATTTACTATAATTCTAACCAGTAATAAAACTTAAAAACTGGAAGTGGACGAAATGGGGAGGAAACTCTTAACCCCTCTTCTACCCCTCCCACCCTTCCTACCTGTGTATATTCTAAATTATCTTATCCATTAGATCTGAAGAAGTCCTGTTATTTTTGGCGTTATTGATTCATATCAATACCCATAACAGGATGGAAATAAATTAATAATCCTAATGTGACCGGTTTTTGTTTTTCTTAAAGATATATATATATATATATATATATATATATATGTGTGTGTGTGTGTGTGTGTGTGTGTGATATGTATGTGTGTGTGAGTAATATATGTGTGTGTGTATGTGTGTGTTTAAAACTCGTGACATGAGATGCGTATTTTACAAAAGTTTTCACTTATTCCCAAATATATATCTCTATAGTCATCCACAGACAGATCTGTTTCGTTCTATCAGAACTCATCAGTATGGCTAGACAGTATCTTCCCGTAGCTGGGATCGAAACCCCGTTGACTCAAACGCCAAACAACAGCTTCTAATCATTCAGCCAAGAGGAGATATTAGCTGCGAAGTAAATTTTAAACGGTTATGAATCACAGTTACTATTGTTTCCATACATCCGTTCAACGGTTGCCGAGACCTCAATTCATCTACGAAGAGGCTTGCAATAGACGCTAATGGCAACACGATTACTTCTTCGCCAGAGAACTCAACCCTACGGGGGTAGGGGAGTATATATATATATATATATATATATATGTTAGGGATCTATCTACGGGTTAAGTAGAACTGTTCTATCATTTACTTAGAATTACGCAATCACTCCAACATCACCATGAAAAAAGCAGATAAAACAAACATTTTTTGTAGTATTCAATAAAACTGATTTCCATTCAAAACTACAAAATATTCTCGATGACCATACAAAATCCAAAAAATTAAATAAGAATCCCACCAACCAACTAAAATCAAAAATTAATAAACTATTCACTGCTAATAATGCCGAACTTAATAGCACAAAACTACCCAAAATAATTGGGGATTATAAACCCGGCTATCTTTATGGGACCGTCACAATACATAAACCTAATCATCTTCTGCGCCCTATTATATCACGACTACCTAAACCGATTTATGAACTCACAAAAACAATAAAACAGCTTATTTCACCATACTTACCTAGTAAATATAACATAAAATCTACACATGAATTAATTCAAGTTCTTCATACAATTAAACTCAATAATGGTATATTAGCCTCACTGGATGTAGAAAATCTATTCACAAATGTACCTGTTAATGAAACAGTTGATATTATCATAAATAATATATATAATAACCCATCTTTCCCTCCTCTTAAAATCAACCCTAATATATTTCGGAAACTACTCCTAACATGCACTACTGAAGTTCCATTTCATGACCATTTTGGTAATATTTACGTTCAGACAGATGGGGTATCTATGGGGTCTGTCCTGGGCCCGATCTTCTGTAATTTCTACATGTCCGACCTCGAAAATAGAATTTCTAATAGCATTTAAAAAAACCTCCAATATACTTAAGATATGTTGACGATATCCTTATTCTTGCTAATAATATTAACGAAATCAACATACTTCAAGACACCTTCCAAAAAAATTCAGTTCTTAACTTTACTCATGAACTAAACAAAAAACAATGAAATTTCTTTTTTAGATGTTCTCATTAATACTAACAACAATAATAACTTCCCTACCTCTACTTACAAAAAACCTTCTAATAATAACTCCTGTGCCCTCAACTTTAAAAGTGAACGTCCCTTCAGATTTAAAAAAAAGCAATTATTTATAACCTGATATCCCGTGCCAAACTAATCTCCTCCTCCAAAACAATATTTTATAAAGAGGTAGAAAACATAAAACAGGCTTTGATCAATAATGGGTTTCCTAACTATATTGTTGATGAACAAATTAAACGTATGATTAAAAATGTTAACCAACAAAATAAACACTGTACTACTCCACCCAGTCAACAAACATATATCTAACTTTTTTTTACCGTAACCAAATGCACTACAACTATAAATCAGATTAAAAAAATATTAAAAACATTGATTCACAGAAACATACTTTCCACTGACCCTAATAAAAAAAAAAGAATTATTATACATTATAATAAATTTAAAACCTCCAACTAAGTCATTAAAAATAATTCCTCTCCCTCGATAGGAGTTTTGCAAAAAAACCAACGTTATATATCAATTTAAATGTCCTTTAGGAGATTGTATCTCTGATAATAATGATATATATGTTGGTTTAACCTCAACTACCCTATCGAGGAGACTTACAATGCACCTTTCTGATACAAGTTCAATAGCTTAGCATTAAAAAAATCATTCATGCCCAACAACAGAATTACGAAAAATTCTCACCGACAACACAACAATATTAGAACATCAAAATAATAAACAAAAACTACAGATTCTCGAAGCTCTACATATTAGAAACATGCAACCCAAACTTAACAGAATTAATTATTAAAACAGTGCTAATGTACTTAAATGCCTTTAGCTACTGACACTATTTATAGAACAACTTTAAAAGTAAACGCTACACACTGCAACAGCCCAGATGCTCTTCTTACAAAGTAGCTATGTACATACAAAAGTTACATCACTTCTGTAACCCTAACCCTCCCCTGATGATGACCCAAAGTCGGGCAGAAAGTACTTGGGAAATAACTAATTATGGAAGATTTATCAACCAATTCCCATTGAATATCATAAGATCAATACAACAATTCGAAAGGATTAACAAAAAAATATGTAGACAAAAAAATGTCTATTATGTTCAATGAAATATATATGAGTATTATTATTAGCAGTGGTTGGTCGTAGACTATGGTGATGCAGAAATCCGCTGCTGGGTGAAGCTGGAGCTGACTGAACACAATAAAAGAAAAGACAAAATAAATTCTATCACACGTACAAGAACATTTAACATCTAAAAAAGACACAACACATACCTATAGCACTCAAAGAAAGAACACGCATGTGCCCCAACAACTAAAACTATACACATATTGTTCAATGAAGAATCAGTATATGAAAGGGGTACAAAATAATTTCTCTTGAAGAGTGTAGATAATATAGCCAAATGACTTTACCGTCCCCAGGCAAAAAAAAACGTCTCTACTATTTGAAGAACAAAAGCAAAAAGAGGTCGAGAAAGAGTTCTAAGACTGTCATGAGACACCTTACGCCCCCCACCTAATGCACATGCCAATTATCCAGGAGGAGGTAATTACTTATTTTATCCCCACAATATTGTTAGTATTAAGAATAGTTACTTAAAGCTATATCTGCTGGCGAACATATAACTGCTTATAATTTTTAAAAAAAAGTATTGATTTAAGCATTAAATGATCCAACAAGAGTTGACATGCCGTAAAACCAACTAACCAACCAACAAGCAACCATCCAACCAAATACAACCAACAATAAAAACAAAAATATGATATACTTATAAATACGCATGATTACTCATGTGTAAAACAGAAAGATTTATTGCAGATATGATCTTCCATAATTTCATTCATGTTTTTACTTTGTTGTAAATCTACACCAAGTTTTCCATTGAAGAAAATGTGAACAGCTGTGATTGAAATTTCACGGAGTCATTTACTCAACCAAGCTTAGTTTGGCACAAGGCCGGGAGAATTATGAGGTATCTCACAAGAATCGAAATCATTAATAATGGCCTGATACATTAGCCCGTTTACTGTTATATAATTCGTGATCTAGATTCTTGAAATTTATCAGAAATATAGGCAGGAGAGATATTATTTTCCGGAAAATCTGAAGAAATTTAGTTTTGAATTGGTTTCGGCTTCTTTGTTTTATAGCATATCAACCTTCATGGGTTATTTACTTCCAAAGCCATCCTTGTAAAAGAACAGTAGGGACACTATCTAATCTAGAGATGAAAATTTCAAATTGTTTGAACCTAATTTTGCCCCTCAATCTGAAGGAATCATTAAAATTACTTATATTATTACGATCATACCTACTCTTTAGATATTTTTAAAATATTTGTGGTGGTACACAAATAAAAAATGGATTTAAATAATGGAAGAGTTATATTTCAATAAATAATAGATAAGATGGGGGAAAGTAAACAAAAGCAAACAAAAAAAAACGAAAAAAACTAAAGCCTTTCGAATGACACATTTTCCAAAGGCATTGGTATCGTCGGCAAATATGAAATTACAACTAAAATTCTGGGATGTATAACCTCGAGAAATTCATGTGGCTGTTTATTTTAGGATCTGCTCGCGTACGTCGCAAATGTTGCCACACATCCACAAGTAGATATTTAATGACACGAGGCTAAATATAATACAGAAAAGAGAATGTTGCATCAATATTCCAAGTGGAATTCATCTGCTAGAAAAATAACATTCGAAGTCTTAGTCTTTTATTTAGACTAGGTCATCGACTCATATCCCCAGTGTGGTCGGTATGCAAAAAATACTTCGGCTACCAAGCAACTTCAACACACCTTAAAAGAAGAAATAAAAAGTTGGAATTGAACAAATTATCGTCTATCCGTACAGTTATGAGCCAGTTGAATACTAAGATAAGTAAACCTCTTAGTAACAACAGCTATTGTAAACAAGCTGAGGCCAGTGTATAAATCTAGTAAATAAGAACAAAAATAGGAAGTTAAGCAGCTATGAACCAGTTCAGTAGTAAGATGGGTAACTTCTTAAAAACAACAAGTACTGTGAGCCACCCAAGGCTTGTGGGCCAAACAAAGTAAAGCTTTGTAAATGAAAAAAAAAAAAAAAGATTAAAAGTTCAGCAACCATGAGTCAATTCAGTATTTAGATGGGTGACCGTTTGTAAAAGCAGATAGAGGAAACAACCTGTGTGCCAGATTAAGCAAAGCTTAGCAAATAAGAAAAAGAAAGGAAGTTAAGCAGCCACAAGTCAGTTCAGTATTTAGATGGGTGACCTGTTTGTAACAGCAGATAGTGGAAGCAATCTGAAGTCAATGTTCCAAACAAAGCAAAGATTAATAAATAAGAAAAAGAAAGAAAAAAGTTAGGAAGCCATAAGTCTATTCAATATTTGAATGGGTAACCACTTAGTAACAGTAAGTACTGTCAGCAAACTGAGGTCTGTCTGCAAGATTAAGTAAATCTCGTAAATTATTCTGTGTGTAATTTATCTTATTAATGTTTGTTATGATATTCAGTTATTGAGACAGATGCTATTTCTACGAAAGCTCTAAAAATATTCAAATAACAATTCTTTCTTCCTGTTGATTTGACTCAAAATTGATGCATTGATTCTTTGCCGTGATCGTCATTTTAATTTTTTGGTATGGTTTGGTTTGGTTTTATGGTATATCAATCATTGTTGGCAATTCAACACCAAATCCTGTTTATATATATATATATATATATATATATATATATATATATATATATATATATATATATATTAGATATATGGTTTGTAAACACATTTTGTAGATACACACAGTTAAATGATCAAACAGTTCTATTTCTATCAATTCAATTTAGCATATCTTAACAAAGTTGAATGGTTCCAAGTATTGCTATTTATCACTAACAATTCAATTAAACATCAGTCATTTGTTTACAACAGTAAAAAGGATGATCATACTGCTCTATTTCTAACAATTCAATTTACCATTAGTCGTTTGTTTACGCTCAGTTTAAATATCAAACAGTTATATTTGACCCATATGTTTCATATTGATCTCCGACCCGGCCAAGCTGTCAAAATAGGAAATGAATCAGTGTAAATAACAGGTGCATCCGGTCGAGGAATATCCGGATATTATATCCTTGACCGTGGACGGGTTGAATGAGTGCGAAATTGTGACACTCACAGGAAGAAGAGTGGACGTCAAATTATTATATTGCCCGGGTGAAGACAGGAAGTCAGTCAGTTGGAGATCAGACCAGTTTGAGATAAGATGCGGTAGAGAAAACCAGCACCCAGCAGAGTGGGCCCTCAGGCCCCCTATTGAGCAGTTGCAGTTGGAGAGAAGATGCTGGATTGAGGAACATGTCCCTGAGAGGTTGGGCCCCCAGGCCCCGGTTGAGCAGCCCAGGAAAATGGGAAAGAAACGCGGTTATGGCTAATAGAGTAGGGGTCAATATGTTGCAGTTCTGTTCGTCTCCAACTCCCTCTCACGCACAACCCTTTCAATAAAGTGAGAGGTATATTTTTCTAAAGAACTGTGTCGCTCGTCTTCATTGTGTCGTCGTTATGATTCTGCATGCAGATGTATATGTATTATGTGGCTATACAACACATAGATAGGGCCAAAACAGGTGCTACTACTCCAGGCCAAAGTGGACTTGGGAGCGATGGCAATTTAAGGGTACTCCACATTCCTCAAAGAGCCTCACCATCAGATTTAGTGTCATATATTGGACACTCGTTGAGGAGGTGGTTACCCCTCTGCAGAGATGCAGTCGATGTATTCTACAGCCACGGCCGATTATTTTATTTTTGCTTCAATTTATTGATAATTCACGTTTAATGAAAGTAATTTCGATCGATAAGCAATGAATGTTAGAATCTTTCTTTCTTTTAATTAAACTTCGATCTTTAGTAAAAATTTGTTTAGTAAAGAACCAAATGAGGGCGGAAAATTGTGTAGCGTCGATCTTCTAACCAAAGACAGTACACTGCCTTGAAAGTCAGCGTTTAAATACTGGCCCCTTTTATTAATTTTTAGGGGTTTACGTGGGTATTTTAGATCTCCGAACAAAGCTAAAGCCATCTTCTGTATACCTCACTCGGTGTAAACAAAGCAGGAAATGACAACAAACAAGCGATAAAAATAAATTAAAATTTTTTAAAAATAATTCTCCCGTTGTAATATGGCTAAGTACTGTTTACGAATAATTATCCTAAACTTAATAATAGTGATTCTCCATCATTTATTTTAAAAAATAATCATCTCGGAACCAGGATATAATATGAGTAAATACTGCTCGTTTTGTTGATGAGGTTGGTTGGTTGGTTGGTTGGTTTTTCGGCGTATCAACCTTTTTCTGATCATTTAACGCCGAATTAAATTTCAAACAATTTAGTTTAGTATAAGTATATTTTTTGTTTACAAACAGTTAAATGTCAAAACAGGCCTATTTCAAACAATTCAGTTTAGCACAAGCATAGAGTTTAGTTCTGTTTGACCCATAGATAGGACCCTAGCAGGTGCTACTACTCCGGGTCAGGGTGGATCTGGGAGCAATGATAATGCAGGGGCACTCTGCATTTCCCAAAGCTCCAGTATTACTGGAACTTCACCATCAGATTGCTTAGCATCATATCTAGGACACTCGTTGGTGGTGGTGGTGGGTAGGTCTTATCCTTCTGCAGAGAAGCAGTCGGTGAATTCTACAGCCCCAGCTGACTGGCAATTGATAATGAGCAGAAAAAAATTTTCATTGACGAGCATGTGTCCACGCTTCAGCGTAAACAATGCAGCCATATCTCTCTCTCTCTCTCTCTCTCTCTCTCTCTCTCTCTCTCTCTCTCTCTCTCTTTCTTTCTTTTCGCTAGACTCTTCTCAGTGAAATTAGACGCGTGAACTTGTTGATTCAGAAAAGAAAAAAAGAAAAAAATACAAACGATGCCAACTGTGTTAGATTTCTAGAATGTAGTTTCTAGAAAGTGGTTTCTCGTTCAAATCTTGTCCCAACAACAACGTCGACACGAAGGAAAAATAAGAAATTAAAGACTAGCGATTTCATGCAAGAATGGAACAAACTCTTTCCTTTTTTTTTTCCTTTTTTTTTCCATTCTTATCTATTATTCTAGTGTGTGTGTGTGTGTGTGCGCGCGCACTCTAACCCTCCCGTCTTCCGCAAGCCCCGAAGCGTGTAATAACGTTAGCCAACAATGAGTCAGAAAGAGCACTGTGAGATGCCGACGTTCAGTTTTGACCCCTAAGACAGACAGACAGACAGACAGTAATGCGTGGGAGGGAGCTCTGTGTCGGTGTCGGCAGTAGTGACAGTTGCAGTGGCGGCTGTCCTAATGAATTAGGACGAAATTCTCGTCTCTCTAACTTAAGAGAACGTGACACTGAATACTTGTGGAATGCCGTCTTGTCAACCGCCATCTTGATTACTTCTAAGATGGAGAACACTTATTTTGGAAAGAACGTGAAGCAAGGATTGGTTGGAATAAGGAATAAAGAAACAGGAAGTGGTGGAGTTGTTGGCTGGGAAAGAAAAAGAATGGGTGTAGTGAAGGGGAAATATTTTCGGCTATACAAGGTGAGGGGTGAGAAGAGAAATGAAATCTTAGAAACACAAGTTACAACATCAGGCGAGAGATTGGGGATTTGAGACGGGACGAGTGTAAGGTGGGAAAAAACATTTCAAATGGCTAAAAAAAAAATGAATACAAGGAAAAACAGATATGAACGATAAATAAATAAAAGTTCGAATATTTCTAAATAGGAAATTATGTGGGTTGTATGTATGAGTGTTGTAAGATATATATATATATATATATATATATATATATATATATATATATATATATGAAAGACTGGTTCTTGACAAAACTAATAATAGGTTTAGCAGCTTTTTATAACTACTACTGCGTGTATTCAGACAACAATATTATCAATTGATTGATTTTGTCGGCATGTCAACTCATCTTGGATTAATTTAAGTCCAAAGCTTATGTAATCATATACATTATATCTATTTTCCTATCTAATACAAATAATTTGCACACAATTATATGATATCAAGTATTCCCATCTAATACAAATAATTTTCACACAGTGATATGGTTTTATGTATTTTTATCTAATATAAATAATTTGCACACAGTTATGTGGTATCAAGTATTCCGATCTAATACAAATAATTTGCCATTAGTACTATGATATCAAGTATTACTATGTAATACAAATAATTTGCCCAAAGTTCTATGATATCAAGTATTCCTATCAAATACAAATAATTTGCACACAGTTATGTGGTATCAAGTATTCCTATCTAATACAAATAATTTGCCCTTAGTTCTATGATATCAAGTATTCCTATCTAATACAAATAATTTTCACACAGTCATATGGTTTTATGTATTCCTATCTAATATAAATAATTTGCAAACAGTTATTTATCAAGTATTCCTATCAAATACAAATAATTTGCACACAGTTATATGGTTTTAAGTATTCCTATCTAATACAAATAATTTGCACACAGTTATATGATATCAAGAATCCTTATTTAATACAAATAATTTGCGCACAGTTATATAGTTTTATGTATTCCTATCTAATATAAATAATTTGCAAACAGTTATTTATCAAGTATTCCTATCTAATACAAATAATTTGCACACAGTTGTATGGTTTTAAGTATTCCTAATACAAATAATTTGCACACGGTTATATGGTTTTAAGTATTCCTTTCCAATTTAAATATTTGCATGGTTTCAAGTAATTATTTCTGTTTGATAATAGTGATTTGTTTGCTGATTGTTGTATGGTTTCAAGTAACTAATAAAATCCTTAACAGAAATAATTTAAAGTTATCTGATCTCAAGTATTCCAATCTAATAGAAATAATTTGCACAGTTATATGGTATAAAATAGTCTATCAAATAAAAATAAGTTTATAAAACTATTGGCTCGTATATGGGACCCTGACAGGTACTACCACTCCGGGCAATAGTGGACTTGGGAGTAATGGCAACGACAGGATACATCACACTCTTCTGAAATACAGAATTGGAGCCTCACCATCAGATGCTGCTTAGTATCATATTCAGGACACACCTGTTTTGAGAGTATTGTCAGAGTATTGGAAGTGCCCGTGGTGTACTGGTTATCGTCGTAGGAAATGAACACGGCGACACGAGTTCAAATCCTGGACGAGACTGATTGCATTACACATAGCACTAATACCCTTGGGTAAGGTATGAATCCAATTATTCTCCCTCCGGCTATGTGTAAATAGTAGGGCAGACTAGGTTCTTCAGCCTTGTTAAGGCAACTAGACACAGAAGGAAAACTCTGAAATCAAACCTGTTAAACTCTGCTTAAAAAGATTGACCTTGTGTCATATCCTGCCTGAGCGGAGGGGTTGGGTAAATATGGTATTGTCAGAGTATTCTAAATCCTGCTGCCAAGGCGAAACAGAATTATCAATTGAGTAATTGCGTTGTGAGATATTCCCATTGACAATGTTTCATTTTTCAAGGGCGTGCGTATTTCGCATTAAAAAAATTCGCAAACATTTGTCCGACGAAATTAATCTAAAAATTTTATCTGTCTACACTTTACTACAAAACAATTTTTTTTGGGGGGGGGAAATACGTTGTGTTTTTAAAATGAATTTCGAACACAAAGTACATCAGACATTTTTTTAAACAGAACTCCACGAATGGAAATAACAAGTTTAAAACTTTCTCATCTTCTTGTTTCATTTAACAAACATCAAATTTAATTTAAACAAAATTTAAAAGATACAACATAACTTATTCAAACGCCCTGATGACAGTTTAAAAAAAACGAAACGTTTTACTTTGGCAAATAATTCAAACTATAAATAAAATCGTTCTCTGAATATTTTGTGCTTTTTCTTATTTGTACATTTTCATACTGTCAGATTTACTTTCAGTTTCATATATATATATATATATATATATATATGGAAGAAAATAATGGATAGTAATCCGACAATTTGTGAAGAAAAATTGACAACAAGTAATCCAAGTAGAAAGTGGGGATGTATAGAGAAACAAAGTCACTCGACACTATAGCGTTTCGGTTCTGCTGAACCATCATCAGGACTGTGAGGGGTTTTATTAGTGATGTTAAGTGTAGATGGATGTATAAAAAGTGTAAAAATATATAAAAATTTGGAAAAGTTGTACAAGAAGAAGAGTTGGCTGTTTATGACAAGAAAAATTTCGTCGAAAACGAGGAACAATTTGAAATCTCTCGATGAACTAACGGAACGTGGATTCTGCACAATGTTTCTAATATCAGGTGACATATTTTAAAGAAACGAACGCTGATTCATTGATCAAACGGCCAATTTTTCTTGTCATAAACAATCAACTTTTCTTGTTATACAACTTTTCCAAATTTTTATATATTTTTACACTTTTTATACATCCATCTACACTTAACATCACTAATAAAATCCCTCACAGTCCTGATGATGGTTCAGCAGAACCGAAACGCTATAGTGTCGACTGACTTTGTTTCTCTATAAATCTCTACTTTCTATTTGGATTACTTGTCAATTTTTCTTCACACACACACACACACACACACACACATATATATATATATATATATATATATGTCGACATGGTCCGACAAATAATGGAAGTAGAATCACGTAAAGGGAGTACTCGGGCCGACCTTAATAGGGTCTTTTCCGTTACTCACTGTAATCAGTGCCAATTGTGGGATCGTGATGTACATATTGAAAGAATCTATTCAAAGGAGATGATAGAAATTATGTGTTCAGATAAGTAATACTTTCGCATGATCAACTTTCAGTTAACAACGTATATATTTTTATGAGGGTCGACTGAAAAGTTCATAGACTGACCAAGGTAGTCTCTCTCTCTCTCTCTCTCTCTCTCTCTCTCTCTCTCTCTCTCTCAATATATATATAGATAGTTTTTTAAGAGATGATGTACACCAAAAAAAAAAAGCAACAAAAAACGAACTACTAACGTAATGCACCCATTATTTCTATCAAAATTATTTTTTATATCCAAATAACGAGGAGGTGCCCGTGGTGTAATGGTTATCGTCGTAGGAAATGAACACGGCGACACGAGTTCAAATCCTGGACGAGACTGATTATATTTCGAGATTGATTATATTTATATTTGATTATATTTTAGCACTAATACCCTTGGGAAAGGTATGAATCCAATTATTCTCCCTCCAGCTATGGGTAAATAGTAGGACAGACTAGGTTCTTCAGCCTTGGTTAGGCAACTAGTCTAGCAGAAGGAAAACTCTGAATTCAAACCCGTTAAACTCTGCTTAAAAATTGACCTTGTGTCATATCCTGCCCAAGCGGAGGGGTTGGGTAAATAAGATTATTATTAACTGACCATTTCATGTTCTGCCCTTATGAACACCTGACAGAGAGATCTACACTTGAAAGTTATTTGTTCGGCGTATATGGGTCAAATTAATTGTAATTCTTTTCGTCCGATATTCAAATTAGCAATTTGTTTATTTAGTGGCAATCCTTATATTCGCATTTTATTTCAAAGCGTAGTTTTCTGTGTGGTGTAGCCGGATGCTAAAGCCTTTTGATGGGAGGGGCAGTGTTTGGAGAGGTTTAAACGTTTTATATATTTATCATAAACGGTTTCAAGCTAACGAAAGAAAGAAGCAGAAGGTACCCCGCAAAAACAATTACCGACGCCGACTACGCTGATGATATAGCGCTTCTGGCAAATACACCCGCTCAAGCCGAAACTCAGCTACATAGTCTGGAACGAACCGATGCAGGCATCGGCCTCCATATCAATGTGCACAAGACGGAATATATGTGCTTTAATCTAACAGGCGACATCTCCACACTACACGGTAGCTCTCTGCACCTACCTAGGAAGCAGTGTCTCATCAACCGAGACAGATATCGACACGCGACTAGCAAAGGTATGGACAGCCATCGATAGGCTATCGGTCATATGGAAATCAGACCTGACCGATAAGATGAAACGTAGTTTTTTCCAAGCAGCGGTTGTGTCGATACTGCTGTATGGATCCATTACATGGACGCTAACTAAACATATGGAGAGAAAGCTTGACGACAACTATACAAGAATGCTGCGAGCAATATTGAACAAGTCATGGAGGCAGCACCCCATAAAGCAGCAGCTGTACGGCCACCTACCGCCCATCACGAAAACTGTCAAAATTAGACGAACCAGACATGCGGGACACTGCTGGAGAAGTAAAGACGAGCTCATTAGTGATGTACTCCTGTGGGCCCCTTCACACGGACGAGCAAAAGCAGAACGACCAGCTCGAACCTACATACAGCAGTTCTGTACCGATACGGGATGTAGCTCTGAAGACTTACCGGAAGTAATGGACGAAAGGGAGGGGTGGCGAGAGAGTATCAGGGATATTATCCGTGCTAATAGAGTGACATGATGATGATTTATCATTGATATGTTTTTGTTGTGAAATTGTCCAACGCGGGGTTGTTTTTTTTTTTTGTTGCAATTCGCTCTATGATGGTGAATATCGCACCTCTGTTAAAATTGTGACCGTTTGAGCGAAAGTTTTGTTCTATAAGTAGTAGTTTTTAGTACTCTATACTTTTTGATCAAGAGTCTGTTACTCTGTATGTGTGTGTGTGTGTGTGTGTGTGCGCGCGCGCGCGTGACACTCTGTAGGCTGGGTCTGTAGATTACACCGACTACACCTCTGCAGAGGAGTAAGATGGTGAGGCTCCTGTCCTAAAGTTTTCGAGAATGTGGAATACCCCTACTCTCATGTCCACTCTGAACCGGAGTGGTAGTATCTGTTAGAGTCTTATCCATGGGTCAAATGGAACTATTCAATACTTACAAGGGATTTTGCCAATGGTCTGAGAAAGCGAGGTTTAATCCCAGTTTGCGTCATACCAAAGACTTTAAAAATAGTACTTGATACCTCCTTGCTTAACACTCAGCAATATAAGGTACATATTAAGGGTAAAATGGAGCAATCCAGGGAAAGGAGTCGCGCCCTCCCCTATGTTATATTGCTGTAATACATATACAAGCGGAAACTGGCGGACTCAAATACACAAGCGACTCCGTTGTTCAAATACGAAAGGTTTTATTAATTTCTGACTTCGGTTCTTCAACACGAGGAGAGAGAGACACAATTCTAAAAAATTCTCTCGTATCATACTATGCTAACAACCCCAACCCCAATGTTCGGCACATGTCGTGGCTCAATCTCGATTTCTCAACACCTTCGTTGGACCCCAAATTCTCAACACCATGGTCGGACCCCAATTTCTCAATACTGTGGTCTTAACTCAACTTCTCAACACCGTGGTCGGAACTCAACTTCAACTGTCTGCCTCAATGGCAGACAACCCAACTGTCTGCCTACGTTGTCCACAGTTAACTCCCAACTGACTCTTTTTCAAAATCTTCAAATTCTCAGGATCATCGCTTCCAGGCATGACGTCATTCACCCTCCAGTATCATTTCCTATCTGGGGTTTATTATGACAATTGTGATTGGCATATCCTTTGCGCACGAGCGTAAACTGTACCCAATGCTATGCACCTGAACCAAGAGCCAAATAGTTCAAAGCCCAACCAAACTGAATGATAAAATATAATTAACGAAAAATAATTAATATAAAAAATCATTCCGTAATTATATAACACCCTATATCTCGGTGTAGTAGCTATTGAAAAGGGAGCCTTCTGATCGCCCTCGACTACGGTCGCCAACTTTACTTACTATTATGGTTAGTTATTCAAAACCTTAGGACTGTGTGCACGTTAATTGTATTTGATCGGAATTCTTGATAAATAGAATTACTAATGTTAAATATCAATACTTGAAATCATTTAACTATGTGCAAACAAATGAGCTCTAACTAGTTAGAAAATGAACTATTCACTGACAAATTAACTCAATAGCTCTTCTTATGAATTGAGTATTCCCGGTAACCGATAACGTATATATAAAAAGTTATAAGTAAAAACTTCCTTCATTCACGCTGAAAATGACGGTGGCTCTGGAGCAAGATATCCAACTTACTTAAAGTCAACCGGGTTTCGATCCCAGCTTGAAGCCTCTTGCGTGTCTACCCAAATTAAAGAGCTATGATACAACGAAACAGCCTGTCTATGGATGACTATATATATATATATATATATATAGACGAGATTTGACATTAAATAACTATCAAAGCTTGATATGCCATTAGACCCAATAACCGAACCTAACCAATATATATATATATATATATATACAGGTTTTTAATGTTTGTCAGGTAACTAGTCTAGGAGAAGGAAAACTTGCAGGGTGTTATTCAGAGAATATGTGCCATTCTGGAACATGTCATTCAGAAAGTTTGATTGGTCCTTCACTAGCTCTCACCACTATAAAAAAATTACCAATGGAAACAATCTTACAGCTGATATCTTTTATTGGACTGTTGGACACTTTTACGTGACAGGGTAGTTAATATATATGTATATATATTTCATACATATTTTCATCATCATCAAATTGTGTTGATAACACAGACTTCCTTGTGTCTCTTTCGCCCTCCCTCTCTATCGTCCGTCGTTCCTGTCAGAATGAATCAAATTTTGGCATTAACGTTACCCACAAGGAGTTGGTATGCTGTTAAACAAATAAACCAAATCAGACCTCCGCCCCACCTCTCTCTCTCTCTCTCTCTCTCTCTCTGTATCTCTCCTCTTCTCTTCTTTCACTCTTCTCCGCTCGTCTCTTTGCCTTTTTCATCTTCTCTTCTTTATCTCTCTCCCTCATCTTCTCTTCCACCTCTCTCACTCTCTCTGTCTCTGTATCTCTCCTCTTCTCTTCTTTCACTCGTCTCCCCTCTTCTCTTTCTCTCTTTCATCTTCTCTTCTTTATCTCTCTCCCTCATCTTCTCTTCCACCTCTCTCTTTCTCTCTCTGTCTCTGTATCTCTCCTCTTCTCTTCTTTCACTCGTCTCCCCTCTTCTCTTTCTCTCTTTCATCTTCTCTTCTTTATCTCTCTCCCTCATCTTCTCTTCCACCTCTCTCTTTCTCTCTCTCTCTTTAACCTACTGTAGTCAGTCATTTACAAATGAATAAAATTTTAGCTCTAAATAACCAC
This sequence comes from Sepioteuthis lessoniana, assembly GCA_963585895.1. Taxonomy (NCBI): domain Eukaryota; kingdom Metazoa; phylum Mollusca; class Cephalopoda; order Myopsida; family Loliginidae; genus Sepioteuthis; species Sepioteuthis lessoniana. The sequence goes on from OY757928.1 coordinate 88,611,600, forward strand.
AAGGAGTTGATATCATATTTACCAACCCCTCCGCTCGGGCAGGATATGACACAAGGTCAATTTTTAAGCGGAGTTTAACAGGTTTGAATTCAGAGTTTTCCTTCTCCTAGACTAGTTGCCTAACCAAGGCTGAAGAACCTAGTCTGTCCTACTATTTACCCATAGCTGGAGGGAGAATAATTGGATTTATACCTTTCCCAAGGGTATTAGTGCTATGTGAAATGCAATCACTCTCGTCCAGGATTTGAACTCGTATCGTCGTGTCCAATTCCTACGACGATAACCATTACACGGGCACGGGCACAAGGAGTTGATATGCAGTTAAATAAATAAACCAAACGTCTCTCTCTCTCTCTCTCTCTCTCTCTCTCTCTCTCTCTCTCTCTCTCTCTCTCTCTGGTCTTTTCTTCCACTTTTTGTCCATCGTTCCTATCAGGTCCTCTAGAGTTCACCCAGTATCCATAGAGAGCGGATGTATGTTAGTCTTTGCTGTTAGCCCAACATTGGTATGTCCATGTGTAGTAGTTCGTAAGAGGACGTCGCTCATGAGTTCCTCCTTACTTCTCCAACAGTGCCAGCATATCTTGTTCATCTCACTTGGATGATTTGTTTGATGGGAGGCAAGTGCCCGTACAACTACTCTTTTGTGGAGTGTCGCTTCCAGGATTTGTTCAATACAGCACGTAGCATTTTTTTAGCAGTTCCCATTTAGCCTTTTTTCCCGTGCCTTTCATAAGAGTCTATGGGATCAATCCATACAGTAGTACCGACACGACCACAGCTTGAAAGAAATCCCGTTTTATTTTATTAGAGAGATATTTCCATATGATCAACAACCTGTCAATTGCAGTCCATATCTTCCCAATGTTGATATCCCTGAGCAGCGAGAGGGGCATTGTCATCTACGTGAGCGCAAATAAAACAAATTTCATGAATTTTAAATAAGAAGAAGCCGTCTCCAATTAAGGAAGCAAACCTCTGAAATCTATACTTTCGTTCAGGATCGTCCCATCTACTGGAAGTGACGTCAACATATATATTCGATTGCAATAAATAAATAATTGCGCAGCCAATAAATCCTTCACTAGATGATGTACGAGGGGCATAAGATAAGTTTCCAGACTTTTTTCGTATAGGCATTTAAAATTGTCGTAGACTCTTGAAATTCAGTATGTTATTGCTATACATCTTATGAGATGACTGGCCAATTTTCATGATTTCAGCTTCAAATCAACAGCTACAGCAGCAATTGGAATACACCCTACTAAATCCTGATTGTCACAGCCGGTGAATTTCAAAAATGCAATCTGACACTTTAGAAGAACGATATGCAATAAAATTCTGTTTTAAACTTGGAAAAAATGCCACAGAAACGTATGGAATGCTTCAGACTGCTCTTCGACCATCTTGCATGAATCGAGCATGAGATTTTGAGTGGCATAAGAGATTCGAGGAAGCCAGGGAGTCTGTGAGGGATGATGAGAGGTGTGGGAGGAGTAAGGAAGTCAACACACCAGAGTTGATTGGACAAAGAGTTACGGTTAGGGTTACTATGTTGAGGTTTGAAGGGAGTTCAGGAAGAGATTCCGTCGGAAGAGGCCAGCACTCTTCAAATCGGCTCTGTGGCACTTCCACGAGGACAATACACCAGTCCACAACTCCATCCTTGTCACAGACTATTTGACCAAGATGAGCGTCAAGATAGTTTCTCAGCCTCCCTATAGTCCAGACCTTGCTCCCTGTGACTTTTGGTTATTCCCTAAGCTCAGAGGCTGTCGTTATGAGACAATTGAGGAGATGAGCGAGGCTGTGACGAAAGTCATTGACACGCTCACACAACAGGACTTCCATGATTCCTTCCAGAAGTTATTGGAACGGTACAACAAGTGCACTGCAACCGGAGGAGATTACTTCGAAGGGGACTAGAGTTTCATGTGTGTACTATCAATAAAAGTGCCCATACGAAAAAAAAGTCTGGAAACTTATCGTATGCACCTTGTATCTTGGGTCAAGCACGGTTTTTCTGGCCAAAGTAGCCTTTACACAAACCCAAAACTACCCGACATTATGTTACGATACCATCAGACTTATTTCTTGGAATACTAGAAAAAATGATGTCTCGTCAGGTAATTTTTCGTTTTATTCAAAACTTTTCATTAATAATACAAATATAATTGCGGCCATATTGAATTCTTTCACACCATCCAGTTTCTCATAGATAGACTCTGTCCAATTTAATTGCCACCGATAACTTCAGTCGATTCAAAAGGGTTTTATATCCAGTCCTTCTATTTCACAAGGATGGACAACAAGCGATTTCTTGAAGTGATTAAATAAATTCACATCTTATAATCTGGTTTTCTTCCTATTTCAAATCGATAGAATCTGTTTACCTGATTGCTCACGATGTTGTACAGCCACATACATATACATAATACAAATATAAGCGGAAACATAGTCAACAATAATGACGAGCTTCAATGAACGGAACGAACGAACACACTTCTTTATAAAAATATATCTCTCACACGTTATTCTCGAAAGGGTTGATGTTGGATTGTGCGTGAGAGGTGAATTGGAGACGGGGACAGACTGCTACCCAGAGTTCTTCTGACCATAGCAGCACTTCTTACTCATCTTGTCTAGTGTTGCTCAACCGTGGGTCACTGAGGGCCCAAAGCCCTCTGTCTGCCGCTGGCTCTCACTTCGGCATCTTGTCCCCAACTGACTCCAACTGGCTCGAACCGCATCGGGCACCTGGTTATATAATTGTCTGATGTTCACCTGGTTCCGCTGTTCTTCTGCTTATTTACACAGGTGCTTCTCTTGATTGACGACTCGGTGGAGGGTCAATATGTTACAACGATTCCTTCAAACATTACTTAACGATTCCTATCGATTTCTTTAAACGATTAAGTAATGTCCCATTCATAATCAGGTATTCTTCAAATATATCTTATCGTTGGATTTCTTAACGTGATGAAATAATTTTTCAATCTAAGGACAATCGTCCTTTGTCTCAGTGATAAACTGCTTGTAATTTCTACATTCAACTGAATAATTTTCTATCTGTTTATCTGGTATTTTTTTCCAATTGTTCTGTCTCTAAAAGATAGACTATTGGTGATTATTTGACACGATTAAATAATTTTCCATCAATTAATCGAGTATTCTATCCAATATTCCAATGTCTTTTTGATAGAATACCAGCGATTTCTTTAGGCAATTGAATACTTTCCACTTTGAAAATCCATTATTCTATCCAATCGTCCTATGTCGACAAGAGATTTCCTAATACTCTTAGTCTTAGCGTCCATGTAGTGCATCCATACAGCAGTATCGACACAACTGCTGCTTGGAAAAAACTACGTTTCATTTTATCGGTCAGGTCTGATTTCCATATGACCGATAGCCTATCGATGGCTGTCCATACCTTTGCTAGTCGCGTGTCGATATCTGTCTCGGTTGATGAGACACTGCTTCCTAGGTAGGTGCAGAGAGCTACCGTGTAGTGTGGAGATGTCGCCCGTTAGATTAAAGCACATATATTCCGTCTTGTGCGCATTGACATGGATGCCGATGCCTGCAGCGGTTCGTTCCAGACTATGTAGCTGAGTTTCGGCTTGGGCGGGTGTATTTGCCTGAAGCGCTATATCATCGGCGTAGTCGGCGTCGGTAATTGTTTTTGCGGGGTACCTTCTGCTTCTTTCTTTCGTTAGCTTGAAACCGTTTATGATGAATAATTTAATCGAACATTGATGAATTGCCAGCGATTTTTTGAGACGACAAAATATTTTCCCATCATATAATCTGATATTTTATCAAATCATCCAATTTCTCGTTGATGAATTGCAAGCGATATATTGAGGCAATTAAATAATGTCCCTTCATATACGAGGTGCATTCGATAAGTTTCCAGACTTTTTTGTATAGGCATTTAAAATTGTCGTAGACTCTTGAAAATTCAATATCTTATTGCTATACATCCATAAGATTTTTATGATTTCAGCTTCAAATGAACAGCTACAGCAGCAATTGGAATACACCCAACTAAAGCCTGATTGTCACAGTTGGTGGATTTCAAAAATGCAATCAGACACTTTAGAAGAACGATGTGCAATAAAATTCTGTTTTAAACTTGGAAAAAAATGCCACAGAAACATATGGAATGCTTCAGACTGCTTTTGGAGCATCTTGCATGAATCGAGCATCGGTTTTTGAGTGACATAAGAGATTCAAGGAAGCCAGGGAGTCTGTGAGGGATAATGAAAGGTGTCGGAGGAGTAAGGTAGTCAATACACCAGAGTAAGGAAGTCAATACACCGGAGTTGATTGGCAAAAGGGTTAGGGTTATGGTTACTATGTTGAGGTTTGAAGGGAGTTTAGGAAGAGATTCCTTGGGAAGAGGCCAGCACTCTTGAAATCGGGTCAGTGGCATTTCCACCAGGACGATGCACCAGTCCACAACTCCATCCTTGTCACATACTATTTCCGCAGCCTTCCTATAGTCTAGATCTTGCTCCCTGTGACTTTTGCTTATTCCCTAAGCTCAGAGGCTGTCGTTATGAGACAATTGAGGAGATGAGCGAGGCTGTGACGAAGGTCATTGACACGCTCACATAATAGGATTTCCATGGAGACTAGAGTTTCATGTGTATACTATCGATAAAAATGCCCATACGAAAAAAAAAGTCTGGAAATTTATCGTATGCACCTCGTCATCCGGTATTTAATCCAATCTTCCTATGTTGGATAGATCGACTGCTAGCGATTTCTTGAGACGCTTAAATGATTTCTAATCTCATAATTCGGTATTCTATTCAATCGTTCGTCGTCTCATTATTGAATTGCAAATACTTTCTTCTTGGAATTAAATGATTTCACATCAAATAATCCCGTATTGTACGTTCTATATCACATGGACTGCTAGCGATTTCTCGAGATGATTGAATAATTTCCTATCTAATAATATCCAATCTTCCAATGTCTATAGACTGCTAGCAAATCTGGAAGCGATTAAATAATTTCCCGTCTCATAATCCGATGTCCTATCCATACGTACTATGTTTCATAGATTAATTGCAAGCGATTTCTTGAGGTGATTAAATAATTTCCAGTCTCATTATCTAAACCGTATCTAGTCGTACTATGTCTCATATAGACTATTAGCAATTTCTTTAGGGTATTAAATAATTTCCCATATTATAATCAAGTTATCTATTCAAAGTGGAGTGTTGCAAGTCACATGACCATTTCAGTTGCTGGGTCACGGACAGCTCAGCCACCAAGATCATGTTTTCAAGCATTACAGGTAGTCACCCACAGTCAACAGGCGGCCTCGTTTTGGCGGAGGATGTCTTACTCTACGGCCCAGTCAACAAAGCGGAAACCATAAAAGGAAAACGTAAGAGGGAGAAAAGTGTAAAGAGAAAAGCACGAAGAATTAGGAAAACACACTGGTGTAGTGGTTATCGTCGTAGAAATGGACACGGCGCCACGAGTTCAAATCCTGGACGAGTCTGATAGCATTTCACATAGCACTAATACCCTTGGGAAAGGTGTGAATCCAATTATTCTCCCTCCAGCTATAAAAATTGACCTTGTGTCATATCCTGCCCGAGAGGAGGGGTTGGTAAATATGATTAGGAAAACACACAAACGCACGCGCACACACAGACGCATATATATATATATATATATATATATATATATATATAAAAGAAAAGTGGGCTTTTGTTTTGGTAAGGCAACCGACCCAGGAGAAGGATAAATCCTGAATTGAAAATAAGCGGAGGATCTGTGGCACTTTTTTGCAAGATTTTTGTAATCAGCTTATTCAATTTATGGCGGCTTTACGAATATAAACCATCTACTTGCGTAGGTAGTACAACGGTTCGTATTTTTCATTGAACTGTTGAGCCATCATCTGTCAAAATGAACAGGAGAGTCAATTATATATATATATATATGTACAACGCCTGATATATAAACGCCGATAAATTAGAATTTAGAGAATTTCATCTATATACACTTTCTTTGCGTTACGGCTAGTTTTACATGTTATTCTCAATCATCAGACACGTAATTTGATTCTTTTCTAAAGTTTAATTAACTTTCAATTTATATCTATTACCCGAGTTCAAATCCTGGATGAAGCTGTTTATGTTTCCCTACACGCTGAAGCTCTTCGGAAAGGTATGACCCATCTGTTCTTCCCACTAGCTATGGGTACTATTTACCAACCCCTCCGCTCGGGCAGGATATGACACAAGGTCAATTTTTAAGCGGAGTTTAACAGGTTTGAATTCAGAGTTTTCCTTCTCCTAGACTAGTTGCCTCACCAAGGCTAAAGAACCTAGTCTGTCCTACTATTTACCCATAGCTGGAGGGAGAATAAGGGGGTTCATACCTTTCCCAAGGGTATTTGCCCGAAAGTGAACGTAATAGCGCGACTGGAGTACGAACTCGCGTACTACGATTCAGCAGTTCATCGCTTTAACCATTACACCACGAGGACACCCATTAGCTATGGGTAAATATTAAAGCAAACTAGTAAGGCAACGAGGCTAGAACAAGGAAAAACCCTGAATTAAAACCAGTGTTACTCCGTTTAAAAATTGACTTTGTGTCACGTCCTGCCTTTGGCGGAGATGTTGGGAAAAACCTGAATCCATTTGTTCTTCCTACCACAGCTATGGGTAAATATTAGGGCAAATTGGGTTCTTTAGCCTTGGTTAAGCAACCAACCTTGGAGAAGGAAACCCTTGACTTCAAATCAGTTTTACTCCATTTAAGAACTGATTTATGTCACATCTTGGTAAAGGGGTTGCGAGGATATGAATCCATCTGTTCCCCCCCCCCCGACCAAGTTTTGGGTAAATAGTTGGACAGACACGGTTCTTTAGACTTGGTAAGGCAAGCAGTCTAGAAGGGAAATCACTGAATTCAAACCAGCTTTACTCTACTTAAAAATTGACTTGCTTTTTTTTTTCGGTACTTTTCTTTTGAAAACGAATAGTTCTTCCAACCGCACCCAGCTATTTCGTTCAGCTCAGTTCGCATATTTTTTTTTAAACTTTTGATGTCATTCGCTCTTCTGTAATTAAGATAAAAAATAATGTTCTTTTATTTTCCTTTTTTCTTTTTCAAATGGCGATTTTTTTTTTTTCTTGTAGTTTCTGTTACAGCTGTCAGCTGAAGTTTTCTTTATTTCTCTATTTTATTTTATTTTATTTTATTTTATTTGTTTTTATTGATCATCAGATCTCCACCTTTTTTTACTCTCGCATGTTTAATCAGCCTAGCATGTTCTGACCGCTAAGTAGGATCAATATGAATAGTGATGTCGTTATATATTCTCTTTAAGTTGATTTTTGTCTACCCACCCTCTATCAAGAATCATTTGAGAAAGGTAGCTAGGTAACCCCCCCCACACACACACACATATATAAACCTCAACAGCCCGACTCTTTGGCCTAAATCTTTGTTATAACCTTATAAAACAAGCCGATATTTTTTTAGTTTGATCAGCTCCTGAAGTTATGCAAAGTAAGTTGCTTATAAGCGAGTTAGGTGGTGCTTGGGAGGATATTTAGTCGAGTCCCGTTTCGCCAAGGTCCAATATTAGCATAAGTACTAGGGTGAGTCAAAAGTTTTGCCATAATTTATTAGTTTTATTAGTGTACAGGGTGAAACGATAAAATTGTCGTCCTAAAGAAAAGAACACTCCAGCTTTATTTTAAAACTTTTCTTGAAAAAATCAATTCAGGTAACTTGATTATGTAGTAGAGCTGACATCTACAGGGTGAAACGATAAAATTGTCGTCCTAAAGAAAAGAACACTCCAGCTTTATTTTAAAACTTTTCTTGAAAAAATCAATTCAGGTAACTTGATTATATAGTAGAGCTGACATCTATTCAATGTAGCCGCCTTCAGCCTCAATCACCGGATCCAGAACTGGGAGCATGCCTTTTCCACAAGTGCCGGCGGGAGCTCGGCGAATACTCGTCGGATGGCGGCGATCAGGCTGGCTTTAGTGTTGTGGGAGGTCATGTTGGTGATGTTCTCGACGTATGACCAAACGAAGTAGTCCAGCAGGTTCAGGTCGGGGGAGAAGGAGGTACAGACAGACTTGATTAGCCTGAGGTTCTTTGTTTTCTCATTCAAGGTCTGGCTTGTCTGGCGCCTGTAGGACCAACACTTCAAGTCCTCCTTCACACATGCATTCACAGTTGTGTGTGAGACGTCTAAATTTCTGCCGAATACACCACTGGGGAGTTTCATCAATGATTGCCAGGACCTTTTCGATGACTCCTTGGTCCGGGTCTTCTTGGCGATGTCCTTCCGCTCCACCACCTCCAAAAGGTCGTCCGATGCGTTGAGCTGTGCCCTCAAGCGTCGAACCGTCCGGATTTGCATTTTGAGGGTTCTAGCAATGGTCCTGTTGTCATAACTTGGATCGGTGGAGAGCATGAGTTGTACAGCAGCGCATCTCCGATCTCGCTCGTTGAACATTGTGTCACTTTCAGGCATGATAGAAGGCTCCTATCGTTCTTGGGATTTGTACACAACTGGCCAATTAGTAGATGGTCTGCAACAAAAAGAAATCGGTTTTCATTAAACGGAAATGGAATCATGTCGTCTTTTCTAAGGCGACAATTTTATCGTTCCACCCTGTATATCACCTGACCGAAACAGTTCAAGCCGTATTAGGTACCCGCTGTGGTTGGTAGTATAGTGTCAGTTGGTGTGCTGACACGTTGTATCTGCTAAAGCAACAGAAAATATTTCTTGTGCGAACGATGAAGACACTGTTGATCTCATTACAATAACCAGTTTAAGAAATTTCGTTCGATTTGCAAGGGCCTCGACGATCAAGCAAGGTTTGCTAGGCCAAAAGTGTGGATTCCAAGGCCATGTTCCAAGCTATAGAAGCAAACCCGGCAAGTAGCACTCGGAGAGTATCAGGCGAGCTCGACATCTCCGTCCAGTTACCTTCTTGACTTTGACAGAAGCATCCGAAGCTGCCGAATCGTGCCGCACAATACCAAAATATTGCAAAACATTTCAGTCACTCTTGTATAGGCCAGTCGGCTACGGCTGTCGAATACACCGACTGTATCTCTGCAGAGGAGTTTAAAAAAACCCTCCACACAACGAGTATCCTGACATGACATTAAACAATCTGATTGCGAGGCTCCAACCTTGGAAATTCAAAGAATGTAAAGTACCCCTTCATTGCTATTGCTCCCAGGTCCACTCTGACCCAGATTGGTAGCACCTGATAGAGTCCTATCTATGGCTCAAATAGATCAAATTGTGAAAACACTGATGTTAAATTGTCACTGTAATATCGCAATACTTGAAACCATTAACTGTGTGCAAAAAAAGTTCAGGCCCGTTTAAGATTGTAATCTACAAAATATATTTACAAATCGTATATGTATTTAATATGTATGTATAAACAGGGTTTGGCATTAAATAACCAACAATGGTTCATGTGCCATAAAATCAAACCAATTCACCCTTTTATACTAATACTGAATAGATGGAAGGAAAGACAAGATAAGTTCCTTTAGATTTACAAAAACATTTTATACTTATATGATATGCACATATGACGTATGTCAAAGAATACATAAACATGTCTCAATAGATGAAATATGAACATATTGTTCTATGAATAACAGTATATGAAAGAGATACAAAAATGGTAAAACTCTTTCTTGTGTTCGTAGGTCGATAGTTTATACGGTAAAGTCATGCTGTGTTTACGTTTCAATGTCAAGGCGGGACACTTAGTCCACAGCTGGAATAGGACACAAAGTCTCTAAAGTTCAACGAAAAGACATTTAAAAAAAAGGACGTTGATCGAGACATAAACTTTCTTAAAAACAACTGCAGCAATAAAAAAGCTAAACTAATATAGGTTTACTTTTTCCTTATGAATATACATTAAGTCCCCACTCCCTAAAGCTCAAAATTTGTGTGAGTATATCTATGATATATAAACACCGGACACAACGAAATGAAATATAAGATAAAATCATTTACAGATAATTTTTTTTAATCTTTTAAATACAATGTACATACCAATGGTATTTAGAAAAAGAATGCATAAACATGTCACATCGGCTAGAAATATACACTTATTGTTCCACGAACAAGCAGTATGTAGAAGGGGGTCAACAATAGAAAATGGCTGGCTTGAAAAGTGTGGTTGATATCACCTTGTATTTTCATCGCTACTTGTCAGCGTAAGAGACAAAGAACAGAGGTAAATAGAGTTTGAGAAAATGTTTCTGTGACTATCAAGCACTCAACGAATACGCCCATTCTCTAATGGAGAAAATTATCTTCTGTCTCCCTACATTGAGATAAAAGTCTCAATTCCTTGTTGCTCTTAAGTGATGTTCTATTTGCATACGGTAATGAAGGGGCGGAGAAAAAGAAAAACTTGAAAAGAAGCCTGTCTTGATTACGACAACACTGTGTAGGAACAAGAGAGAATTATCTCCCTCGTTCCAGATTACATAAATATGGAGTTAACTGTATTTTCGTAGAAAAACGAATGAGACTGCGACCGCTGGTGATAGACGTAAGTTACCCGGATTTTACCCACGTTTTTCACTTACCAATATTCAACAAACTGATTCGCTAATCGTTACGTCAGAGTGCTTGGTTTTATTGGGTTGGGTTTTATGGCATATCAACCCTTGTATGATTTTTAATGCCAAATCTACTTTATACATATATATTAAATATATATGATTTGGTTTGGTTGGGTTTTATGGCATATCAACCATTATAGGTTATTTGATGCCAAATCCTCTTTATACATATATATTAAATATATCTGATTTCTTAACACATTCTATAGATAATATTTTTAAAGGAGCACTCAGTTAAAATGGTTACACGTATTTCTAACACGAATAATTCTATTTACTATCAATCATTTCTTTAACCACACTTCAATGGTCCCAAATATTACTATCTAATATGAATAATTCTATTTATTATCAATCATTTCTTTAAACTCACTTGAATGGTTTCAAGTATTGCTATCTAATATAAATAATTTTATTTACTACGAAACATTTGTTTGCACACAGTTACATAGTTCCAAATATCGCTATGGAAAAGTAACAACCAAACATCAGTTATTTGTTTGCACACAGTTAATTGGTTATGGTTATATATATCTCATTTGTAAGTGAATAGTTTGTACGTAATTTTATTTTTAAATGAGTTAAAATTAATTTGTTTGCACACAAGTGATGCTATTGTTTCTACACGTCTAAAGGGTTTCAATTATTGCGATCTAACACTAATATTTCTCTTCAATATAAATCATTTGTTTGCACACAATGAAGTCGTTTCAAGTATTGCTATCTAATATAAATAATTCTATTTATTATCAATCATTTCTTTAAACTCACTTGAATAGTTTCAAGTATTGTTATCTAATATAAATAATTTTATTTACGACTAAACATTTGTTTGCACACAGTTACATAGTTCCAAATATCGCTATGGAAAAGTAACAACCAAACATCAGTTATTTGTTTGCACACAGTTAATTGGTTATGGTTATATATATCTCATTTGTAAGTGAATAGTTTGTACGTAATTTTATTTTTAAATGAGTTAAAATTAATTTGTTTGCACACAAGTGATGCTATTGTTTCTACACGTCTAAAGGGTTTCAATTATTGCGATCTAACACTAATATTTCTCTTCAATATAAATCATTTTTTTGCACACAATGAAGTGGTTTCAAGTATTACTTTTTAACACTAATTATTCAATTCAAGTCTATTCATTCATATGCATGCAATCAAATTGTTTCAAGTATTGCTATGTAATACCAATTATTCTATTTTGCGTACAGGGAAATGGTTCCAAGTGTTCCACACTAATAGTTTTATTTGAACACAGTTAAATGGTTCCAAGTATTATGCATCACTTACGATTCAATTAAATATCAGTTATTTGTTTATACGTTTTTTTTTCTCCATTTGGTACAAAAATGGAAAGCACGAGGCTTTATGGTTTATACTGTTAAATTATCAAATAGTTCTATTTCAAACAATTCTATTTAACTCAAGTCATTTATTTGCAGAGTTTAAATGTCAAACAGCTCTATTCGACCCACAGATAGGACCCAATCAGGTGCTACTACTCCGGGTCAGAGTTGACCTGGGAGCAATGGCAAAGAAGGGGTGTAACATACCCATGATACGGATGTGTGAAATAGACATTGAATGTTCATAACTCATATATAGATAACATAGGAATCCCGAAACACAAAAAACACTTACAACTTCTTAGTTCAGGTACGAAACTTTTTATTACCTTTGAGTTAAAGGCAATTTGACACAAGGAGAGTTATACACAATCTTTCTATGCTGACTTTTCCATCTGCTCCCCCCCCCCCCCAGCACGCGCGGCACCCCGTCGCAAACCACTGGTCTGATCTCGGCGAGCCCCCAAAAGTCAACTGTCTTCTTCGGACGCTAAAACTCAACTAACTGACTTTTCTCAATCCCCAAAATCCTCCGCGCACGCTTCCGGTGCATGACGTCATTCACATCCCCCGGTCACATTTTCTACTGGGATTTTTATTTTGACATCTCTGAATGACACATCCTCTCCGCGCGCGCGTGAACACCTGTGCTCATGTTTGCACCTAACTAACCCATGCGCTAAGTGAAAGGTTCTCTGCCTAACTAAACCAAAAGGCAAGATATATAAAACGAAATACCTCGGCCATTATATTACAGGGTTACTCCGTATTCAGCAAAGCTCCAGCATTACTGGGCCTCATCATAAGATTGTTTAGTTTTATATCCAAGACACTCGTTGGTGGGGTCTTACTCCCCTACAGAGATGCACTCAATGTATTCTACAGCCCCGGCAGCACTCCAAGCTACAGAGTTGGAGAAAGAAATAAGACTAACAAATTAGTTATCGAACAAGGAAGGGTGTACAAGAAGAAATATAAAAGCAATCCTCAAGTCAAAATGCACGTTAATCGAAAAGTTCTGCTTTGGAAGCTCTTAAAGGTGTACGGTTGCTCAGTCGAATTGGGCATAAGGTTGAGAATAGCCATATGTGTTAACAAGCGATGCTGCGAGAATAGTTTCGTAAGTGGCTAAGTCGAGAGTCCATATGTTCTAGGTGACGTTTCTACGAGAAAAGGCGCGGGTAAATTATTGTTTGACTAGGTCGGAGCCTAGCCATAAGTTGTTGCCCAAACTATCACAGACAGAAAACAAAATGGCAGCATCTTAAATAAATGTTTCAATTTATTCAAGATACTGGTAATATACCGACTGCATCTCTGCAGAGGGGTAACTACCCCCCAACAAGTAGTCTGGATATGACACTAAGTGTACTATAGGTAAATACGGCTATTTGCGAAATGTACATGGGACGTTCATTACATATATACATAACGTAGAACACATAAAGAACATAGGAATCTCGAAATTCGAAAACACGTAACGACTTCTCGTTCAGGTACGAAACCTTTTTATTAACTTTGAGTTAAAGGTTTCCACATAAGGAGGAGAGACAATATCTTCTATCCTATCTTATTCATTTGGCGCCCATCTCGAGTGGCCCCCATAGGGCGCAAGTTCGCCTCGCATCTGCGAGCTCCAAAAGTAGACTCTCCTCGTTTGGCGTCTAGTTTTCAACTCTCTAACTTTCTTTCAATTCTCCACAAACCTCTGCACGCTTCCGGTGCGTGACGTCACTCGCACGCCGTCACCCGTTTCGTCTCGGACTATTGTGACATCTCTGAGTGACACCTTCGTCCGCCCGCGCACGCCCGCGTTAACACCTGCATCAATATTTGCACCTAACTAACCCATGTGCTGAGCCGAAAGGTTCTCAGCCAAACTAAACTCTAAGGCATGAACCGAAATCCCTCGGCCATTACGTTACATAAGCAATTTGATGGTGAGGCTTCAGTAATACTAGAGCTTTGGGGAATACGGAGTACCCTTTCATTGCCATTGCTCCCAGGTCCACTATGTCCCGTAGTGGTAGTATCTGATGGGTCAAATCGAACTAAATTGCAATTACGCTAAACTGAATTGTTTGAAATTAACTGTTTTTACATTTAACAGTGTGTAAACAAAAAAATGCTAAACTGAATTGTTAGTGATACATAGCAATACTTGGAACAATTTAACTTTGTTGGCATGCTAAACTGAATTGCTTGAAATAGAACTGTTTGATTTTTTAACTATGTGTAAACAAAAAAGTATTTAAACCAATGACTGTGTAAAAACAAAAGGCTATACTTATGCTAAACTGAATTGTTGGAAAATAAGTGAAACCATTTAACTGTGTGCAAAAAAAATTACTTCAGTTTTGTTTTAAAATGTTATCATAAAAATGTGTTTAGCAATCATTTATTTGATATATATATATATATATATATATATATATATATATATATATATATATATATATATATAAAACATTCATATATATATATATATACAAAACATTCATATATATATATATATATATATATATAAAGGATTTGACAATAAATAACCAACAGTGTTTGATATGTCATAAAACCAAACCAATCTACTTACTAACAAGTCATGTGTACTTTTATTCGCATAAACAGAATTGGCGTTAAATAAACCTACCAAGGTTGGTGTGCCATAAAACCCACCAAGGTGTAGGTACCCGTGGTGTAATTGTTATCGTCGTAGGAAATGAACACGGCGACACAATCCTGGACGAGACTGATTGCATTTCACATAGCACTAATACCCTTGGGAAAGGTATGAATCAAATTATTCTCTCTCCAGCTATGGGTAAATAGTAGGACAGACTAGGTTCTTCAGCCTTGGTTAGGCAACTAGTCTAGGAGAAGGAAAACTCTGAATTCAAACCTGTTAAACCCCGCTTAAAAAATTGACCTTGTGTCATATCCTGCCCTAGCGGAGGGGTTGGTAAATAGGATAAAACCCACCAAGCCAAACATAAGGGTGCTCGGAAAGGTTGTTGCTGTAGGAAGGAAAGTTCAGCGCTCAAAGCATAGACTTACTGATATTCATGTTTCCTGTGAAAGTGGGAAATAAAAGGTCGGCTTCGGACTGCTGTTGGTTCTTGTTATTATTGGTGATGTAATTTGTTGGATGGCCGAGGGTTCTTCATTTAGCTGGTCTCGGACAAAGCCATAATGGGGCTTGATACACGACACGTGTGAAGGTGAATACGACCATGTAAAAGTCTATCACACTGCACATATTTACATGGGAAGACGACCATAAAAAATTGACCTTGAGTCATATCCTGCCCGAGCGGAGGGGTTGGTAAATAGGACCATAAGTGAGAGCTCAATACAGGTTCCGCGTGTCAGTTGTTGCAGTGGGTAAGATGCCTGTATGGAGTCGCTGTGCAGCACATATTTACTTGAACAAGACTGGTGAGTGGAGTTTCTATCAGCGAATTGGGCATAAGGTTGAGAATAGCCATATGTGTTAACAAGCGATGCTGCGAGAATAGTTTCGTAAGTGGCTAAGTCGAGAGTCCACCATATGTTCTAGGTGACGTTTCTACGAGAAAAGGCGCGGGTAAATTATTGTTTGACTAGGTCGGAGCCTAGCCATAAGTTGTTGCTCAAACTATCACAGACAGAAAATAAAATGGCAGCATCTTAAATAAATGTTTCAATTTATTCAAGATACTGGTAATATAGCTGATTTAAATTATTATACATACAATATGTATACAGGTTCCAAAATAAAGGATTATCGACTGTTATCAGACCGCTTGTCAAGAACCTGTATATCCACCTTGTATATCTTCATCGGGTATTGATAAAAGTCTCTACTCTCTCATGCAGACACAGATCGTTCATTGAATACAGTATCGTCTATCAATAAGTAGGCCATTGCCAACTTTTAGCGTGGCGAGTCCCCGAGCCATCATGGCTAAAGTGCTGGACTGAGACATCGTAGAAAATGAATTCAAAGTTCACTTGCACTTTTACTTATGAACCCCCTTATCTTCTTCTGCTATGGTTTAATAAGTACCACTACTGTTCCTTTTCAGGAGTGGCTTTGGCATTAAACAACCCAGGGAGGTTGATATGCCATTAAACAAATGAAAACTTAATTTTCTTTTAAGCCAAATATACCAAACTTTTAATATTTCTTGTTGAACATTAGGCAATCTAAACGGATATTGATAAGACTTATAGTATCGTTCATAAATAACTACATTCCTAACAATTTGCTCATAAAAAGTTGATTTACTTCGAACCCAAAGATACCAGAATCTTATTATTTCTAGTAGAATATTATTCAACCGAAACGAATATTATTCGGCATTACTTATCTTTGTAACAAAAAAATATGAATATGTCCAAAGATAAGTATACCCCTAACGTACATTTTTTCAATTTTATATTTGATAGATAGATAGATAGATAGATAAGATTAAATGTGCAGATAGATAGATAGATAGATGAGATTAAATATGCAGATAGATAGATAGATAGATGAGATTAAATATGCAGATAGATAGATAGATAGATAGATAGATGAGATTAAATATGCAGATAGATAGATAGATAGATAGATAGATAAGATTAAATATGCAGATAGATAGATAGATAGATGAGATTAGATAGATAGATAGATAGATAGATAGATAGATAGATTAAATATGCAGATAGATAGATAGATAGATAGATAGATAGATAGATAGATAGATAGATAAGATTAAATATGCAGATAGATAGATAGATAGATAGATAGATAGATAGATAGATGAGATTAAATATGCAGATAGATAGATAGATAGATAGATAGATTAAATATGCAGATAGATAGATAGATAGATAGATAGATAGATAGATAGATAGATTAAATATGCAGATAGATAGATAGATAGATAGATAGATAGATAGATAGATTAAATATGCAGATAGATAGATAGATAGATAGATAGATAGATTAAATATGCAGATAGATAGATAGATAGATAGATAGATAGATAGATTAAATATGCAGATAGATAGATAGATAGATAGATAGATAGATAGATAGATAGATGAGATTAAATATGCAGATAGATAGATAGATAGATTGATAGGAAAAGTCTTAGATAGTTTCATAGACATTAATAGACTAGGATAGATAGATAGATAGATCGATAGATAAGATTAAATATGCAGATAGATAGATAGATAGATGAGATTAAATATGCAGATAGATAGATAGATTGATAGGAAAAGTCTTAGATAGTTTCATAGACATTAATAGACTAGGGTGGGTAGATATATAGATAGATAGATTTACTGAATTTTTTTTAATATTAAACTGTAAAAAATGTTAATTTAAACTTTTAGAAATCTCAGTAAAACCTACAAAGATCAAATTTAGTTTCTTTTTACTTAGTAAATAAAATATTTTCGTAAAAAACATTTACTGAATATTTTTTATTGTTAATCCTTAGTAAGAAATCAAAACGAAAGAAACAATCTAAACAAGTCTTTTATTGAATTGTGGATAAGGCATTTTATAAATCAAGGGAAACTACTCAGCTAATATAACTACATTTATATGGTTCGTTTGTCAACTGATATAGCAAGTTTTATCAAATCTGTGGTTTACAAATAACTTGATATTTGTCATAATCAGTTTGAATATGATTCAGCAAAAAGAAATGTCTAGTGACTACATTTTAAAATAGGAAAATGATGCAATTTAAATGTTTATTAACTGATTACGCAAACCTGCTGAGTATTGCGTGGTTTGTCAATTCTTTGGCTTCAGCTGGAGAACGGGTTAATTGTACCCGGTACGTAGGTACCTACCCACTTCGATTACAAAAGGGTAGGGTGATGTTTATTAACTGATGACCAAAGCGTCTCGTAAGAAGAATACTGACGTAAGTGAACAATTTTGCCACTGTCATCTTTTTCATGAGACGGTCCATATATTAATCTCGACCCTGGAGTACATCGAACTCCCTTGCATTTATGGGACACAGACATTGTTATTGCACAGGGAGCGAATTTCCCCCGGAGAGGTGCAAGACATTATTTAGATTCCAATGGCATTCTCCCATAGGAGCACCTCAGGTGCCAAGAAATAAACTAGGTCCTAACTCTTTTAAACAAAGGAGACAGGTGCTACCTGAGGTGGAAGCACCCATGGAACAAGGCTGTAATTATTTCTCACCCACTGTGGCTGTGGGGTGGGGATAGTATTACTACTTGAAGTTTATAAGTTTATATTGAAATTCAAATATACTTATTACGAGATGTTTCCGGTATTTATCTAGATATTTCATTTTCCCTACCTAAGCAAGTTATAATTCTCTGTTAATTAGTCTGGTACAAAATCAGAAGTATAGAGTGCTCAGTGAGAATCAAGCTCACAAATGATGGTCTGATAGCATAGCTTCCTAACGATTATATCAAGTGAAGTGTATATTTATTTATTAAACATAGCTTAATTTTGCTCAAGGCCAAAAGTATGGGCCACACAGTGAGAATTGAACTCTCTAAAAATAGTCCGCTAAACTAACTGGGTAACCATTATATCATCCGAAGCGGCCATTTATTTATTAAAATTAGTTTATCACAACTAAGAACTCAAATATTACATTAGACTACCGAACGTTGCTGGTTGTCGGTGGGTCGGGTCAGTAAATACTATTTTCACTAGCTGTTTATAAGATATTGAAATTTAACTATTCTTATTACAAGATATTTTTCCTTCTTTTCTGTGAAAAAGTATAGAAAGATAAAGAAAAAAAAGTTAATCGTCGCCATTTTCTGAAAAAAAATGTTTACCCACAATTCTCCGATCATCTGGTGTTTAAATGGTTAGAACTTTAACAATTGACAATTGGAATTAGAAATTTCGTATATATATATATATATATATTATTCAGTCCAGTTAAACCCGAGTCGGGAATAATTCCGTCAGGACAATAAAATCATTCAACTGTGAATATTTAAATTTTCCTGGTAAAGAACTCAATGTAACTGACATCACAGAGCAATAATTCCTTAAAGAAAAACAAAAACCAGTCACATTAGGATTATAAATTTATTTCCATCCTGTTATGGGTATTGATAAGAATCAATAACACCAAAAGGAACAGGACTTCTTCAGATCTAATGGATAAAATAATTAGACACAGGGAGGGAGGGGGTAGAAGAGGGGTGAAAAGTTTCCTCCCCATTTACCCACTTCCAGTTTTTCTTTTTTATTACCAGTTGGAATCACAATAAAGT